>AP025046.1:20836792-21465244 GCA_036186865.1 Eustoma russellianum
CCCCTCTTGAAAATTGTCTTTTAAGCCCTTGAGAGAGTGTAAGACATCATTGTGACAAGGCCTTGCTTACTTGGCATCTTCTTATTGGATGATCATTTAGTCTTCGCTTACTTGACACCTCCTTATTGGTTCAATGTTGTCATCAAGATGACATGGAAAAAATCTGAGATATACACTTTAACATGTGCCAAAAATCAATCATAAAATCATTCCATAATTTAATAAATACACCATAAATTGCAAGACAAAGAAATTCTTCCAAATTAATCCATAAAATCGGCCATGGTAGCTCTCTTGCCATGCTGAAAATTCAGCATGTGCAACCTTCCTTTTCTTTCAAAATAATACCAATTATTCTTTGATTTTTCATCATAAAAATGAATCAACAATCTATGGTAAGTATTGCTACCAATTAAGAAATGAACTTGGACACAAAAAGCTCTTCAAATTCGGCCATACACCTTGTACACATTTTGAAAAAGTTTCAGCATGTGATATGTATAATATCACCATTTATTTATTTTAAATATTATTCAAAACCTTACCATATCTTCTTCTAATCAATCACCTAATAAAATATGACAAAATATGTCACATTAAACACCTAAAAATCGGCCAGCCTTGCTTCAACATGCTGAAATTTTCAGCATGTGACATAAGTGAGATATATTTGAATTCTTACCTTTTGTAGCTTTTCTCTTTAAGTCACCAACAATGTATGATTGATCCTTGACCAATAAATATGCCAACAAAGCTCCACATGTGCTCCAAATCAGCTGTATGTGCGTTGGAAGGTGTATGTATAATTGCTGAAATTTATTTTTGCTAACTTTGTAAAATAATGCACATTTAATAATACACACATGTAACATTCCAATCAGCCCTTAATTTAATTTTCTAGAACACTTTAAGATGTATATCATATGTAAAAAGTGTCTAGATACGTGCCACATGATGTACAAGAAAAACGTTCCATATTGTGTGCGTAGAAAACCGAATTTTCGATATTTATCGATTACCCGATTTTTCTCTAATTTAAATTCCAACTTTTGCACATGTTATATATATTATGTTATACATAATATATATTATGTTGTATATATTATGTTATACATAATATATATAATATATACTTTAAATCTCAGCACTTGGCTGGTCTAAAGTGGTACCATTAACATGTGACAAAATTAAACTTGGAATCTTCACATTTTGGCCTTAATGTGGGGTGATTTGTGTGTGCCAACATGGAAAGTATTTTTGGCTGAACATATCATGTATGGCACGAAATTTTCATCATATTTTGATGTATATGGGCTGGCCATTTATTTATGGCAAGTACGTGACACGTTGGCGAAGTTTCGGTATTCGTCCGATACGACAAATTTCGGTTTAGAACCTTTTATCGTGTCGTATTTAATTTGTCATCACCATATCTTATATCATATGATATAAGACCTGAATATACTCATAAACATGAGTTAAGTATAATGGTGTGACGTTAACGTACGTACGTAAAATATATAACGTGTCGGTAGTACGTTGGAATACATGTGTATGTGCCTTTATAAAAAAAATCTGAAAATATGTATAATATATGTGTATATGCATGTGAATTAAAGATGGAGAGGAGGAGAAGACTTTCCTTCCTTAGCCTTGTTGCCTTTGTGCCTTTTCCAAATGTAGCTTCCTTTAATGAACTACTTAGTTTATTAAACTAAGTACTTCACTTAATGAATTAGTTTAGTTCATTAATGGTGGCACCTGAAAATAGTATAAACACAACAAATGTTTGCCATATGACGTAAGCTTTAATGTTTCATGGCTCGTTAGTACGGCAACATATTTATATAAGCTAAATAAGGTAAGTAGTGGCAAGTTATCATGCATTCATGTACACATTTATATATATTTATGCACGTTTATATATATGTATACATTCAAGACACTTATTTTGAAATCACTCAAACCCCCTTATCTTTACAACCATGTCTTCACACATGCTGAAAAATTTCAGCATGTGTGATATGTAGAATATCACACTTTATTATTTTACATAATGTTCAAATCATTTCCATAACATCCTCAATTAATCCTCATGATTCAAGACACAAAATATCTGCATTTTTAAGTAAAAATTTCGGCCATAATGCAACATACATGCTGAATTTTCAACATGTGTCATATATGTGACATAGTTTGAAATGTTACTTTTTGTAGCTCCTTCCTTTATGTCACCAACTTTGTTTAATTGATTCTTGACCAATAAATATGCCAACATGGCTCCGCATATGCTCCAAATCAGCTGTTATAGGCGTTGGTAATGTGTTTGACATGTGCTGAATTTTATTTTTGCTAACTTTGTAAAATAGTGCACATTTAATAATACACATATGTAATATTCCAATCAGCCCTTAATTTAATTTTCTAGAACACTTTAAGATGTATATCATATGTAAAAAGTGTCTAGATACGTGTCACATGATGTACAAGAAAAACGTTCCATGTTATGTGCGTAGAAAACTGAATTTTTGATATTAATCGATTACCCGATTTTTTCTCTAATTTAAATTCCAACTTTTGCACATGTTATATATATTATGTTATACATAATATATATAATATATACTTCAAATCTCAGCACTTGGCAGGTTTAAAGTGGTACCATTAGCATGTGACAAAATTAAACTTGGAATCTTCACATTTTGGCCTTAATGTGGAGTAATTTGTGTGTGCCAACATGGAAAGTATTTTTGGCTGATTATTATGTCATGTGCACGAAATTTACATCACATTTTGATGTATATGGTTTGGCCATTTATTTATGGCAAGTACGTGACACGTTGGCGAAGTTTCGGTATTCGCCCGATACGACAAATTTCGATTTAGAACCTTTTATCGTGTCGTATTTAATTTATCATCACCATATCTTATATCATATGATATAAGACCTGAATATACTTATAAATATGAGTTAAGTATGGTGGTGTGACGTTAACGTACGTACGTAAAATATATAACGTGTCGGTAGTACGTTGGAATACATGTGTATGTGCCTTTTTCAAAAAATCTGAAAATATATGTGATATATATGTGTATATGCGTGTGCATTAAAGGATGGGGAGGAGGAGAAGACTTCCTTCCTTAGCCTTGTTGCCTTTGTGCCTTTTCCAAGTGTAGCTTCCTTTAATGAACTACTTAGTTTATTAAACTAAGTACTTCACTTAATGAACTAGTTTAGTTCATTAATGGTGGCACCTGAAAATAGTATAAACACAACAAATGTTTGCCATATGATGTAAGCTTTGACGCTTCATAGCTCGTTAGTACGGAAACATTATATATAAGCTAAATAAGGCAAGTACTGAGCAATATCATGCACACGTTTGTTTATATCATGCACGTTTTATCTTATGCTCGTTTTTGTGGATATTTAAATCATGTATTTGAAAATCACTCAAACCCCTTTTTCTCTACAATCTCCCCCTTTTGATGATTTTCAAAATAACTTATGCACATGATTTAAATCCTATCACTCCCCCTTCAATTATGCATAAATTCAAAATTCGAAATTTAAATTTCGATCCTGCTCCCCCTTGATTTATGTAATCAGTATCTCTCTCCCCCTTAAATCATGATTTCTCTCCCCCTTTATTTTGGAAAGCAAATCAAAAGATGCCTGTAAAGAAAAAAAACATGCATTTCATATATGTGCGTTCGTAAGGGTTATTTATTCAACCCTTTGAAAATGTCCCTTTTGGTACCCACATTTGGTGACCTTTCTAGGTCTTCCAAAAGGTGAGAAGGGTGATGAGAAGGCAACATAATATATGTTAGGGACAAATGCGTTTGGCCTTTGGCCAAGAATCCCATCATGCATGTAGTATGGTTCCTGATAAGCATTTCGTTTTGCATGTACGGGACGTGATGTAGATGCATTTTTGTGATATGACTGTCGCTTATGCATCACTTGTTTCTTCTCATACCTATATGGCACATAATTATATTTTGCATGATGTGAAGAAGAAGCACATTGAGATGTCATAAGAAAAGGTCTATGCGACTTCTTAGATGCCACATATGTCTTTGATGCATCTATTTTCTTAGATGGAATGACTTTGATTGGTTTATTTAGTGACTTAATTTTCTCAATGTATCCTAGTCCGATTTTGTCACTATCATGCTTTTGAGAAGAAATGATGTGATCTAGCATGTTTGATCCCGTATCAAATTGTTTCACCTTTTTCTCTGCATCCGCATTCCTTGATTTCAAGTTCGAAATTTTGGATTTCAATTCAGTGTTCTCGGATGTCAGTGATGAAATTTCAGATTTTAATGCATTGATGATGCATGATGACTCTTCTTTAGAATCGTTTAATTGAGCGACAAGATTTTCGTTAGAAGATTCCAACAATTTCTTGTCTTCAATTAATCGCTTCTTTTCTTTTGCAAGAGTCTTTGAAAACTTATGCAATTCTAAATATTGACTATTTAAATCATCATATGAACATTCAGAATCGGAATCAGAGTCAGAAGATACCTCATTTGATGCTTTAGATGTAAAGCATACTTGTGCCTTGTGTTCTTCCGTATCATCAGTCTCAGAGTCGGACGTGTCACTCCAAGTGGAGGCTTTGAATGCTCTTCTCCTTTGCTTAGGTTTTGAGACGAGTCTATTCTTGTTCCGATCCTTGTCAGGGTATTTGTTTGTTTGTTTTTCTTTATTAGGGCAGTCATACGATAGATGTCCAAGTTTGCCACATTCATAGCACTTTATTTCCTTATTTTTATTTTTATGATCCTTAGATGAGGTAGACTTATGTTTAATTGATTTTCTCAATATTTTTCTTAATCTTTTAGTCATTGTGATTAAGTCCTCATCATCAGAATCTGTGTCACTATCATCTATGACGTATTCATTTGATTTAAATGCTATAGCCCTATCATTATTAGAAATGGACTCAGAATGTCTTAAAGCAAGTTTGTTTTCATATACCTTAAGTGATCCGATTAGTTCTTCCATTTTAATTGATTTGGTCTCTTTGCTTGCTTCTATGGCCGTTACTTTAGGGTCCCACTCGGATGGAAGGCTTCGCAAAACCTTTTGTACCTTTTCCTGCATAGTGAAGGCTTTGCCAAGAGACTCAAGAGAATCGTAAATGTTAGTCAAGCGTAAATCCATCTCAACGATAGACTCATTTGGCAATAATTTAAAGGACTCAAGTGTGGACATAATCATATTGATTTTGGACTCCTTTACTTGGCTAGTCCCTTCATGTTTCATTTCGAGAATATGCCACATCTCTTAAGCACTAGAACAATTTGACACGTAACTAGCCTCACTTTTACTTAGGTCGTTTAATAGTAGTTGCATGGCTTTAGCATTCATGCTAAGTTTCTTTTTATTATTACTTGTATATTCTTGTCTAGATTTAACAACTTCTAGAGTGACTCCATCTACGGTGGATAACTTAGATGGAACAAAAGGACCATCTTCTATAATTGACCAAAGATCAATGTCTATTGCCATAAAGAAAAGTTTCATTCTTACCTTCCATTGAATGAAAGACTCACCGTCAAAAAGAGGAGGCCTTATGGTTGACATTCCTTCTTGCACGGTTGTGGTTGCCATCTCACTGAATCGTTGGATTCTTTGAAGTGAGTGTTCCTGCTCTCTGATACCAATTGTAGGATCTGCAAGGCACCACTAGAAGGGGAGGGGGGGGGGTTGAATAGGTGGTGCGGAAAGTGTGGTTTTTAAAATTTCTTTAAACCTAACCAATTCAACTTCTGAAAACAGATTCTGTTTTCAGGACCAGTTTTAAAACATTTTTAAAACTAGGTTAGAGGTCTCCAAAAATTATGAAATTTTGAGAGAACTTAGCCTCAGATGTTATGAGGGTCTCCTAAAAATTTCAAAATTAAAATTCAACCTTTAACCGCTTCAAAAACCGTTGGTACTAAGATTGTGCAAATCTGCCAGAAACGGTAGATGGTTTTGAAAAATAATTCCTATTTGTGTGAACGTCCAAATGCTCTGAAAATTTAACCACTGACTCCTTATAAATGAGTTGAAACAGTTTTGAAAAATTCTTTTGGCAAGTAGGTCAACTACACTCAAAGTCTCAACCTTTGCAAGTCTGAAAATCAGACTGCACTAGTCTCAGAACTTTTGATGTTTGATTGACTTATACTTATCCAAAAGGGTTGAAACTTGTTCCAAATTAACCATAGGACGTGTAGGTATATTTTTGGAAATTTTTATGATTTTTGAAAATCGTTTACTATTTTTCCGAATGCGAACAAGAAGGGTAATCAGTGCAGTAACTGAAAAGTAAATGCTGAAAGTAAATTGCACCAAGATTTTTATACTGGTTCGGTTATAAACAACCTACTCCAGTCTTCAAGGAACACCTTCCTTGGTTCACACTAATCACACACACAATACACCTTACCACAGGGTTGATAGAGTTACACCTTAACTCCAACCCTTTACAAACCTTGTATGACAAGTACAATTTGCACGAACACCACCACCTCGCAAGAATGAAGATTGATCACACCTTGATCAATCTTTTACAAAGATATAGAATGAATGGTGGTTTATCTCAAGCCTATTCAAGATTGAAAGATATGAAAACAATAGGCTTACAAGAAGAAAGAAAGAAAGAAATATGTAGAAGAAGAAGGCTTAAACACTTTTGATCTTTCAATTTGCAACACTTGTTCTTGTTCTTGTTTTGCTCTTCTTCTCTCCATTTTAATGTGCAGGCCGTCCCCCCTTGGTATGTCTCCCCTCTTGAAAATTATCTTTTAAGTCCTTGAGAGAGTGTAAGACATCATTGTGACAAGGCCTTGCTTACTTGGCATCTTCTGATTGGATGATCATTTAGTCTTCGCTTACTTGACACCTCCTTATTGGTTCAACATTGTCATCATGATGACATGGAAAAAATCTGAGATATACACTTTACCATGTGCCAAAAATCAATCATAAAATCATTCCATAAATCAAGAGATGCATCATAAATTGCAAGACAAAGAAAGTCTTCCAAATCCATGCCAAAAATCGGCCAAGAGGTTGTCTTGCCATGCTGAAATTTCAGCATGTGCATCCTTCCTTTTCTTTCAAAATAATACCAAATATTCTTTGATTTTTCATCATAAAAATGAATCAACAATTTATGGTAAGTATTGCTACCAATTAAGAAATGAACTTGGACACAAATTAGCTTAAGAATTCGGCCACACCATGTCTTCACACATGCTGAAAAATTTCAGCATGTGTGATATGTAGAATATCACACTTTATTATTTTACATAATGTTCAAATCATTTCCATAACATCCTCAATTAATCCTCATAATTCAAGACACAAAATATCTGTATTTTTAAGTAAAAATTTCGGCCATAATGCAACATACATGCTGAATTTTCAGCATGTGTCATATATGTGACATACTTTGAAATGTTACCTTTTGTAGCTCCTTCCTTTATGTCACCAACTTTGTTTAATTGATTTTTGACCAATAAATATGCCAACATGGCTCCACATATGCTCCAAATCAGCTGTTATAGGCGTTGGTAATGTGTTTGACATGTGCTGAATTTTATTTTTGCTTACTTTGTAAAATAGTGCACATTTAATCATACACACATGTAATATTCCAATCAGCCCTTAATTTAATTTTCTAGAACACTTTAAGATGTATATCATATGTAAAAAGTGTCTAGATACGTGTCACATGATGTACAAGAAAAACGTTCCATGTTATGTGCGTAGAAAACCGAATTTTCGATATTTATCGATTACCCGATTTTTATCTAATTTAAATTCCAAATTTTGCACATGTTATATATATTATGTTATACATAATATATATAATATATACTTTAAATCTCAGCACTTGGCTGGTTTAAAGTGGTACCATTAGCATGTGACAAAATTAAACTTGGAATCTTCACATTTTGGCCTTAATGTGGAGTAATTTGTGTGTGCCAACATGGAAAGTATTTTTGGCTGATTATTATGTCATGTGCACGAAATTTACATCACATTTTGATGTATATGGGCTGGCCATTTATTTATGGCAAGTACGTGACACGTTGGCGAAGTTTCGGTATTCGCCCGATACGACAAATTTCGGTTTAGAACCTTTTATTGTGTCGTATTTAATTTGTCATCACCATATCTTATATCATATGACATAAGACCTAAATATACTCATAAATATGAGTTAAGTATGGTCGTGTGACGTTAACGTACGTACGTAAAATATATAACGTGTCGGTAGTACGTTGGAATACATGTGTATGTGCCTTTTTCAAAAAATCTGAAAATATATGTGATATATATGTGTATATGCGTGTGCATTAAAGGATGGGGAGGAGGAGAAGACTTTCCTTCCTTAGCCTTGTTGCCTTTGTGCCTTTTCCAAGTGTAGCTTCCTTTAATGAACTACTTAGTTTATTAAACTAAGTACTTCACTTAATGAACTAGTTTAGTTCATTAATGGTGGCACCTGAAAATAGTATAAACACAACAAATGTTTGCCATATGATGTAAGCTTTAACGCTTCATGGCTCGTTAGTACGGCAACATTATATATAAGCTAAATAAGGCAAGTACTGAGCAATATCATGCACACGTTTGTTTATATCATGCACGTTTTATCTTATGCTCGTTTTTGTGCACATTTAAATCATGTATTTGAAAATCACTCAAACCCTTTTTTCTCTACAGCTGGAACGCTTTAACAAAATAGCAAACGACATCATTTTTGGCCCTTAAACAAAAAGAACTATTTTTGTGTTGCCTCTTTCATTCGAGTAGGCGCTTCCCCTTCGACCATCAAACTGTATTCAGGCCTTGGGAGGTGGTGGATCAGGTGGCGGAGATTAGAGTAGGAAGGAGGAAAGAGGGGGAGGTGGAGTAGACAGAGGTGGTGGATCAGGGGGATTTGGTGGGAAAGGAGGCCGAGGTAAGATGTGGTGGATTTTGTTGTAGGGATTGAAGGAGGAAGGAGAGAAGAGGGGGAGGGGAAGTAGGCAGAGGTGGTGGATTTTGTGGGTGGTGGTTTACCTTGCGGAAGTGTAAAGAAAAAGGGGTTTGAATGATTTTAAAATACATGATTTAAACGTGTTACAAAGCAATGCATGACATATTGCATATAACTTGCCTTATATAGTTCATATATAATGTTGCCGTACTAACGAGCCATGAAGCTTTAAAGCTTACATCAAATGGCAAACATTTGTTGTGTTTGAACTATTTTCAGGTGCCACCATTAATGAACTAAACTAGTTCATTAAGTGAAGTACTTAGTTAATTAAACTAAGTAGTTCATTAAAGGAAGCAATATTTGGACAAGGCACAAAGGCAACAAGGTGAAGAAAGAAAAGTCTTCTACTCTCCTCTCCACATTATATTACACGCCTTAACATATGCGTTCTGCGCAATTCCCGGACGAATAAATATGTACGCTTTTTCTTTCGTTAAGGTTTTATCCACAAGGGTGGTTTTACTTGACAAGGTTTTAATGCGGCATATCATATTCGACTGGAGATGCGCAATCATTCGCTTTCTGTATTATGTTTTTGCATTTACTGACCTTTTGTAATACGGCCTTCTCCGTCACAAGTGAGACATTCAATAATATATTATCTTCATAAAAAAAAAATATATTCAGATTTTTTGAAAAAGGCACATACACATTTATTCCAACGTGCTACCAACACGTTATATATTTTACATACGTACGTTAACATCACACCATCATACTTAACTCATATTTATAAGTATAGTCAGGTCTTATATCATATGATATAAGTCATGGTGATGACAAATTAAATACGACACGTTAAAAGGTTCTAAACCGAAAATTGTCGTATCGGACGAATACCGAAACTTCGCCAACGTGTCACGTACTTGCCACAAATAGATGGTCAGCCCCTACACTTCAAAAATAGCCATAAATTGCGTGGCTTACATGGTATGTGCAGCCATAAAATCATTCCATGTTGGCACATACAAATCACCCCACATTAAGGCCAAATTGTGGAGATTCCAATTTCAATTTTGTCACATGTCTGGCGCCACTTTAATCAGCCTTATGAGCTGAATATTAAAGTTTAATTTATGTATATTATGTGTAACATAATATATATATAGCATGTGTAAAAATTTGGAATTTAATTAGAGAAAAATTGGGTAATCGATAAACATCGAAAATTCGGTTTTCTACGTACACGACACATGGAACGTTTTTGGCACATCATACAACATGTATCTAGACACTTTTTACATGTTTCATACATCTCAAAGTGTTCTTGAAAATTCAATTAAGGGCTGATTGGAACATACCATGTGTGTATTATTAAATGTGCACTATTTTACAAAGTTTGCAAAAATAAAATTCAGCACATGCCCAAGTCATTATACATGTCTATAACAGCTGAGTTGGAGCATATGTGGAGCCTTGTTGGCATATTGATTGGTCAAGAATGAGGCATACAATGACGATGACATAAAGGAAGAAGCTACACAAGGTAACAATTCAAACTTATATCACATTTGAAATACATGCTGAAAATTTCAGCATGTGCATTATAGGCTGGTCGATTTTTTGTAACTTATGAGGGATATTTTACTTCTTGATTAAGGTGGATTAATTAGAAGATAATTTAGAAGCATTTTGAATAAGTTATGAAATTTAAATGGTGATATTTTTAAATATCACACATGCTGAAAATTTCAGCATGTGTGAATGTACATGGCCAAATTTTAGGCCTCATTGTTGTCTACTTTTTATTCCATAAAAGATGAGAATATTGTATACTAAATGGTGATTGAATTATCCTTTGATTTATTGGATTAAATCAATGCAAAATAGGCAATATTTTGAACAAAAGGTGAATGTTACACATGCTGAAATTTCAGCATGTGCAAGACTCATTATGGCCGATTTTTATATGCCTTTTTGGAGAAAATAGTCTTGCTAATTTTCAAGGGGTTAGAGGTTGAATTTAAATCTGAAATTTTCAGGAGACACTCATAACATCTGAGGTTAAGTTCTCTCCAAATTTCAGAATTTTTGAAGACCTGCAACCTAGTTTTCAAAACGTTTTAAAATTGGTCATGAAAACAGAAACTGTTTTCACAAGTTGAGTTCTTAGTTTAAAACTATTTTAAAAACCACATTTTCCGCACCAACTATTCAACCCCCCTTCTAGTGGTGCCTTGCAGATCCTACAAGTGGTATCAGAGCGCAGGAACACTCACATCAAAGGATCCAACGATCTCAGTGAGATGGCAACCACAAACTTCAAAACCGAACAAGAAGGTATGTCGAGTCAAAGGCCTCCTCTCTTTGACGGTGAGTCTTTCATTCAATGGAAATTAAGAATGAAGCTTTTTCTTATGGCAATTGATATTGATCTTTGGTCAATTATAGAAGATGGTCCCTTTGTTCCATCAAAGTTATCTACTGTAGATGGAGTCACACTAGAAGTCATTAAGCCTAGACAAGAGTATACTAGTGAGGATAAAAAGAGACTAAGTATGAACGCTAGGGCTATGCAGTTACTTTTAAATGGATTAAGTAAAAGTGCGTCTAGCTGTGTCGCAAATTGTTCTAGTGCTCAAGAAATGTGGAGAATACTTGAAATAAAACACGAAGGCACTAGTCAAGTAAAAGAGTCCAAGATCAACATGCTTATGTCCACACTCGAGTCATTTAAATTATTGCCTAATGAATCTATCGTTGATATGGATCTTTGCTTGACTAACATTTACAATTCTCTTGAGTCTCTTGGCAAAGCCTTTACTATGCATGAAAAGGAACAAAAGGTCTTGCGAAGCCTTCCATCCGAGTGGGACCCTAAAGTAACGGCAATAGAAGAAAGCAAAGAAACTAAGTCAATCAAGATGAAAGAATTAATTGGATCACTTAAGGTTTATGAGAACAAACTCACCATAAGGAAATCGGAATCATCAAAACAAGGTAAAGCTATTGCATTTAAATCAAATGAATACGTCTCTACTTCTTCCGATCACGTAGATGATAGTGATTCCGAATCGGATAACGATGACTTAATTCAATTGGCTAAAGGTTTAATAGAATTCATGAGAAAGTCATTCAGAAACAAAAATAAGGCTACTTCGACTAAAAGAAATAAGAACAAGACAAACGACAAAGATGTTAAATGTTATGAATGTGGTAAACTTGGACATCTATCATATGACTATCCTAATAAGGACAAGCAAACAAATAAATACCCTGACAAGGAACGGAACAAGAATAGACTCGTCTCAGAACCTAAGCAAAGGAAACGAGCTCTCAAAGCCTCCACTTGGAGTGATACATCGGATTCCGAGACTGAAGCCGAAGAGGAGACTGCACAAGTATGCTTTGTGTCCAAAGCATCAAATGAGGTATCATCTGACTCTGATTCTGACTCTGAGCCTTGTTATAATGATCTTTTTAGTCAGTATTTAGAATTGCATAAATTTACCAAGACTCTTGCGAAAGAAAAGGAGCGATTAATTGAAGACAAAAACTGTTAGAATCTTCTAACGAGAATCTTGTCGCTCAATTAAACGATTTAAAAGAAGAGTCATCGTGCATCATTACTGAATTAAAGACAGAGATCTCATCATTGACCATGCAAAATATTAAAGACAGAGATCTCATCATTGACCATGCAAAATAAGGAAATGAAATCCGAGATTTCAAGTTTGAAATCAAGGAATATAGACTTAAAGAAAATGATGAAACAGTTTGATACGAGATCCAACATGCTTAATCGTATTATTTTGTCACAAAAGAATGATAGTGATAAAATGGGTTTAGGATACATTGAAACAAATGAAGTATCCATTAAACCAACCAAGTTTGTAGTGTCTAAGAAAGCAGACACCCCAAAACCAAAAATGGCGTCTAAGATGACGCAAAGATCCCCTCTTCCTTCATCTCGTCATACTTCTTCATATCATGAGAAATACAATTTTGTGCCATATAGATATGAGAAGAAACAAGTGATGCATACACGACATTCATTTCATCCATCAAGATCACACACTATGCACACTAACACAAGGAAATATCAAAAACGTTCTACATATAATGAGTATAAAGGAGTTCTTGGGCAAAGGTCCAAAGTGCACTCACCACATGTCTACTACATTGCACCTTTGTCTACATTCTTGCCATTTGCTAGACCGAGAAGGATCACCCAAGTATGGGTACCGAAAGGTACTTTTACTAAGAGGTGAATAACTAACTCGTAAGGGCCCAAAATTAAAAGGGTACCTAAATCGTTTTTGTACATTGCAGGGAGTCCACAAATCAAAAGATACATCTATAAAGTGGTTCCTTGGCAGTGGTTGCTCGAGGCACATGACCGGTGACCCGAACTTGTTCACGAAATTAAAGAAGGTCACAAAAGGCGGACCCGTGACCTTTGGAGACAACAACTAAGGCAAGATCATCGGAAAAGGTACAATTGGAAACCCAAGCACTCTTCAAATCTCCAACGTTTTTTTGGTAAGCAACTTATCCTATAATCTTCTTAGCATTTCACAATTTATTGATAATGGTTTCGATGTGTGCTTTACTCACCCATATTGTAATATAATAAATAAAAATGGAGAAACAGTCTTAAAAGGAAAACGAGAAGGAAACATTTTTACGCTTTCTATGGATGATATGTTAGACGCTAATGTTAAGTGTTTCATGTCAAATGAACCTAACGTAAATTTGTGGCATAGAAGTTTAGGACATATTGGCATTTCTACACTAGAAAAACTCCAACGAGAGAACCTAATACGAGGATTGCCTACACTTGATTTAGACAACTTTCAGTTGTGTGAATCTTGCATAAAAGGCAAAAAAACACGCGAGTCACTTAAACCTAAAAATGAAATAAGCACGACTAGAGTTTTGGAATTGTTACACATTGATTTGTTTGGTCCTAGTCGCACTACGAGTCTTGGTGGGCGTCACTATGCTTGCGTGATTGTTGATGATTTTTCTCGTTATACTTGGACTTTGTTCCTTGCATATAAGGATGATAGTGCCATTGAAATTGCAAAATTAATAAAACAACTTGAAAATCAATACGGTGTCAATGTGAAAAAGATAAGAAGCGATAGAGGCGGTGAATTCAAGAACAAAGACATGATTTCATTTTGCAAAGAAAATGGAATCAAGCATGAGTTTTCGCCACCTAGAACTCCACAATTAAATGGAGTAGTAGAAAGAAAGAATAGGACATTACAAGAAATTGCTAGGACTATGTTGTGCGAGAATAAATTGCCTAGATTTTTATGGGCGGAGCCGTAAACTGTGCATGCTACATAGTGAATCGCTTATCCATTAGAAAGAAAATTAATAAGACGCCTTATGAGATATTAAATAATCGCATGCCTAAAATAGACTATTTTCGCGTGTTTGGATGCAAATGTTTTGTTTTAAATACAAAAGACAATTTAGATAAATTTGAATCTAAATCAATTGAATGCATCTTTTTTGGATATTCTGTAAATTCAAAAGCATATAGATGTTATGATCCTCTCACTATACAAATTATAGAATCTATTCATGTGAAGTTTAATGAATTTGGTGAGATTGATAAAGATAAAGAATATGATGATGATTTTGAATTGAAACCCGTGTTGAATGATGATGATGGCACGTTTGATATGCATGATATGCATGATACACTAGAAATGCATGATCACTTAGAAGTGCATGAGAACATAGAAAATAATCAACCAAGATGGCATAGAGATCACCCACATGATCTTATTATAGGCGACATCACTCACGATGTCCGACCAAATAGAAGAATAACTTCGGATGAAATAAATCAATTTCATACTATGATTTCCGAAATTGAACCCAAAAATGTGCATGATGCTTTGAGTGATTCTTTTTGGATTGATGCTATGCATGACGAACTTAATCAATTTGTTAGAAATGACGTATGAGATTTAGTGCCACGACCACAAGATAAGACCATAATAGGCACAAAGTGGGTATTTAGAAATATTATGAATGAAGAAGGAAAAGTTGTTAGAAATAAAGCTAGACTTGTAGCACAAGGATACAATCAAGAAGAAGGAATTGATTACGATGAGACATTTGCACCCGTAGCACGATTAGAAGCTATACGACTTTTACTTGCCATTGCTTGCATGAAAGATTTTAAACTCTATCAAATGGACGTGAAAAGTGCATTCTTAAATGGATTCATACAAAAAGAGGTATACGTGAAACAACCACCCGGTTTTGAAGATTTGAAACATCCCCATCACGTGTACAAACTAAAGAAGGCACTATACGGACTAAAGCAAGCACCTAGAGCATGGTATGATCATTTTCCTACTTTCCTATTAGAAAATGGTTTTAAAAGAGGTACTATAGATAGTACATTATTTTTGAAATAAGATAAATCGGATTTGCTTATTATTCAAATTTATGTTGATGACATTATTTTCGGTTCTACTTCTCATAAACTTGTTGAAGATTTTGAAAATTGCATGAAATCCGAATTTTAAATGTCTATGGTTGGCGAATTGAACTATTTTCTTGGCTTGCAGATTAAGCAAACGAGTAAAGGAATTCACATAAGCCAAGCTAAATATGTATATGACATGATTAAAAAGTTCAATTTTGAGAATTTAAAACCATCCCCCACCCCTATGAGTGTTACTACTAAATTAGATAAAGATGAACATGGTAAGGATTTTGATAATGCCTTATATAGATCTATGATTGGTTCTTTGCTATATCTTACTACTAGTAGGCCTGATATCATGTTCAGTGTATGTATGTGTGCACGTTTTCAAAGTCAACCTAAGGTGTCTCACTTTAATGCGGTAAAAAGAATATTCTGATATATTAAGCATACACCTACTTTAGGCATTTAGTATGATAAAGATTGTGACTTTAATCTGCATGCCTACACTGACGCTGATTATGATGGATGTAAGATAGATAGAAAAAGCACGAGTGGCACTTGCCAATTTATAGAAAACTCACTTATTGCATGGTTTTCCAAAAATCAAGCAAGCGTAGCTTTATCCACTACTGAAGCTGAGTACATGGCACTTAGTCTTTGTTGCACACAATTACTATGGATAAAACAACAACTTTCGGACTTTGGAATTACCGTAAATAAAATTCCTATATATTGTGATAGTATGAGTGCAATTAACCTATCTAAGAACCCCATGTTACATTTCTAAAGCCAAACATATAGAAGTACGCTATCATTTTCTTCGTGATCACGTAAATAATGGTGATATTGTCATAGATCACATACGCACAGAGGCACAAGTAGCGGATATCTTCACTAAAGCCTTAAATCAAGCCACGTACGAAAATCTTCGTTCCAAATTAGGCATGATTTCTGCTGATTTGATTTGATTCTCTTTCCATATTTTAAGGCATATTTTGATTGACTTTCCAAAATAAAGGGGGAGAGAATGCATGATCTAAGGGAGAGAGAGAAACTGATTGCATAAATCAAGGGGGAGCGGTTTGAAATTTGAAATTTGAAATTCAAAATTTGAATTTATGCATGATTGAAGGGGGAGCGATAAGATTTTAAATCATGAACGTAGGTTATTTTAAAAATCATCAAAAGGAAGAGATTGTAGAGAAGAAGATGTTGAGAAATATGTTTGGATAATTTTCAATGTCATGATTTTAAGTGGTGTATACTTAAAAATGTCACACATGGTGTTATATGTGATTAAAAGTTAAAAAAATTGAAAAAGTTGACATCGATCTCTAAACTTCAGACACATCGATCGATTGATGTATATCGAACCCTCACTTTGATCGATCGATGTCTAGGGTTTTTAGAAATAATTTTCTAAAATGTGTTAAAATGATTGTTTTCATTTGTACATGATTTATACATGTTCATTATGTGATTATTATGTGTTTTTGGTGATTATTATTGTCTTGTGACTAACGTGCCTCAGAAGTTTCTACAACTTACCAAAAAAGGGCAAAATTAGTATTTTGAGTTTTGTAGGAACATCACATGATGAAAATATTTCAAGGATGTATTCTTATCCTATTTATCATGACAAAGGTGATATCATGAGTTTTTATGACCATCCGGATCATTTCTGGAGTTTTCTCACACCAGGGGTATTTTGGTAATTTTACCCCCGAGGGTATCTATGGTATTTTCACTCAAGGAATCTCTTCAGCATATTATTATCTTCATTCTGGAGCTGTGTTATTATTATTTTGAAGATAATATGGTGATCTTATATCTTATTCTCTCAACCGATGATATTATTGACTATAGCTGGATATGTGACGATTTGAGATGTCACATTCTATTTTTTTCTTGAAGACCCTCTTATGTATGTTATAAGAGGATATTTATCATCATTATTCAGAGATATTAAAGGTGTCAAAGGTGTGGAAATGATCTCAACATATAAGAAGAAATATTGGAGAATTTCGGTGTTGCACGTTGACATAATCTTGTCAATTGTTATCTATTTATTTATTCTTCTAAAATCTGAGTTGCTACATATATATATATATATATATATATATATATATATATATATATATATATGTTTAAAAACGTGAATATTTTGGTGGATATGATGTGGAGTTCATTTTATGAGTTGGAGACAAGTGGACCAATCAAAAAGGAGCTAGTTGGCAATTTTGCCAACTTGGAATTTACTAAAAATAGCCAATGACTATATTGTTTTCTTGGGCATTTTCAGCAGATTTTTTGAAGTCAAATGAAGACTTCACATGTCCTATTATGGTGCTTGAAGTTGGGGATAATTTGGTGGTATTATCCTTTCTTATTTTATTAAGAAAAAATCAAAATTTTTGTTTGAAAATATGCAAGTAAACCAACGGATACTTACTTGAATTTCGAGCTGAATTTTGACTTTGAAAAGCTAAATTCCACATGCCTATTATCTTGCCAAAGAGTTGAGAAGATGATGGAGTTGTTATGGTGATATTATCTTCACATTTTCAAGATAATTCCAAGTCATTTTTCAAGGTACAAAAATCGGCCAAGGTGGCATCCTAGGTGGACCAATCATTGTGTTTTATTTTGCCAAGTGTACAAGGCCAACCAATGATGAGAAGACATTTGGAATTGATGATGAAGATGGTGACACATTAGAAATCTTATCTTCAAGGCTCATCTCGCACTATAAATAGAGGCAATGGTGAAGAAGATGAAACACACTTGAAGCTCACAAGCATTCTATAGCTTTCATTCAACTTCTTGTTCTTGTTGTTGTATTTTGTTGTAGCAAAGGTGTTCTTGATATTTTTGTTGTGCTACAAGCCTCTTGAGCTTCATTTGTAAGATTGATTAGCCATCTTTATAAGGCTACATCAATAGGTGTTAGAGGAGTTGCAACTAAGTGTTGCTTAGAAGGTGATTATCCAAGTCTTGAGTAGGGTTGGTGTATAACCCAAGGATCAAGCTTGGATCTTGTTGTAAGGTGCTCATTTCATAGTGAAATACAAGGAAAGGTGTTCCTTGGGACTGGAGTAGGTCACATTGACCGAACCAGGATAAATCTTCGGTGTTCTTCTCTTGTTTCTTTATTTCTATTTTCTGCCCGTTTTTGACTGCAGTTTTCACCCAACTTTACACAATTTGAAAAAATAGCTAAACATTTTCAAAATTTGTAATTTTTTGGGGGGTTATACTTCAGACTGTCAGCTTTCATTTTCAACAAGAATCACTTGATTTGAGCAAGGGAAAGTTAGTCTTTCAGTCGTTTCAAGATAACTGCTCCAATCTGGCTACAATCTGATCAGTTTTGAGAAAACTTAAATTCTGTATTTTTCAAGAATTGTTTGAGGTCAGGACCTTTTGGAAACTTCATCTACACATTCTAAGGAGTGTTTTGATATAAAGATCAACCTTTTTGGTTGAGTATTCAAAGAGCAAAACTATTTGCAAAATCAGCAACGTTCTATCCAATTATGTCCAGATTGACCATCTGAATCTTTGTATTTGTTTGAAGGGCAAACGATCTTATTTTTGTCTGATTTTTTTACAGAGTCTTGCTAACTCCTTGAAGTTTAATTCTCGAAAGTTTCATAATTTTTGGAGTTGTGTACAATTATTTGTGATTTTTTTAAAAACAGGTTCTGAATCTGAAGTGGTCTCAGATTCTGTTTTCAAAGGGGATTTTAACAAAGGGTTGTAGTGTAATTTCCGCTAACCACTATTCACCTCCCCTCTAGTGGTGTTTATTGCAGGTGCACGGTCCAACAAAAGTGGTTTGAGTGATTTTAAAATACATGATTTAAACGTGTTAAAAAGTAATGCATGACATATTGCATATAACTTGCCTTATATAGTTCATATATAATGTTGCCGTACTAACGAGCCATACACACTTATTCCAACGTACTATCGACACGTTCTATATTTTACGTATGTACGTTAACGTCACACTATCATACTTAACTCATATTTATAAGTGTATTCAGGTCTTATATCATATGATATAAGTCATGGTGATGACAAATTAAATACGACACGTAAAAGGTTCTAAACCGAAAATTGTCGTATCGGGCGAATACCGAAACTTTGCCAACGTGTCACGTACTTGTCATAAATAGATGGGCAGCCCCTACACTTCAAAAATAGCCATAAATTTCGTGGCTTACATGGTATGTGCAGCCATAAAATCATGCCATGTTGGCACACACAAATCACCCCACATTAAGGCCAAATTGTGGAGATTCCAATTTCAATTTTGTCACATGTCTAGATGCCAATTTAATCAGCCTTATGAGCTGAATATTAAAGTTTAGTTTATGTATATTATGTGTAACATAATATATATAACATGTGCAAAAATTTGGAATTTAATTAGAGAAAAATTGGGTAATCGATAAACATCAAAAATTCGGTTTTCTACGTACACGACACATGGAACGTTTTTGGCAAATCATACAACATGTATCTAGACACTTTTTACATATTTCATACATCTCAACGTGTTCTAGGAAATTCAATTAAGGGTTGATTGGAATATACCATGTGTGTATTATTAAATGTGCACTATTTGACAAAGTTTGCAAAAATAAAATTCAGCACATGCTCAAGTCATTATACACGCCTATAACAGTTGAGTTGGAGCATATGTGGAGCCTTGTTGGCATATTGATTGGTCAAGAATGAGGCATACAATGTTGATGACATAAAGGAAGAAGCTACACAAGGTAACAATTCAAACTTATGTCACATTTGAAGCACATGCTGAAAATTTTAGCTTGTGCATTATAGGCTGGCCAATTTTTTGTAACTTATGAGGGATATTTTACTTCTTGATTAAGGTGGATTAATTAGAAGATAATTTGGAAGCATTTTGAATAAGTTATGGAATTTAAGTGGTGATATTTTTAAATATCACACATGCTGAAAATTTCAGCATGTGTAAATGTACATGGCCGAATTTTAGGCCTCATTGTTGTCTAATTTTTATTCCATAAAAAATGAGAATATTGTATACTAAATGGTGATTGAATTATCCTTTGATTTCTTGGATTAAATTAATGCAAAATACGCAATATTTTGAACAAAAGGTGAATGTTACACATTCTGAAATTTCAGCATGTGCAAGACTCATTATGGCCGATTTTTAAATGCCTTTTTGGAGAAAATTGTCTTGCTAATTTTATGTGATGATCTTGGGAGTTATGGTAACTATTTTATGATGATTTTGGCACATGTTTTAAGTGTTATTCTCAGATTTGTCTAGTCATCAAGTGATGACAACATCCAACCAATCAATAAGTGCCAAGTAAGTAAGAACTTAATGATCATCCAATGAGGTGATGCCAAGTAAGCAAAGACATGTCACAATGATGCCATATATTCTTCCAAGGACATAGAAGATAATTTTCAAGAGGAGAAGGCACCATAGGGGGGACGACCACTGTCATATCCCGTAACTTTTATATCCGGCTTTAATAATTAGAAAACAAATTAAAATGTGAGTTCATTAAATGTATAGGGTATGAAGTGTAGATAAAACAAAATATAGGGGGAAGATAGACAAAAGTGGAAATTGAGGGAATTTGGCCAAATGCCAAATTTTGCCAACTACATGTTGGGGGGGGGGAGTTACACAACATTTGTATAACTTCCCACCCATCAGCCGTAGGATAGGAGACCAAAGGGAGAGAAGGAAACCGTCTAAGGGAAGAAAGGAGAAGAAGAAGAAGAAAAGGAGAAGAAGAAGAGGGCTAACCTAGGTGCAATCCTTACCGAAATTCTGCAGTATATTCGTAAGACTAACTAGAAACAAAGGCAAGTAATCTTCCTATACGTTTTATGCAAATTTTGATATCTTAGGCCCTATGTTCTTATAAAGAGAAAACTTGGATCACACATTAGTAACTTTGATTTGTTTATGTTGGATGCTTTATTATATGCTATTGTTGTTGTTGATGGTGTAGAGTCATGTTCTTTGGGCCAATTTCTGGAAAATGGTTACATTGTGATTTTTGTTGATAAATATGCCCATAAAAGTGTTATTTGTAATGTGTTCATTGTTTGGTATAAGTTCTTAGGTTCATTACGTACATCTTAAGTGTTCTGAGCGTATTTGCAGAAGGTTGAAGGATTAAAGGTGTCATTGTTGTAGACTTGTTCTGTTAGAAAGTTGAAGAGATACATTGGATGTTGTGGGTGATAGAAGGCTTAGGATGGACACTACTTTACATGTTTAAGAATCAACTCATGTTAGTTGTGTGTTAAGTATGATGAATCTAGGTGCTAAAATGGATCTTGAAGTATAAACATGAAAGGGTTGAAGGAGGAAGGTGATGAGAAGAAGTTACTGCAGAAAAACTGCAGTTCTGAACCGTCAGAACACTTCGAACACCTACATTAGGTGCTTCAAGTCACATTAGGCTCCTAATGTAGGCGTTCAATGTGTCCTAGTGCATCCCCATACACTTCGAATACCTACATTAGGCGCTTCATGTCACATAAGGCGCTTCATGTAGGCGTTCGATGTGTACGGCACATCCCCGAACACTTCGAACGCCTAGAATAGGCGCCTCATGTCCCCTTTAGGCTCCTCGTGTGGTGTTCCAAGTATACTGGAAGTCTTTTGACCCATTAGGCGCCCTATGTATGTGTAGTAACTCTATACACTTATTTTGAACACAAAACACAAGGGTATTTGAGGTGTAATTGAGGAATATATGGTAAGTTTGACTAAGTAAGAATAAGATTGAATGCCAAGTGAATTGGTGAGACGAACGGACTTGGAAAGATACGAACATGGAGTGTTTTAAGTGCAAGGCCGTATACTTGATATGTAAGATGTGTGTGTGTGTGTGTTACATGTTCGATACGAAGTTGCATGAGCATCCTGCATCTTGACATGAGCACTTGCATTTGACTTAAGAATAGCTTTGCCAAAGAACATGTGTTTACAAGAAAAGATTAAAGTTTTCGAAAGGCAAACTATGGCTGCTGGTTGATCGCAGGGTATAAAAGTCACGCCTGCGAAAGCAGGGTAGAAAAGCGTGACCTGTGAATCAACAGCAGGGTATAAAGTATTTTATGGGGCCGTAAACCTATCCGCACGGATATATGATATATGTAATGGGGCCGTGGACCTATCAGCACGGATATATGATATATGTAACGGGGCCGTGGACCTTTCAGCACGGGGTATAAAGTTATATGTTATGGGGTCGTGGACCTTTCAGCACGGGGTATAAAGTTCTGTTTGCTGTGGACTGATCACCTACAGGGTATAAAGTTCCGCTACGCAAAAATATGATATGAAAAGTTATGAAACGTTTTGTGAAATGACACACATGACACGTTTACGAAAGAAGACTTATGCATGGGTGTTGTGTGTGGTTTTAAAGAAGTACATGCATCATGATACACGAAGCATAAGATTTGACATGCAAGAAATGTGACTAGCTTATGTTCTGTTTATGTGGTATGTTATTTTAGTTACATGTTGTTCTCGTATCCATGTATCATTTATGTGATTTATCTGTTTTTGTGGGATTGTTATAAAGATGCTATTTGTTAACCCAAGCACCTTATTTTGGGCAATAACTTATCCACTGGTGACTCGTCGTGTGTGATCCCGTAAGGTGTATAGACGGGTTACTTGCTGGCGATATTTTCGCTAAGAACAGATACTCCATTTCATTTTCAGGTGAGCCGGAATACGAAATGATATTTGTCGAAGACGATGGCGAGTTGGCTCAATTGGATGACAGGCATGGAAGTAGATAGATGCTTGATTACTCTCTTTAAGTTGGAAAACTCAATGTTTATTATGTTGTACTAGAGGATATGTTAGTCAGTTGATCAAACACCTTTTATTTCCGCTGTATTATTCTGGTTACATTAATGTTTGTGAAGTTTTAAATTTTATGACGTTTTCGCTGATTTATTTTACGTCATGAATGATGTATGCTTGATCTTCTTTGACGCTTCGTAGTCCTCGTAGTAGACTACGGCAGGTGCACTGGTTCCGATGACAGTATCGGGCCGGGGCGCTACAGGTGGTATTAGAGTCTAGGCTTCAGATCTATCTCAGAAACTTAGGTTCATGATCTGTTAGACATTTAAGATATGATTCCCCCTTAAGGTTGATCCTTAGTTATAAGTACTGTTTTCTCTAGAGTTTAAGTATGATCTGGGTTGGGTGTGTGCGAGCGTGTTTATCATCTAATTTCGTATTAATAGTTTTACTTCATACCCCACCTGTCCTTACGCATTCAAGCTTTCAGTAACATCATGTATCTACTGAATGCTAATGAACGTTAACCTTTCAGAGAAAGATGCCTCCAAGAAGAGATAACACAGGAAACTCTGGCAATGGACAGGAGAACCAGCCACCACAAGTGGTTTTACCACAGGTGCTCACTGATGCACTAACGGTGATTGCACAAGGGTTTGCTCAGCAGCATCAGCCTCTGCCGCCTCCACCACCGCAGCACAATATCCGATTCTTCTACAGGGAGATGAGGAAGATGAGAGTTCCGGAGTTTGGAGGATGTACTAATCTGGACGAGGCTCAACACTGGTTGGCTGAGGTAGAGAAGTGTTTTCGTTTGGTGCAAGTGCCTGAGGGGATAAATGTAGATGTGGCCACACCCCTGTTGTGTGGAAAAGATGGCGAATGGTGGACTGGAATGGTGTTGCGAATGAGCCAACCAATTTCATGGGCACAGTTCTGTGAAATTTTTCTAACGTATTACGTACCGGAGACTGCGATATTGGACAAGATAAGAGCGTTTGATAGATTGGAGCAAGGGAGTTTGACGGTGTTGGAGTATGCCGATCGTTTCCATGCCTTGGGTAAGTTTGCCCCTGCAATTATGTCTGATAATTGCCTAAAGATGACGAAGTTTGAAAGGGGTTTAGACTCAAGGATACAATCAGCAATAGTGAATGCAGGAATGAAAACTTATGAAGACATGTTGGATGCATGTTTTCGGGTTGAGAGTGACTTTCGCATGGTGGCGGCAAGAGCAGCTAGCGAGGGGTCGGCTGATAGAGGCAAGAGGCCAAGAGAGGATGTTAGAATTGGTGGTAGACCTAGACGTTGGGTCAAGGTTCCGAAGAGGGGTCCAACTGGGAATTATCCGAGACCTCCGGTGCAGAATCCAGTAGCCCCGCCAGCTGTGGGAATTTGCCTACACTGCAACCGAAGTCATGTTGGAGAATGTAGGAAGTTGGCTAGAGCGTGTTACAGATGTGGAAAAGTGGGTCACATGATTAGGGATTGTCTGAAGATGAACAAAAATATTCCGGGAGAAGCGGCTCAGCAGCCGAGAGCAAAGCCACGAGCAAATGCCCGTGTACATCTCCTGACTGACACTGATGTGCAGGAGGCTACCGATGTAGTAGCAGGTACCATTTAAATTAAGTTTAAATCCTTATTGAATTAGGTGTTTACGTGCTTAACTTTCTGTGTAAAACTTGATATGGCCTTACGTGCGGTTTTAGTAAATAAGATACCTGCCAACGTGCTCTTCGATAGCGGCCAAGCCACTCCTTTGTAGCAAAGAGATTCACTAAGCACCTTGGTAGTTTGCCTGAATGGTTAGAAACTCCGTATCGCGTCCAAGCGGCCAGAGATCAAATTATGGTTTCATACCAGCAGTACCGAGATTGCGAATTGGAGTTCGAAGGACAAACATTCTCCGCCGAACTGATCCCTATTCAGATGTACGACTTTGACGTTATATTGGGAATGGACTGGTTGGCTAAGCATCACGCCAATATTGATTGTCAATTGAAACAAGTGACAATCAAGAACGCTAAGATGGAAGAGGTAACATTTCAATGGGAACCGGAACGAAAGAAAGTACCCAAGAAGGTGTATGTGTCGGTTGCACAAGCGTGCAAAGCCTTAAGGAAAGGTGCTGAGGGATTCCTAGTGTATGCCATGGATGTTACTCAGGAGGTACCGTCCATTGAGCAAATTCCAGTGGTCAATGAATTTCTTGATGTGTTTCCGGAAGATTTACCAGGAGTACCACCCCCGAGGGAAGTCGAGTTCGAGATAAACTTGATTCCAGGAACTGAACCTATTTCTAAAGACCCTTATAGAATGGCTCCAGCAGAGTTGAGAGAGTTGAAGGAACAACTGCAGGAGTTATTAGACAAGAAGTTTATCCGCCCTAGTGTATCGCCCTGGGGAGCACCTGTTTTGTTTGTAAAGAAGAAAGATGGTAGCATGAGACTTTGTATCGATTATCGAGAGTTGAATAAAGTTACCATCAAGAATAAGTATCCCCTTCCACGAATTGAGGATTTGTTTGACCAGCTCAAGGGTGCCAAAATCTTCTCTAAAATTGATCTCCGATCAGGGTATCATCAGTTGCGAGTGAAGGCCGAGGACATCGCAAAGACAGCTTTACGCACGAGATATGGCCATTATGAGTTTTTGGTGACGCCGTTTGGATTAACAAATGCCCCCGCAGCTTTTATGGATCTTATGAATACCGTCTTTTGGGAACAATTAGACAAGTTTGTAGTGGTATTCATAGATGATATTCTAGTGTATTCTGCCGATGAGCAAACTCACGTTGAGCATTTGAGAATTGTTCTAGGCATCCTAAGGCAGAAGCAATTGTACGCTAAGTTTAGCAAGTGTGAGTTTTGGTTAAGAAGTGTGGCTTTTCTGGGTCACGTGATATCAGAGGAGGGGATTGCTGTGGATCCGAAGATGGTGGAAGCTATCACTGAATGGCCTAGACATACTAATGTCACTGAAGTACGAAGTTTCTTCGGTCTAGCAGGGTATTATAGGAAGTTTGTCGAGGGATTCTCAAGGATAGCAGTGCCTCTCAGTCGCATTACCCAAAGGAAGTCTAAGTTTGAGTGGACGGCGGAATGCGAGCAAAGCTTCAAGGAGCTTAAGAAGAGACTAACCACAGCTCCTGTATTGGCTCAACCCTCCGGAACTGATGGGTTTGTAATTTATAGCGATGCATCGAAAAACGGTTTAGGTACGTAAACTATAGTATAAGGTTATGATCTTGTATACCAATTAAGTTTAGACTAATACCTTGTTTGTAGGTTGTGTTTTGATGCAAAACGAACGAGTCATCGCATATGCCTCAAGACAGCTAAAGCCTTACGAGCAAAACTATCCCACACATGATCTTGAACTTGCTGCGGTCGTGTTTGCCTTGAAGATCTGGCAACATTATTTGTATGGAGAGAAGTGCGGGGTATTCACGGATCACAAGAGTTTAAAGTATTTATTCTCTCAGGATGAATTAAACATGAGGCAGCAGAGATGGTTAGAATTGCTGAAAGATTACAATTTAACCATTCATTATCACCCGGGGAAGGCTAACAAGGTAGCATACGCTTTAAGCAGGAAATCCAGCCATGTGCGACAATCACCACTAGAAAGTGAGTGGAGTCCATGGTGAACGTTTTGAAAACATTGACCATTACACCGAATTTGATTGACCGGGTAAAAGAGGCTCAGAAGAATGATAAGACCTTAAGTGAGATAATAGAAAGGATGAAACATGAACAGGTCGAAGGATTTCAGATCAAAGAGGATGGGAGCCTATGGTTCAGAGGAAGATTGTGTGTGCCTGATGTTGATGAACTTAGAAAAGAAATTTTGTAAGAATCCCACAACTCAAGGCTATCCATACATCCCGGTAGTACCAAGATGTACAGAGACCTTAGGCAATATTATTGGTGGTCCGGGATGAAAAAGACATATTGCCGAGTTTATAGAGAGGTGTTTTGTTTGTCAACAAGTCAAGGCAGAACACCAGCGGCCTGGTGGATTATTGATGCCGTTAGAGGTTCCAGAATGGAAATGGGAACATGTCACGATGGATTTCATAGTGGGTTTACCAAAGACAAGAAATGGACATGATATGATTTGGGTTATTGTGGATCGATTGAACAAGTCTGCCCATTTCTAACCCGTTTCAAGTGAAGCGCCTCTTGACAAGTTAGTGAAATTATATATGGAGAATATTGTTAGCTTGCATGGTGTTCCAGTAAGTATAGTGTCCGACCGAGATTCACGGTTTACATCTAAGTTTTGGACAGCATTTCAAAAAGGCATGGGTACAGAATTAAGGTTGAGTACGGCGTATCATCCCCAAACCGATGGACAGTCCGAGCGGACAATTCAGACCTTGGAAGATATGCTAAGGGCTTGTGTTTTGGATTTTAAAGGGAGTTGGGATGGAATGGTAAAGCTGATGGAGTTTTCTTATAACAAAATTTACCACAGTGCAATTGATATGGCTCCTTTTGAAGCTTTGTATGGAAGGAAGTGTAGGTCCCCGGTTTATTGGGACAAAGTAGGACTGAGGACCATCACTGGACCTGAACTTTTGGAGACGTTAAGAAAGGTGAAAATCATTCGGGAAAGACTCAAGGTGGCCCAGGATCACAACAAAAGTTGGGCAGATTCCAAACGACGACCGTTGGAATTTAATGTGGGTGAGAAAGTCTATTTGAGGGTATCACCTACGAAGGGCATTATGAGGTTTGGAGTAAAAGGCAAGCTAAGCCCCCGTTTTATTGGTCCTTACGAAATACTTGAGAAGGTGGGAGCCTTGGCATATAGGTTAGCATTACCTCCGGTGTTGGCACAAGTCCACAACGTGAAATCACAACTAAGGAAGTACGTGACGGATCCAAGCCATGTGCTTGAACCCCAACCTTAGGAACTTAATGATGATGTTACTTATTAAGAGGTACCAGTAAAAATTGTCGACCGGAAGGACCAAGTGTTGAGGAAGCGGGTGATCCCTTATGTGAAAGTTCAGTGGAGCAATCACACGGAACATGAGGCCACTTGGGAACTCGAAGAACAGATGCGGGAGAAGTATCCTCAACTCTTTGACTAAGGTACGTAAGTTTCGAGGACGAAACTTTTTGTAAGGGGGGTGGAATGTCATATCCCGTAACTTTTAAGTCCGGCTTTAATAATTAGAAAACCAATTAAAATGTGAGTTCATTAAATGTATAGGGTATGAATTGTAGATAAAACAAAATATAGGGGGGAAGATAGACAAAAGTGGAAATTGAGGGAATTTGGCCAAATGCCAAATTTTGCCAACTACATGTGGGCGGGGGGGGGGGGGGGGGGGAGTTACACAACATTTGTATAACTTCCCACCCATCAGCCGTAGGATAGGAGACCAAAGGGAGAGAAGGAAACCGTCTAAGGGAAGAAAGGAGAAGAAGAAGAAGAAAAGGAGAAGAAGAAGAGGGCTAACCTAGGTGCAATCCTTACCGAAATTCTGCAGTATATTCGTAAGACTAACTATAAACAAAGGCAAGTAATCTTCCTATACGTTTTATGCAAATTTTGATATCTTAGGCCCTATGTTCTTATAAAGAGAAAACTTGGATCACACATTAGTAACTTCGATTTGTTTATGTTGGATGCTTCATTATATGCTATTGTTGTTGTTGATGGTGCAGAGTCATGTTCTTTGGGCCAATTTCTGAAAAATGGTTACATTGTGATTTCTGTTGATGAATATGCCCATAAAAGTGTTATTTGTAATGTGTTCATTGTTTGGTATAAGTTCTTAGGTTCATTACGTACATCTTAAGTGTTCTGAGCGTATTTGCAGAAGGTTGAAGGATTAAAGGTGTCATTGTTGTAGACTTGTTCTGTTGGAAAGTTGAAGATATACATTGGATGTTGTGGGTGATAGAAGGCTTAGGATGGACACTACTTTACATGTTTAAGAATCAACTCATGTTAGTTGTGTGTTAAGTATGATGAATCTAGGTGCTAAGATGGATCTTGAAGTATAAACATGAAAGGGTTGAAGGAGGAAGGTGATGGGAAGAAGTTACTGCAGAAAAACTGCAATTCTTAACCGTCAGAACACTTCGAACACCTACATTAGGCGCTTCAAGTCACATTAGGCGCCTAATGTAGGCGTTCAATGTGTCTCAGTGCATCCCCGTACACTTCGAACACCTACATTAGGCGCTTCTTTTTACATAAGGCGCTTCATGTAGGCGTTCGATGTATACGGCACATCCCCGAACACTTCGAACGCCTAGAATAGGCGCCTCATGTGGCGGTCCAAGTATACTAGAAGTCTTTCGACCCATTAGGCGTCCTACGTATGTGTAGTAACTCTATACACTTCTTTTGAACATAAAACGCAAGGGTATTTGAGGTGTAATTGAGGAATAGATGGTAAGTTTGACTAAGTAAGAATAAGATTGAATCCCAAGTGAATTGGTGAGACGAACGGACTTGAAAAGATACGAACATGGAGTGTTTTAAGTGCAAGACCGTATACATGAATGTAAGATGTGTGTGTGTGTTACATGTTTGATACGAAGTTGCATGGGAATCCTGCATCATGACATGAGCACTTGCATTTGACTTGAGAATAGCTTTGCGAAAGAACATGTGTTTACAAGAAAAGATTAAAGTTTACGAAAGGCAAACTATGGCTGCTGGTTGATCGCAGGGTATAAAAGTCACGCCTGCAAAAGCAGGGTATAAAAGCGTGACCTGTGAATCAACAGCAGGGTATAAAGTATTTTATGGGGCCGTGGACCTATCCGCATGGATATATGATATATGTAATAGGGCCATGGACCTATCAGCACGGATATATGATATATGTGATGGGGCCGTGGACCTTTCAGCACGGGGTATAAAGTTATATGTTATGGGGCCGTGGACCTTTCAGCACGGGGTATAAAGTTCTGTTTGCTGTTGACTGATCACCCACAGGGTATAAAGTTCCGCTACGCGAAGAATATGATATGAAAAGTTATGAAACGTTTTGTGAAATGACACGCACGACATGTTTACGAAAGAAGACTTATGCATGGGTGTTGTGTGTGGTTTTAAAGAAGTACATGCATCATGATACACGAAGCATAAGATTTGACTTGCAAGAAATGTGACTAGCTTATGTTATTTTATGTGGTATGTTATTTTAGTTACATGTTGTTCTCGTATCCGTGTATCATTTATGTGATTTATCTGTTTTGTGGGATTGTTATAAAGATGCTATTTGTTAACCCGAGCACCTTATTTTGGGCAATAACTTATCCACTGGTGACTCGTCGTGTGATCCCGTAAGGTGTGTAGACGGGTTACTTGCTGGCGATATTTTCGCTAAGAACAGATACTCCATTTCCTTTTCAGGTCAGCCGGAATACGAAATGATATTTGTCGAAGACGATGGCGAGTGGGCTCAATAGAATGACAGGCATGGAAGTAGATAGATGCTTGATTACTCTCTTTAAGTTGGAAAACTCAATGTTTATTATGTTGTACTGGAGGATATGTTAGCCAGTTGATATCGTAGTAGACTACGGCGGGTGCACTGGTTCCGATGACAGTATCGGGCCAGGGCGCTATAGCCACAAGGTTAAAAAGAAAGTAAGAGAGCAAAACAAGAACAAGAACAAGCCTTGCAATTATGAAGCATCATAACGTTTTTAGCCTTCTTCTTCTACACTCTCTTTCTTTCTTCTTCCTAAAAGGATATTGTACTTACATTCATATACTTGAATCGGCTTCTTATAAACCAACACATATTCTTTTATCATTGTAAAAGATTGATCAAGGTGTGATCAATCTTAGACTTGCAAGGTGGTGGTGTTCGTGTGCATTGTATTCATATACAAAGTTTGTAAAGGGTTGGAGTTGGTGTGAAACTCCATCAACCCTGTGGTAAGTTGTTCTTTGTGTTATGTGATTAGTGTGAACCGATGAAGGTGTCCTCGAAGACTGGAGTAGGATGTTTATAACCGAACCAGTATAAAATTCTTGGTGTCATTTACTTTCAGCACTTACTTTCAGTTTCAGCACTGTTTATCATTTTTGATCACGTTCGTAAAAATAGTAAACGTATTTCAAAAATTACAAAACTTTCCAGAATTATAGCCACACGTCTTAAGGTTAATTTGGCATAAATTTCAACCCTTTTGGATAAGTATAAGTCAACCAAACATCAAGAGTTCTGAGACTAGTGCAGTCTGATTTTCAGGCTTGCAAAGGTTGAGAATTTTATCATATTTGACCAACTTCCCAAAAGACGTTTTGAAATCTGTTTCAACCCATTTAAACACAACTTATAAGGGGTTAGTCTTTAAATTTTCAGATCATTTGGATTTACGTACAAATAGAAATTAATTTTTCAAATCAGTGTACCGTTTCTGGCAGATTTACGCAATCTGACCACCAACAAATTTTCAAGGGGTTAGAGGTTGAATTTAAATCTGAAATTTTTAGGAGACACTCATAACATCTGAGGATAACGTCTCTCCAAATTTCAAAATTTTTGAAGGCCTGCAACCTTGTTTTCAAAACATTTTAAAACTGGTCCTGAAAACAGAAATTGTTTTCTGAAGTTGAGTTTTTGGTTTAAAACTATTTTAAAAACCATATTTTCCGCACCAACTATTCAACTCCCCCCTTCTAGTGGTGCCTTGCAGATCTTACAGGAAGGAAGAAAGAGGATGAAAGAAAAAGAGGGGTAGGAGGCGGAGGTGAATAGGTGGTGTGGATGGAGGAAGTGTTGATGATGGTGATGGTGATAGTGATGAGTGGTGGGTTTAATTTTTCATGGCCGCTGGAAGCCATGATTTTGGCTAGAGCTTGGTGGCATTTGTGGCGGTGGGTGTAGGGTGGCTGCCAAACACCAAAATCTGGGAGGGCCGGAGGGGTGGGGTTAAAAAAATTACGGTTTTGATCAGATGTTGCAAAATTTTGGACTTTTTGGTAACAAAACTGTATAAAAAGACATAATTGTCCTTTAATGAAGGGTTGCAGGTGAATTGAAACCAAACCCCTCACTTCCAACAAAAGTGACAGTTACAAACTCAAATCGCCCACCCCTAGTGGTCACCCCTTGCTCTAAGCAGCAAATTGCATTTCGTCCATCCACCACCGCCGCCGGAGGTGACTTGTCATTTTTGCTGATCCCCTTCCAGTGCCATTGAAACTTCCATCCACCGTCTCCACCAAACTTCAATATCGACCTGCATAAATTCTGGATCCTAGGTCTAATACTCGTTTTTTTTTATAAATTTACTTTATGATAATTCAATATAAGAAAGAGAAAGAAAAGTGGTGGGAGTTGTTCACTAAAGTAGGGATAAGGGTAAGTGGTCCAAACATAGCATAAATATGACTGATGCTTGACAATGTGTATGTCCAAAGATTTCAAAGATAAGTCATGTCTAGTAGCTTGTCGAACATGAAACACAGAAATGTATCCTACATGAATGCGATGTACTGATGTGTCAAATGCGGGAATGTCCTATACATTACTCTATATGCATGCATGGAGATTCGATGCATGATGTCTTTTGGGGATAGAGTAATTCTCTCAAACATGTTGTTGTTACTCCATTGCCATATATGATAGATGGTACATGGAACAGTTACCATAATGGCCTTGATTCTCAATGTCTTGGCTCTTAGCTTAGAGTTGGACCATCCAAGCACACGTGTGAGGGTATGAAGACTGAGTGGGAGATCTAACCACTCACTAACACTCTTCCAAACTTGCTTAATTTGCGTACATCTAAACATCAAGTGATTGATGTTTTCTGGCTCTAATTCACATAAGACGCATTTCTTGTCCTGAACAAATGGAAGGTTGTCTTTGGTTGCCAATTTTTTGATGCTTGCTAGACAGAGGACAAAAGCATGTTTAGACGTAATTTTATTATCCTAGACAAACTTCGACCAGGGTATTTTGTGGGATTTTTGACAAAAATGCTCATATACTAAAGCTGGACATAGATTTTCATCCTTGACCCACTTATTCATAAGCTCAATGGCACCTTCTATTGACTATTCTGTGCTGTGATCTTGTCCTTAATGAAAAGAAGTTTTTTCAAAAAGGGGGAATCTGACTTTCGAGTCTGCTTAGTCCAAAGGTTAGCTCTAGCTTGTATCTATGTGACATCTATTTAATCCAAAGTGTATCTTTCTTGTTATAGATATCCCACAAATGTTTTGATAACAGGGCAAATTTTCAGTTCCAATGCACCCAATCGTCCCTTATTCTATGGATTACACATGTTTTTCAACGAGACCCAGGCTTTTCTGTGTTGTCCTGAAGAATTTTTCCCTTATAAGAAGTGGAGGCACATACGGTTAACCTGATCCAAGACAGTAGCTAGCAGAGAAAGATCACTCAACCAAAAGCAGTTGATTCTCTGCACAACTGATTTGATTAGTTCCAACTTCCCCACATAGCTAAACGGTAGGTTATTCCATATGCTGATTTTAGGAATACCAAGATATCTAAAGGGCATTGTTCCATATGGAAAACCTTTGATAGACTGCAACCTTTCTCTATCTTGTACTCCTGCGACAAATAAGTGTGATTTGTTCTAGTTTGCGAGTAAACCAGAGCATTGACCAAACTTAGTGACCTTGTCCATAACTTTTTCCAACGAAGTGGAGTCTACAAAAGATGATAAGGTCGTCTACAAAACAGAGGCGTGTAATGCTTTGCTGCTTACACTTTGGATGAAAGCCAAAGTCATGATCTAAATGTAAGTGTCGAAATAACGAGATAGGTATTCCATGCCTATCATTAAGAGGATTGGAGAAAGAGGGTCACCTTGATGCAATCCGTGTCTACCTTTAAAGAAGCCGTGAATACTACCATTGATCAATACTGAATATGCAGGCGCAGTGACACGCTCTATAACTCAATCAGTGAATAAAGGAGAAAGTCCAATCCAATGAGCATAGACTTAAGACAATCCCAGCTTATCGAGTCAAACGCCTTCCTAATATCTACTTTCATCATACACTTAGGCGATGTTCATTTCCTTCTATACTCCCTTATTAGCTCTTGAATAAGGAAGATGTTTTCCATCATTAATCTACCCTTCAGGAAACAAGATTGGGCTTGATCCATAAATTCAGTCATAACCGGCGCTAATCTGTTGGCTAGGACTTTAGAGATTTCTTCATATATGATGCTACAACAGGATATGGGTCTGTATTCCTCTACCCTAGTGACATTGTTTGATTTGGGTATTAAAGAAATTAAGGCATGATTTAGTTGTTTCAGGAGTCGTCCATTTTGAAAAAATTCTAAGACTGCCTGTGCCATTAGGGGTCCTACAATGTTCCATGAAGTGACGAAGAAATAGGAGGAGTATCCGTGTAGACTTGGAGATTTATCCTTACTAATGCTAAATATGGCTTCTTTGATTTCCTGTGGCTGGATATTATGTATTAACCTATCTGCACTATCAAGGGATATTTTAGGTCCAAGTTCTAAAACAACTTGACTTATGTCATGTGTTTCATGATTGGTACCTAGTAGCCTTTTGAAGTATTCCACAAATTGTTCACCAACTTCTTGTGAAGAGGTTGTCATGGCTCCATTTGGTAACTGGACTGAAGCAATGTAATTTCTAGCCTTATTTCTTCTAATGATGGAATGAAAGAATTTTGAGTTTTTATCACTAAGGTGGATATAGTTCCCTTTGACCAGCTGGGCAAAATATATTCTTTCAGACTCATCAGTTGAAGAGTTGCATTCTTCTTAGCCTTCATCTGCATCTTCCAATTGTCTGTTCCCCAAGCCTCACTTGAAGATGATTGAAAATCTTTTAATTCTTGAACCGCCCTTTCTACCCTAGAGGAAATGTGCAAGAATGTTCTTTTGCTTAGCTCCTTAAGGTGTCCTTTTAAAGCCTTAAGTTTTCTGCAGAGGACGTACTGTGCTGTGCCATTGTATTGTCTACTCCAAAGTTGGGTGACTCGGGGAAGGTAGGCGTCATGCGATGTCCACATGTTAAAGAATTTGAACGATCCATACCTATGACTGTCCTTATTGTCAAGTCTTAGGCTTCCTGGTGATTAGTCAGATAGGCAACCGGGAACATCAAAATGAGCCTAGCTTGGGGGCATTTCTCTAGGAAAGGTCCATTGATCATGATTCTATCCAATCTTGACTTAATGGTGCCATTATCCCAAGTGTGCAAAGCTCCTGTGTAAGTGTGCTCAACTAAACCACTTTGAAGGAAGAAGTTTAATTGATCTTGAAAGTCATAATGCGTCAACTCGGTTCCTCCTTCTTTCTCTTCCTCGCTTAGGACACAATTGAAATCACCTATTGCGGCCCAATGTGCAGCTACCTTTTGTGTTTGTCTCACTAAGGCTTCTCATAAAAGTCTTCTATCTACGATGGTATTGTATGCATACACAAAAGTGACAAAAATTGTATTTCCGGTTACAAGGCTTTTGGCCTTGCAAATGATATTTTGAGCATCGAAAATGAGCATATCTATATGTACAACTTTAAGATTCCAAAGAATTATAATCCTTTTCCCTACATGAGTTTGAAAATTATGTAAGGAACTCCAATGCCTAAATTTTACCTTAAGTAGATGATTTAGCATGCATGTATTTAGTTTAGTTTCTAAAATGCCTATAATGTCTAAGCTTAGCCTATTAACAAAATTAAGCAAACCATTTTGCTTTAGGGGTTTGTTGCATCCCCTTATATTCCAAAGTGCAAGTTTCATTTAATCGGTTGATTGTTTTTATCCATTCTGAGACCAATGTCTTGCTTTCCTTTTCCATTTTTACTAGGCAAGGGGGACATGCCATTTGCAATTAATTCCACAATTCTATCCACATGATAATCTTTATAAACGGAAGTAGCATGAAGAGTATTAGGCCCAAGAACAAGTTGCTTACATGGTGGGCGACGTATTGGATCCTTGCTGGCGTCATCTTTTGCACCTTGAAGAGACTCATGCATGTTTTCTAAGACTTGAACATATCCTGTGGTGCTGGTTGAACAAACCAATTGATTGCTATGTTCCATATTTCACTTTGGATTTGCAGTGCATCATCTTGTATCTTTTCATTCTCTCCTTGTGATTCTTTTTCCTTTTCTCGGATGCCCTCTTTCTTCTTCCATATTTTATTCGAATTCGTCGACTTCTTCAATGCATTTTCTTTTCTTTCTCGTTGTAGCGCTTTCTTGGACTTTTGAATGTGCCATTCTTCTTGGTTATGTTGCGATTATTTCCTCCCTTGTGTTGGCGTAGGCTTGATTTTTGGTCCCAAATTTCCCATTTCTACACCCGTTTCCTCCATTTGATCTTTGGCCCGACATGTCACATTGTTGTGCCCCACTTGACTACACTTCCGGCAATAGAGTGGCCTTTTCTCATACGCTACTTTTTGAACAAAAGTGACTCCATTGTTTGATTGCAATTCAATGCTATCACGTTGTTCCTCTTATAAGTCAATCTCAATTAATGCCCTAGCAAAGTTCCAAGTAGCCCTTTTTGATGTGAGTTGATCAAACAACAAAGGTTTTCCGATTTCACTACATATCGGAGATAAAAACTCTTCTTTTTAAAGCTCAAGTGGTAGATTTGGGAATTTAACCCACATCGGCATCGTCGTCATTTTTCTTTCTCCGAATGTAAACAACGGAGGCAATTTCTTTAGCAACAATGATCGGCCAAAGACATAGTAGGGTCCTCCTTTCAAAACACTCTCAAGATCTTGATCATTCTCAAACTTGAAGATTATCCATCCGGATTCATGAAATTCAACCTTTACTTTTTTCTTCCAAGTTTGTATTAGGCCAAGTATAGCCTGTCTACCGGTGAATCTACCAATAAGACATCCAACCAAACAATTTTCTACTTCCGGGTATTGCTTAATATTACCAACCTTCAACTTGACAATTCCGATATGCATATGGTTAGGCTTAATACAATTTTCAGCATTTCTATTTGAGTGAAATAAGGGTCCAAGATTTCTCAAGTGAATTGTTAGCTTTTTCACCCATAAGTTGAGTTGAAGTGGATGAAATGTGGAGTTTGAGCAGGGGACTCTTGCTGGCTGAGAGTATGCTAGGAGTAGAGAGGGTGAAATTTCCTTTTGTTACAACGGGGCCCCCTTCACTCATCCTAGTTGGCATTTTTTCTCTCTTTCTCTCTCTTTCTCCAAGTTTGAATTTGAAAGTGTAGCTTTATTGACTTCTCTCTCTTCTTTTTGTAAAGGTGAAGTTGACATACCAATCCTCTTCTCCTTCCTTGCAACTAGGTTCATCTCCAAAGCTTGAAGGCTTGAAGCTTCGTATAAATATCCTTCTCTTGGTGAAGTCTCATGCGTTGATCCATTCTGTAAAAATTCCATAGAGGCCAATTTTTCTAGTTGATGTCTCTTCCTTTCCTTGCTTGCTTCTCCTCCATAAATAGCTCTTTTTCCTTCAACCTCACTAGACCATCTTCTTCATTTTTGTTCTCCTCTTCATCCATACTTGGGTTTATAATTAGTGCATGTATTTCATTGTCCTTTGTGTTTTCTTTCTTGGTAGAAGAGACTTCTTCCACATCAAAAGAGAAAGAATCCTCTTTCTCAACTTCAATGGATTCACTATGGGAATCCGGAAAAATGAGCCTTTGTTTTTCTTATTCTTCCCCTTCTTGTGCTTTTTGCTCTTCTTGCTAGAATTTGGACTAGATGAGTCCGACTTCTTCTTGGAGATGGCATTAATCCTAGCTTTTGAAAGCCACATTCAAGAGATAACTATGGAGCACCTCTTGAGTAAATAAATCGAAGTCACAAATGTAATGTTGATGATGAAATAGAATGTGGATAATGAATGAATGGCAATTCATGTGCAAAATGGGGAAAAACTCATTCTCTAGAGAGAAGAAAGAGAGATTTCTCTCTCTACCCCCATTTCTTGTTTTGATATGATGGTTATTTTAATATCCAATTACTTGCTTCCACCTCAGGTGTGACACAACCACCATAGGCATTGCCAACTTTAAGGCAAAGAAATGACCATTTGTTTTTATGTGACATCACGTTTATATTGATGATTAAACAGCTTTGAATACCAAATTTTAAGTATTGCCTTTACTTATTTAACAATAGTGAAATCAAGTGAACTGTACATATTTAACATGATTCTTGTATATACGTGGCCATATAATGATTAATGTCAATGTCCATATATGCATGATACACATGATAAAATGATGGATTTATATGTGTGTTATTTCATACAATCAAAATTACGTTATTCGAACGTGCATTTGTGCAAATTGGTATGTTAGTCGTAGGCTGGGCCATGGTAAGGCCGCGACTCTGGATGGCAGGACCTTCGCAGGGTCGGTGGTTCTAGCTGGAAGGACAGGCCGCGGCAAGGCTATGGCAAGCCTCGACTCTGATTGGAAGGGCCTTGGCAAGGTTGCTGGTCTGGCTGGCAGGGTCGTGGCAGGGCCGCGGCAAGGCGGCGTGCCAGGCTGGCAGGGCCGTGGTAAGGTTGCGGCTGGGCACAGGCTGAGTCGCGAGCTCAAGTGTTGCGCATAAGTATAAGCGTGTATATGCACGTGTATGGGCACGAAATTATATGTGGGTATACTTATACATGAGTGATAAGTCGGAGTTAATTATGGAAATAAATTGATAATGGGAAAATAAAAATGGATATCGCATTTGGATGCCGCAAGGGGTAATCGTATATGGGTATCAGAAATGGATATCGCATATGCATGCCGCAAAGGGTAACCGCATATGGGTATCAGAAATGGATATCGAATATGGATGCCGTAAGGGGTAACCATATATGGATATCAGAAATAGATATCGGTAGGGATGTCGTAAGGAGTAATTGCCTATGATATCGAAAAATGGAAATGAAAGGAAAATGGAAATGGATATCGATAGGGATACTGTAAGGGGCAATCGCTTATGATATGAGAAATAGAAATGAAATATAAGAAATAGAAAATGGAACATGAAATGGTTGTCAAGTCATTGTATTCATTAATTTTAAATGTTGCATCACTGTATTTGATTGTACGGACTCTTATGTGCGATGACTAAGTTGCGTGTGCTTTACTTGCTTGATTGTTTAGGAAGGGCGAAAAGGGTAAATTTATTTGCAAAGAGAAACATGCTATTTTATATTATGTTATTTATTTATTTTATTTACACTTGCTTCTTTGTGTACGATCCCATGGTAAATATAGTTAGGTTACTTGCGTCGCGCACCCCCCCTCTATCAATCAGTTTTGCAGGTAGACAGTAAAGGAGTTAGTATACCGTAGAAGTCGGGACTGGAGATTTTGAGACTGAGGATATTCATATGAGACTTTCGAGGATTTAGTTGAGTCAGTTATTTCGGTATTCGAGATTTATGTATTTCGGGGATTAGTGTTTATCTACATTTGACCAGTGTATCGTTTTAGATTTCCTAGACATTGTATTAATGATGATGATTATTTTATCGAGTGTCTTTAGTTTGTGACTTCCGCTGACATCGAACTACATTACCATGATGACATGTATTTGAATTGTATCTAGGCCTTGTATTCACCTTAGTGAGATACGACGAGTGAGTCATTTCAAGTACTAAGACTCAGGACGGATCGCTACAGAAGTGGAAGTGTACCTAGGGGATGTGGGATTTTTTGAGAATGGGGTTTGAGTGATTCAAAAATGCATGATTTAAATGTTATGTGTTTACGAAATGCATGCAAAAAGTGTTACTTGATATATGCAAGTGATAAAAATGCATTACATGTTTATATATAATGTTGTTGTACTAACAAGCCATGAAGAATTAGGACTTACATCATATGACAAACATTTGTTGTCTTTATACTATTTTCTGGTGCCATAATTAATGAACTAAACTGTTCATTAAGTGAAGTGCTTAAGGAGATGAACTAACTAGTTCATTAAATGAAGACATTTGGGATATATTTGGAAAGAGCTATTTGGCAACAAATTTGGAATAGAAAGTTCCACCTCCACACTCTTATATACACGCCGCATACTTATTTTTTTTTACGACAAACTATATACTTATATTTCGACGTTCCACCGACACGTCATATATCTTATAAACCTACGTCGACATCATACACCTCATATTTATGAGTATATACAGGTCTCATATCATATATTACAAGTCATAGTGCCATCAAAATTGTAATATGTGACAAGGTCATAAACCGAAAATTATCGTATCAGGTGACTATCTAAACTTCACCTACATGTCATGTACTTACCATATAAAGATGGTCAGACTATATACATAAAAATATTCTAAAATTTGTTGCTCCACATGTCATATTCAGCCCCAAATTCATACCATGTTTGCACACACAAATCACCCACAATTTAGCCTAAATTTATAGAGAATTCAAATTCAAGTTTCTTTTGTCACATGGGGCGGTTTTTCCTAAGCCATTGGAGCTGAATATACACCTCATTTTTTGTATATTATGCGTGACATAATATATATTACATGTCAGAGTTGAAAATATTAGAAAAATGTGCTCTGGCGAAAAGGTTCTGCGGCGGCAGTAGCCGTCGCCGATGTCGGTTTCATTCACTGTGCTCATCCTGAATTCAGTGATCACCACCTCTTTACCACCTTACAATCATCGCAGCGCCAAAGCTTCTCTCTTTTTTCTATTTCGACAACAAACAACATGGCGGCTGCGCTTACTTTTGCCGCAGTCGTGGCCGGATCAGCTGCTCCACCGATCTCCGTCTCGCCAAAGATTGCGACTCGTTACAAAGGTTTTCCCATGGTTTCTTTCCTTGATTCGGAAATTGACGCACTTGCTGCTCCTTTTCGGTATTCTCTCGTTGGTACGTTTTGGTATGGTCGTCCCCCATCAAAGGTTTTACGCGAAGTTTTCGAGAAGATTGGTTTTCATCATGACCTTCGGATCACTCTCATTGATCAAACGCATATTTTGATGAATTTTAACAATGAGGCGGATTATTTGCGATGTTTTTATCGTCTTTCTTGGCATATTTCTGGTTGCCACATGAGGGTTACGAAATGGACGATTGATTTTGATCCATCATCCGATGCTCCCATCGTACCGGTTTGGGTTGCCCTCCCTGCGCTTCCCGTTCATCTACATCAACAGGAGGCTTTATTTGAAATTGTTCGCACCATTGGTTTGCCAATTAAACTTGATGTCGCCACCTCTAAGGGCCTTCGGCCATCGGTAGCTCGAGTGTGTGTAGAGCTTGATGTCTCTCAGGACTTGCCGCAAAAGATATACCTACAAGCAAAGGGTCGTTTAATCTTGCAAACAATAGTTTATGAAGATTTGCCCTTGTTCTGCACGGACTGCCGCCGGCTGGGACATGCGCTTGGTGATTGCTCTTCCAAAGGAGCCACTAATATTCCGCCGCCGCCTCCTCCGCCTCCTACTGCTCGTCCGTCTAAGACACGTTGGACTCCAGTCAAGCGCAAGCCATCTGAGCATCATCAGCCCCTGAAGGAATCATTGATGTCGAAAATCTTATGGATCCAACTCCAAATGAAGAAATCCCTATAGATCAGAATGCCCAGCAGCCCCCTTTACCTACAGTTGATCCAGTTCATGACCTACATGATACATGCGACTCAGATCACGGCCCAGGCCAGGCCACCTCGTTGACGGCTGCTCCCCCTCCTGAACCTTCGTCGCAAGATGAATTATGTGATGCGGCGGATTACCCTATGCCCGCTGACGTGGCACAGCTTGATATCGGGCATGTGTCTGACAATGATTTGCCTGCTGACCAAATTGTCGAAGATATCTCTACGGTTCCTGCTGACGTGGCCCGTCGCATGTAGCTCATGCAGCCATCACCGGATGATGAGTTGCTACTCTCACGGCTGCAGGACCCGGCTCCAGACAGGCCGTTTATTCCAGTGGTACCGCGCCGCAAGCGTAGATCCCGCAAGGATCTTCTTCCTTTGCCACCTCCAAACATCTTGACACGTAGTGCCTCGCACATTATTCAGGGAAGTTCTTCCACCCTAACTCAATGAATATATTAATATGGAATATTCGAGGCATGCGTGCCTCTTTGCCCGGATTATATAATTTGATTCGAGAACATAAATTGCATCTCCTTGCTTTGATTGAACCTAAGCATGCCCTATCACATATAATGAGATATGGGTTACGTCTAGGTTTCTCGCAGAATTTTGTTTCACAGTCAGAACATATTTGGTTTTTTTGGCGGGATCATGAATTCCGTTTGCTTGCCATGCAGGACAAGGAACAGGTGGTCCATCTTACCTTGCAGTCGCTATTGTTGCAATATACTTTTGTCCTTTCATTGGTCTATGCGAATCATACACCTTCTCAGCGTCGAATACTTTGGCAATCTATGTGTGAATTTCATACCACATTGCAATTGCCCTGGCTGGTGGGGGGTGATTTCAATATTTTCAGATCTCTGGATGACCACAGTGGACGATCCACTCCATCTCTGTCAGCCTTATAGGATTTTAATGAGTGTATTGAAGACTGTTCTCTTATGGCCCCCTACCACGGTACTAGGTTTACATGGACAGATGCCAGGGGTCATGGCCGTGTTCGACGACGCTTGGACTGGATTTTTGTTAACTCCGTGTTTCAAGATTGGTTTGAAGATTTACAGTTAACCCATTTGCCTCGAGTAACTTCTGATCATACTCCGCTCCTTTTGCTATGTCAGATGGGTTCCCCACCGACTCGTCGTGCATTTCGTTTTTTGGATGCGTGGCTCCTTCATTCAGAATTTCTAGCCTATGTGCAAAATGCATGGCAATCATACCCAACAACGGGTGGAATGCACGGTTTTTATCAAAAATTAATTGCTTTAAAAAAAGATACACAACGATGGAATAAAGATGTCTTTGGAAATATTTTTAGCAATCTGAAGCATGCAGAGGACTTACTGACTCATGCAGAAACTTATTGGGATGCAACACCCTCGGAGGAGACGCGGCAAGCATACTATAAGGCGAAAGCGGATTACTTGCTTGCATCTAAATATGAATTACATTTCTGGCAACAGAAGGCAAGAGTTAAATGGTTAAAGGACGGCGATGCTAATACTAGATATTTTCACTCGCTTGTCAAAAGTAAACGCTCCCAGCTGTGTTTACAGCAAATCCGAAATTCATGAGGGAATACTGCTTACTAATCAGGATGATATCATGGCTTCTGTTGTTGAGTTTTATACTGCTTTATTTGCACAGGAGGCAACACACAATCATTCGGAGATTCTTTCGCACGTTCCTTGTTTGTTAGCAGGACAATGTCATGTTAACTCAGCTTCCGTCAGAGTCAGAGGTAAAAGCAGCAGTGTGGAGTTTAAACCCTCAAAGTGCTGCCGGGCTAGACGGTTTTCATGGTAATTTTTATCGCTCATGCTGGACTGTTATACATTCGGATGTTCTTAAAGCTGTACAAGAATTTTATCTTGGCGTTCCGCAACCATCCGTCATGGCTAGTGCATTGATCACATTGATCCCAAAGATACACTCTCCACAAACATTTGGTGACTTTCGTCCCATTTGTCTTACGAACTTCTTGAGTAAAGTATGTATGCGCATTATTGTCACGCGCCTAGGGACACTCTTGCCGCGATTAATCTCACCGGAGCAAACAGGATTTTTACCAGGGCATGATATCTCGGCACAAGTATTATTGGCACAGGAAATGATACATATGTTGGATAAAGGAGGATCTCAGTTGTGCTTGAAGTTGGATATGATGAAGGCTTTTGACAAGGTAAGCTGGGAATACCTGGAGCTCTTATTGCGTAAATTTGGTTTTTCGGATTTTTTCATACGCATGGTTATTAATCATCTTAGTGCCACTCGATTATCAGTTTTAATCAATGGCCAACCATCTCCATCATTTCGTCCATTTCGAGGTGTCAAGCAGGGGGACCCACTGTCTCCGCTGTTATTTATATTATCATCTGAAGGTTTTAGCAGGGGTTTAAAATCTCTTGCTGCGGCAAGACAAATACAATCATTTCTGCTGGGGCGTATTCCACTTACTATCACCCACTTGGCATATGCAGATGGTTTGCTTATTTTTCTTCGAGGCACACAGCGCAATCTTACACATTTCCGAGCATTCTTAACTCAGTATGAAACGGCTTCAGGACAAAAGGTTAATTATCACAAAAGTAATTTCATACCATCCGCAAATGTGACCGCGCATCAGCAACGCATCTTTAAAGATATACTTGGTATGCGACTAGCTTCTCTTCCTTTTCGATATTTGGGTTCATATCTTCACAAAGGCATTAATAGAACAGTGTATTGTACCTCCTTGTTACAACATATAGAGGACTGTTTGCAAGGGTGGCATAGCCGACTCCTTTCACACGCTGGCCGTTTAATCCTCCTCTGATCAGTGATTGCTGCCCTTCCGTTACATATTTTAGCAGCAGGTGGTTTACCAAAATCTGTCATCCGAATAATCAATCGAAAAATGGCTTCTTTCTTTTGGGGTAACCGTCGTCATTGGGTATCATGGTCTCGGATTACACAGCCTATTGATGAAGGCGGTCTGAGCCTTCGAGATCTCAATCAGTTACAACGAGCATATCATTGCCGCATATGGTGGACATACCATAAAAAGGACACCTTGTGGATTAGCTACATGCATCTGAAATATGGCAGAAGAGGTGATTTTAGGCCGAGGCTTCCAGACTCTGAGACATGGAAATTAATCTGTCGCATCCATCCTCACTATATATCCCAGACAGTTGGCACAGATACTTTCCTTTCATGGATACCGTCCTCAACAGGTGAGTTCACGCTTAAATCAGCATATGCGGTTTGTCAGACTTCCATCTCCACACAGCTATCATCAAAATTTATTTGGTCCAAACATCACTCATCATACACGAAAATTTTGTTATGGCGCATATTCCATTCTGCTTTGCCATTTGAGGACTGCATTGGCCGATACTCAGTGGTTCGCCCTATGCAATGTCCTTTTTGCAAGCAAGGTTCAGCCTCGGTTGCCCACATCTTTCTCCACTGTAATTGCATCCTCCCGATTTGGGTGTTTTTTGCTACGGAGCTTCAGGGTTTGCTTCTGACTCGGACTACACTTCGGTAATACTTATTATCGTGGTGGTATCGTGCCTCAACATCATCATTATATGGAATTTTAAAAATTGTTGTCCCAGCTATCACAGTCACGAACATTTGGAAACACTATGCTCAACTTACTTATGGGGATACAGCATCTTTTTCGGCTGCCAGGCTGCGAAATGCCATTCATATTGACATTAATGTATGGACTCAGAAAATCTAGGGTTCCAAGCTCGCAGCAGGACCAAATCTTTCCCTATCTTGGATTCCACGCCTTCGGCCACCCCGCCTCAGACTTATTAAATGGCAATGTGCGCCATCTGGTAGACACAAGTTGAATGTTGATGCAGCGGTTGGTGCTCGCTATGCGGCTTGAGGCGCAATCTTGCGCAATCATACTGGGGCTTGTGTGGGTGCTATATCCTTTAGGCTGCCACCGTGCACACCATTGATGGCAGAAATCCAGGCAATATTATTTGGTCTCTTGTATTTTCTTCCATTCTTCCACTCACTGGTGATAGAAACCGATTGTGAGCAATTGGTCATGCGACTTCGAGGCACGCAGCGCATTTTTGGCAATTATCATCTGCACCTTGTACATTCGTTCCTTCATTCGTATGGATTGGATATTACACATACATATCGAGAAGCTAATATGGCAGCCCATTATCTAGCTCAACACGCAATGCTTTGCCCAGAGACAGGATATTTTGGCAGTCACAATCTCCCAGCATTGGTGCATGCCACAATACTTCTTGATCTCACATCAGCTAATCTGCGCGTAGGCTGACAATCATGTCTTCCTAATGGGTTGGCGTATCCGGGTTTTTCCCGCCCGTATCACTACAGTTACGGGCAGGTGCGGTATGATTTCTAGCCCATTGCTATACTGCTATGATTTATTCATTTGCGGCACTTACACCTTTCTCTTATTATTCACAGGCTTTGCTTGGTGGATGCATTACACTGCACCTCTGGGTTGCTGCCATCATGCTTACTCTGCACAAGCCTTCCATCAGGATTGACAAGTTTATATACTCTCTGCCTGTGCTCGGTTGAGTACATGCAGTCTCGGTATGATTTACATTCTCTTACATTGTTGGATGATGGAACAAGTTTTTCTGCCCTCACACATTTTTCATGTTTACTTGACATATGGTTTATGCCAACACGATGATGAGTTCTTATGGCTCCGTAACATTCACGCTGGAATATTTTGCATGCTCAATGGAGTGGCTTATTTGTCAACATGCTGGCCTCCCATTGCCACTTTCCTGAAGGGCTTCACATTTATTGCAATTGCTGCCGGCGCATTCGTTTATGCTGGCAGATGCGGTATGATCTTAATCTGCTTCTATTACAGCATCCCATTCACTACAATATCCTTGCTTTACTCAGCACCTCATTTCTCTTCTGCATGGTTGCGATCTTGGCTTGGCTCGGAGACACCACTTGCTTGCACACAGCTGCGCAGTCAACGGCTCAGTTTCGGACGCACGTTCCTCATTCTTGCGCGTTGGTGCTACCGGCAGAATTATTTTCTTTTTCTTTTATTCGATGGTGTATATCAACCATCCATATATATAAATATGCACGCTTTTTCCTTTGCCAAGGTTTTATCCACAAGGGTGGTTTTACTTGGCAAGGTTTTAATGCGGCATATCATATATCATATGGATGTTGATAATCGCAAACTATTTATTTCTTGCAATATTTTTTGTAATACGGTTTTCCTCCGCCAAAAGTGAGGGTTTCTCTCAATAAAATTTTGTTTTCAAAAAAAAAATATATATATTACATGTCTAAGAAGTTTGATTTTAATCGGAGAAAAATCGTGTAATCGACAAAAGTCAAAAATTTGGTTTTCTACACTTCTACATGCTTGAGCGTTTTTGGTCTTGATCACATGTATCTAGACACTTTTTACACATTCAAGACATATTAGACTGTTCTAGAAAAATAAATTTAGGGCTGATTGTAATTTACCATGTGTGTGAAGATTGTGCATCATTATGTGACAATGTTTACCAGAAGAGAATTCAGCACATGTGCAAGAATACTACACGCCATTTTCATCCTTGTTCGAGCTTAGGTGGAGCTTGTTTGGCACTTTAATTGGTCAAGGATTAGCCACACATGATTGGCGACATTAAAGAGGGAAACACACAAGGAAACAATTCAAAATACAACACATGCTGAAATTTCAGCACATGTTTTCAAAGCTGGCCAAAATTTTACCAATTATTGTCTTCAATTGTCTTCCAAAATTTGAGGGGGATTATATCGTGATTAATTGAAAATTAACCACCTTGATTTTAAGCATGAGCGTCAGATTTTTAAGGGGAATTTTCAGCTCATTTATGGAGTGCCAAGGTGGATAAGCAATGGCCTATCAAAAAGTGACAATTAAGCAAAGACAAGTCATTCCTCTAATCATATTGCACCAAGTAAGCAGTGTTGTGTCACCATCTTATACAAAGAAATATTCCAAGGTATTCAAGAAAAATTTTCAAAGGAAAATATCAGTCATAGGGGCGGCCAACACACCATAAAAAGGGGTAAGATGGTGCAAGACAAGGCTAAGCATAAGCATATTCTTACAGGATTAAAGCAAGACTATTCTCTTATTCTCCCATTCTTTTCTCTTGCTCTTAGCCTCAAGCATATCATACATATCTTCCATATACTTTGTAGGATTTTTGTAAACCACCCACATACGTTCATCTTGTGTAGAAGGTTGATCAAAGTATGATCAAACCTTCATTCGATCGGTGGTGGTGTTCGTGTTGTTGTGTTTGTTCGTTTGATTGTATAAAGCTGGAGTCGGTGTATAACTCTAGTCACCCTTGTGCCAAAGTGTTTCTGGTGATTTGTGAATACCGAGGAAGCTGTCCTCGAAGACTGGAGTAGGTTGATTTAACCGAATCAGTATAACAATCTCGGTATTTTTACTTTTCAGCAATTTTACTTTCAGTTCCTATTTTCTGCATCATTTTCGTTTCAATGGTAAAAATAGCAAACGTTTTTCAAAAATCACCCAAATTTTCAGAAACATAGCCAAAGGTCTTAGATTTCATTTGAAACAAGTTTCATCGAGTTTGGATAAGTATAAGTCATTCAAACGTTCATAGTTCGGAGACTAGTGCAATCTAATTTTCAGATCTGCAAAGATTAAAAACATCAACGTGGTTGGCATACTATCCAAAGGAATTTTGAAAAAACTATTTCAACCCTTTAAATTACACATCCTAAGGGTCATATTATAAAATTTTCTGACCATTTGGAGTTGTCAATTAATAGGAATAAATTTTTCATTTTGAGAAACAGTTTCTGGCAGATTGACACAATCTGAATAACAACGTTTTGTAAGGCTTTATGCTTTGACTTTTGATCTAAAATTTTTATGGCACATACATAACATCTGAAAGTACTTTGTCACCACATTTTACGATTTTTGGAGGTCTACAACCTAATCATTCAATTATTTATAAACCAGGTCTGAAAACAGAATCTGTTTTCAGAAGTAAGTAATTGGTAACAAAAAGTTCTAAAAACTAATTTTTCCGCACTTACTATTCAATATGTCTTCTAGTGGTACTATACAGGTCCTACAGGATTATAAGTAGTACCTTATGAATTGGGGGTGATGATAATATCAGAGGAAAAAATTTTATAGTAGGTGATGGCAATGATTTAGTGGTGTTGTAAATTGGATGGTTCTCTCTTTTGGGTGTCAGAACATGGGTAGGCAAGAAAGTGCTAGTGGAATATGTAATTAAAAAAAGAGACGAAATGCTGGGGGAGGGGGCACTGGACTTCAGGGAATGGATATGAAAATGGAAGATAGGGGGCGGCAAGGAAAAGAATAAAGAAAAATATTTAAATACATAAGATCCCATACTGTAGGCATTGTGTGTAAAACCAAAAAAATGAAATAAATAAATAAATAAATAAATAAAAAGAATAAATCGTACAATAGCCAGTAGGAAGAATAATATATAAATAAATATATGTATACATTTTTTTAAAAACAAAAATTTTATTAATAGAAAAACCTCACTTGTGGCGGAGGAAGACCGTAATACATCAATAAGTCAGTGTCGAAAAACTAATACAAAAAGGAAATGATTTGCAGCCTCCAGTCATATATGATATGCCGCATTAAAACCTTTCCAAGTAAAACCACCCTTGTGGATAAAACCTTGGCGAAAGAAAAAGCGTACATATTTATACAACTGGAGTGTGGAAAATGGATACAGTACATTTGAGGAGAAGCAGCTAAAACAAAAGACAGAAAAGGACGCCATCCTTGTCTCGCCGATATAGTTGCCATCGCTGAGGCCAGGTACTTGAGATGCATTCGTTGTGTTGCCTCGGCCGCAACACACATGAAGGCCACTGTGATAGATTGACCCATGCACATGTGAATAAAAGACCAAGTCATAGGGAAATACCAATCAGAGTGAAAATACTAAGGCCAATAGATTACAAAGCGTACCGAGTCTGCCTGTACCCCGCAGGATACAGGCAGAATGAGGAAATGAGTGCCAATCCATATGGAGGACGTGAATATCAGGGGATGTGCAAAAGGGCTGATGTGAGATCCAGGGAGATGGAACCACGAACTATTGGAGGTAGAGTGTGAGAATTGTAGAATTGCGTTCGAGGGTTCAACATTGCATACTGAGCAAGGTAGTGAGCAGCCATATTTGCCTCCCGATAAATGTGGTGAAAGTCCAGACGATGGAGATGAGTTAACGTATGAAGTAGTCGAAGATAATAATTCCCATGGACCAGCTGTGGGCACGACAAACGGGAAAACATCTAAGCACAATCTGACTCTAGAATAATTGAGCGGTATAGTGGAAGAAGATATAAGAGTCCAAAGACCGCTGCCTGTATCTCTGCATTAAGAGGTGTGCTTGAAGGCAAGTGGAAAGAGATGGCCCCACACAGGAACCATCGTGATCTCGCAAAATAGCACCCCCTGCTCCATAATGTCTGCCAACTGCCGCATCTATGTTTAATTTTAATCTACCTGAAGGCAGAGTTCACCAACGAATCAATTGTGGACGTGGCGGCTGAAGTGTGGGAAGCCAAGCAAATTGCCGTAGAGACCCAGCCGCTAGCTTTGATCCGGTTATTGTTTTGCACCACATAAAAATATCATAGTGTATGAAGGCCCGAAGGGATATCATTGTGAAAGTGTGTTTCTCACCATATACTAATGAGGCATAGGTGCGCCATATATTGTACACAATAATTGCTGGAATGACGATTTTTAAAACCCCAAAGAGAGATGAGAATGAAGAACGATACCACCAAGATAGTAAATATTGACAAAGATGCAGTGATGATGGTAGGGGACAGTGTAACTCACTTGCAAAATAGTGCCACAGCGAACAGACTCCCGAACAATATAAAAATATATGATCTACTGTAGCCGATGCATTCTTACAGAATGGACATTGTGTTGGACGCGAAGTATTATACCTACCAATATAGTCCTCGAATGGCAATGTAGAATGAAAAATGCGCCATAAAAATAGTTGACTGATGGGTAAATGATGCTTGAACCAAATGAACTTTGCTGATAGTATCGTGGGACCGGGTGAACGGCAGACATCATAAGCAGTGCGCAAAGAGAACTCCCCCGAGGCCATATGAATCCAAGTGAGATGGATGCCTTGACCTTCTGTCTGAGCAAGGCAGGTAGGACGAATTCTACAAATAATCTTCCAAACAGGTGAATCTGGCAAGCGAGGAAGATAGTCTCCGCGATGTCCATATTTGACATGCATATACCTACTCCAAAGAGTAGAATGTTGCTGATATAACCACCAAATACAGCAATAATAAACCTGTTGTAACGTGCTGAGATCGTAAAGGCCCAATCCACCCTCCTCACGCGATGATGTAATAGTAGGCTATGCAACCCAATGATGCCTGCGTCCCCAATAAAATGCTGCCATTTTCCTGCCTATTATTTTAATTACTGACTTGGCCGAACCTCCAACGGCGAGAATGTGTAATGGCAGTGTCGAAATCACATAACGAAGCAAAACAAGACGACCTGCAGAAGAAAGTAATTGAGAATGCCAGCCCTGTAGTCGGTCGTCAATATGTTGTAATAAGGAAGCACAGTATCTCGAACGATTGATGCCCTTATGCAGATAAAAACCAAGGTATCAAAAAGGAAGGCCATAACATCTCATGTTTAATAATGCCTCAAAACTGCGCCGCTGATGTAGAGACATGCATGCCGATGGAATAAAACTGCTTTTCTGAAAGTTTACCTTCTGACCAAAGGCAGCTTCATATTGTGTTAAGAAAGCATGGAAACAACGTAAATTTCTCTGCGTGGCCAGTAAAAATACACAAAGATCGTCTGCATAGGCCAATTGTGTGATAGTAAAAGGGACTCTGCCTAGGCGGAAGGGCTGTAATGTTCCAGAAGCTGCTAAAGATTTCAATCCTCTACTGAACCCTTCAGAAGAAAGAATACAGAGCAAAGGGGATAAAGGGTCACCTTGCTTTACCCCTCTATAAGGCCGAAAGGAAACTGAAGGTTGTCCATTTATCAAGACTGCTAAAGCAGTGTCACGTAAGTGATTCAGGATAACACGAATGAAAAAGTCAAAGAAACCGAAGGTGCCGCAGTACTTTATCAAATGCCTTCATCATGTCTAGTTTCAAGCATAGCTGAGAACCACCCTTATCTAGCATATGTATCATCTCCCTGGCCAATAGAACCTGCGTGGAGATATCATAGCCTAGCAAGAGACCTGTCTATTCTGGCGATATGATTTGGGAAGCAGTGTATTCAAGCGAGTGGCAATGATTCTTGTACATACTTTATGCAGAAAATTAGTGAGACATATTGGGCGAAAATCACTGAATGTTGTGGGGGACAGTTTTTTGGGAATCAAGGTGATTAATGCACTAGCCATCGCGGAAGGCTGAGGAATACCAAGAAAAAATTCTTGCACTGCTTTAACAACATCAGCATGAATGACTGACCAGTAAGAACGATAGAATTTACCATTGAAACCATCCGGCCCTGCCGCACTTTGAGGGTCTAGATTACAAACTACCGCTTTAACCTCATCCTCCATAGGCAGTTGTGTGAGCATGAAGTTATCATCTGCTGAGATCAACCGTGGGATGTGACAAAGTATGGCGTCATAATTATGGGTTTCCTCTCGATCAAATAAGGAAGTGTAGAATGCCACTGCTTCTTCCATAATGGCTGCAGGCAAGGTGCATTGTTCACCTGTAGCTGTGCGAATTCGCTGTATGCGTAGTTGCAACCTTCGCCCTTTGACAATAGAGTGATAATAGCGTGTGTTTGCATCCCCTTCTTTTAGACAACGTACACGCGTTTTTTGTTTCCAGAAATGCAGCTCATATGTGGAAGCCCGGAGATATTCAGCTTTCGCTCTATGGTACGCCTCATGATTCTCGTCTGTAGGGTCGGCATCCTAGATGCCCTCAGCGCGTGTGAGGTTAGTTTCTGCGCGCTTAATGTGGAGAATATGTTGCCAAAAATGTCCTTATTCCATCGTTGGATGTCCTTCATTAGATGGAATAACTTTGAATAAAATCCATACATACCTCCTGTTGTAGGATAGATGTCCAAGCATTCTTCATATAAGTATGAAAATCCGGATGAAGTAACCAAGAGTCCAGAAAGCGGAAAGAACGACGGCCCTCTGACGAACATAATCGACATTTAAATAGTAAGGGTGCATGACCCGAGGAAATGTGTGATAAATGTGCAAGCTGCAAATCATCAAATGCATCCTGAAAAGTAGAGTTGATAAATAACCAATCCAACCTCCTACGGACTCGTCCAAGTCCCCGGCCATCAGCCCAAGTAAATTGCGGCCCATGGAACTGTGGCGCCGTCAGTAAACAAGATTCAATGCAATCATTGAAATCTTGCAGTGCTGGAAGAGAGGGGTCTGAGCGGTCTCCATGATCATCAAGGGAGTGAAAAGTATTGAAATCTCCTCCTATCACCCATGGTAAATTGGATGTTTCCGAGAAAGTACATAAAGAATGCCATAATGAGCGGCATAAAACTGGCGTATGCTTGCCATAGACCACCGATAAAACGAAAGTCAGCTGAAGCGGCCGAAACATTAGAGTGAAATGAATCACTTGGCCTTGATCCTATGCTGCAACCAAGTGAAAATCTGAACCACGCCAGAAAAACCAAATACGTTCCGAATGGGAAGAATAATGATGAGAAAAACCTAGGTCCAGAGCAAAACAAGCAATACTTGAAGGTGAACATACATATATGTATACACATATATGTTTATACATATATATAAGTCCAAACATGACCGTGCATCTGGCGATCGCAGACGACTAGGTGGCGATAGCCGCCGCCGCCTTTCTATCGTTCTTTCTCCGCCGACTGGTTACACATTGTTCTTTTTGGCCTCCATTCTTCCTTTGCCCCTCATCCTCGACTGCAAAGCCTGTTTCTTTTTCCATTTTTAGCGATTTCGACTACACAGCTGCCATCCTTCGCGGTTGTGGTTTCCAGAGCAACCTCGACGCAGAAAATATCCATTTCGCCCAAAACAGTATCAAGATACAAAGGCTTTCCCATGATTTCATTTTTGGATTCAGAGATTGATGCCCTTGCTGCGCCATTCAAATATTCATTAGTTGGTACTTTCTGGTATGGTCGTCCTCCATTGAAGGTTATACGTGAAGTTTTTGAAAAGATTGGATTTCATCATGATCTGCGAATCACTTTCATTGATCAAACACATAGCCTTTTGAATTTTCATAATGAAGCTGATTACCTGCACTTTTTTTATCGTCGATCATGGCATATTTCGGGCTGTCATATGCGTATAAAAAAATAGACAGTTGACTTTGATCCCACCACAGATGTCTCAATTGTCCCGGTATGGATTGCGTTCCAAGGCCTCCCAATACATCTTCACCGCTGTGAAGCATTATTTGAGATTGTATGTCCTATTGGCATTCCAATAAAATTGGATGTGGCTACGATTGACGGACTGTGGCCGTCGGTAGCCATAGTATGTGTTGAGGTAGATGTGTCCCAAGACCTGCCACAGAAGATATATTTGCAGGCCAAGAATAGAATCATCCTACAATCAGTTGTTTACGAAGATCTCCCACTATTTTGTACTTCATGTCGGCGACTAGGTCATGCCACGGGTTTATGCCCCACGAAAGTTCCGTCGTATGTGCTACCTCCATCGCCGCCTCCACCACCTCCTCCGCCAGCAAACCGAAGGACACCAGTAAAGAAACCAGCTGCGGTTCCTCACCAGGATTAGCAAGCTCCTCCAAATGATGATCCTCCAACTACTGATCGTGCTGCGACGACACCACTTGAACTCAACAGTGAACTACATGTCGAAACATTATGCGCAGCTGCAGAAGTTCCACCTCAGCAGGATGCTATAGATCATTGTCACTTGGGACATTATTCCGATACGGAGTTGCATGCAGATGATCAGCGCATAGAATTACCTAATGTTCCAGAGGAAGTGGTCTGAAGAATGCAGTTAATTCCTCCATCGCCTGATGAGGATGTTTTGATCTCACGTTTGGAGGAGTCCGCTGAGGATGCGGGTTTTATAATAGTAGTTCCTCGTCAAAAATGCCGTACAAGAAAGGATTTGCCACCGCTGCCACCCTCTACCATCTTGACGCGTAGTGCCTCGCGAGTCTCTTAGGGAAGTGATACTACTCTTTCTCAATGAATATATTAATATGGAATATAAGAGGCATACGTGCCACTCTGCCAAGGTTGCATCATTTGATACGTGAACATCATTTAGAATTACTTACACTAATTGAGCCAAAACATTCTCCATCTCGTATTGCTAGGTTTGGTTTAGACCTTGGTTTTTCACATTATTATTTTTCTCAGTCAGAACGTATTTGGTTTTTCTGGCGCGATTCAGTGTTTCACCTGCTTGCAACGCAGGATCAGGATCAGGTGGTTCATTTCAGTTTGATATTCCGTTTGCTTTGATTGACTTTTGTTTTGTCGGTGGTATATTCCAAGCACACGCCATATTGCATCAACTGCTGTGGCAATCCTTATGTGATTTCTCAAGGGCCTCTACCTCACCAAGGATGGTAGGAGGGGATTTCAATATTTTTTGGACTCTTGATGATCATAGTGGAAGTTCACACCCCTCATTTCAGTTTTACAAGATTTTAATGACTGTATTGAATCTTGTTCTTTGATGGCTCCATAATTTCATGGGTCCAGATTTACTTGGATGGATGGCAGGAGCCTAGCTCGTGTACGTCGGCGGTTGGATTGGTTATTCATCAACTCGTCCTTTCAAGATGCTTTTGAAGACATGCAACTTACACATTTGCCAAGAGTTTCCTCGGATCACATGTCATTGTTGTTCATATGTCGCTTACAATCGGTAGGTGGCCATCGCTCCTTTCGATTTCTCGATTCTTGGTTACTACATCTGAATTTCCATACTTATATGAAGGATGCTTGGACCTCTTATCCAACTACTGGTGGTATGTATAGATTTTATTCGAAATTATTTTGTTTAAACAAGGACATCCAGCGTTGGAATAAAGAAGCTGCTAAGATGTTTTGGCTTCTCAGATTTTTTTCATTCGGATCATCTTAAATCATTTAAGCGCAACTACTTTAGCAGTCTTGATTAATGGTCAGCCTTCTGCATCATTTCAGCCATACAGGGGCGTGAAACAAGGTGACCCTTTATCCCCTTTGCTCTTTATTCTTTCTTCTAAAGGTTTCAGTAGAGGTTTGAAATCATTAGTGGCCTCCGGAGAATTGCAACCGCTGTGTTTAGGCAGGATCCCTTTCCATATTACACATTTGGCTTGTGCGGATGACCTTCTAGTGTTCTTAAGGGGGTCAAAATGAAATTTACGGCTGTTCCATGCATTTTTAACGTCGTATGAAACAGCCTCTAGTCAGAAGGTAAATTACCATAAGAGCAGCTTCATCCCATCTGCATGCACATCGCTACATCAACGGTGTGGTTTTGAGGATATACTGAACATGCGATGTTATGGCTTACCATTCAGATACCTTGGTTCTTATTTGCATAAGGGTATCAATCGTTCCAGATACTGTACTTCATTACTACAGCATATCGATGACCGTCTGAATGGCTGGCATTCTCGGTTACTCTCTTCAGCAGGTAGACTTGTTTTGCTCTGTTCTGCGATTTCAGCCCTACCATTGCATGTTCTTGCTGCCGGAGGTTTGCCAAAATCAGTGAGTAAAATTATAGAACGAAAAATGGCTATATTTTATCGGGAACAGCAACATCATTGGGTTGCATGGTCCAATATTACTACACCTTGTGAGGAAGGAGGTTTGGACATTCGTGATCTTTGCATGCTACAGCAGGCTTACCATTATCGCATTTGGTGGTCTTATCATTAACATAGTACACTCTGGAGTAAATATATGCATGTAAAATATGGAAACCGCGGTAATTATCTGCCTAGGCTGCTAGATTCACCTGTTTGGAGAATCATTTGTAGAATTCATGCTATATGCATTACTCTGACAGAAGGGTACGGTTCACATTTTAGCTGGAAACCTATTGCGTCAGGTGAGTTTTCTTTGCGTACTGCATATGATATTTGTCGAACACAAAGACCTACACTGCTTTCTGCGAAATTCATTTGGTATAGACACCACTCGCCTGCCATCCAACAATTATTATGGCGCATTTATCACTCTGCTTTGCCGTTTGAGGACTACATTGGTAAGTACAATGCTACTCACCCCACTCAATCCCATTTTGCAAGCATGCATCGGCTACGGTGGATCATGTGTTTTTATACTGTGCTAGAATTCGAACTCTATGGGATTTTTTTGCATCTGAGTTACATTGTATTCCCCCGTCATCATTGAACCTTCGACAATATCTCTTATCTTGGTGGTATCGTTCCACATTTTTGTCTCTTTTTGGGGACTCAAAATCGTGATTCCGGCTATCATCGTGCATAATGTATGGCGTGCTTATTCATCATTAGTGTATGGTGAGATGATCTCATTTGCTCTGATGTCCCTTCAGGCTTCCATCCACTATGACATCGCTATGTGGGGTAAAACAATTGAGGGTTCTAAGCTGGCAGCGGGATCTATACGGCAGCTTCCTTGGTTTCCTAGGCTTCAGCCCCCACATCCGCAACTGGTTCGCTGGAGATCTCCCCCTTTGGGTAGATTAAGTTAAATGTAGATGCGGCGGTTGGAAGACATTATGCAGCAGGAGGTGCTATTTTGCGTGATCATGCTGGTTTCTGTGTGGGAGCGATTTCATTTTGCTTGCCTCAAAGCACACCTTTGATTGCAGAGATCCAAGCAGCGGTGTTTGGTTTGCTATATTTTTTGCCACTGTATCGTTCACTTATTCTAGAATCGGATTGTGCTCAGATGTCTACGCGCTTGGCAAGGTCGCAGAAGGTTTTTGGGAATTTTCATCTTAGGTTATTATACACTTTAATGCATCACCATCGACTGGACTTTAATCATGTTTATAGAGAGGTAAACATGACTGCCCATTACCTTGCCTAACATGCAATGTTGGACCCTCGGACACACTCATTTTCTCACAACACTCTTCCGCCATTAGTCCGTAGTTCCACTACATTGGATCTCTCATCTGTACATCTGCCCATCGCTTGAGCTTTACCCGGTCTTCCATATGGATTGTCACTCACTGACTCCTTCTGCCTGTATCCTGAGAGATGCAGGAAGGCTTGGTATGCATTGGTTTCTATTGGTTTTTCTATTTTCAATATATCTAGTCAACTTGCTTAATTTTGGATTTCTCTTCACATGTACATGGCCCAGACTACCTCCTTCGGTGACCATTCTATCTGGCATGGGCGTGGCTACATATTTTTGGAGGATCGCACATTAGTTTTCAATGACGGATAATCCAGTGGTTGGACATGCAAGAGTAAATATATTGTCTTTTAGGATTACATTTCATTTCATAATGTACTCTATCAAATATCACTGCTCCAATTATATAAATATGTACGCTTTTTCCTTCGCCAAGGTTTTATCCACAAGGATGGTTTTACTTGACAAGGTTTTAATGCGGCATATCATATATTATTGGAGGCTGATAATCATTAGTTATTTGCATTCGTTTTTTTCATACGATGACTCGATTATGTAATAAGGTTTTCCTCCACTACAAGTGAGGCCATTTTTCAATAAAATTTGTTTCATTTAAAAAAACATATATATATATATATATATATATATATATATATATATATAAATCTTCTATGTTGTCGCGGACTATGTAGATACATTCTACCTTTTCGTTGCTTCCCCAAACAATAGGAGGCCATGTGCATATGGACATCACTGCTGCCTCCTTTTGTTATTCTAGCTCAGATGCTTATCATGGCGCGATCCCACCTTAATTTATGCAATCGGCGTTTTGGCTCACATACTGACCTTGTCTTTCATATGGATTGGCCATTTTACACATTTGCTGCCTGCAGTTTGATTGATGCAGGCAAACTATGTATGCATTTGTTTTTGGCCTGTTCTATACTCTTATAATCTTGCTTGCATCCACTAATGTTTATTTTACCTTTGTATTTGATTTTGCATGGGCTGCAATGGACAACACTGGTGCATTACGAGAGACCCGTCGAAGTCATCACCTTTAGTTTTATGGCCTTTTCATTTTGTGTATTTCAGTTGTTCCAACTGGGGTAAATATGTACTCTTTTTCCTTCGTGTAAGATTTTATCCACAAGGGTGGTTTTTCTTGCCAAGGTTTTAATGAGGCATATCATATCCCATTTGGACAGCTTCCCATTCCCCCTGCCATTCGCCAACGCTGTATCTTTAAATTTCGCCTTTAAGTAGCTCCATTTCATTATTCTTTGAACTCTTTTTATGGTATTCCTCCGTCATAAGTGAGGGCAAAATAATAAAATTCAGAGTCTTAGTGCTCCTTTATCAAAAAATATATATATGTATATATAATGAACTAAATTATTATTATTTAAAGTAAATTTTACTAGTCATATTATTAAGTGTTAATCGTTGTGCTATAATTGTCTAGATTCACAAATAGGAAAGAGAGAAATTAAGTCTTCGAAGTGCCCGACACAAGGAAAGTGGTCTAATTTCCTTTTATGTATTTGAGAAAGTGTTTTACAAAACTTGTATTTTTACATGTTTATTTTAATATGAAATTGGATCATGTAAAAGTATGTCGTACTTTACAAGTACGTGTTTTATGTGAAATTATTGATGATATGTGATTTGCAAAACGAGTATGTGTTGTACTCTTAAACGGATTATACTGGTGTTGCATGTCCGGTTTGGTACATTGGATATAGTGCCGGCCATTTTATTGACTAAAGTACCAATCAGTCTATTGGCTAATGTGTTGTCTGGTCTATTGGCTATTGAGTGCCGACCGGACTATTGACTGATGTATCGGCTTGTTTATTGACTGAGTATCGACTGATCTATTGACTATTGACTCGGGTGGAGGAGATAAGTAATTTAAGAGCTATTGAAAAGAGTTATAGCCTTGGAAAAGTATTATATGTATTGTTTAAATGTGGGAAACTTGACTTTGTTTTAATTATTTTATGAAAATATTGTCAATTGCAAGCTTGTTCCCCATCGTACATGATCCCACAAAAGCTAGTTAGATTGCAAACTGAGCACGTTGACTTGCTCAAACCAATAACCATTTAGCAGATGAGACAGGTTATGAGAATGTATACATGGAGGATAACAAGGAGTTGGGAGGTCATTGGCCGCTAGGATAGTTCAAGATGTTCCGTCCTTTATAAGTCATTTGAACTTCAGCTAGTGTTTGCACAACGCTAATAAGAGATGTTATGTTGAGAGTTAGTTTAGTTATTTGACGATATGAAGTTTACTTCGGTTGGAGATTAATTTGTTCAAATGTTATTTGTTTTTGGAGATTTGTAACAAATAAGTTTTATGATTTATTTCTTTGTGCTTCACTTATTTGGGATGGACGTAAGCATGACGATAGAAGGAAGCCTTGTACATCCTGAAAAAGGTGTAAGCAGATGTGACGTTCCGAGCATTAGGGCTCGGAGCGTGACATTTTAGGTGTTATCAGAGCCAGATTTTAGATCTAAGCTGGAATCGTAGTTGCTAAGGAATGATATATTAGTAAGTCACCAGGTACTAAGTGATGATTGTTAAAAGATGATATACAGACCTAAAATAATATTTGCCTTGCAGAAAAATTTAACTAAAATTACAAGCATGGAGAACAGTGCGATGATAAAATAATATTTGCCTTCGAAATGATTTACATGTGTGTTAATTTTATAGTAGGTGATGGCTATGATTTAGTGGTGTTGTAAACTGGATGGTCCTCTATTGGGTTTCGGAACATAGGAAGGCAAGAAAGTTCTAGTGGAATATATAATTAAAAAAAGAGACGAAATGCTGGGGAGGGGGTACTGGACTTCTGGGAAGGGAGGACAGCAGAAAAAGAATAAGAAAAAGTATAGATATATAAGAACCCACAGTGTAGGCGAAGGGAGTAAAACCAAAAAGAAAATTAAAAAAATCAATAAAAAGATAAACCGTACAGTAGCGAGTAGGAAGAAAAATATAATATATATATATACATATATATATTAATGAAATAAGTAATTATTAAAGTAAATTACACTAGGCTATTATTAAGTGTTAATCTTTGTGCTATAATTGTCTAGATTCAGGAATAGGAAAGAGAAATTAAGTCTTCAAAGTGCTCAGAGTGGCCGACATGACTCCCTTTTGTGTATTTGCAAAAGTGTTTGAGAAAACTTGTATTTTTGCATGTTTGTTTTAATATGAAATTGGATCATATAGAAGTATGTTGTGCTTAACAACTATGTGCTTTATGTGAAATTATTGATGATATCTGATTTGTGAAACGAGTATGTGTTGTATTCTTAAATGGATTATACTATTGCCGCATGTTCGGTCCATTGGATATAGTGCCGACCAGTCTATTGACTAAAGTACCGACCAGTTTATTGACTAATGTGTAGTCTAGTCTACTGACTATTCAATGCCGACCGGACTATTGACTGAAGTATCGGCTGGTCTATTGACTGAAATATCGACATGTCTATTGGCTACTGACTCGGACGGAGGGTATAAGTCATTTAAAAGCTATCGAAAAAAGCTATAACCATGGAAAAGTATTAAGGTATTGTTTAAATGTGGGAAACTTGACATTTTGTTTTATTTATTATATGAAAATGTTGTTAATTGAAAACTTGTTTTCCGGCATACATGATCACAGAAAGTAGTTAGATTGCTTAGTGAGCACGTTGATGTGCTCACACCAAAGACCATTTTGGAGACGAGGCAGATTATGACTATGTATACGTGGAGGATAACAATGAGTGGGGATGATGATTGGCCGTGAGGATAGTCCAAGATATTCCTTCTTTGGTTAAGTCATTTGAACTTCAGCTAGAGTTTGCACTATGCTAATAAGAGATGTTACCTTGAGAGTTGGTTTAGTTATTTGACAATATGAAGTTTACTTTGGTTGGAGATTAATTTTTTCAAGTGTTATTTTTTTCTTGGAGGTATGTAATAAATAAGTTTTATGATTTATTTATTTGGGGTTTACTTATTTGGGGTTGACGCAAGCATGACGATACAAAGAAGCCTTGTACATCTTGAAAAGGTGTATGACGGATGTGACATTCTAAGTATTATGGTTCGGGGCGTGACACCAGGTTACTAATCGTTCATCATTAAACATCACACGTGTATTTTTGCATTCACCTTATAAAGTTAAACAAAAAATTGGAAAGAAAATATCAGACAAGTTTTGTCCTATCATGTTAAGAAGATAGGAACAAATAAGATTAAATTAGATTTGAATTTGTAATAGATAGTTTTGTCCTATCATGTTAAGAAGATAGGAACAAATAAGATTAAATTAGATTTGAATTTGTAATAGATTATTTTTCCTGGTTTAGCCTAATAAAATCCAAATCAAATCTCAAAATATTGTCTAGTTACTATAAATAACACTGACATTGTACTATATATAGTTGATGTGCATTCTATTAGAAATCAATGAAAAAAGAATATTTTATTCACTTAATATTTTTTTATCGTGGTATCAGACCGATTCTGATCTTGGAGACTAAAAAAAAAATTTCTTCATCGTCAGAATCCATAAACCTTTCCGACAACAGTCCGGCCAAAAATTTTCCAACCACACACAAAAAAAGCCCACAAATATTTGGCGCTCAGATATCATCATCACAGTCATTGATACCTTTTTCCAGACCAACCAATTAAAACCAGTTCTGACCAATATGTCTGGTGAGAGCTCGGAACCTAAAGCAAGTCAGAGTCTTAACTCATCTGGCAAATATTCTTCGATAGCGTATCGGGTCACAAGCCCTTATGATGAATTCAGAAAGCCTTACAGTAGCAGTAAAACTTAATGGTAACAATTACTCGCTATAGACAACCTTAATCAGAAAGGCTTTCGAAGGTTGAGGGAGGAGTGCTCACTTGACGGGAGTACCTACCCCACCTCCACCAACTGATCCAGGCTTTGCAGGCTGGAAGCCGAACGATGAGTGTATGTTCACATGGCTGATTCAAAAAATAGAGCTTTCTCTATTTCATTATCGTTGTACCCCAGAACGTTTATGTGAGCACCTTAAATACTCAAATCTCTCTATTACTCCCGTCAATCCAAATTCTTGTCGAGGTTCGTGCGGAACCCAAGAAAATACCGTCACGTCGTAAATAAAATCTGGCAAAGGAGGCAACAATAGTTATGGTAACGACCATTAGGATCAGGTGGTCATCCTCCAAGCATTGGTCGACACCATGGCCACCACCTTGGCGCAACAGCAACTGTAGGCTGCGCTGGAGGAAAAATGAACGATGTTATGTATGTTATTCGAATTTAGAAGTCTGAGCTTTTCTTTCAATTCGTGTAGCGAGATCGAAGACTTCCATCTCCAAAGATGACGGGGCGACTTTCTTTTCTGGGCACTGGGTAACTTGCTCAATGTGGATGCCACACTAAGGTCCGTGTGGGGGGATTATGCAAGTATCAGCGCGACAATTGGGACGCTTTACAAGAGAGGACACTGAGCAGAGGCCGACGCCACCACCATAACAGAATCAGGTACAACATAAAGGGAGCCAAGGATCAGTGTCCACATCCACGTAATGACTCATGCGGACATCAGGGAGGCAAGTGACGTCGTGGTTGAGTTCAACCATCGACGACCGGGTCTCAATGACTCATCATCGGTACAGATGATGTTAGTCAGAGATAAATGATCAGAGTGGCGTAGCAGAAGCATGGATTTCTTGAGTCACGTAAATTCAGAAGAGTGAACCTCAATGGATTTCGGAGAAGATTAAGGATATCGCTGGGTAACACTGACCGACCAAGGTGACTGAAGTAAGGAATTATCTTGGTTTGACCAGCTGCTACATGAAATTTGTTGAAGGATTTTCGTCAATATTGGTGTCTTGGAGCAGACGAAAGAAGAATAAGGCAAAATTCGAGTTGATCGTTGATATCAGCAAAAAAACAAAAAAAAAACTTAAACACAAACACGTATTACCACACTGATCAATACAACATACCTTAACGACCTATTACCACATATCAAACACGTATTAGAACATCAACATATAAATCCAACACAATTACACAAAGAAACATAACACAGCACTAAAAAAATATCACATAACATAATAAACTATGAATATACGACAACCTAAATCAACAATGTATATACACATATATATACAAAGTGACCACATTAAAAAAATACAAAGTAATAGGTAAAAGCTCACACTATATATAGAATACGATAACAACGTAGGAGCAGTGAACATATGAAAGAAATACAATAAGTCAGAACTATATTTGCTAAATAACCACTACAAAAAAAAGAGAGAAGAAAAAGAATAACCAACTTAGGAATTTATAAACGTTATGCAAATAATACAATTCATGGGGTACTAATCCATAGAGTAATACATAATTACAAAAAAACACTCAATCTCTTACAACAATAAAGAAGCATATGGCTACTCACAACTTGTTACAACATTACTAATATAACGTAAATAAGTCGATCTAAGAAAACATACAAATAGATACACGAAGCATAATCAATTAAATGATTCTAAGTAAATATGCACAAGTATACACACAATTGTATCAATAACACCACGACATAACTAATATAACAAAACAATGATAAACATCATAATATATAACGACAACAAATAACACAATTACACATAATACAGTAACACAAATACTTTTCATACAAGACATGAGTTATGATATAGACGGACATTTACAAGTTTTAAAACAAATCATTAACATACGCAATTGAAGTAAAGCATGCTAATTACGAGTTAGGGATGACATAGCATTGCATGACAACATAGTAATATATTACAGTGTAAATAACTTAATAACATGACAAAAAAATGTTTATTATCATATTTGAACACCCAAATAAATTATACATCTAAATTTCAGTAAAATCTATGCATTTATGCATTTTCTTCTGAATGATATCTAAAGACATTTATACAGCAATAAGACAAGCTAGTACAAAAAAAATATAATATATATAAATATTAACGACTAACATAAGTACAAAAGAGAGATCACGATAAACAAAGACTAAACTGAACGTGCATAACGTGTGTACCGTTTTAAAATTCAACTAACCAATAATATAAACATAATACATGTTGTTGAGAAAAAGGGGTTTGAGTGATTTCAAAATGCATGATTTAAATAACGTGTTACAAAGAAATACATGACATATTTTATGATATAACACATTGTTGCATGAAAGTTGCCTTATATAGTCCATATATAATGTTGTCGTACTAACGAGCCATGAAGCTTCAAAGCTTACATCAAATGGCAACATTTGTTGTGTTTGAACTATTTTCAGGTGCCACCATTAATGAACTAAACTAGTAACATTAAGTGAAGTACTTAGTTAATTAAACTAAGTAGTTCATTAAATGAAGGAATATTTGGACAAGGCACAAAGGCAACAAGGTGAAGAAAGGAAAGTCTTCCACTCTCCTCCCCACACATATATACACGCCATTTATATATATGTATATATATATTTTCAAATTTTTTTAAAAAGGCACGTACACATTTATTCCAACATACTACCGACACGTTATATATTTTACGTACGTACGTTAACGTCACACCACCATACTTAACTCATATTTATGAGTATATTCAGGTCTTATATCATATGATATAAGTCATGGTGATGACAAATTAAATACGACACGTTAAAAGGTTCTAAACCGAAAATTGTCGTATCGGGCGAATACGGAAACTTCGCCAACGTGTCACGTACTTGCCATAAATAGATGGCCAGCCCTTACACTTCAAAAATACTCATAAATGTCGTACCTATGATGATAATTCCAGCCATAAAATCATTCCATGTTGGCACATACAAATCACCCCACATTAAGGCCAAATTGTGGAGATTCCAATTTCAATTTTGTCACATGTCTAGGCGTCACTTTAATCATCCTTATGAGCTGAATATTAAAGTTTAATTTATGTATATTGTGTGTAACATAATATATATAACATGTGCAAAAGTTGGAATTTAATTAGAGAAATATCGGGTAATCGATAAACATCGAAAATTCGGTTTTCTACGTACACAATACATGAAACATTTTTGGCACATCATATGACACGTATCTAGACAATTTTTACATATGTCATACATCTTAAAGTGTTTTAGAAAATTAAATTAAGGGCTGATTGGAATATAACATGTGTGTATTATTAAATGTGCACTATTTTACAAAGTTAGCAAAAATAAAATTCAGCACATGCATATACATGTTGGACACACCTATACAGATGAGATGGAGCATATGTGGAGCCTTTTTGGCATATTGATTGGTCAAGAATCAATCATACAATGTTGGTGATTTAAAGAAAGAAGCTACAAAAGGTAATGTTTCAAATTTCATCTCATTTGAAACACATGCTGAAAATTTCAGCATGTGTAGTTTGAGTGGCCGATTTTATCACTGAGAAATGCCATATTTTACTATCTTGAATCATGAGGATTAATTGAGGATGTTATGGTAATGTTTTGAATTAATTATGAAATTAAAATGGTGATATTTTTAATATCACACATGCTGAAAATTTCAGCATGTGTAGTAATGTATCTTGGCCGAATTCTTGGCCATATTGGTGTCCAAATTCATTTCCAAAAATGATGAGATTATTTTCTGCTAATTGGTGATTTATTTCAAAGATAAAAATCAAAGAAAATTGGAAATAATTTGAATAAAAGCATCATGTATCACATGTTGAAATTTCAGCATGTCAAGTTCATTCATGGCCGATTTCTTGCTTGTTTTTGTGGAGAAATTATCTTGCTTAATTTATGTGATAATCTTATGAGTTTTGACAACTATTTTATGATGATTTTGGCACATGCTTTTAGTGGAATTTTCATATTTTCCAAGTCATCAAATGATGACAACATTCAACCAATCATGAAGTGCCAAGTAAGCAAAGGTTAAATGGTCATCCAATGAGAAGGTACCAAGTAAGCAAGATCATGTCACAATGATGTCACCCATTCTCCTAAGGACTTAGAAGATAATTTTCAAGAGGGGAAAAGCACTCCAAGGGGGCGGCCATATGCTTAAAAGGAAAGGAGAAGAGCAAAAACAAAAACAAGAACAAGAGTTGCAAATTAAAAAATCAAAAGTGTTCCAGCCTTCTTCTTCTACACCTTCTTTCTTTCTTTCTTGAAAGCCTATTGTACTTATATTCATATTCTTGAATAGGCTTACCTTAGACCACCACATATTCTATATCTTTGTAAAAGATTGATCAAGGTGTGATCAATCTTCATTCTTGCAAGGTGGTGGTGTTCGTACATAATTGTATTCATCATACAAGGTTTATAAAGGGTTGGAGTTGGTGTGTAACTCCATCAACCCTGTGGTAAGGTGTATTTGTGTTGTGTTATTAGTGTGAACCGAGGAAGGTGTTCCTCGAAGACTGGAGTAGGTTGTTGATAACCGAACCAGTATAAAATTTTTGGTGTCATTTACTTTTAGCACTGATTTTCTGTTTCAGCACTGTTTACTGTTTTTAATCACGTTCGTAAAAATAGTAAAAGAATTTCAAAAATCACAAAACTTTCAGGAAACGTATCCACACGTTCTAGGGTTCTTTTGGCACAGGTTTCAACCCTTTTGGACAAGTATAAGTCATCCAAACGTCCAAAGTTCTGAGACTACTGCAGTCTGATTTTCAGGCTTGCAAAGTTTGAGACTTTGATCGTATTTGACTAACTTCCCAAAAGAATTTTTCAAAACTGTTTTAACCCATTTAAATAAAACTTATAAATAGGTAGTATTTAAATTTTCAGAGCATTTGGAGTTGTGTACAAATAGGAATTAATTTTTCAAATCAGTGTATCGTTTTTGACAGATTTGCACAATCTGACCACCAACGATTTTTCAATGGGGTTAGAGGTTGAATTTTAATCTGCAATTTTTAGGAGATACTCATAACATATGATTCTAAGTTCTCTCCAAATTTCAGAATTTTTGAAGACCTTCAACCAAGTTTTTTAAACGTTTTAAAACTAGTCCTGAAAATAGAAACTGTTTTCAGAAGTTGGGTTTTTGGTTCAAACTAATTTTAAAAACCACATTTTCCACACCCACTATTCAACCCCCCCTTCTAGTGGTGCCTTGAAGATCCTACACATGTGACAAACTATAGATAACGGTCGTGAATTCACGAGCTACATGTGATATCTAAGTGACGCATGCGTCTAAAATAAGGATACACAATGTGCGATAAGTCTATACCAACATGTTTAACAACTTAACAATTAATATGACAACACATATTAAAACTCGTGTACGCTGATATATATAATAGACAGAGCTATGCTTGGGCATTACATTTCATCCCTACACCGGATGGGCAGTCGAGAGGAAGATTCACACTCTTGAGAGCATGTTGAGGGCTTACGCGCTGGACTTCAAAGGAAACGGGGATAGTATGATCAAGTTGATCAAGTCTGCCTACAACAACAGCTACCATAATGCCACCGGCATGGCACCATTCGAGGCGCTCTATAGACAGAAGTGTAGGCCCCTGTCCACTGGGACGAAGTTGGAGAGCATACTATTACCGGTCCAGAACTGGTTGAGCAGACCTAGGAGAAGGTAAAGTTGAATCGAGACAGGCTTAAGGTTGCCCAAGACAGAAGCAAGAGTTGGGCAGGCTCGAAGAGGCATTCTTTGGAGTTGCGGGCAGAGACAATGTTTACTTGAAGGTGTCATCTATAGAAGGTGTGGTACGTTTGGTATGAAGGGAAACTAAGGTCACGGTACATTGGGGCCTTGTGAGATACTCGAAAGGATCGGTTCGTTAGCTTACTGTTGGAGATACCTCCACTGCTGGTCCAAGTGTATAATGTATTCTATGTTTTTCAGCTAAGGAGGTACGTTCAGACGTGAGTTATGTATTGGACATACCACTTTTAAGAATTAGACCGGATGCGTCGTATGAAGAGATTCTTGATCGAATCATACACCGCAGTGATCAGGAGCTGGAGGATTAGATGCGAAAATGAAGATTTTAGAGTATTGCATAGCCTTGCTTTGGGAATTGATTTGATTTAAACATGTTTTTGTCTTTCTCAGATCTTCGTCACGTTTTTAATCCGCTGGAAAGAATAGGATAGAATCTAAGCATGTCGGTTAAGTTCTAAGAGTCTTAAAGGTGACGAAATTGCATTTGCTGATTTTAAGTCCGAACGGGCTTTCCTGCAAACTTATGTTGAAGGAACATAAAAGTTTTCAATATTGATGCCCAAAAGGCATAGGTAAGAGAATGTGAAGTGTGTGGGCTGACCAAAGTGCTTCAACGTGTATTGTGATTCAGAATCACGGTTTTGAGCTTAAATAAAGATTTTAGGGTATGCAATAACGTTGCTTTGGGCATTGATTTGTTTTAAACTTTTTTTTCTCAGGCCTTCGACACATTTTTCATACCCTGGAAAGGATAGGATAGAGGCTAAACATGTTGGTTAAGTTTCAAGAGTTCCTACACGTGACGAAAATCAAAAAGCATAGGTAAGAGCATGGGAAGCGGGTGCACTAAAAAAAGTGCTTCAACGTGCTTCGTGATTCATAATCACTGTTTTGAGCTTAAATGAAGATTTTAGGGTATGTATAGCCTTGCTTTGGGCATTGATTTGCTTTGAACTTTCTTTTTCATTTTTCTCAGACATTCTATGCGTTTTTTATCCGTTGGAAAGAATAGGATAGAGTCTAAACATGTCAGTTTAGTTCTAAGAGCCCGAAACATGACCAAATTGCATTTGGCAATTTCAATTCCAAATGTGTTTTTCTGCAAAACTTTCGTTGAAGGACCAGAATGGGTTAACAATATTGAGGTCCAAAAAGCATAGGTAAGAGCATGTGAAGTATGTGGGCTGACCAAAGTGCTTCAACGTGCTTCATGCTTCAGAATCACTGTTTTGAGCTTAAATGAAGATTTTTGGGTATGCATCCCTTGCTTTAAACATTGATTTGATTTAAACTTTTTTTTGTTGTTTTTCATACCTTCGATAAGTTTTTCATCCACTAGAAAAGATAGGATAGAGTATAAACATGTCGATTAACTTCTAGGAGTCCTACATGTGACGGAATTGCATTTGCTGATTTGAAGTCTAAGATGGGTTTTACTAGAAAAATTATGTTGAAGGACCACAATGGGTTACCAATATTGACGTCCAAATGGCATAAGTATGAGCATGGAAAGTCTGTGGGCGGATCAAAGTGCTTCAACATGTTTCGTGCTTCAGAATTACTATTTTGCGCTTAAATGAAGATTTTAGGGTATGATTAGCCTTGCTTGGGGCATTGATTTTCTTTAAACATTTTTAGTGATTCTTATACCTTCGACACTTTTTTCATCCACGGGAAAGGATAGTATAGAGTCTAAACATATCAGTAAAGTTCTAAGAGTCTTAAAGGTGACGAAGTTGCATTTGGTGATTTGCGGTCCCAATGGGTTTTCTTGCAAACTTATGTTGAAGGACAATAGTTGGTTTCCAATATTGACGTCCAAAAGGCATAGGTAAGAGCATGGGAAGTGTGTGGGCAGATCAAAGTTCTTCAACGTGCTTCGTGCTTCAGAATTACTGTTTTGAGCTTTAAAGAAGATTTTAGGGTATGCATAGCCATGCTTTGGGAATTGATTTGCTTTAAACTTTTTTTCGGTGTTTCTCAAACCTTCAACATGTTACTCATCGGATGGAAAGGATAGGATAAAGTCTACACATGTCGGTTAAGTTCTAAGAGTCATAAACGTGATGAAATTGCATTTGCCGATTTGAATTCCAAATGGTTTTTTCTGAAAAATTTTGTTAAAGGGCCACAATGGTCACTAATATTGGGTCAAAAAAGCATAGGTAAGAGCATGGGATGTGGGTGGTTTGACCAAAGTGCTTTAGTGTGTTTCATGCTTCTGAATCACCGTTAGGAGCTTAAAGGAAGATTTTAGGGTATGCATTGCCTTCATTTAGCCATTGATGTGCTTTAAACATTCTTTTTTGCTTTTTTCAGACATTCGATGTATTTTTCATCCGCTAGAAAGGATAGGATAGAGTCTAAACATGTCGGTTAAGTTCTAAGAGCCCTAAACGTGACGAAATTGCATTTGCCGATTTGAAGTCCATTATGGGTTTTTCTGCAAAAGGTTGTTGAAGGACCACAATGGGTTACCAATATTGAGGTCTAAAAACCATAGGTAAGAGCATAGGAAGAGAGTGCACTAACCGAAGAGCTTCAACGTGCGTCGTACTTCAGAATCACCATTTTGAGCTTAAATGAAGATTTTAGAGTAGGTATAGCCTTGCTTTGGGCATTGATTTTGATGCGATTCAAGGAGCCCTAAACATACCAGCTTCACAAACAAGGGCCTTGAACATACTAACTCCACAAACAAGAAGCTTTTGCATAAATAGAAGATGTAAACTAAAGAGCTTCTTGTTTAAACATGTGTAAGATGAGCCAAGGAATGTAGATGCATGATTTTTCTATGTTTATTGAGGCCATGATTTGATTGTCCTTGAGTTTATTGCATATCATATGATGTAAGGGTTGGTGGGAGGGCAGGATGGTCATTTCATACGTTGTCGTTGTAATATCGAGTCTAGTTGTTTGCGTTGTCTTTGTTTTAAGTCTAGGATATTTTATAGAATCTTGTAATATGTGTTTATAGTGCTAATTACCATTTTTGAGTGTTTTCTAAGGTGACAAGGCTAAATAAGGAAAGTAGCTTGGAGAAACCCTATTTTTCAGGAAGGCAGCCAGACACCGTTTGGTTTTTTAGATGCACAGGTCGGAACACATGCTCAAATGAGGTCAAACCATTGGAGGCGTTAGAAAACTCAATTTGGAACGATTTTCATGTTTTACACTTTTTCTAATTCTGCCTACAAGATGGACCGAAATCAGGTGGAAGTTTGGAGCAGAATGGAAAGTACTGAAGTTTAAAAGATGGATACCTAGTTTTTGGAAGCCCGTATCTCTGTCAATAAGTGTCCAAATTAGATGATTCAAAAATCCAAATTCAATGGAATTTCATGTGATACAACTTTGATGAAGAATGCATACCCTACTTCGGCGTCTAAAAGCGGGTAAAAGCCAATAACCGACAGGGTGTGATTCCAGTGCGAGATTTTAAGGATTTGAATTATGTAATCATCCTTGAATATCTTTGACTTATCATTTGAGTAAGTTTGATTTACATTGATAGGTAGTGATTTGAGGACCTTAATTGATTAGTTAATTGGTAAGAGTAAAAAAAATATAGCATTATAATAGTAGAACTCGGCAGCCACGTCTAGACAGTTTTTTTGAGAAATCATTTTAATATTTTGGTGCAGCCGTGTGTTGCTACTTGTGTTTTTCTTTGGTTTTTTCACAAATTAAAATCAATCCAATCAAGGTTTGAGAAAACCTATTTGGTGAATCACAATCCAAGGATATGGAACGACGTGCTGGATTGGGAGATTCGAATTGCTCAACATAGACGTTGTTGATTTCTCTTGTCCAGGACGGTGGTGCTTGCGCCATTGTCCCATGCAAGGGTTGATCAAAGGTGTCTTTTGGAGTTGAGAGAAGCGATCGTTAATTTCATACTATCCAAGATCGTATCAAAGTGGTATCAGACCGAAGGTTTCTTCTTTACAACTCGCATATCCTTCTTTCTCTTATTTTTTTTTCTCATTGTTTTCTTCCTGTACCCAAACGTCCATCACTTCATCTTTGTTCTTTATTTTTCCTCAATTCAAGTTGTCGTCTTATTTAAGAATCCACCGCCAGTTTAGAATGTCCCTCCACCACAAGGACCTTTTCCACCGATGATGCCAGACATGAATACTTTTCAAAACTTTTGCCAAACGGTTACACAAATTCGACAAGTGATGCTCCAGCAGAATAACCCTCAACCTCACGAACCGATTAGAGATGCTCAGTATTACTTTGAGAAGCTAAAAAAAGCCAATGTTCCGCCGTTCGAAGGAAAGTCAGATTCTGATATGGCTGAAAAATGGCTTAATGAGGTAGAAAATTGCTTCGAACTAATCAGAGCCCCAGAGGAAATGAAGAATCAAGCATTCAGACCCTTTCTGCTAGGAGAGGCCAACCAATGGTGGAAGGCCAATCTACAAGCTTTGCCAAGACCAATTCCCTGGGAAAGGTTTCTACAGGAATTTAACAAGTTCTACATACCCCCTTCAGTCAAGCTACAGAAAAGACATGAATTTGAATCCCTGATGCAAGAGTCAGGAATGACGGTTGCTGATTACGCCAACAAATTTATAGCTATGGGAAGACTCCAACCATCCACTATGAATGATGAGGAAACAAAGATGTTGAAATTTGAGAGAGGACTGAACCCTAGAATCCGAACATGGTTGGTTAATGCCAACCCAGCCAACTTTGGTGCCCTTCTAGATGCCTATTACAGAATTGAACGAGATATCATCCGCAGGGACGAGTTTAATCAGAAGAGAGGAAGGAAGACGACTGGAAGCGGAGGGCCCCGTAAGAGCGCCAAGCAAAACACAAGGGGGCTAGGGCGCCAAGGGAAGAACCGATTTCAACGCCGCTCCCAGAAAAACCAATCACAGAATCAGGGACAACAACTTGCCATTCAAAAATGCGCTCATTGTGGTAAGTTCGATGTAGGAGAATGTTATGTCCAGGCTGGCAAATGTTTCGGATGTGGTCAGACTGGGCACATCCTAAAGGACTGTCCAAACAAAGGGACCACCTGCTTTGGATGCGGGAAAACGGGACACATAGCCAGAGAGTGTCCTGAGAAGGTAACCCAGCAACAACCACAGCCACCAAAACCTCAGCGTCAGCGTACCAACGCACGAGTCCACGCTATGACTGACGCAGTTGCTGAGGAAGCCGACAATGTAGTAACAGGTATTCTCCGGAACCCGTACTACTTTTCTTTTACAACATCGTTGCCTTATGGTTGCTTAGTAAGAATTGTACGATCCAGGAGTTATACTAGTATGTTCAATACCTGCCAACGTACTATTTGACAGTGGCGCCAGTCACTCTTTCATATCCAAGAGATTCGCCAAGAATATTGAGAAAGGACCAACGTATAATGATGCACCTTATAGAATTCAAGCAGCTGGGGAGCAGGTGCTTGTAGCTCGCTAAGTGTTCAAAAATAGTAACTCGAAATTAATAACCATCAGTTTGACGCTGATTTGATTTCCATACCCATGACAGACTTCGATGTAATTCTTGGAATGGACTGGCTCTCAAAGAACTGTGCCAACATCGATTGTAGTGAAAAGCAAGTTACCTTTAAGGACCCCACACATAAAGACGTAACATTTCAAGGGGGATCAAAGTTACGAAAGAACCCTAAGAACATTTATGTAAATGCAATTCGCGCCAGTAAAGCTTTAAAGAAAGGACATCAAGGATATCTGGTGTATGCCATAAACACTGACCAAGCACCCACAGACTTAACTCAAGTTCCAATAGTCCGAGAATATCCGGAGGTTTTTCCAGAAGAATTGCCAGGCATTTTCCCGGAGCGGGAAATAGCTTTCGAGATCAACCTGATTCCAGGAGCTAAACCAATATCGAAGGCTCCATACAGAATGGCCCCCGCAGAACTGAAAGAGCTGAAGGAGCAGCTACGTGAGTTATTGGAAAAGAAGCTGATACGCCCAAGTGTTTCACCTTGGGGAGCTCCGGTACTGTTCGTCAAAAAGAAGGACAGAAGTATGCGGTTGTGTATCGACTATAGAGAACTCAATAAAATCACCATAAAGAATAAGTACCCCTTGCCAAGAATCAACGACTTGTGCGACCAGCTTCGGGTAAGCGAATAAGACCTTTGTTTTAGTAATAAGTTTTTATGAACCCTACCTAAAGGTATCATGATGCAGGGGGCAAGAATTTTCTGTAAGATTGATCTTCGCTGGGGATACTTCCAGTTGAAGATCAAGGTTGAAGACGTCTTGAAAACTGCATTCAGAACCCGTTACGGACATTACGAGTTCCTAGTAATGCCGTTCGGACTGACCAATGCGCCTGCCGCATTCATGGATCTAATGAACCGAGTTTTTCAAGAACAATTAGACAAATTCGTCGTAGTCTTCATAGACGACATCTTGATATATTCACCAGACGAAGAAACCCATGCAACTCATCTAAGGATTGCTCTGGACATCTTACAAAGAGAGCAACTGTATGCGAAGTTCAATAAGTGCGAATTCTGGCTACGAAGCGTAGCCTTCCTAGGGCATGTGATATCCAAAGAAGGAATATCTGTAATTGAAGCAATCACGGAGTGGCCCCGACCGACAAATGTTACAGAGGTACGAAGTTTTCTAGGTCTCGCGGGTTACTATCGAAAGTTTGTAGAAGGATTCTCCCGGATTGCTATGCCCATGACCCGCTTAACCCAGAAGAAAACCAAGTTTGAATGGACCTCAGACTGCGAGAGTAGCTTTACTGAATTGAAGAAGAAACTGACTTCCGCCCCAGTCCTGGCACAGCCCACTCCCGAAGAAAACTTTGTGGTATATAGTGATGCCTCTAAGAACGGGTTAAGATGTGTACTAATGCAAAAAGATCGAGTAATTGCATATGCATCTCGACAGTCAAAACCCTTTGTACAAAACTATCCTGTACACAACCTCGAGTTGGCAGCTGTGGTCTTCGCACTAAAAATATGGAGACACTATTTGTACGGCGAAAAGTGCGAAATTTTCACGGATCACAAAAGTCTCAAATACTTATTCACCCAAAAAGAGCTGAACATGCAACAACGAAGATGGCTGGAGCTAATAAAGGACTATGACCTGTCAATTCAATATCACCCGGGAAAAGCCAATAAGGTGGCGGACGCATTAAGTAGAAAAACAAGTCATCCACGCCAACCTCCTTTGCAGCGTGACATGGAGGAATTTGATTAAGAAGAAGTCGATCAATTGAGGGCATGCTTGCAAAATTGATGATAATTCCTTCGTTAATAGATAGAATTAAAGAGGAGCAAGAAAGGGACGAAACTCTAAGAAAGATAAAGGATCGAGTACAGACAAAACCCATTGGAGAATTTAAGGTTCGGGATGACAACAGTCTGTGGTTTCAAGAAAGATAGTGTGTACCCAATAACGAAGACATTTTGAACGAAGTTCTTAAGGAAGCACATAGCTCGCGATTATCCATCCACCCTAGAGCTAACAAGATGTACCAAGATTTGAAACAACGATTCTGGTGGCGCGGCATGAAAAGTCAGATTGCAGAATTTGTGGAAAAATGTCTCGTGTGCCAAAAGGTGAAAGCAGAACACCAGAAACCCGCAGGGCTGCTGCAGCCTCTCGAGGTTCCCGAATGGAAATGGGATCACATTTCTATGGATTTTGTGACTGACTTGCCTCGAACGAAAAACGGCTACGATGCCATTTGGGTGGTTGTTGATCGTCTAACCAAGTCCGCCCATTTCATGGCCATGACAATCAAGACTCCAATGGAAAAGTTGGCCACGATGTACGTAGAACAAATTGTAAGTCTTCATGGTGTACCACTAAGTATCGTGTCTGATCGCGACCCTCGCTTCACATCACGATTCTGGACAGCTTTTCAGAAAACAATGGGTACAGAAATTCATATGAGCTCGGCATTTCATCCCCAAACGGATGGTCAATCAGAAAGAACTATTCAGACACTAGAAGACATGTTGTGATCTTGCACACTCGATTTTGGGAAAAGCTGGGATCGAAGTCTCAAACTAGTAGAATTTTCATATAACAACAGCTACCATCGATCTATAGGAATGGCCACATATGAAGCACTCTATGGAAGAAAGTGTTGATCTCCTCTTTATTGGGATGAAATAGGAGACAAGATTCTCACTGGACCCGACCTAGTCGAGCAAGCTCGAGAGAAGATAAAAATTATAAAGCAAAAGTTACAAGCGGCCCAAGATAGAAGCAAGGTTTGGCAGATGAGAAGCGGCGACCGTTAGAATTCTAAGATGGAGAAAAGTTGTTTCTCAAAGTGTCGCCAACAAAGGGAGTTATAAGATTTGGTATTAAAGGGAAGTTGAGCCCAAGATTTATTGGGCCATACGAGGTTCTTGAAAGAATTGGAAAAGTGGCCTATCGACTCGCTCTACCGCCCACCCTATCACAAATCCATGATGTGTTTCATGTCTCTCAACTGCGACGATATGTATACGATCCTACTCATGTCATAAAAGATCAACCTCTGAAGCTAGAAGCTGACACGACCTACGAGGAAGAACCAGAAAAGATAGTCGATCGTAAGGAAAAGGTGCTAAGGAAACGAACTATACCAATGGTTAAGATACAATGGAAGAACCATTCTGTGGATGAGTCTACCTGGGAACTAGAAGAGGACATGAAAAATTTGTACCCTCACCTCTTCGGTTAGCACTTTCAAGTTTCGAGGACGAAACTTATAATAAGGGGGGGAGAATGTTGTAACCCAACTATAGAATCCTTCTTGTACCTAACGTTGAGTTAGTAAACATGTGACAATGTACACTTGCGTTTGGAATTGATTAAGTCAATGATCATTATAAGTATATCATGAAGAGTACCATGTGTATTACAAGAAAGGATCCAATTGCTCCATGGCTTTGTGAAATTCGGCCCCTAGCCAAGATGGGCTATTTCTAAAATCCCTATTTAAATATAAACCAATGACATAAATGTGTATCATTATTTTTTTAAGAAAAACAAAAAGTGGCTAAGAGGGTATAAGGCTTAGTTGGGGTCATTTAAGACCCCAACCGCCGGCGGTATTAAGAGGGCAAGGGGGGAGAGGCTAATTAAGAAGAAAGGTGGCTTGATTAATGAAGTTCAACCTAACCAACACTAAAAGAAACCATATTTAGTCAAAAGAAACTATGGTTGGCCTAAAGTAACCGTAGTTAGTAGAAAAGTAACCTTGGTTAACCAAAGGTAACCAAGGTTAAGACACCTAACTTGAAGGACTAAGGCAAAACCCTCACCCCACCCCTTATACCCAACGGCTAAACTAGCCAAGAGAAGAAGAGTTTTCCCCCCAAAACACACTTGAACATTTCCTAGATTTCAAACACTCTAAGGTGTCTCAAGAGCAAAAGAACTTCTTCTCTCCCTTTTCCTCTTCCAACCCCACGGCCAAGAGGAGCACCAAGAAGGATAGGATTCCTCCAAATCTAAGTGACATTAGGTAAGTGTTCTTGGCCTCTTAAGAAGACATTTATACTTTCATGAAGATGAAACTCATGGTGTGCCTCTCTTTGTCCAAACCGTGACCCTTAATGGTCTCTAGGCTCAAAGATCTCAAGCTTTCGAGAACTCTAGCTTAGAGAAGCTTGGACACTACTCACACTCCTTTTTGGTAAGCTATTTAGCTTTCTTTTTGAAGGAATGTTGAGTTAAAAACATAGACTAACTATGTTTCTTTCTTTCTCCCCCACCACCGTGGGAATGCTTGTGTAGAGGAGAGAAAGACTTCAACTTTTTCACCTTTCCAAGAAGAGTAAGAAAACAAGGCAAGTACACTATACTTTTTATAATTTAGATGTGAAAGTGTGTGCATGAATGGCTAGAAATACCTAAAATTTAATCTTAATTGTGAAATGGTATGTTGTAAGGCCGAAAGTAGCTTTTAAATGTGAAGGAGTGGAATTTTGCTCCAAAGATGTGTTTTTTGATTGTTATATGCATGTTTATGTTCTAATTTAGGCTTGAATGTGTTAAAAATATTTTCTTTTATGGTGAAATGCGCACGGTGGAAGGGTTAAGGGAGGTTGGGTGGTTTTTAAATGAAAAATGTCAATATAGCAAGGAAATGGGGACAAGGTTTGATCTTGTTGTGTGTTAGGCTTAAAATACTCTTGAGTATATCATTTTCTTGCATGCACCAAATATTGAGGCTGTTGTTGAAGGGTGCGTGTGTTCATCTCAAGTTACTGCTAAGTATTGGTGACAAAAATGTGAGCCAAGGACATTTAGGAAGAATGTATGATCACTGGAAAATTCTGGAGCTGGACCGAAATTTTAGCTGTTTTGTGAAGCCAGAAAAAGGGGCCTTAGGAACCTTCAATTCCACTGATTTTTGGTATGCTATTAGTTTTATGTGTTTTTTAGATGTGAGAGTTGGAATCACCTTAAAAAGAGCCACGGGTTATTTTTAATGAAATTTCTACCGAGATTGGTCTTGCTGAAAAAGTTGTACTGGACAGAATTTAAGTAACGTGTTTGGTAGCCTAAAAATGGACCTTAGGGGCGTGCAAATCCAGTAATTTTCGGCATGGTACTAGACTCATGAATAAATAAGATATGGCAGTTGGAAGTTTATCAAAATAAGTTGTGGTTTATTTTTAATAAATTTTCTAGTAAAACGGGTCAAACTGAATTATGCTGAATAGACAGAATTTATGTCACATTTTGCATGATCTGGAAAAGGGCCTTAGAGAATTGAATTTGGGCTAAAAATTGGCAGGATGCTAGCCCAATGAGTTTATTAAGTTAGGGAGTTGGAATTTCCAGAAAAAGATTAAAGGATTGGTCGCAAAAAATTTTATAGTAAAATATGGTCATTTCTGAATTCAGATTGCATTGTTTTAGGAAAAGGAGCAATTGAGTCCCTTATTGATATCGTAATTTCGCAACGCATGCATGGCATTCACTTATGACAGTCACAGAGAAGTGCATGTGATTAAATGGGTTTAAAACATGCATTTTTTATTAGAAAATTCTTAAGAGGAAGTAGACGCTACGAAGCTGGAAAATTCCAGCATGTTAACGAAACATGTCCATTCGTTTATGTCATGCATTATGCCGTCGTTTGCACGTTGCATGTCATATATTGCATTCATCGTCACTTGCATGGTTTATGGCATAGATTTTACGTGAAAGAAAGATGAAAAGCGTTTTCGAAAAGGTGATTTTTGTGTTTTTTAAAGAACGCTTCCCCACCGATACCGTGTGTGAGTATGAACTGGCCAATATGAACCTGAGCAGATCCGGGTTAAGTGATCTAAAAGAAGTATGAACCAGAGCAGATCCGGGTTAAGTGATCTGAAAGAAGTATGAACCAAAGCAGATCCGGGTTAAGTGATCTGGAAGAACGACCGTGCGGGCCCAGAAGAGAATAGACCCGGCAAGTATGATGACGTTACCGTTCCGAATCCGGGAGTAATAGATTCGAAGGGGAGAAGTTACCACCTCAGATCCGGGAAGATAGATCTGAACACTCTATTGTTTTATGACGATGATGATTTGATAGAAAAGCATGAAAAATCATATTCTCATTTTTATCATGATGCATCACATGTGCATATGCATGCATGTCACGTATGGAGTCATTGTGTAGCGACACATGATACTTAGACTAAGTTGTCATGATCTTGTAGAACCTAAGTGTGACTTCCTAAGTGATGATGATTATTTTGTTATTCGTCGATGCAAGTTACAGTCTATGAATGTTATATTCTGCTCTAACTAGTGATTTTCTTAAGTTATGACCTTATTACATTAAGCGATGATCCTTATCGAATGTTGGTCGGTGGACAGGTATGCTTCTAAACCAAATACTGTCTGGGGTTTGGTTCTTGCTCGCACTTTCCATTTAACTCATGACTATTATAGTATACTTGCTGGTGACATTGTCACTCACCCTATTTTTCTCTCCAGAGGTGGCAGGAGACAAAGTTGAATGGATTGATGACGAGCCTAGGGTTCCCTACCCGTGAGTGCATTGGAGGATGGCCAGAATTAGGAGACCGAGCGTACCAGCATTAAGGGATGATGGTGGATGTAATTGTGATGGGAAAACAATTTGCTTTTGAAGCTTTTAGCTACGATTTATGTGAGTTGTAAACTTTAACTGATTGTGATGACGTTTTAATTCGAAGTTTTAAATTCTTCCACGGTTTCGCTTGTTTATTGCGCGTAAGCACGAAAATCCATGCATTGTTATCATGGATCACGACGCGTATGGATGACGCCTAGTACTCTCCTTAGTGAAGTACGGCAGGTGCAGCGACTTCGGCGGGGCCGGGGTGCGGGGCACCACACTATGCTTCTTTGATTTTTAGATAGTCCAAGATTGTTGTTTAATCAATTGTCAACTTAAAGTAGAAGTAAATATCTTGTCAACGTTTTGGTTGGATTTCTTTACTTGTCATCTATCATGAGTACTTATGAGACCATTGGAACACTATGGGTGTGTTCTTTGCCTAAAAAAAGATATGACAGAACTCAGTTCACAAATGACACAATTTGGTAAGATAAATGGTTTGTGGATAGACCAATGGGTTTGTAGAGCACCAAGGTTTCAAACTCATTCTCAAGAGTACATGAGTGTAACTCAGTACTATGAAGAAATGTTTGATGAATTAGAAAGAATGAATGTCTATCATCTTGAATATGAGGAACCTTAATGTTAAGGTTCTTTGCTGGCCTAAATGAGAATGTCACTAATCACATGGTAAATGAACAATTTGCATCACTTAGAGCTATGTTTGAAAATGTTGTATCTATAAAAGCTGAATTGTATAGATACGAAGATAAGCTAAGAGATGTGCAAACAAGATGCAATGAATTTGAGAAAACCATGAAAGAATGTGAACATATCCTCCTTGCATTACAAGCTCAAGAATCTAAGGTTTTGCATGAATCAAATGTTGAATCACATGATAAAACCGTAGATAAGGATGAAGAATGTGAACTTGATTTACAAGCTGAAACTGAGCAAGATATACATGTTTTAAGTGTTGATCCCAATGTCCATGATTTACCTAGAGTAAATAAGCATGAAACACTTAATGTATATGATGAAATGCATTCTGATTCTTTTTGTCGGACAACATACACTTGTGAAAAGTTACATGTAGATGTTGAGTTATCTGAAGAAGTCGTTGAAGTTCTTGAATCACAAGTTGTACAAACTTGTGAGGAGTTGAGTAAAACTGATTTAAGCATTGAGGATAATGCCTTTGAGCTTAACTCTTCTAATGGTGTGTTGATTTTCAATGAAAATGTGGAAGCTTTACACAATGAATCACATAAGGTACAAAGTTACCTTGGCTTACACTGATGTGTGACACTTATTACTTGCATAACACATTTGTATACTGTGACACAAGACTTTCAACTGAAGAACTGCCAAAGAGAGTCATTAAATACATGTGTAAAGAACAAGAAAACGATGAAAACGTTGGCACAACATACCATGTCGTTTTTCAAATCTTATTGACTTGTGATAACGTTGAGCGTCTAATTTCTTTGATAGATACCTTACCTTGGATAACATATGTGTATGAACCTGGTGGTTACATGTTTATATTCAAGTGTCTAAGGTCGAAAAGTTGTATGGATGATAAGTTAGACATGTTATGCCTGAACTATGAAATTGATCTAATCTTTTGCATTGAAGATGTCTGTCTTACTTTGGATTTAAAGATGTTAAATGGTGTATTTGCACGTGTATTGGGTGCTACAATAGTAACCATTTTTATTTAGATTAATTATGCACCCAAGACAACATTTTCTATCATCATCTTCACCATACTACTTTGTAATACACAATGCTTTCCGTTGCATATCATCTTCACCGTATTGCTTTATTGTCTTAGTCTTTGATGTGGGTGGAGGTCAGGTGATGAAATTGCATTTGGTAATTTGAATTCCAAATGAGTTTTTCTGCAAACCTTTTGTTGAAGGACCGCAATGGTTAACAATACTGAGGTCCAAAAAGTATAAGTAAGAGCATGTGAAGTGTGTGGCATGACCAAAGTGCTTCAACGTGCTTCGTGCTTCAGAATCACCATTCTGTGCTTAAATGATGATTTTAGGGTATGCATAGCCTTTCTTTGGGCATGATTTGCTTTAAACTTTTTTTTGGTGTTTCTCAGACCTTGGACATTTATTTCATCTACTGGAAAGGATAGATAAATTCTAAACATGTCGATTAAATTTTAAGAGTCCTACATGTGACAAAATTGCATTAGCCGATTTGAAGTCCAAAATGGTTTTTCTGAAAAATTTAGTTGAAGAACCACAATGGGTTACCAATATTAAGATCCAAAAAGCATAGGTAAGAGCATGGGAAGCAGGTGCGCTAACCAAAGTGCTTCAACGTGCTTTCGACTTCCAAATTATCGTTTTGAGCTTAAATGAAGATTTTACGGTATGCATAGCCTTTCTTTGGGAATTGATTAGGATTAAATTTTTTTTGGTGTTTCTCAGACCTTCGACACATTTTTCATCTATTGGAAAGGATAGGATAGAGTCTAAACTTGTCGGTGAAGTTCTAAGAGTCTTAAAGGTGACGAAATTGCATTCGTTTATTTTATGTCCCAATGAGTTTTCTTGCAAACTTTTGTTGAAGGACCACAATAGGTTACCAATGTTGACGTCCAAAAGGCATAGGTAAGAGTATGTGATGTGTGTGGGCGACCAAAGTGCTTCAACGTGCTTCGTGCTTCGTGCTTTTGAATCACCGTTTTGAGCTTAAATGAAGATTTTAGGGTATGCATAGCTTTGCTTTGGGCATTGATTTGCTTTAAAAAATTTTTTGGTGTTTCTCAGACCTTCGACACATTTTTCATATGCTGGAAAGGATAGGATAGATTCTAAACATGTCGGTTAAATTTTAAGAGTCATATATGTTACGAAATTGCATTTGTTGATTTCAAGTCCAAAATGGGTTTTTCTGCAAAATTTGTTTGAAGAACCACTATGAGTTACCAATATTAAGATCCAAAAAGCGTAGGTAAGAGCATGGGAAGCGGTTGGGCTAACCAAAGTGCTTCAACGTGCTTCTGGCTTCAAAATCACCGTTTTGAGCTTAAATGAAGATTTTACGGTATGCATAGCCTTTCTTCGGGAATCGATTAGGTTTAAACTTTTTTTTTGGTGTTTCTCATACCTTAGACACATTTTTCATTTATTGGAAAAGATAGGATAGAGTCTAAATATGTCGGTTAAGTTCACACTCATACACTCTCATAGTGTGGGTTCATGAAGTGAACCCAATGAACCTTAGATTCATTTTGAACATGCTTATACAAAAAGGTTCCAACTTGATGTCCAAGTTCTCTAGCCCTCCTTCTTGTTATAGGTTATGTGACCTCCTGATGGGATCCCTGATCCTCATCAATCCCCCCTCCTCAAGAGGATTCGTCCTTGAATCGAAGGGTGCGTCAGTGAAAGGTGTTGAAGTCAGCAGCATTGAAAGTAGAAGAAATGGAATCATACCTCTTGGGAAGATCAAGAACGTAGGCATTGTCACCTATGCTTTTTAAGACTTGGAATGGTCCATCTCCTCTAGGCAACAATTTTGACTTTCTTTCATGAGGAAACCTTTCTTTTCGTAAATGTAATCAAACCAAATCACCTGGTGCAAACACAACTCGTTTTCTATGTTTGTTGGGTTGTTTATCATAAACTTTGTTTTTCTTCTCAAGTTGTACTTTAACGTTTTCATGCATTTTCTTTACCTTTTCCGCTTTTTGTTTACCATCAAGACTTGAACACTCATTTATGGGAATGGGAATCAAATCAAGAGGAGATAAGGGATTAAGACCATACACGATTTCGAATGGACTATGCAATATACTGCGATGGACATTCCTATTGTATGCAAATTCATATATGGTAAACGAGCTTCCCAATGTTTAAGATGTTTTTGCAAATGTCGCGCAAAAGTTGAGAGAGAGTACGATTAACAACTTTAGTTTGTCCATCAGTTTGTAGGTCAGCGGTGGTAGAAAACAACAATTGAGTACCAAGTTTAGCCCAAAAAACACGCCAAAAATGACTTAGAAATTTCGTATCTCTATCACTTACAATGGTACGTGGCATGCCATGCAATCTCACAATTTCTCTAAAAAACAAGTCAGCAACATGTGTGGCATCATGTACTTTCCTATATGCAATGAAGTGTGCCATTTTTGAAAATTGATCTACAACAACATAAATGCTATCACGCCCTCCTCGTGACTAGGAAGCCTAAAACAAAGTCCATTAAAATGTTAATCCAAGGGGAATCACAGACAGGTAAGGGTGTGTAAAGGCCATGTGGTTGGGATTTGGACTTGGCTTGTTTGCAACTAATGCAACTAGCACATAATCTCTCGACATCTACGCGCATGTGTGGCCAATAGAAATGCTCCTTAAGGGTCTCAAGGGTTTGAACACTCTGAAATGGCCCATTAATCCTCCCCTATGGGCTTCTCTAGTCAATGCTTCTCGTAGGGATGATTGGAGAACACACAATTTATGCTCTTTGAAAAGGTTGCCCTCATGCATGTAGAATTTTTCGAAGGGTGCCTCTTTACATGCCTCAAAGATTGTGCCAAATCATGGTCTTGGGGTATAAGTCCTTAAGTGATTCGAATCCTAAGAATCGAGAGGATAAACTAGTTACTAACATGTATCTCCTAGAGAGGGCATCAACAAATATATTCTCCTTTCCTTGTTTGTACTTAATCACATAAGGAAATTGCTACATAAACTCTACCATTTATCATGTCTTTTGTTCAACTTTCCTTGCCCTTTAAGGTACGTGAGGCTTTCCTGGTCAGTATGGATCATAACTCTCTAGGTTGAAGGTAGTGCTGCCAAGTTTGTAGGGATCTCACTAGGGCATAAAGTCCTTGTCACAGGTAGAGTAAATTCAGTGCAGCTCCTTTCAACTTGTCGCTAAAGTAGGCTATGGGTTTCTTTCCTTGGGTCAATACCGCTCCAATACCTACTCCACTTGCATCACACTCAATTTCAAAAGTCTCATCAAAGTTTGGTAACCTAAGTATGGGTGCAGTGGTTAGCCTCCTTTTAAGCTCATCGAATGCCTGTTGTTGTGGCTCCTCCACCGAAAAGGCACATCTTTTATCACAATCTCATTTAGGGGTTTGCAGCTATAGATGAAAAATCCTTGACAAACCGTCTATAGAAACTGGCAAGTCCGTGGAAGCTGCGCACTTCCCATATAGTCTTAGGGTGTAGGTCACTCTACAATTGACCTAACCTTCTCCTCATCAATCTCTACTCCCTCCACCGAAATGACAAAGCCTAGGAAGACTACTCATTCCAAACTAAAAGAGCACTTTTTAAAGTTGGCGTAGAGTTGTTCTTGCTTAAGCTTCTCAAAACGGCCCTAAGATGGTCAAGGTGGTTCTTCTATGGTTCGGAAATAGATTATGATATCATCAAAGTAAAGCACAACAAATCATCCTATGAAGGTCCGTAATACTTCATTCATCAACTTCATAAAGGTGCTAGGGGCATTGGTGAGCCCGAAGGGCATCACTAACCACTCATAAAGCCCTATGTGTTTTTCATCCAGTGGAAAGGATAAGATAGAGTCTAAACATGTCGTTTAAGTTCTAAAAGCCCTAAACGTGACGAAATTGCATTTGCCAATTTGAAGTCCAAAACGGGTTTTTTTCTGTAAAAATTTTGTTGAAGGACCACAATGAGTTGCCTATATTGAGGTTCAAAAAGCATAGGTAAGAGCATGGGAAGAGGGTGCACTAACCAAAGTGCTTCGACGTGCTTTGTGCTTCAAATCACCATTTGAGCTTAAATGAAGATTTTAGGGTATGTATATCCTTGCTTTGGGCATTGATTTGCTTTTAAACTTTCTTTTGGTATTTCTTAGATCCTCTACATGTTTTTCATTTATTGAAAAGGATAGGACAGAGTCTAAACATGTCGGTTAAGTTCTAAGAGTCCTAAAGGTTACAAATTGAATTTGGTGATTCTAAGTCCAATGGGTTTTCCTACAAACTTTTATTGAAGGACCACAGTAGGCTACCAATATTGACGTCCCAAAAAGCGTAGGTAAGAGCATGTCAAGTGTGTGGCTGATCAAAGTGCATCAACGTGCTTTAGAATCACAGTTTTGAGCTTAAATGAAGATTTTAGGGTATGTATAGCATTGCTTTGGGCATTGATTTGCTTTAAACTTTTTTTTGGTGTTTCTCATACCCTCTACACATTTTTCATTTATTTTATAGGATAGGTTAGAGTCTAAACATGTCGCTTAAGTTCTAAGAGTCCTATAGGTGACAAATTGCATTTGCTGATTCTAAGTCCCAATGGGTTTTCCTAAAAACTTTTGTTGAAGGACCACAGTAGGTTACCAATATTAACGCGCAAAAGGCATAGGTAAGAGCATTCAATTGTCCAAAATACACATTTACTGGTGATTGTCCTTGCTTAAGGTCATGTAGAATGACATAACTCACATATATTATCCACTTTGGAATACATATCTTGTGTTGCCTTCCAAATCTCAACAGCAGAACCATATAAGATGAAATTGTCACTGACCTCAGTGGTCATTGACCCAATTGACCATGACATGATCATGAAGTTTTCAGCGTTCTATATTTTAAACTGAGCATCACTTTCATTTGTAATTTCAATGTCAGTTTTAAGGTATTCTTCCTTACTTTTATTAGTGATAAATATCCTGACTGCTCTGAACCGGGTCAGGTAGTTGTTTCCATTCAGTTTTGTGGTTGGTTATGGTAACAGGAATGGAATCAACCACATTATGATTTGAGCTTACTCCAGTAGAGTGAGTGGGAATAATAGCAGGGTTAGGATTCTATGGAGCTTCACTTCCAACTAATTCCATTTCTCAGTTCTAATCGCAGGTAGTGAATAGCAGAAAAGAAGAAGTAAGAAGATGAACAGTAATTATACGTCTTGAATTTCAAGCTCACGTATCACTCAAGCTCTGACACCATACAGAGAAAACATATTTCACGCATATGATACACACTTAAAATGCACAAGAAGAACTCTTCTATCTCAATTAAAATGGCCTGAAAGCCTTATATATACACGGGAAGCCTCAACGGCTAGTTAGTTGAAGTTGACATCTTAACGGCTATTTTTTCCTGGTGAACAACCATCGGGTTAAACTAGTCTAAAATCATCAAGCATATGATGGTTCGATAGTCCTGTGATCCTTCAATGATATGTACACTAACTTCCTGAAATAAACAAAAAACATAGAAATTGTATGTGACAACAAATGTTGGACGCTTGGATAAAACTGTTCGACTTAATGCCTCAAAAAAGTTGGTAGATCTTTGGCACGCCTGGTTTACCCCGTTTTGTCCTAGTCTTTTGCTTGTCCTTGTGAGCCCAATATTCGAACACTCTATTTAATGTATTTGCTTGAAATCAATACGTTAAGGTGTTTGAACAAAACTATTTGTCTTGAATTGTTGGTTTTGACGATTTCAAAAAGAAGGAGAATATTTACTTGAATTTGTATGCTTGTTTGCTTTTTTGGTATGGATGGTATGTTTGGGTATGCTTGCTTGATATATCTGTTGCTTGGATTGGATGTTTTAGGTATGCGTGATTGATATGATGGATATGTAAGCTTGGTATGCTTGCTTGCTCGGAATAATGTTGATATGCTGGAAAAATATGCCATTATATATATGGTACAAATGTGATTACTCAAAGTATGATGCATGCATAAAGAATGCTTGCTCTAAGGGGGAGTTTCAAGTATACGTCATGTCTATTGGTTTTCAAATGATTATATATTAAGGGGAAGCTTTGGGGTCTTCGAACTAATCTTGAGTATGTTTCATATATTGAGGGGGAGCATAAATGCATAGACTAAGAGGGGAGAGATAAAATTCTAAGTTTTAAAACCTTAAACTAGCTCAAATATAGTTTTTCAAACTAAAACATACGATAGATTGTGTAGGATCTGCAAGGCACCACTAGAAGGGGGGTTGAATAGTGGGTGCAGAAAATGTGGTTTTTTATAATAGTTAGAAACCAAAAACCCAACTTCTGAAAACAGATTCTGTTTTCAGGACCAGTTTTAAAACGTTTTAAAATCTAGGTTTCAGGTCTTCAAAAATTTTGAAATTTTGAGAGAACTTAGCATCAGATGTTATGAGTGTCTCCTAAAAATTTCAGATTTAAATTCAACCTCTAACCCTTTAAAATTCGTTGGTGGTCAGATTGCGCAAATCTGCCAGAAACGGTACACTGATTTGAAAAATTAATTACTATTTGTACACAACTCCAAATGCTCTGAAAAATTTAACACTAACCCCTTATATATTTTATTAAATGGGTTGAAACAGTTTTAATAAATACTTTCGGGAAGCTAGTCAAATTCACTCAAAGTCTCAACCTTTGCAAGCCTGAAAATCAGACTGCACTAGTCTCAGAACTTTGGATGTTTGAATGACTTATACTTATCCAAAAGGGTTAAAACTTGTGCCAAATTAACCCTAGGACGTGTGGCTATGTCTGGACATTTTCGTAATTTTTGAAAATTGTTTACTATTTTTATGAACATAAACAAAAAGAGTAAACAGTGCTGAAACAGAATATAAGTGCAGAAAGTAAATGACACCGAGAATTTTATACTGGTTCGGTTATAAACAACCTACTCCAGTCTTCGAGGAACACCTTCCTCGGTTCACACTAGTCACACACGCAAGTACACTTTACCACAGGGTTGATGGAGTTACACACCAACTCCAGCCCTTTACAAACCTTGTATGATGAATACAATTCGCACGAACACCACCACCTAGAAAGATTGAAGATTGATCACACCTTGATCATCTTTTACAAAGATAAAGAGTATGTGGTGGTATATTACAAGCCTATTCAAGGATAAGAATATAAGTACAATAGGCTTTCAAGAAGAAGAAAGAAAGAGAGTGTAGAAGAATAAGGCTAGAACACTTTTGATCTTTCAATTTGCAACGCTTGTTCTTGTTCTGTTTTTTCTCTTCTTCCTTCCCTTTAAAGCATATGGCCGCCCCCCTTGGAGTGCCTTCCCCCTCTTGAAAATTATCTTCTAAGTCCTTGGGAGAATGTGTGGCATCATTGTGACATGGACTTGCTTACTTGTTACCTTCTCATTGGATGATCATTTAATCTTTGCTTACTTGGCACTTCATGATAGGTGGATGTTGTCATCATTTGATGACTTGAAAAATCTGAATATATAACTCAAAACATGTGCCAAAATCAACATAGAATGATTTCCATAATACACAAGATTGCTACATAAATTTGCAAGAAAAAATTCCTCCCAACCAAGGTAAAAAATCGGCCATAATGGAATTTAGCATGCTGAATATTCAGCATGTGATATATGGAGTTAAAGTTCAAAATGTTTCCATTTTTCTTTGATTTTTCTAATTAAAATAATCATCAATTGATTGCATACCTCAGTGACATTAGTAGGTCGGGGTCATTCTATAATCACATCTATCTTCTTCGGGTCAATAGAAATGCCCTCTTCAGAAATCACGTGGCCCAAGAAGTCACGCTCTTTAAAAAGAAACACACACTTAATAAACTTTGCATACAAATTTTTCTTCCCGAGAGTCTCCAATACCTCCCGCAAGTGTTCAACATGTGTCTCCTCATCAGGTGAATACACCAAGATATCTTCGATGAACACTACCACGAATCGATCTAACTACTTCTGAATATTGTTTTCATCAAATTCATAAAGGCTGCTGGTGCATTCATCACTCAAAACAAGAAACTTAAAGTGCCCATATCTAGTGCAGAGTGCCATCTTTGCTATATCCTCCACCTTAATCCTCAACTTATGGTAGCCTGATTGGAGGTTAATCTTTGAGAATACTCTGGCACCCTTCACGAATTTTTGTTTTACACCAGTTGATATGCGCAATACACCGAATTCACAATGGTTAAAGGGGAACATTATCTTCAATTGATCAAATAGATCGTCGATCCTCGGTAGAGAATATTTGTTCTTTATCGTGATCTTATTAAGCTCACGATAGTCGATGCATGGCCTCATACTACCGTCTTTCTTCTTCACAAATAATACTAGTTCCCCCAGGTCGAGACACTAGGACTGATGAACTTCTGGTCCAGCAACTCCAGCAACTACTCCTTGAGCTCCTTTAACTCCGCTGGTGCCATTCTGTATGGTGCCTTCGAGATCAGTTTGATTCCGGGTATAAGATAGATCTCAAACTCTACTTCCCTGCTTGGTGGTAACCTGGTAGATCATGAGAGATGGCATCCTTAAATTCTCGTACTACCGGAATATCCTTAATTGATGGAGTCTCAGCACTGGCATTTAAAGCATACACAAGAAAACCCTCAGCTTCTTTCCTCAATGCTCAAGGAGCCTATGCTGCGGTCATATAGATCTTTCTGGATGACTTCTTCAACTTGACATCTCCTTGCAAGATGGTTTCTTTCTTATTATGTGTCTGCATGCTGACCTGCCTCTGACGGCAGTCCATGGTAGTATGATATCTTGCCAAGAAATCCTTGCCCAAAATAACATCGAAATCTTGCATCTGGATTGGAATTAGAGTTGCAAAGAACTTCAACTCATTAATCTCCAAGAGACATTCCTTGTACTGATATGAGATACAAGCACCTGGTCACCAGGGGCTTGAACACGATACGGGATCTCAAGTAATTATACTAGAATAATCAGGTTCTTGACGAATCTCTTGGCAACAAACGAGTGACTGACACCACTATCGAATAGAACGTAGGCTGGAACTTGGTTAATTAATATCTCACCTAATATTTTCAGGGTTATACATACAACACAAATCATCAAAACAAAAGGGAATACTTGATTAAAATTTTAAAATTGAAATTGCTTAATTAAAAGTACCTGTAACAACGTCTCTGACCTCCCTAGCTCAGCGTCCGTCATGACATGCACACAAGCGTTGGTCGTCCCCTTTCCTCTCTGCATCATCTGATTTTGTGGTGAGGAGGTGCTTGTGACGGTGTAGGGCACTCTCTAGCATAGTGTCCTTGTTTCCACAGTTGTAGCAAACCTTCTCAGCTCTCCAACACTGACCTGTATGCGAACAGCCACACTGTGCACATACCGGAGGTGGTGGTCCAACCGCCCTGAGTGGTTGTGCCACCATCGCGGTGCAACCCTCAATCGCGAACGTCCAAGTCGCCGATCCCTATCCCTTCTGTGGTGGTCTGAAAGATCGCCCGGTCTGGTGGGGCGTGGAATCTTCAGCAATCTCCCAGATCTCCCAGAACAGTACTCCTCCTGCGGCCTCTTAGCCTTGTCAACCGCCGCTACCCTCTCTGGATCACCTTCGACCTTGTGGCATACCTCAAGCAACTCATCAAATGTAGTAGGTCGGGTGTATATGATCAACGACTGAATCTGAGAGTTCAAGCCATTCTTGAACTTCAGCATATTCGCATTCTCATTATCCATGACGGAGGACATGTATCTTCCCAGAGCATGGAATCTCTTAGAGTACTTATCCACTGTCATAGACCCCTAAGTAAGTAGCTGAAACTCTGTCATCCTTCTCTAAACGGCACACTCAGGAACATAGTGTTTCTGGTACTCCTCCCTGAACTGGGTCCATTTCAGCAGTGGAATCAGTCTGCGTGCTTACACCTTGCCACCATTGCTCTGCATCAGCATCTAAGAACGGTACAACCACATCCACCTGCAGGCCATCCGGGACCTGCTCAGACACAATCTTGAGCAAGATCTCTACCTCCTTTGACCGGGTGGTACCCCTGAAAATAGGTATCTGGGAGTTCTGCATCTTCCGGTAGAAAAATCGAAGCCCATAGGGTGGTGGTGGTGGTGGCTGCTGCTGCTACGCCTGCTGTTGCTGTAGGTTAGCCATCTATACCTGCTGCTGGGCCACCAATGTAGTCAATGTGGCCAAAGTATCTACAAGGTCCTGGGGGATGGTTCCCTAGCCCTGATGGTCATCTCCATTATGCCCTCCATTTCTAGCTGGCTCACGTCATAGAGGCATTTTTTTTATTCAAGTTTATGAAAAGAATTCAGATTAGTCAAGAGCAAGTTAAAAAAGGTTGGACGCGGGGTAAAATGGTAATTATACAAGGAAAGCTCACCATCATCACACACCTCCCATAACCAGATCATAACCTAAGTCTCAAATCATCTCTTAAGTTTACTTTGGTTATTAGGGGTAAAATCATAATTTTACAAAAGATCGTAACTTACGTCTAGATGTTCTAATTAATCCTGCATTTCCGAGGTGGATCTGAAGCCTCGGCTCTGATACCACCTGTAGCACCCCACTTTCGAACCCTCACATCGGAAATGGTACACCACCGTAGTCTACTACGAGAACTACAAGGCATCGACCAAACTTCTTTACACATCAGAAATAACACAGAATTTTTTTTTTCACGGAAACGTCAATTATAACTCAAATTAAAAGCCAACACAAACATCAATACTTAATGAATAAGTTTTGGGTTATCGAGACCCAACACCACCAAAACATTCCTAAAGTATGAAAATAAAAATACTAGAGTAGTCTGTGAAGATCCCCGTATATGAATAAGAAAAATCAGTCGTAGAGTCCCCTCAAGTCCTAAGTGTTGCTATCAGCTTGCTCAGTCAACTATGTCCACCCCGTCCTCAACGAAGATATGCTCGTAGTCCTCATCTGGCTCACCTGGAAAAGTAGAGGTGAGTGACAAAAATCACCCAGTAGATGCCCACCTTAAACCAATACGAAAAATGTATACCAAAATGATATTACCACATAGCACATAGACATGATATGACATAAGCATAAAACAAGATAAATGTGGTAAGTAACCACTCCATATAAAAATGCACAACTACGTGATGCATGCTTTCACTCACGTGTCAGGGACAACAAGAATCATGTCACGCAATGTCCCTATGCCTATATGCAATGCATGATCCCAGGATTGACTGGATGTCTATAGCCCGTACACTACAATCCACCTCGAACGATGCGCGTAGCCTGTACACCACGATCAACAATAACCAAACAATGCACGTGGCCCATACATCATGATCTACCATAACCGAGTGCTCGTGGCTCGTACACTACAACCCACTCTGCTCGAGTGTCTGAGATCGGTATATCTCAACCCACTCCAAATGCAATGCACATGCTATGAATGCAATAACAAAATCGCCTAGGGCCCTTCTGCCCGTCCTCACCATCTCCTACACTCAATATTTGGTTTTGAACATTTTCCAAATAATGGAAAGTTATTATTTATCACCACCTATATTGTTCCTTAGCTTGTAAATTTTTTTTTGGAATTTCCTACTGTTTTCCCTATTTTCCCTCATTAAATTCCATTTATTACTAATTATTTTTAATTATTTAAATTTACCAAAATTCAAAAAATTTAGTGAAAATAATTTAATTTTATCCTTTCATATTTTTTCGAATTTATTTAGAATTTTCTAGTACTTAATTATATTTTTCTGGAATTATTATTTACCCTTTCCTAATTTCCAGCAATTATTAATTAACAAAAATATTTCTTTTTTTTCTTTTCCGGCCGGGTCCTCCTCTCTTTCTTCTGGCCCCAGCCTGCAACAGGTCTAACCCGCATGCAACTGCCTTCTCCCCTTTTCTTTTTTTAATTTATTAAGTTGGGCCCGGTCCTGCAGCCCGCCATCCACTGGCCCAGCCGGCGCATGCTGGCAAGCCCGACTAATTGTTTTTTATAATTTGCTAATTTCCCCTAGAAGGCACGTGGAGTGCCATGCACACACATGGCGAATCTTCCAGCAACGCGTGAGGCACATGCGCGATCTTCCTGTCCCATTTTTTGATGCCAATCCTAACTTCTTCTTATTTCCAGCTTATGGGAACATATTCTAAGGCCAAAAAAATATTATAAAATGATTTTTCTACCAAGGTTTATGTCGTTTTGATTCGATTTTAACCCCCTTTTATCATTTCAAGGCACATAAACTCCAAACAAAAACTAATACACATCCAAGGTCATGCTTTTCCATCAATCGTCATACACTCACATAACATAGAAAAACAACAACAAAACATATAACATATGCATTAAAGCATGCTTGATTCATACCTATTTGAGGAGGAAAAATGCACCTACCTTAAACTCATAGATTGAAGATGATAATCAAGAAAACGTGGGTGATTCTTTGCTAGCCCTTCTCCTCCTCTCCTTTCTTTCTCCTTTTTCCTTCTTCCTTCCTTTCTTCTCCTTCTTCTCCTTCTACACGTTTTCCCCCTTTTTTTCTACTGCTTGCCGTTTGTGACTTGGGGAGGGGAAATTGGGGTTTTTAATGGGAATGGGAGGGATTTTAGAGATTGTGAAGGATTTTAGGGATTTATCATTATCTTAAATTAAAACCAACCCACTTGTTAACAAATGACTTCCCCCTTATCCCCATTCGACACGGCAGACACACACTTAATATATTTTATTTATCAATTATTTTCTATTCTCTGTTTTTTTACCATTCTTCTTTTTTTATATTCGGTTTATAACATATTTGACGAGTAGTGCATGTGTATAAGATGTATTAAAAAGGGTGGTAAAAATGTTTAATGATCATAACCAGAGACATTGGCACATTTATAAGATGTATTAAATGGCCAGTTAAGATGACACAACGGTTTATTGTAAAAAAAATAAATACAGGAAACCATGGGGTGCATGCATACGATATGCGAGAAGACTTTTACGAGGTTGTAACTCGACATGGAGCATATCATGATGTCAGAATATGAAATGCTTTGATGAAGTTAAAAGATGTTTAAAAAAAATGTTAAAAGGTATTTTATACTTTGGAAATAAAATAAAATAAGAAAAACACACTATGAGACATAGATCTCCTATATAGATCGATGTATATATACTGCAGTCTCTAAAATGAGCATATATCGATCTATGTGAGGGTTGTACAAAGATGAAAACAGACTGTCCAACATCGATCTCTCAAGTTAAAGAACATTGATTGATCGATGTGACATCAGTCTCTAAGATAAGAGAGATTGATCGATTAATCTATTTAAGGTTCAAAATTGAAACCACACTGTCTAACATCGATCTCTCAAGTTAAGCACATCAATCGATCAATGTGGCATCAGTTTATAAAGTAAGAGATACCGATCAGTGGATGTGCTCAAGATTCAAAATTAAAAGCATGTGTACATCAGTATCTTAGTGAAGAGACATCGATTAATTGATGTAGCAAGGTGCAAAACTTGAAACCATGTTGTAAGACATCGATCTCTCAGCCTGAAGACGTCGATCAATCAATGTGACATTACTATCTGAAACATGAGACATAGAGCAATGGATGTAGCCCAGAATTCAAATTCGTATAACCATTGGAACAATTTCCAAGGAAGATTTAAAGTGTTTTCTCTCTCCAATCTTACTCAAATCTCTTGTCGACTTCCCCCTACATGTAAAATGCTTTCTTGAATATTGTAAAAATACCTAAGATATTCTGGGGTGGCTATGGCGCATCAAAAATTCGACTATAAGGTGGCTAAAGACTTTTTGGACATCCTCAAGACACTCGATTGAGTTAAAGATTTTATGGAGGTTGTAAAAACATGGCTCACACCCTTTATACATTGAAGAAACTCAAATGATGCATTTACATACTTTAATTCTCCATTATTGTAAAAAGGTCTTGATGCATATTTGACGACGCAAAAGATCCGAGCCTTCCTTGTTCTAACAAAGTCCTCCGCAAGACATCGTGTTTGGTTGACAGAAACTATTTACACCATCCTTGGCCGTATGCTTCTTGTTTTGGATCGAGAAGATCCTACATGTTGTAGCTTGTTCATGATCTAGGAACTATTTCTCACCCTTGAGACGTGTCTTCAACTTTGAAAGATTCAATTCTCCCTCAACGTTTCCTCAAGACGTTGATATAGAACCTAATTTTGATCTAGGACCAAAAAACATGAGAAAACTCCATGCAAGTCTGCCTTGGAAAAAAAACATGAAGTATTTTTATTAAAATCTGGTTGTAAAAGACGACATACAGGCCTATTTACAGGCTAAGTTAAGCTTAATCTATTGTACATAGGAAAATATAAAACTTTCACTTGAAATCAAACTCTTAAACAACTATCTTAATTTCCACATGCATTCGTGGACATCTAGAAGCCGATTTTGTCAATAAGGTTCTGTAGAGAGTTGTAGCCTTGGATGTCTAGTTTCTATAGAATTTTAAATCACCTTAAAAAGACGGCGGTTAGTGAGTTACGGCCGAAACACTGAGATTGGGTCATCCTACGAAAACCTTAAAATGTATGCGTGTTCCTATTTGATTAGTCTACTTTCCCATCTTCTAATAAACGTTTTTAACATCTAAAAGCAATCTAAAAAAATGTAAACTCTTAAACATAACTTTAAAGATTACAAACCATTTTGGCCGAAAAATACGGTCATCCAAGACCACTTTACAAAGCGATAAACACAAGAACATGTCTAGATGTTAAGTCCAACCCACCCTCCATCCAATGATCTTCTTTTCATCTTCAAACCAGGTTTAGAGGCTCTAAAGAACAGCACCAATGCTCGCTAAATTGTCCTCCTGGTCTTGCACAAGTTCAACAAGTAATGATTGAACATCCAGCTTCAATTCCTTTTCTTTGTTGATGAAGAAGTGGAGCACAACCTCCAAGTAAGGAACATGCAAAGGATTGGAGAGGGAAGAAGCATGTCTGAGGAGGTAAACCTCCAAGTAAGGAACATGCAAAGGTTTGGAGAGGGAAGAAGCATGTCTGAGGAGGTACCAAAGGGTCCAGTTATGAGGAGCAAAGCGAAAGATGTAAAGCTGGGTGTTATGACAATACTTGAGGAAATTGTGTAACACCAAGAGGAAAATGTAGCAGACCATTGGTGCTATCTTTTGAACCTAAAAATAATTTTTGATGAAGAAAACAAAGAGCATGGGATGGAGGGAGGGCTGGAGGCAATGTCTGAGCATGTTCGTGATTCAATTGTGCGTAAAAGGTCTTGCATGACCTAGTTTTCGGCCTTAATGGCTTGTATTCTTTTGTAATGTATTTTAGGGCCGTTTTACAAGTTTGTAAGTTGTTTTTAAACGCTAAAAACGTTAGTGAAAAGGTAGGAATATTGGCTTTCTAAATTTGGGGAAAACGCCTAAAAAGTAGAGTTTTTCACAGGAGGACTATGTCTCGGTATATTAACCATAACTCGCTCATCCAATGTCATTTTGATGTTGTTCGAAATGTTATAGAAACTAGCCATATGTGGCTACAACTGTCTAGAAGACCTTATTAACAGATTCGGCCTCTACATGACAGATAAATCACGTGTAATGTTGATCAGATGCTGAGGAGATAGAAATTCAATAGAAGACCTATCCTATCTCTTGTAAATTAGGTTTATCACTTGTATAGATATATGTAAACGTGATCAACAGCCTAAAACCTCAAAAACTTTTGAGAAAATACAATTTTCGTCCACTGGCTGTTTGCAAGGTTCTTCCTAGTGTTTTTCTTTGATCTTTGATCAAAACTAGGTTTTGTATCAACGTCTTAAGCAAACGTTTTAGGGGAATCGAATCCTATTATCTTGAAGACATGTACTGGGGGTGCATTGCCATTCTTGGATCACAAACAACCTTCAAGAAGGTGGATATTGTTCATTCCAAGCGAGAGGCACACATCCAAGGGTGTTTTCATGAACCGCTCTCGTCATCGTTCAAGGTTTCTTGTGGAAGACGCGTTAGAACCAATAAAAGATTTGTTCTTTTGCATAGAGTACGCATCAACTTGGTATCAGAGACCAAAGTTTCCTCGTTCTAATCTTGTACTCTCCATTCATTCATAATACATATACACAACTGGGCACCCCCATCCATCTTAAAAAAAAACCATCGGCCACACACCAACTTTCACCCCCTGCATCATTTTTTTGTCATTTCATACTTTTTTTCTTTGTATTGCTGAAGTTCCTTCTTCCTGATTCTTGCAACACACATAAATAATAGACAAAATCATCAAAAGAAAAGGTTCTGGCCGAAAAGGAAAAAATCCCTAGCATACACTAACTAGAGTTTTGTACCTAAAGTTCGCATCTTTTTCTTGTGTCTTGCACTTAACTTGATATGCCTTGTGTCTTGCTTATTGATTTTGAAACCCTAGGAATGATTTTGAAAACCTAAGAATTTGCATCAAGACTCCCGCACGCCGCCCTATCAGCCGCATATGAAAAAATTTTCCTAAAAAGCTACCTAGTCTTATATTGCAATCTAGTTGCTAAGAAGCTCTTAGTTAGAATTTGTTCATTTTGTGAATTATTTGTGTCCATTCTAGTTGGTTTGTGGTGCAACAAAGTCAGTTCTAACGAAACCTGAAAAGATTTGAATTAGCCATCAAAATATCCCAGAGGATCGTAACATTATCACTCATAGATAGCCCAGTACAAACAGCCCCAAACCCCAACTCAAGAGCCTAAACTATACAAAACCTAACCCCAAATAAAAACCACCCCACCTTCGACCACAACCCAAAAACTGCACCCTCAAACACCCAAAGCAGCATGCGAGCAACTCTTACAGCATCTACACCTGAATTTCCAACCCTTAAACTATCAAAAATGTCCCTGAATCAACCCACCCAATGGCAATCATCAATGCAAATTGGCACACAAATTTGACACAAGCTATGGCGAGGCATGTGAAGTTAACGAGAGCCTTATAAAACATCAACTCATCTGCTAAAGGCACTGTAAAGGGTACTGACTTTAAGTAAAAAAGGCAAAAAACCAGAAAGTTAATTTTGGTCCAGAGGCTTATTTTCCATATATATTTTTTTAATGAAAGACGGGCAATACCGTCTGGCAATTTTATTAATAATATGCCCTCACTTCTGGCGGAGGAATGCCGTGGTTACATATAATGTAGGAGACTCTCCCACACAGAAATGAATGCAATGCATGATATTTACAATAGAACTTGCAAACAATATGCAACACATATAAAGCGTATAGTCTTATCATCGTAAATTCTATATAAATTCCCAAAATATAAGAATGAATGCCGTCAGCTAGTTGTCTCTGTTTGTCGGTGTGTCCGGATTTTGCGTTCCAGCGCTCACCATTGATGTATATCACACAAGAAGAATAGTCAGTAAAAGAACAAGCATGTAGAAGGACAAATGAAAAGCAATGCTCCTGTACATAACGAAGTTGCCTGCATTCGCTACGAATACATGCAACTCATTTGTGTCCAGCCTTATGATAATTGCCAAGTGCTGCCGCATGTGCCATGGATCCACCTTGTGCTCATGAGGAAAAACAATATTATCCACACGATATGTATGTCCAAAAAAATCAAATGTAAAGCCAATGGAAGAAAACGTACCAACATTGCCTATGCCAATAAATGACACAGGCAACCCGAGAGAATGAATGTCAACCCAATGGGATACTTCCTTTAAAGACGCAAGTGAGGGATGGATGTATCCAATAATTTCGCTTCACGTACCTCACATGGCAATGTGAGAATGAGTATATGTAGTTGCCCCTGACGAACGCAACCCATTCCTGGAGAGCGAATGGGCTACTTTATTTGCTTCCCTCGGGCAATATTGCAAAGATGATGCATTACGGCAAAGGGAATCAACAGCTCGATGAATATCCACTAATAGAGAGCCCATGTAGAGACCCGGGTGCGATAGATAAGTGAGCAACGGTCTGCAGTCAGTCTCAACTATGAGCCTATCATAGTCACGTGCAAAGAATAACAGGCTATAGATCAAAGCCATAAGCTCGGCCCACAATAGTGTCGTGAGTGGCAGTGGGAATGCATCACCAAAAACAAAATCTACTAATTCGTTATGTAAGATAGCTCCTGTAGCCGCTCCCGTCCGACCAATAGCTGCATCAATATTTAGCTTAAATCGCACTTATTTTCCATATATATATATATATATATATATATATATGTGTGTGTGTGTGTGTGTGTATGTGTGTGTGTGCATACACACACACACACACACACACACACACACACACACACACATATATATATATATATTTTATCCATTAAATTTAATTTTATTGACGTAACCCTCACTTGTGTCGGAGGAATACCATATTACATGAAAGATACATCAGCAAATGCGAAAAGAAAGTATAGTGTGCTATAATTTGCAACCTCCAATCATATATGATATGTCGCATTAAAACCTTGCCAAGTAAAACCACCCTTGTGGATAAAACCTTGGCGAAGGAAAAAACGTGCATATTTATATGAGGAGAAGCTAGATGAAAGAAGTAAGCATGTGTAATACAGGGTCCAAAAGGAAAGATCTGGCCTCTTGGTGTAATGTGTCTGCAAGCTTCGTAGTCCTTTGTTCTCCAGTATAGATGGCTCCTTCGAGTAATATGTGTCCTCCAGTGAGTTCCGGGCAACCACATGCACATGTCAAAGAGCAAAGTAAGGAATAGTTCATGTAACGTCCAATTGTTATAAAATATAAGTGATGAAGGTGGACTACCCGTGTTGTCTGTATGCAATGATACAAACAACCATCCAATATGTAATGCTGTAAGTAATACGAAGAAAATGCGTACCCAGGTTGCCCATATCTTGGGTTGATATGGGAAACAATCAAGATCAATAGCTGTAGAATAGATGTCAACCATGTCGTAGGTTTGGAACATGATCAGTCTTCACTATTACACGTACTAGAGGTGGAAGATCTTGGAGACTATTGAATTGAACAAAGTTTTGATGGAACTGACCGTACTGAGCTAGGTAATACACTGCCTTGTTGATCTCGCGTTGGATGTATGCAAGCATGACAAATGACGAAGTGAGGAGAGTATGTCGAGCCCGTGCCAAAGTGGGATCTGGCTCAATGTATTTCCTCCCTTTGTGGTCCAATGTCCATTCATATGTGGATCTTCTAATTTGTTCAATCACTGATCCGTTGGACCACCGTCCCTCGCCAAATATAATAGACGCATAAGATTTCCATATGTCCCAAATTATGAAACCTGGAGTTATTATTCGAAGTTGACCTTTTAGTGATTTTCCTTGTGTAGATATCCACCATTCCAGTAGGTGTGATCGAATGCTTTATGAAATCCCCATTGGGCCTTCAAGGTAAGATGCAAAGTATCTCCAGATAGGTAGTATCTCTGGACATTTAAGGAACACATGATCATTAGTAATTGAATCCACCAAATAAAAGGGACATCGAGTAGGATATACTGCTGCAAATCTGGCAAGCTTCTTGGGAGTTGGTAGAGCCCCATGATAAAATCTCCATAGAAAAAGTCGTTTCTTCGGATACATAATATTGTGCCAGATGAATTGATATGAAAAGAGTCGAACACTAGCTTGTCTCACCTGTGTATAAGCAATCTTTAAACTAAATTCTTCATTTGGCATGCTAGTCCATTCAATGGAATTAGCATTTATGGTCGTATGCATGAGGCATATGGAGTGTATGCGGTAGATTCTCTTCCAAATGGGCGAGTCTGTTATGTGCTGTGTGAAATCATGTCTCCCCCCATATTTGGTGCGAAGAAAGGTGCATAAAAATGTATGTTGCATTTGATATCTCCACCATAACCGACAAGAATATGCAGTCTGTAGAGCATCCAGTCGCCTAAGACCCAAGCCTCCTTCCTTTATATGTCGAAAGAGCTTATCCATGGCGATCCATGCATGCCTTTGAGAACCATCATTGGCTCCCCAGAAAAATTTCATCATCAGGCGATGTAAAATATTGATTGTGCTGGATGGCAACAAGGAAACTGCCAGAAGATGCAGTGGAATGGCAGAAAGCACATACTTGATCAATACTAATCTTCCTGCATGATTTAAATATTTTTGCTACCACATATTTAATTTGGTCTGGAAAGCGGAAATCAATTGCAAGTAGTGGCTGGTGCGAGCCTTTCCTTTGAATAGTGATATAAATTGGTAATGAGACCGCTTGAATTTGTATTGCATTTTCCATTCGTCGTATATGTGCGGTATAAAGATACCCTAGAGCTACAAACTGGCTCTTTTGGTAGTTGACAGCCTATCCTGTAGCTCGTTCATATAGCTGCAGAAACTCCCAAAATCTAGCGAGATTGCGGACACTACCATTAACAAAAATCAACAAATCACCTGCGAAGGCTAGATGCGATATGCATGGACGTGTTCTGCCTACATTGTATCGTTGAATAACGCCTTGCGATATCAGATGATTCAAACCTCTTGAAAAGACTTCCGAAGCAAGAATAAACAAGAGTGGTGATAATGTGTCACCTTGCTTGACACCACGAGAAGGTTGAAAAAAGCTAGATGGAATGCCATTGATGAGGATTGAAATATATGTTCATTGAAGATGGTTGAATATCTAGTTGATCAACCGTTGTGAGAATCCCAATTGTTGAAGAAATTTTGTTAAGAAATACCAATTAACTCTATCAAATGCCTTCATCATGTCTAGTTTGATCATAACATTTTCCCCGCGTACTTTTTTGTCTAAAAGATGGACCATTTCCTTTGCCAACAATACGTGATCCGAAATATCTCGTCCCTTTAAAAATCCTGCTTGTTCATCAGATATTACCTTGTGCAGGATTGGTTGTAGCCTGGTTGCCAGTATTCTTGTTGCAACTTTAGAGACAAAGTTTACCAAGCTAATCGGTCTAAAGTTAGAAAACTTTCGTGGTGCAGTCTTTTTTGGAATTAATGTTAGCAAAGTGCTGCCCATTGCCTTTGGTAGCGGTATACCAAAAAAATATTCTTGTATGGCCTTTACTATGTCATTTTTGAATATTTGCCAGCATGATCGAAATAATTGTCCGTTATAGCCATCTGGTCCTGGAGCACTCTTTGGATCTAATGACCATACTGCTTCTTTGACTTCTTGTAATTGCGGCGATGCACTCAGCATTTCATTATCCTCTACAGTTACCAGTGTTGGGATTACATTCAAGAGTTGTTTTGCATCTTCACTTTGTTCTACTGTGAACAGCTGTGTGTAATAAGTTACGGCCTGTTGTTGGATTGACTCTATTGTATCGCACAGTATTCCGTCTTCAGTATATATGTAAGTTATGGTCTGTCTGTGGTCTCTATCTTTCACTATATTATAAAAATACGAAGTGTTGGCATCACCCGCATTCATCCATTTTAGCCAAGCCCGCTGCTCCCAGTATGATAATTCTCTTCTTGCTGCTAGTTTATACTGTTCTTGGGCTTGCTGATATTCTTGATGATTCTCTGGCGTAGGCTGCATGTTGTATATTCTCTCTAGTCTGATAGTTTCTTGTTCAGTTTCTTGTAGTTTATCAAAAATGTTACCAAATATGGTTGTATTCCAATTGCATAGGTCTTTTTCAAAGATTGTAGCTTATCATACAAACCCCGCATTCCCCCTCTTGTCTCGTAGGATTCCCATGTTGTTTGTACATATGGTAGGAAATCTGGATGATCTAGCCATACATTCTGAAATCCAAATGATCTGGGTCCCAATTGTTGCTGCTGTACACTTCGCAATAGTAGAGGTGCATGATCAGACGTGAAACGTGGTAGATGTTTGACTTGTAGAGATTGGAATCTTGTATTGTATGATTCAGAGCATAAGATACGATCTAGTCTTCTTCTAACCACACCTAGCCCTCGCCCATTGGACCATGTATACATAGGACCATCAAATGGAATATCAATTAGAGAACAATATGAGATACAGTCATTAAATTCCTCTAGAGAAGGAACTGCTGGAGTCGACAGTCTAATATGTTCATCAACTGTACGAAATGTGTTAAAGTCTCCTCCAATCAACCAAGGTTCCGTATGTTTGTCGTGATGATGTTGCAGAGCTGACCATAATCGTCGACGATCTGTAATTGTGTGCAATCCATTTACTGGAGTAAACCAAGATATAAAATCTGCTTTAATCATATAAAATTTATAAAAAGAGCATTGTTCTGAGTGGTATGATTCTAGTAGACGGAGTGAAGATGCGTTCCATAACACCTATATCTTCACATTGCATATTGAGTCAGCATTAGTGTAAGACAGTTTGAGTCTAAATCTGCCTAGTTGAGAGTCTGGCTTTTTTGGTTCAATAATTGCCAGCAAATGAATTTTGTGAGACTTAAGTGTCCTCTTCAAACACACGAGTGAGGTGGACAAACCACCTACATTCCATATTAAAAAATTCATTGAGAGGTTTGAGAGTGAGAGTGTAAAGAGCGAGTGATCCTTTTTACCGACGGTTGATATGTGCGTAACATCTCTTGCTTTGTGTGACGGCGTCTTGTTTTTGGATGAGGGGACTCAATATCAACATTAATCAGCTCCTCTATGGGCCGAATATCTTGGCCTCGGATGTCCATTATTCGTTGAAATTCAGCTGATGAGGCTTTTAGTTCTGCCTTCCAAGCTTCTGTTCCTTGTTCTTCATTTATAGCTGTGGACTGTAACATTGTTGTCTGAGTGTCAGCTTCCTTAGGTCTTGACGATTGAATTAGATCTGTGTCTGAAACTGTAGTTCAAAATGGGTTGTCATGTTCCTCCTCTAGTTGTTCCAAAGAACTACCTACATTTGGTAGTGTTGCTTCCTGGGGTATATTATCATGTACGTTTACTAGACATGTTACTTCCTGGGTTGCCTGTGCACTATTCTCAATATGCTGTGAAACCAATATTTGTGTATCTGAGGGTGTTATATCTGATGGTGGAGCAGCCAGATCTTCGAATTCCTCTTTAGGTTCTTCATTCCCCGTGTCTTCCTTGTTAGTGATCACAGTGGGATGAGTTATTGTATGCTCTTTTTTATTCTCGTGAGGAGGATTGTCTCCAATTGGTATGCTTGACATTGTTGTGTGCATCTGATCCTTCTACAGCAATCGTGTGTTAGATTTTTTTTGTGTCAATCTCTTAGAATGCACAGCAGGAGGCTGTGGGAGTGCCTCTGCTGGCTCTTCCATGGCCATACCAGTTGTGATCAATGGGCAATTCTTTGTTCATGTCCTAATGTCCTGCAAGAAGTGCAAAAAGATGGGACATCTCATATTCAACTGTCGGGTAAAATTCATTGTCACCTCCCTGGATATGCAGTTTAGTTGGTAGAGGTTTTGATATATCCAGTTCTAAACAAAGGCGAACCAAAGATGGTCGTGATCCTTGTGAAGTAGCAGAGTCCATCTTTAACGGATATCCTATCATATGGGTAATATCCCACTGTGCAGATTTGTTTTGGAGATACAGGGGCAAACCTCGGATGGTGACCCATATTGGAATAATTGGCTTATCTATCTGCGGATCAAAATCAGGTGTCCACTTTGTTACTCACATCAAATATCTATTCAACGTCCATGTACGTCGTAAAAAATAGCGTTGATAATCCTCCACATTTGAAAAAGTAATTACCACATGCTTCTCATCTAATAAGCCTAACTTTGGTGTATGTTTGAAACCAATGTGCTCCATGTAGTTGGCTAATTGTTTCATATTCGGTCTACCGTGCCAAAAAGAGGCAATGAGTGTGTGTTGATAAGGAATTGAGTATCGTGATACCTCTTCGATGGAGAATTTTATTGATGGCAGCCCCTTAAATCGAAGAACTGGGGCGTGTTGATGAAGATGGCGGCGACTCCAGATTTTCAGATAAAGCCTGGAGAAAGGATGGATTTTCTACATGATCCGGTGTCTGATCATGCTTTTCCATGATGAATGCAACAAAAGGTGAATTCTTACAGTGAATGAATCAATGGCAATTCGAAACCGAGAGCAATCGCAACCGAAATCAGTAATGCGCGATGAATTCATGATCGCAGAGCAAATCGCCAGAGCCGCTAGGATTCATCGTGTGGTAATCCATATATATATATATATATATATATATATATGTTTGTGTGTGTGTGTATATATATATATAGGAAGAGAATGACGATCATCGGCGATCGCGCAGCCCTGCCTGCCGCCGCTTAATTTCGGCTCCCTCACAATTCTGGCAATACCATCGTTTTCCCTGCACTATTGATCCTCTAACATTACAAAAATCACTAATCACAGCTGCAGATTTCTGTTCGCTGCTCATCACAATGTCATCTGCGCCGCCGCCCTCGTTTGCGTCGGTAGTTTCCGGCGCATCATCATCTCAAACGATTAATATTTCGCCAAAAACAGTTTCTCAATACAAAGGTATCCCCTTAATCTCATTCTTGGATTCGGAAATTGAGGAACTTGCTGCGCCATTCAAATATTCTTTGGTGGGTACATTTTGGTATGGTCGGCCTCCATTGAAAGTTATCAGAGATGTATTTGAAAAAATAGGTTTTCATCATGATCTTCGCATCACCCTCATTGATTCCATGCACATTTTGTTAAATTTCCACAATGAGGCTGATTACCTACATTGTTTCTATAGACGTTCATGGCATATTTCGGGATGCCATATGCGCATAACCAAATGGTCGGTTGATTTTGATCCTACAGCTGACGTCCCTATTGTCCCTATATGGGTTGCATTTCCTAGCCTTCCCATTCATTTGCATCGTCGTGAAGCATTATTCGAGATTGTGCGCCCTATTGTACGCCCATCAAGTTGGACGTTGCTACATTCAATGGGCTGCGACCATCCGTCGCTAGAATTTGTGTAGAAGTGGATGTTTCTCAGGAACTGCCACCGAAGATTTATTTGCAGGCAAAGAATAGATATATACTGCAGCCGATTGTTTATGAAGATCTTCCCATGTTTTGCACTACATGTCGTCGCTTGGGACACGCATCGGGGGCATGTGCTACATCTGCCTCTTCTATTCCACCACCACCCCCGCCTCCTCAACCTCGTCCAAAAGCTAAACGTTGGACACCCGTCAAGAAGAAGAAAGTGGCTCAACCTCCAGTCGTTGGTCCATCCCCTACAGGACTAGCACACGACCTTCTGACGGCCCCAACTACTGAGACTGAAATGTTAAGAGAAAATGATGATGACACTCAAGCGGAGATATTCTGTGATGCCTCAAAACCACCACTCCGGCCTCATCCGCCGCACACTGATTATGGCCATTCATCGGACACAGACTTACCCCCCGAGGATACAGCTGCAGATTTAATGTCTGTGCCAGATGAAATAGTTTACCATATGCAGTTAATCCCACCATCTCCAGATGACGGTACTTTGATATCGTCCGGAGGAGGCTGAATTTATACCAGTGGTCCCTCGTCGGAAACAACGTGCACGGAAGGATTTACCACCATTGCCGCCATCCACAATCCTTATGCGAAGTACGTCACATGTCATGCAGGGAAGTGCCTCCAACCTTTCTCAATGAATTCATTAATATGGAATCTCAGGGGCATGCGTGCCTCTTTACCTAGGTTTCGACATTTAATTACGGAACATCATTTGCATTTACTTGCTCTAATTGAACCAAAGCATGCTCCTTCTAATATTGATGCATTTGGTTTACGTCTTGGTTTTACCAATCGGTATGCTTCTCAGTCTGAACGAATTTGGTTTTTTTGGCGGGACTCAGATTTTCGTTTGATTGCTACATATGATCAAGATCAAGTTGTCCATTTTACTCTGTTGTTTCTTCCGCTGCAGCTCACGTTTGTTTTCTCTGTTTTTATGCCAAACACTCGGCCTCATTACGTCGTCTGCTTTGGAATTCATTATGTGACTTTGCTGTTTCTTCCTTTCTTCCTTGGTTAATTGGCGGTGATTTTAATACTTTTCGTGAGCTTGAAGATCACCAGGGCCGATCACATCCACCCCTGACTATATTACAGGACTTTAACGATTGTATTGAACATTGTTCTCTTATGTCACCTCCATATCAAGGGCCCAGACATACTTAGGTAGATGGCAGGGGACTTGGTCGTGTTCGTCGCAGATTGGATTGGCTGTTTATTAACTCTTGCTTCCAAGATGTGTTTGAAGACATGCAGTTAACGCATGTTTCGAGGGTGACTTCGGACCACACGCCTTTGCTATTTGTCTGTCGACTCAATACATCCAGTGGTCGTCACACTTTCCATTTCTTGGACTCCTGGCTGATTCATCCAGATTTTTATACTTATATGCAGAATGCATGGTTGTCATATCTGACTACAGGAGATATGTATGGTTTCTATTCGAAGTCATTTTCTCTGAAACGAGACATTCAACGTTGGAATAAAGAAATTTTTGGTAATATTTTTCACAATCTAATGCATGCGGAATCACATCTTAATCATGCTGAGACAATTTGGGAGGCTGACCCCACTGACGCGACTAGGGAGGCATATCATCGTGCCAAAGCCGAATACTTGCAGCCATCTACTTATGAGCTACATTTTTGGAAGCAAAAGGCGAGGGTCAAATGGCTTAATGAGGGCGACACAAATACCCGATATTTTCATTCTATTATCAAAGGACTATGCACTACTCTTCGTATCCAACAAATTCGTTCCTAATCTAGAGCGTTGCATACGACATCAGCAGACATTATGGCGGAAGCAGTCTCTTTTTACACAACCTTATTCGCTAGGGAGCCAACATATAATCATTCAACCATCTTATCACATATACCATGTATGATCCCAGAAGATGACAACATTATGCTCACGCAATTACACGGCAACAGAGGTCAAGGAAGCAGTATGGCATTTAGACCCTCAGAGTGCAGTAGGGCCTGACGGATTTCATGGTAAGTTTTACCAAACTTGTTGGCCAGTTATACATTCTGACGTAGTTAAAGCTGTGCAGGAGTTTTTTCTCGGGGTACCACAACCCTCGGTAATGGCTAGCGCTTTGATTACTTTGATACCAAAGACTCAGTCTCCTCAGACTTTCAGTGACTTCCGCCCCATATGTCTTATGAACTTTCTGAGTAAAGTTTGTACAAGGATTATAGCCACACGTTTGGGCACTTTGCTTCATAAATTGATATCTCCGGAACAGACAGGTTTTTTGCCCGGGCATGATATCTCTTCACAAGTTTTCATGGCACGTGAGATGGTGCATATGCTTGATAAAGGGGGATCCCAGTTATGCTTGAAATTGGACATGATGAAAGCGTTTGACCGCGTTGTTAGGAATATCTAAAATTGTTATTGCGTCAGTTTGGTTTCTCTAATTTCTTTATTCGAATAATCCTCAACCACTTGAGAGCTACCACACTGTCAGTCTTGATTAATGGTCAGCCTTCGGCACCTTTCAGACCATACAGAGGGTCAAACAGGGTGATCCACTTTCTCCGCTGCTATTCATTCTATCTTCTGACGGTTTTAGCAGGGGCATCAAATCTTTGGTTGACTCTGGCAGACTGCAACCTTTTCGCCTGAGCTGTATCCCATTTGCCATCACCCATTTAGCATATGCAGATGATCTACTTATTTTTCTTAGGGGTACACAACATAATCTACGACGCTTCTGTTCTTTCTTATCCTCATACGAAGCTGCATCTGGACAAAAAATTAATTTTCACAAAATCAGTTTTATACCCTCTGCCAGCACTCCGACTCACCAACGTCATGCTTTTGAGACAATCTTGGGCATGCGAAGCACGGCTTTGCCATTTTGGTATCTTGGATCACATTTATATAAGGGTATTAATCGCGCAAGATATTGTACATCCCTCCTGCAGCATATTGATGGCCGAATTCAAGGATGGCATTTGCGTCTTTTATCCACCGCAGGCCGATTGGTACTACTACGCTCAGTGATCTCAGCCCTTCCACTTCATATTTTGGCAGCTGGAGGTTTGACAAAATCCGTCATCAAAGTCATTGAAAGAAGAATGGCCTCCTTTTATTGGGGTAATTGTCATCATTGGGTTGTTTGGTCCAAAATATCTTTGCCATTTGAAGAAGGCGGCTTAGGACTTCGAGATATTACAAGCTTACAAATGGCATATCACTGTCGAATATGGTGGTTGTATCATCAGCATGACACACTATGGAGTAAATACATGCATGTAAAATATGGCAGCAGAGGCGATTACATCCCACGCCTCCATAATTCGCTGATATGGAAGCTGATTTGTAGAATTCATGTTCACTGCATTACTTAGACGGAAGGAACAGGATCACATGTGACATGAAAACCCATGAAATCAGGTGAGTTTTTGCTAAAATCGGCCTATGACACTTGTCGTGTTACAAGGCCCACACTGCTCTCTGCTAAATTCATTTGGTATAAACATCATTCCCCTACCATAAAGTTATTTTTGTGGCACATATTCCACATGGCATTACCATTTGAAGATTATATAGGCAGATATTCTACTGCTCGACCCATGCAGTGTCCCTTTTGTAAACAATATTTGGCCACGGTAGACCATGTTTTCATCTACTGCAGTAGCATTCGCCATATTTGGGATTTCTTTGCGCTCGAATTATCTGGTCCACCGCCCATCTCGCTACATCTTCGTCAGTACTTGTTATCTTGGTGGTATCGCTCTTTGTTCTCTTCACTATTTGGTGTTTTTAAGATCGTCGTTTCAGCTATTGTTGTCTACAGCATCTGGCGATCAAATGCAGCATTGGTGTATGGGGATACCATTTCATTTGCTCCTGCTACCCTATGTGCTTCAAACAATATGAAATTGAGATGTGGGTCAAATCTATTCAAGGATCAAAGCTTGCGGTGACACCCACCTTACGACTTTCAGGATCCCAAGAATTCAGCCCCCGCGTCTACAGATTGTTTGCTGGCAGACACCACCATCTAGTAGGCTAAACTTAAATATTGATGCATCCGTCAGCAGGCATAACGCCTCAGGTGGGGCAATATTACCTGATCATTTGGGTGTTTGTGTGGGAGCAATTTCATTTCGGCTTCCACATTGTACGCCATTTGCAGTGGAGATTCAGTCTGGATTGTTTGGTCTGTTATATTTTCTACCATTTTATCGATCACTTGTGACAGAATCAGATTGTGCGCAACTTATTACACGATTGAGCCAGCCACATGGAAATTACTGCATCAACTGGATTATGTTCATGTGTACAGAGAAGCCAACATGGCAGCACATTACCTGGCACAACACACGATGATGTTTCCTCAAACACAATATTATTCACGGCACAACATGCCATCACTTGTTCGTGGTGCCATTGCTTTGGACCTCTTCGCCGCAAATTTGCGGGTTCTTTAACTTCCACGTCTTCCAAATGGATTGGCAGTTTATCACTGTCTCTGCCTGTCCCTTAGTGGGGGCAGGCAGACCTGGTATGCTCTTCATCCGATTCATTATCACACATTGTATATGTTTCGTTTATTTGTTTCACTCAGCATTTCATATATTCACGGCATGGATGATCTCACGTTTTATGTTTGTTTATATCAACAACGACGATTTTCTATCCGCTTGGGCAAGGTCATTCTTGATACAAATATGCGGCCACCTTATGCTGCAAGTCTTCAAATGGATTGGCATATCTTCTATATTTTTGCCGGCACATTAGTTTGTGCAGGCAGGCCTAGTATGATCTTCATTCGATTAGCATTACACATTCCAATATGTCTCATATATCTGCTTCACTCAGTGGTTTATTTCTCTTATGCATGGACGGGGTCACGGCTCACTCTTATTTTCCTGGTCACTGACGCGATTTCCGACTGGACAAGGGACAATCATCAACAGTGCATGTCTACATGGCTATTTGTCTTGTTACGTTTATGTAATTTTCGATTTTTACATTATTTCATTGTACACGGTAGCGCATATCAACATTCCATCTATATAAATATGTACGCTTTTTTCCTTCGCCAAGGTTTTATCCACAAGGGTGGTTTTACTTAGCAAGATTTTAATGCGGCATATCATATATATTATGGATGTTGATAATCATATACTGCTACTATCGTCATCTTTCCATTTGCTGTAATAAGGTTTTTCTCCGCCATAAGTGAGGGCTTATGCTAATAAAAGCTCCTTTGATTTAAAAAAATGTATATATATATATGTGTGTGTGTGTATATATATATGTATATATATATATGTATGTAGAATCTAACGATTTTCGGCCATGCTTTCTCTATTGCAATTTTTCGCTTGACGCCGCTGCTTCATACTGCGATCGATTTTCTTCTTTTTGCCTGCATTTTGATTTGCCTGTTGCTACACATATCTGGTTTTTTATTCTTTCAGTTTGTGCAATCTGTGGTTGCTAAACCTAGCGACCTTTTCGGCCAGCAATGGATCATAGGCGCACATTTGCCTTTCTACTCAAACCGACGACAATGTCCCTTCCTCCTCATGAAATCACTAGATTCAAGAGGGTTCCTGCCATCAAATTCACACGCGAGGAGGTAACTACATTGTCTGATTCATTCAAACACTGTTTGGTTGGAACTTTTTGGTATGACTGCCCTAAACTCGACGCCATCCGGAAGTGCTTCGATTGGATTGGCTTTATGCATCAGCTAAAATTACTCTTCTTGATACAACGAAAATCCTGATGCAATTTGATGTTGCGGCTGATTATTATAGATGTTTTTGCGACATACCTGAACGGTATGATTTTGATCCAAGAATCGACATGCCTATTGTTCCTGTGTGCATTCCTTTACCGAGTCTCCCTGTCTATCTCCACAACTTGGAGGCTTTGTTTTAAATAGCACGTATGATTGGAACACCTTTGAAGGCGGATTCTGCCACCACACAATTGTTGCGACCTTCGATAGCTCGCATATGCATAGAGATTGATGTGTCTTAGGAGCTACCTCAGAGGTTGTATATTCAGACTGATGATTATACTTTTTTCAATCTGTAGAAAATGAGAACTTGCCCTCCTATTATGCGATTTGTCAGATCTTGGGTCACTCGGCCTCATCATGTAAAATAGGTGCGCCCAAGGAAATGCCGCCACTGGCTCCCACGACTGTTGCTGGTCCCTCGAAAATAATGCGTTCCCAGCCTACGCAATGATGGACTCCAAAGAAGATGGGCATGATGACATCAGGAGAAGTTTTGATAGCTCTGCAGCCAACAGTAGACTAGGGTCCTAGGCCTGTCCTATCAACATCTGAGCCGGAAGAAATTACAGATCCAGCAACACCTCCGGCAACTTCCCATGATGTTCCAGTGTTACAAGATGTGCATGTCACAGTGATATCTCATACGCATGATTTGGCTCGTTTGCATTGTTCCTCTGCTACACTAATGTCGCCTACTATTGAGGGTGGGGATCGTGCATTACACTATTCCTCAGATTCAGAATTGCATGATGATGTACAACTGGACTCAATGGAACTGAGGTCAGCGGTTCTTGTGGTTGCTAGAGTATTATCTGCTACACCTCCTTCAGAGGATGGAGGCCCAAACATGACACACCTAAATGTCTCCACTGCTGTCGATAACTAATTGAAAGTTCACACAAGACGGCCCCGACGTAAAAAAGGAGAGATGCCTGCTGCCCCTCCTTCATCTATTACGACTAGTGGAGCAATAAAACGTTCTACATCTACCGCCCTCGATCCGTCTCAATGAAGGTACTGCTTAGGCATCAACACCTCTATAACACGTATACATTCGCTTACGCATCAACATGTTTTACACTTATTGATTATTATTGAGCCCAAACTTCGTACTAGTCGTTTAAAATAGTTTAGATTACAGTTGGGCTTCTCCCACGCTTATTCTTCCACTGCTGCAAATATTTGTTTCTTTTTGCGAGATTCTTCTCTAGCGATGTTGGAGGCTCGGATGGGGGTGCAAAGTGTATCTATCAACTTCCGTTGGCTGGCTAGTAGACAAGCATTTCGGTTTACAGCCGTTTATGCTTGACATACGGTGGCCGCAAGAAAACCGTTATGGGAGGATTTGATGAGGTTTCATTCAACAATCACTCAACCATGGCTACTCGGGGGTGACTTAATACGTTTCTATCATTGGATGAGCATAAAGGCGTCGCTTCACCAGCAGTATGCACGCTCACTGATTTCAAACATTTTGTTGAATCCTATAAGTTGATATTTGCCTTTCCAAGTCTCCTGCTTTGCCTGGTCTTATGGACAAGGTTTGGGTAGGGTGTGGCACAGACTAGATAGATTTTTGTGCACTACAGATTTCACAAAAATATTTGACAGTAGTAGGGTCCAGCATCTCCACCGTGCGACGTCGGATCATTCCCCGCTGCTATTGACTTGTCAATTAGCAGCTTCAGGAGGACCTGCTTCTTTTCGATACCTTGATGCGTGGACTACACATGATGATTTTACTACCTATGTACGAACCCATTGACGATCATACCCTACTGTGGGAGGCATGTATGGGTTTTATGATAAGCTTCGCCGCCTAAAAGTTGATCTGTGTATGTGGAATCGAGATGTCTTTTGAAATATTTTCACATATTCAATGGCGGCGGAGGAGGACACCGAACATGCAGAATCTACGTATGATACGTCACCCTTGGAGGGCACACGTCAGATGTATCATCAAGCTAAGGCTCGGCTATTGCAATAGCAAACTGGAGCTTATCTTTTCTGGAAGCAGAAAGCCCGTATCAAATGGTTAAAGGAGGGCGATGCCACACATCTTATTTTCATTTAACAGTAAAGATGTGTAGACAGCGGCAGTTAATCACTACTATTCATTGAACGGATTGCACGGAATGTCATAGTGCCTCGGCTATTCAGACTGAGGCCATACGTTTCTATGAACAATTGTTTAGTGTAGAGGCAAGTATGGATCATGACGCAATATTGCAGTATATTCCCCATATTCTGACAGTTACTGACAATGATCATCTATTATCTCTACCTCAGGCAAGTGAGGTACATGCAGCAGTGTGGCATCTCAGCCGTCTAGTGCATCGGGCCCTAAGGGTCTTCCAGGCTCGTTTTATCGGACGTTTTGGGAGGATATCGGCTCAGACATCTTACTTGCAGTGCAAGAATTTTTCTTCAGAATTCCCATGCCTAGTGCGATGGCAGCATCACTTATTTGTTTAATTCCAAAACTTTCTAGCCTAGATACTTTTGCGGATTTTAGGCTGATCTGTTTGACGAATTTTTTGTCTAAGGTGGCCGCTAGAATTATCTCTACTCGTCTTAATGCTTTGTTGCGCGGTTGATTTCACCAGAACAAGCAGGTTTTATGTCAGGCCGAGGTATTTCGGAACAAGTGCTAATGGCAAAAGAGATGGTTCACATATTGGATTGCAAGTGTCGGGGAGGGCAGGTCATTATTAAACTTGATAATGCTAAGGTGTTTGACCGTGTTTCCCTAAAGTATCTAGAAAAGTTTTTCACCCTCGTTTTGTGCGTATTATTACGAATAATTTAGCAGCTACAAGATGTTTTGTGTTGATCAATGGAAAGCCAAGTGGATCATTTCAGCCTACCAGAGGGGTAAAGCAGGGCGATCCTCCGTCTCCTCTCCTATTCATTCTTGCTTGAGAAGGGTTTTCTAGAGGTCTTAATGCTCGATTTGAGATGGGTGCGCTAAGGGGTTTCAGGGGAGGTCGAACTCAAATAATTTCACATCTTGGGTTTGCAGATGACTTGTTGCGTTTAAGTAGTTTCTTATCAGTATTGGCGAGCTTCGGGACAATTGGTTACCTATCACAAGAGCCAGCTAGTCGCTAGTGAGGGCGTTTTAGTGCAGGATCTCGGCGCTGCCAATAAAGTACTTAGGCTCCTATCTTTTTAAAGGAATAAACCGAGCACAATATTGTACATTATTGCTTGATCATTTTGATGCAAGATTGACAGGTTGGTTGCAGATTCTGCTAAGTATGGCGGGTAGGTTGACGCTCATATAGTCAGTTCTCTCCACAATGCCCTTGCATATTACGGTTGCGGCTAGGCTTCTCAAAAGTGTAATAATAGAGTTAAACCAGAAAATGTCAAATTTGTTTTATGGAAACACCACCATCATTGGAGAGCATGGCCTGCGGTTTGTTATCCTAAGGAAGAGGGTGTCTTGGGAATATGCAATCTTGATGCATTGCAACGGCATTTGAATGTAAATTGTGGTGGCAGTATCATACGTCCGATACTTTGTGGCTGCAGTTCTTGCGGTACAAGTATGTGACTCGTGGCGGTACCCACGCATATATTTATGATTCAGCATATTGGAAGAGACTATGTCGTATTGATGCTTTCTGTGCTTTGCACACGCATTTTTCTCTTAATGGATTGGCTTGGAGTGCGGATGTGACTGGACAATTTAGCTTGCCACCACTGCCTATGAAACTTGTCGTCCGAGGACTGAGCCTTCGCCATTCACCCGGTACATTTGGTGGCGGGGTACCTCTGCCATTGGGAAGGTACTTTTATGGCGTTTATGGTACAATGCACTTCCACTGCCGGAGAACATGCGGATGTGGTCGACCGTTTATCCCACATGGTTTTTTCTGCCGGGATGCTTCAGCTTTTCAAGACCATCTCTTTTATAAGTGTTACGTCATTAAGGCAGTGTGGAATCATTTCACAATGGTTTTTGACATGCCACCATCAACCACCTTTACATTCGGACAATAATTGCGGGGTTCGTGACGTTGATCGCGTCACACAACAATGGTTGGACAACTTGTTGATATGGTTCCATTATTAGCAACTTGGGAAATATGGAAAGAATATGCTTCTATACAAGTTGGGATTGAACTTTTTCGCAGGCCATACTTCGAGAGCGGATTAGGTTGAACATCTTCACATGGTGCTCGTCTGTGTCTGGCTGTAATTTTGCATCTTCGATTCCGTCTTTCATGGCTATCTCTTATTCACCCCTTATACGCGCCAAAAGACTACAGGTTCTTAGGTGGAGACTGCCTCCCTCTGGTAAATTAAAACTAAATGTTGATGCTGCGACCAGGCAGAGAGGTGCGGCTGGCGGAGAAATATTACAGGATGATTCTGGCCGCCTGGTCCAAGCGATATGTTTTTCACTCCCATTGTTGCCACCTATGCATGCTGAACTGCAAGCCCTGCTCTTTTTCCTTACTCTTTTTTGCTACTACAGGACACTTTTACCTAGAGGTTGAAATTGATTGTCTGCATCTTTTGCAACTATTTCATCGTCACATTGGTATAGCTGCTCGGTTGGGTAGCGACTATGACTGCCTAAAAGGTATTCTGGCCTCCACAAGCACTACATCATCGTACGTGGCCCGGGAATATAACTCCGTCGCACACTTTCTTCCACAGTATGGACTTACTCGGAGGCAGATGGGCGTTTTTGCGATACCTTCAGATCTTCCTCCAGCAGCTCGTGGCAGTTTACATGATGATATCCATACAACCTGCATCCGACCATAAAAGCTCAAGGGCTTTTCTACGCTATCCCGCCTACATCGTGTTGACGTTGGCAGTTGGGTATGTTTTGTGCGTACTTATTATTTATTCATTTTGTTACATTGCTAGATGCCTGATGACACTTTGCTTTACCTTGCTGAGATCCATATTCTCATTCACTGGTGGTGCTCATCCCGGTGGTTGTGTTTGGACTCTTCTATTCGTGCTGTTGCCCGTGCCAGTTTTGGTGATGGGCAACCTGGCTACACCCTTATCCTCTTCATTCCTCTTATCTCTTTATTTCGGTTTACTTTTCTATGGCGCCTGCATGATTCCTGCTGCCACTGTTTTACTGAGGTACAATTTTTGCCCAAGGGAAAGATTCAACAGCTTGAAGGTTGGCTAGTCTACGAGGCTTTGCTCATCAGGATACTTCATTTCTCGTAGCTCACTACTTGGGCAAACATTAGTTTCTGTTTTATGAACTCTATTATTTGCTCATGCTTTACGCCGTACATTACACTTTTTGCTTAAACTCGGCATCTCTACAGTATTTTCCATGGGAGACGAACACTACAACACATACGTTATCACAACATGGTTTAAGGTGTGTAGGAGTTATTACACATCTTTAGCCTCCTTGCCATGCGAAGTCTGTGGAGCAATTCTTTTGGATTCTTTGGTCCCACATTTCCGCTTTTAATGTCTCCCACTGGGTTGGCGTGCTACTGCTTTGGTTTCCTATGTCTCATTGGCATAGGCAACGTGGGTATGTTTTATTTGATATCACTGTTTCATTTATCATCCATAGTCTCTATTATTTGTGACATGAATAACACGTCTCTTTTCCTGTTTTGATCGAGGATGAGGTTCCTGATAGCATATTAGGGTTGCACGGAAAACTTTAGGCGTGGATAGTTGGTTGTTGGCTATGTTCCTTGTGAATACAGGCAACATTGGTATATTCATGCCACTCGCATTTTTTAATCTATATGCCTTTACACTGTCTTCATTGATTACTTTACTTGGCATGTATGCCTCAAAATTGCACTGCATGAGGACGTCATACATTGGCATCAACGATGGCAGACAGCTTTTTTGCAACAAGTGTGGATTTTTTCATTGATGTTACACCAGCTGTGTCCTGCTAGACTTACTATCAAAGAATTATATTGGCTTTCATCGGGGGAATATCGGACGCTGAAAAACAGCCAGCTCTGCACAAAATTTTACAATACTTGAGACTTCATACGACACATATTGTCTTTATTGTATTCTCATTTTATTCTTTAGTGCATAATGTAATGGATCAATCCTCCAACTGTAGCGCCCCGCACCCTGGCCCAACCGGATATGGTGCACCTGCCGTACTTCACTACGGAGAGTACCAGGCATCGATCCATAACATATCGTAGTCCAGAATTAAAATATGTGGACTTTCATGATTACACGTCAACCAGTAAGCAAAACCGAGGCAGGATAAAAACTTTTAAAAATAAAAACGTCTAGGCAACCATCATTAGTCTTACAACATGATCATAAAGTATGAAAATCCCAAAAGTAAATGTTTCCATCATAATTTCATAGAAAATCATCGATAATAACCATCTCGTCAAGTCTCTTAAGTCGTCCACCTCTCGTACTTCTACGGGTAAGGAATCCATGTTCAACTTTGATCCATTCAACTCTATTTCCTGCGGGTTCTGGGTGGAAAAATAAGGGGTGAGTGACGATGTCACCAGCAAGTAAACTATAAATAATTGTGAATTAAATAGGAAGTACATACAAGAACCGAACCCCAATAATTCGGTTCAGAAACATACTTGACCTTCCGTCCAAACACATAAGAAATCAGCTTATAACTTATCAAAGATCATAACTTATAAAAGTTCATAACTGATAATAGTTCATAACTTATTAAAAGATCATCACTCAATAAAGATCATAACTTAGGAGCTACCAAGTCATAACAACTTAGTCTAAGTATCACGTACCAATATTCGATGACTCATTAAATGCAACATGCATGAATATGTACGTGTGATGCATCATGATAAAAAAATAAAGATAAGTTCTTTCGTTCTATCTTTAAAAACATTATCGTCAAGAAAACAAGAGTGTTCAGATCTATTCTATCCGGATCTGAGGCAGTCGTATTCCTCTCTTCGAATCTATTATTCCCTGATTCAGAGCGATCACGTCATCACTCATAATCACCAGGTCTATTCTCTCCGGGCCTGTACGGTCAATATCATAACAAGGTCTATTCTCTCTGGGCCTGAACGGTCATTATCATCAGATCAATTAACCCCGGATCTGGAGCGGGTCCTGCTGGCCAGAAACACACGGTACCGGTGAAAAGGGTTCTCTTAAAAAATGGAATCTTTTCTTTAAAAACGCTTTTTCATCATTCTTTCTCATAAAACCATTTCCATAAATCATGTAAATGACGATGATGCAATGTATGACATGTGCCATGCAATTCGTGACATGATGCGCTACATACATACAAGTACAACTTATTCTTTAGGCTGGAAAAATTTCCAGAATTATCGTCCCAATTGCACGGCCTCAAAACCTCACAGTTTCGGCCAATTATCATGATTTTTCGTCACACATATGCATAAGGGTGTCTTATCTATTTTCCAGATAAATTTCGTAACGTTACGAGACGTGTAAGACCCTTAATTTATTTAATTAAGAAACAGGGTACTGCTAAATTTCAGCAGTGCAATGTACTTTCTTTTACTTTTCCATTGAGCCCATTAAGTTTCATTTAATTTGGTCCAACCCTGGAAAATGCTGTAGACATACCAATAATTAATCATCATAAGCCCAAACTTCACAAATAAGTCTATGCCCACCAAAACAAAGCCCCACAACCAGTTCTTCAACTCTGCCAAAATTCCAGATTAGTAACACCAACTTAACTTTGGTGATTACCCCTTAAAATAATAATTATAAGCTAATTGGTTTACATGTACACACTCACATATGTCTTAAGTAATTACCATAAAAATTTCACAGAATTATAATAACTTTAAAGGGGTCATTTATTCTTTTTCCCAAATTGGGTACATGCCGATTTCAGGAATGACCAATTTTACCACGAATTTTATTGTGACCAAACCGTAACTCATAAACTTAGTAAACACATAAGGCTAGCATCCTATCAAAAATCAGCTCATTTGCATATTTCTAAGGTCCATTTTCGGGTCAATCAATATGTCACATAAAATCTGTTCAGTCCAGTAATTCCAGCTTGACCAGTTTTACTAAAAATTCCGTTAAAAATAAACCGTAACTCCTCTTAACAAAATTACAACTCTCATATTTACTACACACATAGGGCTAGTGTCATGCTAAAAATTAGCTTAATTGAATACTTCTAAAGTCCCTCTTCAGGTCCTACAAAACGTCACGATATTCTGTCCTGTTCTAGTAATTCCAATTTTGTCACCTTTTATTACCACATGTGTCCCGACTTGAGTCATTCTTCATGAATGACCTAAATACACTTTTAAAATACACTTTTCAGGTTCTAATATATTCTAAAAAGTCATCTACACGTCACTTCAAAACAGTTTAAATGATACACATATCATTCATTTGGTCTTGCACATTATGTTCATACTAGAATCCGTTCTTGGTATAATTGGTGTATATGTACCCTGCCCCCAAAACAGCCCGTTTATACGCATGAAAGGGATTAAATCATATCTCCATAATGAACATATTAAGTTTAAATCATAAAGCACACATCTTGTTCACACCTTTACCCCACAAGTTACAATTTATCACAAGAACTACATTTATTTCCCATTTTCATCCAACCGTCCCCCATACATGTGAAAGAAGAGATCTTTGTCACATTCATCTTAGGTTTACATCATATTCATACTTAAAAAGAGCCAAGAATCCATCTTTAGATAAAATCTCATACATGCAAGCCACCTTACTCATGAATCCGAAAACTTCGTGCTTCAAGCTTAGTATTTTATATCTAAGATTGAAACTTAGCAACATCTAGACATTCAAGCATATGCTTTCACACACAAGCCATGAGTATTTATAGTGTACTTGCCTTTCTCACACTTACACCTTTCCTTAGCTTGAAATTTGTATGAAATGGGTGACGTCTTCCTCCTCTTCACATATGAACCCCACGGTTTTGGAGGGGAAAAAAGAGAACAATTGTTAGTCAATGTTCTTAAGTGAAAGATGTAACTAAATAGAGGCTAAATGGACTTACCAAGATGGAGCTTGATTTGGTGTTCAAACCTCTTAAGACTAGAACCTCTTAAAAGCTTGAAAATTTGAACCTAGTGACCATGGAGGTCACGGTTTTAGGGCAAGAAAGGATAGAAAGGCGAGCTTCATTTTATGAAGAATATAGAAATTCTCTTAGAATTGAGGATATACTTACCCAGAACAACTTGATCTTGGATTTACCCTAAGTCTTCTTAGCTCAACCTTGGCCGTGTGTTTTGGGAAGAAGAAGAGAGAAAACTTTCTTGCTCTTTATGGGTTCTTTGAGGGTTGGGAGTAAGAGAGTGTTCTAGGGTTCTCTTGGAAAGAATTTTCTTTATTAGGCTAAGGAGTTAGCCGTCGGGGGTAAGAGGGGATAAGGGATTACCATGGTATGGTTAAGGTAATTAACTTTAGTTATTTTAGTTAATCAAGGTTACTTTAATGCAACTAGAGTTACTTTAATGCAACTAGGGTTATTTTAATGGTTAACTTGAGTTACATTAACCTTGTGGTTAATGTAAAGTAATCATGGTAATATTTGAAAGGCTCCTTGGTTGTCCACTTGAGGGGTATCCGGTGGTTAGGGTCTCAATGACCCTAACCATGCTTAATTCTTTTTAATAAAAAGTTATGTGGTGGTTGCCTCCTTTTTAGTTAATTATCTTCCCCTTTTTTTCTTTTAATATATAAAATTAGGGGAAGTCTTGAGTTCCTTTGGGCTAAGGGCCAAAACTTATGTGAGCGTTGGGAAAATTTGCCCACTACATAAAATTGTCTAATTGTCATTTGTGCTTATTTAAAGGTGGCCCTTATGATTAGCCTTCTTTTAATTCGAAGGAACACCTTCTAAGGCCCTTTTTATCCTTGTGGCCGAAATCTCCTAGACCCTTAGGGGTAAATTGGTCACTTCACATAATCCATAATTCCTGCTTGAATTACTGCACAATATTTTTCCTTATTGCAAGTCTAACTAGAGAAGTAATCATAAAACTAAATATATTGTACTTGAAGATGCCCCCTTTTTTTTATAGCTTCACTTAGACAAGTCTCAAGTACAATGTGATTCCTCGTTTGGTACAACATCCTCCTCCCCCCCTTATTACAAGTTTCGTCCTTGAAACTTAAAAGCGTTTGTCAAAAAGGTGAGGGTACAAGTTCTTCATGTTTTCTTCCACCTCCCAAGTAGCTTCATCAATTGAATGGTTCCTCCATTGCACCTTGACCATAGGTATAGATCGTTTCCTTAATGCCTTTTCCTTACGATCAATTATCTTTTCAGGTTTTTCCACGTATGTCGCGTCGGCTTCAATCTTCAAAGACTGTTCCTCTATAATATGGCTAGGCTCGTGCACATACCGACAAAGTTGTGATACGTGAAATACATCATGCCATTGAGATAGTGATGGCGGTAGTGCTAACCGGTAAGCGACTTCTCCAACTCTTTCAAGGATCTCATAGGGTCTAATAAACCTTGGGCTTAACTTCTCTTTAATACCAAATCTTTTAACTCCTTTGGATGGCGATACCTTCAAGAATACCTTTTCTCCATCTTGAAATTCCAATGATCACCGTTTGTCGTCTGTCCAAATCTTACTTCGATCTTGGGCCGCTTGTAACCTTTGCTTTATGATCGTTATTTTCTCATGAGTTTGTTCTACTAGATCAGGTCTTGTGAAGACCTTATCTCCGATTTTTTCCCAATACAATGGAGAGCGGCACTTTCTCCTATATAGTGCTTCATACGGGGCCATCCCAATGGATCGATGATAACTATTGTTATAGGAGAATTCCACTAGTTTGAGACTCCTGTCCCAACTTCCCCCAAAGTCGAGTATACAAGCCCGCAGAATGTCTTCCTGCGTTTGGATGGTTCTTTCTGATTGACCTCCGTTTGGGGGTGAAATGCAGAGCTCATTCATATTTCAGTGCGCATCGCTTTTTGAAAAGCCGTCCAAAATTGTGATGTAAAACGAGGGTCGCGGTCACATACAATGCTTATGGGTACCCCATGAAGGCTCACAATTTGATCAACATACATTGTAGGCAACTTCTCCATAGGAGCCTTGATTGTCATAGCCATGAAATGAGCGGATTTGGTTAGACGATCAACAACCACCCAAATTGTATCATGTCCGTTCTTTGTTTTTGGTAGGTCTGTTACAAAATCCACAGTAATGTGGTCCCACTTCCACTCGGGAACTTCGAGAGGTTGTAGTAACCCAGCGGGTCTCTGATTTCCGCTTTCACCTTCTGGCAAACAAGGCATTTTTCTATGAACTCCGCAATTTGTCTTTTCATGCTATGCCACCAGAATCTTTGTTTCAAGTCTTGGTACATCTTATTGGCTCGAGGGTGGATAGACAATCGAGAGTTGTGGGCTTCACGAAGAACTTCATTCTTTATACCTTCATCATTGGGTACACACAGTCTTTCTTGAAACCACAAAATGTCATCATTTCTGACCTTAACCTCCTCATATGGTTTCGTTCTAAACCTGTCCTTTATTTTCTTTAAAGTTTCATTCTTTTCATGACCCTCCTTAATCTTGTCTATCAGCGAAGGGATCAATACCAACTTTGTGAGCATGCCCTCAATGGAATCAACCTCCTCAAGATCAAATTCTTCCATATCATGCTGCAGAGGTGGTTGGCGCGGATGGCTTGTCTTTCTACTCAGTGCGTTGGCTACCTTATTGGCTTTTCCCGGATGATACTAAATAGAAAGGTCGTAGTCCTTCATCAACTCTATCCATCTACGTTGATGCATGTTCAATTCTTTTTGGGTGAAAAGGTACTTAAGGCTCTTGTGATCTGTGAAAATTTCGCACCTCTCACCTTACAAATAGTGTCTCCATATTTGTAGGGCAAAGACTACGACTGCTAATTCAAGATTATGTACCATGTAATTTTGTTCAAATGGTTTTAGCTGTCGGGATGCATACGCAATCACTCGATCTTTCTGCATCAGTACACATCCAAGTCCATTCTTAGAGGCATCACTATACACCACAAAATTTTCACCCAGAATAGGTTGTGCCAAAACTGGGGCAGATGTTAGTTTCTCTTTTAACTAAGTAAAACTCTTTTCACAATCTGAGGTCCATTCAAACTTGGTCTTTTTCTGTGTCAAGCGGGTAAGAGGCATAGCAATTCGAGAGAATCCCTCAACAAACTTACGATAGTAGCTGGCTAGACCGAGAAAACTTCGTACCTCTGTAACGTTGGTCGGCCTTGGCCACTCTGTGATTGCCTCGATTTTCTTGGGATCTACGAATATAGCATCCTCAGATATCACGTGTCCCAGAAATGCTACACTGCATAGCCAGAATTCACATTTACAACATTTAGCATACAGTTGTTTTCTTCGTAGGATTTCAAGGACGGTCCTTAAATTATTTACGTAGGTCTCTTCATCAGGTGAGTAGACAAAATATCGTCGATGAAGACTACCACGAACTTGTCTAGTTGCTCTTGAAACACACGATTCATTAGATCCATAAATGCCGCAGGGGCATTGGTCAGTCCAAATGGCATTTCAAGGAATTCGTAATGTCCATAACGGGTTCTAAATGGAGTTTCGGGACATCCTCAGCTTTGATCTTCAATTGGAAATATCCCGAGCGAAGATCAATCTTACTGAAAATCCGTGCCCCCTGCATCACGATATTTTTAGGTAGTGTTTATAATAGACTTATCATTAAAATAAAGTTTTGAATCGCTTACTCGAAGCTGATCGAACAGATCGTCAATCCTAGGCAATGGGTACTTGTTCCTTATAGTGATCTTGTTGAGTTCTCGATAATCTATACATAACCGCATACTTCTTTCCTTTTTCTTGACAAACAGTACGGGGGCACCCCAAGGCAAAACACTTGGGCGAATAAGTTTCTTCTCTAGCAATTCGCGTAACTGTTCCTTCAACTCTTTTAGTTCCGCAGGTGCCATTTGATAGGGAGCCTTTGATGTTGGCTCAGCTCCCGGAACTAGGTTAATTTCAAAAGATATCTGTCGGTCCAGAGGAAGACCCGGTAATTCTTCCAGAAAAACATCTGGATATTCTCGGACCACTGGGACTTAGGATAGGTCGGAGGGTGCTTGATCGACATTTATTGCATAAACGAGAAACCCTTCGTGTCCTTTCTTCAACGCCTTACTGGCGCGAATCATATTTACATAAACGTTCTGGGGCACTTCCTTAACTTTGATCCTCCTTGAAAGGTTACTTCCTTACGTGTGGGGTCCTTAAAAGTAACTTGTTTTTCATTACAATCGATGTTGGTGAAATTCTTGGAAAGCCAATCCATTCGAAGAATCACATCAAAGTCCGTTATGGGTATGGGAATTAGGTCAGCATCAAACCGGTGATCATCGAACTCAAGTTCGCAGTTTCTAAAAATGTGGTGAGACACAAGCACCTGATCCTCAGCTGCTTGAACTCTATAGGGTGTATCACTATAGGTTGGGTTGTGCTCAATATTCTTTGCGAATTTCTTTGATATAAAGGAATGGCTAGCACCACTATCAAATAGTACATTGGCAGGTACTGAGCATACTAAAATAGCTCCTGAATCATGCAAGATTTACTAAGCAACGGTAGGGCAACAATATCTCTAAAAATTTAAGCATTGAATAAATTTTAAAATATACTTGCCACTACATCATTGGCCACTTCAGCAGCTGCGTCTGTCATAGCATGAACTCTCGCATTAGTACATTGACGCTGATTCTTAGGTGGTTGCTGTTGCTGGACCCCTTTTCTTGACAATCCTTGACCATGTGTCCTGTCTTTTGTAGCGCCCCAGCCCGATACCGTTATCGGAACCGGTGCACCCGCCGTAGCCTACTATGAGAACTACGAAGCGTCAAGCATATCAAGCATACATCCTTCATAATGTAAGATAAAACCAGCGGAAACGTCATAAAATCTAAACCTTCATTGTCAATATTACAACCAGAAACTGCAGCGGAAATAAAACTGTTTGTTCATCTAGCCAACATAGGTTTTAGAACAACATAATAACAATAAGTTTTGCAACTTAAACAAAATAGTCCAGCATCTATCTATTCCCTTGTCCATCGTCCCATTGAGCCCACTCGCCGTCGTCTTCGATAAATATCAACTCATAATCAGGCTCACCTGAAAAAAAGATAGAATGATTGTTCTTAGCGAAAACTTCGCCAGCAAGTAACCCGTCTATACACCCTACGGAATCACACACGTCGAGTCACCAGTGTATAAAACATTGCCCAAAAATAAGGTGCTCGGGTTAGCAAATAGCATCTTAATAAGGATTACTCAAAACAGATAAAGTCCATATAGGTACACAGTTACGAGAACCAACATGTATTAAAACAACGTATCACATAAGCAAGTCATAGACTAATCACGTTTCTTGCATGTCAAGTCTTATGCTTCGTGTATCATGATGCATGTACTTCTTTAAAATCACACACAACACCCATGCATATGCCTTCTTTCATAAACATGTCATGCATGTCATTTCACAAACATTTCATCACTTTACATATCATATTCTTCACGTAGCAGAACTTTATACCCTGTGGGTGATCAGTCCACAGCCATCATAACTTTATACCCCGTGCTGAAAGGTCCACGGCCCCATAACATATACTTTATACCCCGTGCTGAAAGGTCCACGGCCCCATTACATATATCATATATCCGTGCTGATAGGTCCACGGCCCCATAAAATACTTCATTTTCCGTGCGGATAGGTCCACGGCCCCATAACATACTTTATACCCTGCTGTTGATTCACAGATCACGCTCTTTATACCCTGCTTTCGCAGACGTGACTTTTATACCCTGTGATCAACCAGCAGCCATTTTGTCTTTCGCAAACTTTACCTTTCTTGTTCTTTTGCAAAACATATCTCAAATCAAATGCAAGTGCCCATGTCATGATGCATGATGCACAGATAGCTTCATATCAACATGTAACACACACACACTTACCTCTTGTCTATCAAGGATATGGTCTTGCACCTCAAACACTCCCTAAAAGTGTTTTACCAAGTCCATTTGTCTCACTTATTCACTAGAATTCAATCTTATGCTTACTTAATCAAACTTACCATCTACACCTCAAATACACCTCAAGTACCCTTGAATGTTATGTTCAAAAGAAGTGTATAAAGTTACTACACTTACATAGGGCGCTTAAACGGTCAAAAATACTTCCAGAATACTTGGAACGCCACTTGGAGCGCCTAATGTGGACATGAAGCGCCTCTACTAGGCGTTCGAAGTGTTCGAGGATGATTCAGGACACATTGAACACCACATGAAGCGCCTAATGTGACATGAAGCGCCTCATGTAGGCGTTCGAAGTGTTCTGACGATTCTAAATTGCAGTTTTTCTGTACGGGAAAGCTCCAGGACACATGGAACGCTACATGAAGCGCCTATAGTGACATGAAGCGCCTCATGTAGGCGTTCGAAGTGTTCTGACGATGCCAAACTGCAGTTTTTCTGCAGTAACTTCCACCCAACTCCTTTCTTCTTCAACCCTTCCAGGTTCAACACTTAAAGATCCATCTTAACAACTAGATTCATCATACTTAACATACATCTAATCATGAATTGATGCTTAGTGAATGTCTAACAAGATCCACTCTAAATCTTCAATCATTCACCACCTTCAAGAGTTATCATCAACAATACCCAACCAACAAGACTACAACAATGTCATCACTCATCCCTCAATTTCCTGCACTTACTCTCAACATCTAAGTGTATACAATCAACACAAGAGTAGAGCAAGACAAGAAACACATCAACATATATACTCTCATGGGCATGGTTGACTAACAACAAATACTGCACAACTATTTCAGAAATATGGCCCAAAGAACAAGACTTTACACAATTAGCAACAAGACTTACATATAACAAAGCATGTATGATAGACAAGACAAGAATACTAATGTGTGATTCATATTTTCTCTTTGTAAGAGCATAGGGCCAAAGGTATAAAATTTGCGTAAAACGTATAGAAAGATTACTTGCCTTGGTTTCTAGTTATTCTTACGGATTTACTGCAGAATTTCAGTGAAGATTGCACCTAGGTTGGTCTTCTTCCTTCCTTTTCCTTCTTCTCTCTTTCTTCTTCCTCTCCTTTCTCTTTCTCTTTTCCTCCTGCAGGTTTTCTTTCCTTTTCTCTGTTCTTAACCACCCCCTATGGGCTGATTGGGGAGTTATACTAACTTCCTATAACTCCCCCTAACTCCTAGTAGGGGCTTTTTAAGTAATTTCTGTGGGCCTTTTAAGTAATTTCTGTGAATTACCTTTAATTCTATTTTGAACCCTTCTTTCTTATTCTTCTATGTTTTAGGTGACTAAGTCTCATAACCTACGAAATTAATTAAGTTGCATTCAAGGTTGACCTCTAAGTATTGAAAGTTGCGCTTAAAAGTCACGGGGTGTAACATCTTTCCACACCCAAAGCAGGTAGTTCCTTTATCCGGACAGTCTTTGAGGATGTGGCCCACCTTGCCGCATCCGAAACACTTTCCTGCCTGGTAGTAGCATTCCCCAACATGACGCTTATTGCAGTGAGAACAATTTGGAATAGCAGACTACTATCCCTGATTCTTTGACTGATTCTTTTTGGAACGGCATTCGATGCGATTCTATCCTTGGTGTCTTGGGCCCCTTGAGTTTTGCTGTGCAGCTTTACAGGACCCTCCATTCCCTGAGGTTTCTCTTCCCCTTTTACGTCCTATCTCATCACGGGGAATGATATCCCTCTCTATTCGATAGCATCTAACAGTGCACCAAAATTTGTCGGGTTTGCATTGACCAACCAGGTCTTGATCCTAGGGTTTAACCCGCTTTCAAACTTTAACATTTTAGTTTCTTCATCGTTCATAGTAGAGGGTTGGAATCTTACCAGGGCTATAACCTGTTAGCATATTCTGCGACTGTCATTCCTTGTTCTTGTACCAGCGATTCAAACTCATGTCTCTTTTGCAGCTTAACGGAGGGTGGTATGTAAAATTTATTGAATTCCTGGAGAAATCTTTCCTATGGAATCGGCCTTGTTAGAGATTGCATGTTGGCCTTCCACTATTGGTTGGCTTCTCCAAGTAGGAATGGCCTTACCGCCTGAGTCTTTACTTCCTCGGGTGCTCGAATCAGTTCAAAACAATTTTCTACTTCCTCTAGCCACACTTCTCAGCGGCATCTGAATCTGTCTTTCCTTCGAAAGGCGGAACATTAGCTCTTTTCAACTTTTGAAAGTAGTATTGGGCATCCCTGACCGGTTCGTGAGGCTGAGGAACATTCTATTGCAACATCACTTGACCAATTTGGGTCACAGTCTGGCAGAAATTCTTGAAGGCGTTAATATCTGGAATCATTTGTGGTAAGGGCCCCTGGGGTTGGGGAATATTCTGCGTTGGGGGCGGATTTTTGTCTTGTGGTGGTGGTGGAGAAGGAACCTGAGCAGGTGGAGGAGGAATAGGCTCTTACACCTCTAGTCTGACTCTAGCCGGTCTACCTCGTGGTCGCACCATCTGCATTAGCAGTGTCGGGGTTTTATTCAAGGTGGGAATGTCATAATAAGTGACAGAATTTAACTCATTCCAATATCATTTCTGAGTGGGCATGCAAGTAGATACGTTATGAATTAAATTCTATAAATTGTCATAGACTAGGGTTTTATCATTAGATCAAAACCCGAACTTCCAGTCTAAGTCATCCTAGTCTAAGGTCAACTCTCATCTAAGGTCATGACTTAAATCTAAGATCAAACTTAGATTTCTAAAATCATAGCTTAATTCTATATTCTGCCCAGATTTGGAGCCTCAGCTCTGATACCACCTGTAGCGCCCCGCACCCCAGCCCAGCCGGATACGGTGCGCCCGGACTTCACTACGGATGTCGTATCCTAAACATTCGCAGGCACTCTTATCTCTCGTCGATCTATAAAAGCCTTATCATGCTTCGGTGAAATATTCCATGTTTTATTCCTATCGATTATCTTAATACTGTTAAGCTTGTTAATGTCAAATATTCACATATTTAACTCAAGTATCGTTTATTCTCCATGAATTATCCGATTCTTAATATGTAACATAACACCTTTTATTTAATTATGTCACATGTTGTGTGATATGTGAGAAAATAATTTCCCTCCCCACACACACATGGAAAAGTCAGCCATAACAAGTCTCCAAGAGACTAGAAGATTCTTCAATCAACCACCAACACCCTCTTAATTGTGGTGTGCTAACTACCTTCTTAACTCCTTGTCAAAAGTTGTAAGAGACAAACAAGTAATTAGCCACTCTAATCAAGTCTTATTTTCCCTCCCCCAACCCTCTTAGAAATCGGCCCCCATAGCTCTTCAAGACACCATTTGATTTTAAAACTCATCTTCTCAAATACTCTAAGTTATAAACCCTAAAATATATCTCCAAGCAAGAATGATATCTCAAGTGCTCCTTCTCCAACCAATCATATAGGCCAAAAATTGTAGGAGTAAAGGAGGAATAGAAGTCTCATCAACCTAAGCTCATAAGCATCTCAATCAAATAAGTAATGTCTTATTTTATATCTCCATTGATGGAATTTTAGTATAGTAAGCTTGAATGGTAACCCATGTTAATTTCTCCAAAAACCGTGGGTTAGGAGGATTCAAGAGGGAGTTCTAGTTCATCAATCTTATCTAAGAAGAAGAGTTAGAAGAACCTAGGCTTGATTCTAAGCCTTGAGATAAGTTTCTAAGCATTTTGTGGTTAGTTAGTATTCTTTTAAGTGTTGGCCTTGTGTTGACCCAAAACCGTGTGTTTATGGCTCAAGTGGAGGGGACCCCAAGTGATTCAAGCTACCTTGAAGTTAATCTATCTTCTAAAGCTTCATTTCAAGGCAAGTATACTATAACCTCTTACAATATACGTGATTATGTGCATACTTGAATGTCTAGAAGCGTAAGACATGATTTTTAGTGAAAATATGCCTAAGTTGTTATCTTTTCTTATGTATTGAAAGGTTGGATGATAGACCTCTCTTATGTTGTAAGATAAAGCATGTTTAAAACTGGAAATAAGAGTTAAAAGTGACGGATTAGGGGCTGCCCTATGTTTGGAAACATGATTGGTATGAAACCTAGCATTTTAGTGGTTTTAGTATGAGAAATTGTTGGACTAGAGGATTGTTTTATTGTGGAGTTGGAATTTCTGGAAAATCGTTTGTGGATTGGTCAGAAATGAATTTTTAGTATCAAGGGGTCAAAACAGTTCCTGGTTGTACCACCGTGGGGAGAAAAATTATTTAAGTGCCTTAAACATCTTTGATTGACATGAGATTTTTACAGGAAGTACCTAAGACATAGAGATAAGTATCCATGTAAAGAAATTAATTTTATCTATTGATCTTGGTGGTAAACCATTAAGGTAAACTTGGTGTAACATTCTGGAAAGCAGGGCAGATTGACCCCTTGTGCTTATATGACTTGTATTGTATTTATTTTGACTTGTTTTGGTAAATGGGCATTTGGATATTGTTCACAAAAGAAATAGAAAAGATTTCCAGGTACCAAATGAGCCCCATAATGAGTTTACGAATGGAGACAAGGTAAGAAACGGAGTTTAGAGTGCAGCCGAATTCTTGTTGTACCCTTGTTGAGAACTATTTTTATTGGGGTAACCACGCTTGTTGGAATCACGTGAAATTTGTACAGAATGTGGTTAAGATCATGTGGTGCATGTCCATATTTTTAGTTTCTGGAAAACAGGCTAAAAAGGTTGATTTTGAGGCCGGGCAATACAGGGCATGCTGCTGGAACGTTTTCCAGCTCATGAAGGAAGTCGTTTATGATGCTATAAGTACATTTTACCATGTTGCATCCCATACACTTGCATTGACATGCTCGTATGTTTCATGCTCATGATTTTATTGATGTTTAATATAAAGTTTCTGTTTTGAAAGAATTTCGTCCTTTCTGGCCAGCTTCCGCTACAGATCCGGGGTTAATTGATCTGAAGAGTGATAAGAACCGAGCCAGGCCTGGTATAATAGGTCTGAAGATGATCATGATTCTAAGAACCGATCCAGGCCCGGTATAATAGGTCTGATGAGCTATAAGAACCGAACCAGGTCCAGTATAATAGACCTGAAGGTGATCATGTTATAAGAACCGAGTCATGCCCGGTATAATAGGCTGACACTCTTTCTTGTTTTATGATGAGCATGATTTAAAAGAAAGAAAGAAAGTTCAAGTATTTTTATGAGCATGTCTAAATGAAAGAAAGAATGTTTTCCATTGCAATCGCATTGCATTCACATTTTCATACACAGTATGCATGACATCCATTCATAAAAGTAAGGGTTTGCTATAGCACGTAAAATCTAACTAAGTGATGACATTTAGATCTTAGCTAAGTGTTGATATGACTTTTAAGCATGATGTTTCGGAAAGGTATTGGCAGGTATGTTTTTAACTTAAGGAATTGGGGTTTGATTCTTGGATGCCGTTTTCTCATTATTGTATGATGTTATTGTATACTTGCTGGCGACTTTGTCGCTTACCCATTTATTTTTCCCCCCAGAGCTAGGTAATGAAGTCGAGTAGATTGATGATGAGCCCAGGGTGTCATACCCGTAGGTTATTGAAGTCGCTGTTAAGAGAATGATGAAGGAATCTTTTTGATGAACCTTTGAGATATTTTGGGACTTAGCTATTTTCGGTTTCTCCTTCGGATTATGTTGGTATAATTTTGCGGAATAGTTTGCTATCGGATCAGTTTGTATAATTTTGCTATGTATTCGCGATTTGACGCTTTCGGATTAAGGTTCAGATTCTGCCGTATTTTTATCTACCTGTTAAGATCGTGACTTTGTAATCCATGTTCATCCATGGGTTTTTACGAGTTAAGTATCGACGCTTTGTATTTTTCCGAAAGGGAAAGTACGGCGGGTGCACCGTACGAGGGTAGCCGAGTACGGGGCGCTACAGGTGGTATCAGAGCCCAGGCTCTAGATTCGGGCAGAACGTAGAAGCTAAGTTATGATCTTAGAAATCTAAGAATTGATCTTAGACTTAAGCCATGATCTTAGAAGAGAGATGACATTAGCTTAGACAACTTAGATTGGAAATAGGGTTCCCTGGTTGATCTGCTAGCTTGATATGTCGCGTATTATCCCTTTCCCCTGCTTTAAACTCCTTTTTTCCAAGCATGTCTAAATTCATTCAGTCATTTCGATTTATATAAACATATATATATCCTTCTGCTCCGTATACAGATGGTTCGGACCCGTGGTCGTGGTAGACCTCGCAGAGATGCTGCCTATGCACCCGAACCAAACCCTCCACAACCTTTAGATCAAGTTCCTCCACCTCCTCCTGAGAATCAGAATCCACCGCCTCCTCTTCCACCGCAGAATGAAAATCCCCCACCAGATCAAGGAAACCCTCTTTCGCAAGTGCCACTTCTTATTCCGGATTTCCAAGCATTCTGTCAGACTGTAACTCAGATCGGTCAGGGGATGATTCATCAAGTTGCCCCTCCTCCCCCTTATGAACCCGTAAGGGATGCGCAGTACTACTTTGAGAAGCTTAAGCGAGCGAATGTGCCGCCTTTTGAAGGCAAGTCTGACCTAGATATGGCTGAAAAATGGCTAGATGAAGTGGAGAACTGTTTTGAACTGAATGGAGCCCCGGACAATATGAAAACCCAAGCTGTGAGGCCCTTCCTCCTTGGTGAGGCGAACCAGTGGTGGAAGGATAAGCTGCAACCTTTGCCCCGACCTATACCATGGGAGAGATTCATCCAAGAGTTCAACAAATTTTATTTTCCCCCGTCAGTAAAGATGCAAAAGAGACATGATTTTGAAATGTTGAAGCAAGAACTTGGTATGACTGTGTCTGAATATGTGAGCAAGTTTCTGGCTTTGGGCAGATTTTCTCCGGCTACGATGAATGATGAGGAATCTAAGATGGTAAAGTTTGAGAGTGGGCTGAACCCAAGGATTCATACTTGGTTGGTAAATGTTATCTCTGCTGATTTTGAGGCGCTTGTTGATGCATGTTATCGGATCGAGAAGGATATCATTTGTCGCGATGCGACGGTGGGCCCAAAAAGAGGAAGGGACACTTCCGGTGATAAAGGAGCAAAGAAAATGACTAGACAGAATTTTCATGGGAGGCAAGGTAAACAATAGAATCAGAACCAAAGAGGAAATCAAAATCGTGGACAACGCCGTGGGCAAAACCAGAATAATCAGGGGAATCAAGGACAACAGCAGCAGGCCATTCCCACGTGTCCCCATTGTCAGAAGAATTATTTGGGCGAGTGCTATGTACAAGCTGGTAAGTGCTTTGGTTGCGGTAAGACTTGTCATATAATTAGGGATTTGCCTGATAAGGGAGCTGCTTGTGCTGGATGTGGAAAGACTGGGCATATTCTGAGAGATTGTCGTGAGCGTGGTGGTCAGCAGCAGAGGAACCAAAGTCAGCGCCCGAATGCGCGTGTACATGTGATGACCGACGCTGCAGTTGAGGAAGCTGGAGACGTCGTGGCTGGTATGATTTAAAATTATGCAATGTTAATTTGATAAATATTATATTGTTACGTAGTTAAAGCTTTGCATGATTCAGGCGCTATTCTTGTATGTTGTATGCCCGCAAATGCGTTGTTTGGTAGTGGCGCCAGCCACTCCTTTATATCTAAGAAATTTGCAAAGGGATTAGACCATAATCCCATCCGGCTTAAACCACCCTATCAGATCCAAGCCGCTGGTGATCAAGTGCTTACGTCTCATTATCTGTATAAGAATTGTGCGGTCGAGCTCGATGACCATCGATTCGCGGCTGATCTGATCCTGATTGCTATGAGTGACTTTGACATTATTCTTGGTATGGACTGGTTATCTAAGAACCATGCCCATATTGACTGCAATCAGAAGAAAATCACTTTCAGAGCCCCAGAGCAAAGGGAAGTATCATTTCAAGGAGGTTCCAAGTTGAAGAAGTCAAAGAATGTTTTTGTGAATGCAGCTCGTGCCCGTCAAGCGTTGCGAAAAGGATGTCAAGGCTACCTTGTTTATACTCTTGGTGCCGAGCAGGCAGCGGTAGACATTTCGCAAGTTCCAGTAGTTCAAGAGTTTCTTGATGTCTTTCCAGAGGAACTACCAGGACTTTCCCCTGATCGAGAAATTTCCTTTGAGATAAATCTCATTCCCGGAGCTGAGCCCATTTCTAAAGCTCCTTACCGCATGGCACCCACTGAGCTGAAGGAACTAAAAGAGCAATTGCATGAGTTATTGGAAAAGAAGTTGATTCGTCCAAGTGTGTCGCCATGGGTGCCCCAGTTTTATTTGTAAAGAAGAAGGATGGAGGTATGCGGCTGTGTATCGATTATCAGGAACTCAACAAGATTACCGTGAAGAACAAGTATCCGTTGCCTCGTATCAACGATCTGTTCGACCAGCTCCGGGTCAGTAATTACCAAGCCTTATTTCAATATAATAATCATGAATAGTACCTAAAAGTATCCTAATGCAGGGAGCTCGGGTGTTTAGCAAAGTGGACCTAAGATCTGGATATTTTCAATTGAAGATAAGAGCTGAGGATATTCCTAAGACAGGATTCAGGACGAGATATGGACATTATGAATTTCTCGTGATGCCTTTTGGACTGACCAACGCCCCTGCAGCCTTTATGGATCTTATGAATCGGGTGTTTCGGGACCAGTTGGACAAGTATGTGGTAGTTTTTATTGATGATATCTTGATTTATTCGCCTAATGAGGAAACTCATACCGCCTATCTGAGGGAAATACTTGGTATTCTCAGAAAGCATCAGCTCTATGCAAAATTCAGTAAATGTGAGTTTTGGTTGCATAGTGTGTCATTTCTGGGCCATATTAATACTGAAAATGGGATTTCGGTTGATCCTAGAAAGATTGAGGCAATTACTGAGTGGCCGAGGCCGACCAATGTCACTGAAGTAAGGAGTTTTCTCGGACTTGCCGGTTACTACCGCAAGTTTGTTGAAGGATTTTCAAGGATAGCTATGCCACTCACTAGATTGACTCAAAAGTAGAAAAAATTTGTATGGAATGAGGATTGTGAAAGTAGCTTTTCTGAGCTGAAGGAAAGGTTGATGTCTGCACCAGTTTTGGCTCAACCCATTCCAGGAGAACAGTTTGTGATCTACAGTGATGCTTCCAAGAATGGATTGGGTTGTGTTCTTATGCAGAATGAGCGTGTGATTTGACCTTGAGCTTGCAGCAGTTGTATTTGCTCTGAAAATTTGGCGTCATTATCTGTATGGTGAGAAGTGTGAGATCTTCACAGATCATAAGAGTCTGAAATACCGCTTCACTCAAAAGGAGCTGAATATGCACCAAAGGCGATGGCTTGAGTTGATCAAGGATTATGACATCTCTATTCAGTATCGTCCAGGTAAAGCTAACAAAGTTGCCGATTCTTTGAGTCGTAAGACGAGTCATCCCCGTCAACCACCTCTACAGCGTGATATGGAAGAGTTTGGTCTGGAGGAAGTAGATTCGATTTCCGACGTACTTGCAAAGTTAATAGCGGTTCCTTCTTTGGTTGATAGGATTAAGGAGACTCAAGTTAGGGATGATGCATTAATGAAAGTTAAGAGCAAGCTGAAGGAGAAGTTATCCGGCGATTTTGAAGCCCGTAGTGACGGCAGTTTGTGGTTTAGAGGTCGATTGTGTGTACCTAATGATTATGCGATAAAGAGTGAAGTGCTTCAGGAAGCCCACAATTCTCGCTTGTCCATTCACCCAGGAGCAAATAAGATGTATCATGACTTGAAGCAAAAGTTTTGGTGGCGAGGAATGAAGAATCAGATAGCAGAGTTTGTTGAGAAATGTCTTGTATGTCAGAAAGTCAAAGCAGAACATCAAAGGCCAGCTGGATTATTGCAACCACTTGAGGTGCCTGAGTGGAAGTGGGATCACATCGCTATGGATTTTGTAACCGATTTACCTAAGACAAGAAGCGGATATGACACTATTTGGGTTGTTGTGGATCGTCTGACAAAGAGTGCTCATTTCATGGCGATGTCGATTAAAGCACCCATGGAAAAGTTGGCTTCTATGTATGTTGATCAGATTGTATGTTTGCATGGAGTTCCTATGAGCATAGTTTGTGACTGAGACCCTCGCTTCACATCAAGGTTTTGGACGGCATTTCAGAAAGCGATGGGTACGGAAGTTCGCATGAGTTCAGCTTTTCATCCCCAGATTGACGGTCAATCAGAGAGAACAATTCAAACATTGGAGGACATGTTGCGTGCTTGTGTGTTGGACTTTGGTGGTAGCTGGGACAAGAGTTTGAAGTTGGTTGAGTTTTCATACAACAACAGCTATCACAGATCTATTGGAATGGCTCCTTATGAAGCTCTTTATGGAAGAAAATGTCGATCGCCATTGTATTGGGATGAGATTGGAGATAAGATTTTCACAGGACCTGACTTAGTGGAGCAAACCAAAGAAAAGGTTATGATTGTAAGACAAAGATTGAAGGCTGCACAGGATAGAAGCAAGGCGTGGGCCGACGTGAGGCGTCAACCACTTGAGTTTCAAGTAGGGAATAAGGTATTCTTGAAGGTATCTCCATCAAAATGAGTAAAGCGGTTCGGAATTAAAGGTAAGCTTAGTCCTAGATTCATTGGACCATTTGAGATCTTGGAAAGGATTGGAGAGGTTGCTTATAGACTTGCACTACAACCAACTTTGTCTCAATTACACAATGTGTTTCATATATCTCAATTGCGTAAGTATGTGCATGATTCGAGCCATATTATGGATGAACAACCTTTGAGGATTGAAGTTGATATATCATATGTTGAAGAACCCGAAAGGATAATTGATAGGGAAGTGAAAGCATTGAGAAATAAGTCTATTCCTATGGTCAAGGTGCAATGGAAGAACCATTCAGTTGATGAGGCCACTTGGGAGTTAGAGGAAGACATGAAGCAAAAGTACCCATACCTCTTTGACAATTCATAAGTTTCGAGGACGAAACTTTATTGAAGGGGGAAGGATGTCGTATCCTGAACGTTCGCAGGTACTCTTATCTCTCGTCGATCTATAAAAGCCTTATCATCCTTCGGTGAAATATTCCATGTTTTATTCCTATCGATTATCTTAATATTGTTAAGCTCGTTAATATCAAATATTCACATATTTAATTCAAGTATCATTTATTCGCCATGAATTATCCGATTCTTAATATGTAACATAATACCTTTTATTTAATTATGTCACATGTTGTGTGATATGTGAGAAAATAATTTCCCTCCCCACACACACATGGAAAAGTCGGCCATAACAAGTCTCCAAGAGACTAGAAGATTCTTCAATCAACCACCAACACCCTCTTAATTGTGGTGTGCTAACTACCTTCTTAACTCCTTGTCAAAAGTTGTAAGAGACAAACAAGTAATTAGCCACCCTAATCAAGTCTTATTTTCCCTCTCCTAACCCTCTTAGAAATCGGCCCCCATAGCTCTTCAAGACACCATTTGATTTTCAAACTCATCTTCTCAAATACTCTAAGTTATAAACCCTAAAATATATCTCCAAGCAAGAATGATATCTCAAGTGCTCCTTCTCCAACCAATCATCTAGGCTGAAAATTGGAGGAGTAAAGGAGGAATAGAAGTCTCATCAACCTAAGCTCATAAGCATCTCAATCAAGTAAGTAATGTCTTATTTTATATCTCCATTGATGGAATTTTAGTATAGTAAGCTTGAATGGTAACCCATGTTAATTTCTCCAATAACCGTGGGTTAGGAGGACTCAAGAGGGAGTTCTAGTTCATCAATCTAATCTAATAAGAAGAGTTAGAAGAACCTAGGCTTGATTCTAAGCCTTGAGGTAAGTTTCTAAGCATTTTGTGGTTAGTTAGTATTCTTTTAAGTGTTGGCCTTGTGTTGACCCAAAACCGTGTGTTTATGGCTCAAGTGGAGGGGAACCCAAGTGATTCAAGCTACCTTGAAGTTAATCTATCTTCTAAAGCTTCATTTCAAGGCAAGGATACTTTAACCTCTTACAATATATGTGATTATGTGCATACTTGAATGTCTAGAAGCGTAAGACATGATTTTTAGTGAAAATATGCCTAAGTTGTTATCTTTTCTTATGTATTGAAAGGTTGGATGATAGACCTCTCTTATGTTGTAATATAAAGCATGTTTAAAACTGGAAATAAGAGTTAAAAGTGACGGATTAGGGGCTGCCCTATGTTTGGAAACATGATTGGTATGAAACCTAGCATTTTAGTGGTTTTAGTATGAGAAATTGTTGGACTAGAGGACTGTTTTGTTTAGAGGGAATGAACAGCCCATATGAACGACTTTTGCATGCTAAAGAGGGACTTTAACTAGTACATGGAAGCCTTATTATGTCTATTGAATGACCATTAACTTGGGTTATGGGCTAAAGATCAAAATTAGGAAGAAAGGATAACTTCATGCATGTTGGTTGAAAACAGAATCCTGGACAGATTTTATGCTAAATTGATGAACTTAGTTAAGGACCTTCTAGACGTTAGATTGAGCTTATTTTTGGTATGGTCGTAGCTTATCATGTCTATTTTATTGTGGAGTTAGAATTTCTGGAAAATCGTTTGTGGATTGGTCAGAAATGAATTTTTAGTATCAAGGGGTCAAAACAGTTCCTGGTTGTACCACCATGGGGAGAAAAATTATTTAAATACCTTAAACATCTTGGATTGACATGAGATTTTTACAGGAAGTACCTAAGACATATAGCTAAGTATCCATGTAAAGAAATTAATTTTATCTATTGATCTTGGTGGTAAACCATTAAGGTAAAGTTGGTGTAACATTCTGGAAAGCAGGGCAGATTGACCCCTTGTGCTTATATGACTTGTATTGTATTTATTTTGACTTGTTTTGGTAAATGGGCATTTGGATATTGTTCAAGAAAGAAATAGAAAAGTTTTCCAGGTACCAAATGAGCCCCATAATGAGTTTACGAATGGAGACAAGGTAAGAAACAGAGTTGAGAGTGCAGCAGAATTCTTGTTGTACCCTTGTTGAGAATTATTTTTATTGGGGTAACCACGCTTGTTGGAATCGCGTGAAATTTGTACAGAATGTGGTTAAGATCATGTGGTGCATGTCCATATTTTTAGTTTCTGGAAAACAGGCTAAAAAGGTTGATTTTGATGCCGGGCAATACAGGGTATGCTGCTGGAACGTTTTCCAGCCCATGAAGGAAGTCGTTTATGATGCTATAAGTACATTTTACCATGTTGCATCCCATACACTTGCATTGACATGCTCGTATGTTTCATGCTCATGATTTTATTGATGTTTTATATAAAGTTTCTGTTTTGAAAGAATTCCGTCCTTTCTGGCCAGCTTAACCTGCTACAGATCCGGGGTTAATTGATCTGAAGAGTGATAAGAACCGAGCCAGGCCCGGTATAATAGGTCTGAAGATGATCATGATTCTAAGAACCGATCCAGGCCTGGTATAATAGGTCTGATGAGCTATAAGAACCGAACCAGGTCCGGTATAATAGACCTGAAGGTGATCATGTTATAAGAACCGAGTCATGCCCGGTATAATAGGCTGACACTCTTTCTTGTTTTATGATGAGCATGATTTAAAAGAAAGAAAGAAAGTTCAAGTATTTTTATGAGCATGTCTAAATGAAAGAAAGAATGTTTTCCATTGCAATCGCATTGCATTCACATTTTCATACACAGTATGCATGACATCCATTCATAAAAGTAAGGGTTGGCTATAGCACGTAGAATCTAACTAAGTGATGACATTTAGATCTTAGCTAAGTGTTGATATGACTTTTAAGCATGATGCTTCGGAAAGGTATTGGCAGGTATGATTTTAACTTAAGGAATTGGGGTTTGATTCTTGGATGCCGTTTTCTCATTATTGTATGATGTTATTGTATACTTGCTGGTGACTTTGTCGCTTACCCATTTATTTTTCCCCCCAGAGCCAGGTAATGAAGTCGAGTGGATTGATGATGAGCCCAGGGTGTCATACCCGTAGGTTATTGAAGTCGCTATTAAGAGAATGATGAAGGAAGCTTTTTGATGAACCTTTGAGACATTTTGGGACTTAGCTATTTTTGGTTTCTCCTTCGGATTATGTTGGCATAATTTCGCGGAATAGTTTGCTATCGGATCAGTTTGTATAATTTTGCTATGTATTCGCGATTTGACGCTTTCGGATTAAGGTTCAAATTCTGCCGTATTTTTATCTACCTGTTAAGATCGTGACTTTGTAATCCATGTTCATCCATGGGTTTTTACGAGTTAAGTATCGACGCTTTGTATTTTTCCGAAAGGGAAAGTACGGCGGGTGCACCGTACGAGGGTAGCCAAGTACGGGGCGCTACAACGGAGGTACCAGGCGTCGATCCATAACATATCGTAGTCCAGAATTAAAATATGTGGACTTTCATGCTAACACGTCAACTAGTAGCAAAACCGAGGCAGAATAAAAACTTTGTAAAATAAAAACGTCTAGGCAACCATCATTAGTCTTACAACATGATCATAAAGTAGGGAAATCCCAAAAGTAAATGTTTCCATCATAATTTCATAAAAAATCATCAATCATAACCATCTCGTCAAGTCTCTTACTTCGTCAACCTCTCGTACTTCTACTGGTAAGGTTCATCTTCGATCCATTCAACTCTATTTCCTACGGATTCTGGGAGGAAAAATAAGGGGTGAGTGACGATGTCACCAGCAAGTAAACTATAAATAATCGTGAATTAAATGGAAAGTACATGTAAGAACCAAACCCCAATAATTCGGTTTAGAAACATACCTGACTTTCCGTCCAAACACATAAGAAATCAGCTTATAACTTATCAAAGATCATAACTTATAAAAGTTCATAACTGATAATAGTTCATAACTTATTAAAAGATCATCACTCAATAAATATCATAACTTGGGAGCTACCAAGTCATAACAACTTAGTCTAATTATCACGTACCAATATTCGATGACTCATTAAATGCAACATGCATGACTATGTACGTGTGATGCATCATGATAAAAAAATAAAGATAAGTTCTTTCGTTCTTTCTTTCAAAACATCATTGTCAAGAAAACAAGCGAGTGTTCAGATCTATTCTATCCGGATATGAGGCGGTCATATTCTTCTCTTCGAATCTATTATTCCCAGATTTGGAGTGGTCATGTCATCACTCATAGTCACCAGGTCTATTCTCTCTAGGCATGTACTATTCTCTCCGGGCCTGAACGGTCATTATCATCAGATCAATTAACCTATCTGGAGCGAGTCCTGCTGGCCAGAAACACACGGTACCGGTGGAAAGCGTTCTCTTAAAAAACGGAATCTTTTCTTTAAAAACGCTTTTTCATCATTTTTTCTCATAAAACCAGTTCCATAAATCATGTAAATGACGATGATGCAATGTATGACATGTACCATGCAATTCGTGACATGATGCGTTACATACGTACAAGTACAACTTATTCTTTAGGCTGGAAAAATTTCCAGAATTATCGTCCCAATTGCACGGCCTCAAAACCTCACAGTTTCGGCCAATTATCATGATTTTTCGTCACACATATGCATAAGGTGTCTTATCTATTTGCCATATAAATTTCGTAACATTACGAGACGTGTAAGACCCTTAATTTATTTAATTACGAAACAGGTTACTGCTGAATTTCAGCAGTGCAGTGTCCTTTCTTTTACTTTTCCTTAGAGTCCATTAAGTTTCATTTAATTTGGGCCAACCCTGGAAAATGCTGTAGAAATACCATTAATTAATGATCATAAGCCCAAACTTTACAAATAAGTCTATGCCCACCAATACAAAGCCCCACGACCAGTTCTTTAACTCTGCCAAAATTCCAGATTAGTAACACCAACTTAACTTTGGTGATTACCCCATAAAATAATAATTCTAAGCTAAGTGGTTTACATGGAGACACTCACATATGTCTTAAGTAATTACCATAAAAATTTCACAGCATTATAATAACTTTAAAGGGGTTATTTATTCTTTTTCCCAAAACGGGTACATGCCGATTTCAGGAATGACCAATTTTACTACGAATTTTATTGTGACCAAACCGTAAGTACTTTTTGAAACATTCCAACTCACAAACTTAATAAACACATAGGGCTAGCATCCTAACAAAAATCAGCCCATTTTCATATTTCTAAGGTCCATTTTTGGGTCAATCAGTATGTCATATAAAATCTGTTCAGTCCAGTAATTCCAGTTTTACCAGTTTTACTGAAAATTCCGTTAAAAATAAACCGTAACTCCTCTTAACAAAATTACAACTCTCATATTTACTACAACCATAGGGCTAGTGTCACGCCAAAAATTAGCTTAATTGAATACTTCTAAAGTCCATTTTCAGGTCCCACAAAACATCATGATATTCTGCCCTGTTCAAGTAATTCCAATTTTGTCACCTTTTCTTACCACATGTGTCCCGACTTGAGTCATTCTTCATGAATGACCTAAATACACTTTTAAAATACACTTTGCAGGTTTCAGTATATTCTAAAAAGTCATCTACATGTCACTTCAAAACAGTTTGAATGATACACATATCATTCCTTTGGTCTTGCACATTATGTTCATACTAGAATCCATTCTTGGTATAATTGGTGTATATGTTGCCTACCCCCAAAACAGCCCGTTTATACGCATGCAAGGGCTTAAATCATATCTCCATAATGAACATGTTAAGCTTAAATCATAAAGCACACATCTTGTTGAAACCTTTACCCCACAAGTCACAATTTATCACAAGAACTACATTTATTTCCTATTTTCATCCAACCGTCCCCCGTACATGTCAAAGAAGAGATCTTTGTCGCATTCATCTTAGGTTTACATCATATTATACTTAAAAAGAGCCAAGAATCCATCTTTAAATAAAATCTCATACATGCAAGCCACCTTACTCATGAATCCGAAAACTTCATCCTTCAAGCTTAGTATTTTATATCTAAGATTGAAAATTAGCAACATCTAGACAAGCCATGAGTATTTATAGTGTACTTGCCTTTCTCACACTTACACCTTTCCTTAGCTTGAAATGTGTGTGAAATGGGTGAAGTCTTCCTCCTCTTCACATGTGAACCCCACGGTTTTGGAGGGGAAAAAAGAGAAAAATTGTTAGTCAATGTTCTTAAGTGAAAGATGTAACTAAATAGAGGCTAAATGGACTAACCAAGATGGAGCTTGAGTGGTGTTCAAACCTCTTAAGACTATCACCTCTTAAAAGCTTGAAAATTTGAACCTAGTGACCATGGAGGTCACGGTTTTAGGGAAAGAAAGGGTAGAAAGGTGAGCTTCATTTGATGAAGAATATAGAAATTCTCTTAGAATTGAGGATATACTAACCTAGAACAGCTTGATCTTGGATGAACCCTAAGTCTTCTTAGCTCAACCTTGGTCGGGTGTTTTGAGAAGAAGAAGAATAGAGAAAACTTTCTTGCTCTTTGTGGGTTCTTTGAGGGTTGGGAGTAAGAGAGTGTTCTATGGTTCTCTTGGAATGAATTTGCCTTATTAGGCTAAGGTGCTAGCCGTTGGGGGTAAGAGGGGATAAGGGATTACCATGGTATGGTTAAGGTAATTAGCCTTAGTTACTTTAGTTAATCAAGGTTACTTTAATGCAACTAGAGTTACTTTAGTGCAACTAGGATTACTTTAATGGTTAACTTGAGTTACATTAACTCTGTGGTTAATGTAAATTAGTCATGGTAATATTTGAAAGGCTCCTTGGTTGCCCACTTGGTGGGTATCCGGCGGTTAGGGTCTTAATGACCCTAACCATGCTTAATTCTTTTTAATAAAAAGTTATGTGGTGGTTGCCTCCTTTTTAATTAATTATTTTCCCCCTTTTTTTAAAAATATAAAATCAGGGAAAACCTTGAGTTCTTTTGGGCTAAGGGCCGAAATTTATGTAAGTGTTGGGAAAATTTGCCCACTACTTAAAATTGTCTAATTGTCATTTGGGCTTATTTAAAGGTGGCCCTTATGATTAGCCTTCTTTTAATTTGAAGGAAAACCTTCTAAGGCCCTTTTTATCCTTTTGGCCGAAATCTCCTAGACCCTTAGGGGTAAATTGGTCACTTCACATAATCCATAATTCCCGCTTGAATTACTGCATAATATTTTTCCTTATTACAAGTCTAACTAGAGAAGTAATCATAAAACTAAATAAATTGTACTTGAAGATGTCCTTTTTTCATAGCTTCACTTAGACAAGTCTCAAGTACAATGTGATTCCTCGTTTGGTACAACACCAACCATCTAAATATGTAAGCTTTTTCCTAAGCCAAGGTTTTATCCACAAGGGTGGTTTTACTTGGCAAGGTTTTAATGCGACATAACATATATGACTGGAGGTTGACAATCATACACTCCCTACATTCTCTTTTTGCATATGATTAACCCTTGTGTAATATGGTTTTCCTCCGCCACAAGTGAGGACTATATTCAATAAAATATACCTTATATAAAATATATATATATATATATATATATATATATATATATATAGAGGAAAGACGGGTGGTACCGTCTGATATTTTATTAATAATAACCCTCACTTATGGCAGAAGAATATCGTGCTTACATGCATCATGAGAGACTCTCTCACCAAAAAACGAAATAAAGTAAAGAGAATTCTTTCTTTAAATTTATGTTTGTACAAAGGAGATTGATAAAGAAAATCTAATCTGTATACAGAGCTAATATATTCTGGCATGTTGAAACTAGCAGCATCTATTACCAGTGCGTAATCCAGCAGAGCGTTCCTCAGAAATCGTGTATGCCACATGAATGAAATGATCAGAAAAACATATGCATAATATAACAAAAGAAGTGATGTAAAGTCCATGGACATACCAACGTTGTCTGCATTAAGAATGAATACATGCAATAGAAATGAAAACCAGGCGGCCCTTCAAATTATTCGCAGTCGAAGGTCATCATAAAAGGGCAATATAACGCATTCCAATGCCTCGTGAAATCCATAATATGAATAAATGTTAGTCAATTTTGTCGAAATCAGAACACTGATGAAAATTAATCGAGCATGATAAAGGAGACTAGCAATGCATGAAGCTGTTAGAATAATGCAACTAAGTACGTACCCATTTGTTTGTACCCATCAATGATACAGACAACATTTTGGCAGTATAAACAGTCCACGACCAGTCGAGTAGATGGACTATCCTCAGGGAAAGGTCTCGCCAGCCCACAGATGATGGAATCTCGCATTTGCCACGAAATAGAAAATGTTATCCAAACATCAAGCATGAAATTGAGACAAAGGAAATAAGAGTGTGAAAGATCATACCATTGTTGCCTATGCCAAAGAATGACACAGGCAACCGAAAAATGTATGCGCCAACCTATTGGGAGACATGTAGAGTTAGAGTCGAATGTTTGGAACTGAATTATTCAATATAATGGCCCCACATACTTCACTTGGTAGCTCATTCAGCGATGAATAGAGGGTCAAACCTACTGAATGATAACCATGTCTAGATAGAGCATGTGCTGCAGCACTTGACTCTCTGGGACAATAAGAGATCAAGGAAGCATTACGGCGCAGGACTTGGATTGTACGTCGCAGGTCTATTGCTAATGATTCTGTACATTGATCGGGCGATGAGATATGATTTAGCAGCAAGTGACAATCTATCTCAACCATCAATTGATCATGCGTTGTTGTGTAATAAATCAAGGCATATTGAAGGGCCTTCAGTTCGGCCCTCATGGTGTCTCTACTGGCAAGATAAAGCAAATAGCAGACATAAAGTCCCCCTGATTGTTGCGTAGTAATGCTCCAGCTGCCGCCGCACCACGACTCACAGCAGCATCCACATTAACTTTAACTTGCCTAATGGAGGCAAATGCCAACAAATGATTCTATCGCGACGCATACGTGAGGGAGGTGAGAAAAATCGTGCTGCCAAATAGGGTATGGATTGCAAAAATTTGTGTCCCTGAGTCGAAGCACACCATGTCTAAATATGGTCCCAGACACGCTCAGATAATCTCCTAGAAGAAAAAGTATTCTCTCTAAAACAAATGCTGATATATTCCTTCCCGATGACCCATGTTACAAGTGACGGAACTACTACCCTTAATTGCCCAAGCATATGATGTTTAGATGAAGTTCGCCAGCATTTGAAAAAAATAAGTCTGAATGGTCAAATTTCCAGGCATTGGCCCAAAAAAAGTATGGATATTTCTTGCCATAACGGTTGGATCAATGGGCAATGGAGAAAAATGTGATCTCTGAGATCAGAATGTAGTCGGCATAACACACTCTGCGCAGGAAAGATAAACTGCCATGTACAAATATTATCTGCCAATGGCAAAGATTGCATCCAGAGTTTCCAGACAAATACATTGCACCCCTTTGGAATGCACGACCACCAAATGAAACATGCATAATCCAAAGTCGCGGCATCAGAGACTAGCAGGGTATAAACAGACTTTAATGAAAACTGCCCATCAGCTTCAGCATCCAATGGAATCCATCTGGTGACTGTTGCACTCTAAGAGACATATATTCATGTATGTGACAAATGCGTTTCCAAATAGACGAATCATAGATATGTGAATATAACGTAGTACGACGCACATACTTACTACGACTATAAGTTGCCCACAAAGAATGTGAATGATGATACTTCTGTAGGACATGCAAGGCACCACTAAAAGGGGGGATGTGTTGAATAGTGGGCGCGGAAAATTTGGTTTTTAAAATTGTTTTAAAACAAAAACCCAACTTCTTAAAATAGTTTCTATTTTCAGGGAATGTTTTACAACATTTTAAAAACTAGGTTAAAGGTCTTCAAAAATTCTGAAATTTGGACAGATCTTAGTATCAGATGTTCTGAGTATATCCTAAAAATATCATATTAAAATTCAACCTTTAACCCTTTCAAAAATTGTTGGTGGTCAGATTGCGCAAATCTGCCAGAAATAGTAGTCTTACTTGAAAATTTTTTTCTAATTAAACCGTGACTCCAAATGATCTGAAAATTTAATTTCAAACCCCTTTTTATAAGTATTTATTTGGGTTGAAACAGTTTTGAAATTTTTTTTTGGGAAGTTAGTCAAATACGTTCAAAGTCTTAACCTTTGCAAGCCTGAAAATCAGACTGCACTAGTCTCAGAACTTTTGACGTTTGGATAGCTTATACTTGTCCAAAATGGTTGAAACTTGCACCAAATGAACCTCAAAACGTGTGGATATGTTTCTGAAAAGTTTCGTAATTTTTGAAGTTTGTTTACTATTTTTAGGAACATGATGAAAATGATACACTGTGCTGGAAACTGAAAGTAAGTGCTGAAAAGTAAAGAACACAAGGAATTTTATACTAGTTCGGTTAAATCAGACTACTCCATTCTTCGAGGACACAGTAGAGAAAAGGGGGTTTGCGTGATTTCAAAATATGTGATTTAAATGCATGACATATACAGACGTGCATGATATATACATGTATGCATGATACGTTGCTTATTACTTGCCTTATTTAGCTTGTATATAATGTTGCCGTACTAACGAGCCATGAAGCGTTAAAGCTTACATCATATGGCAAACATTTGTTGTGTTTATACTATTTTCAGGTGCCACCATTAATGAACTAAAGAAGTTCATTAAGTGAATTACTTAGTTTATTAAACTAAGTAGTTCATTAAAAGAAGCTACATTTGGAAAAGGCACAAAGGCAACAAGGCTAAGAAAGGAAAGTCTTCTCCTCCTCCCCTCATTAATATATACACGCATATACATATATATATGAATATATTTTCAGATTTTTTTTAAAGGGCACATGCACATGTATTCCAACGTACTACCGACACGTTATATATTTTACGTACGCACGTTAACGTCACACCACTATACTTAACTCATATTTATGAGTATATTCAAGTCTTATATCATATGATATAAGTTATGGTGATGACAAATTAAATACGACACGTTAAAAGGTTCTAAACCGAAAATTGTCGTATTGGACGAATACCGAAACTTCGCCAACGTGTCACGTACTTGCCGTAAATAAATGGCCAGCCCCTATCCTTCAAAAATCATCAAAAAATTTCGTGCCTAGGGTGATATTTTCAGCCAAAAATTCTTTCCATGTTGGCACACAGAAATCACCCCACATTAAGGCCAAAATGTGAAGATTCCAATTCTAATTTTGACACATGTTAATGGCGCCACTTTAAACCAGACAAGTGCTGAGATTTAAAGTATATAATATAAATATTATGTGTAACATAATATATATAAAATGTGCAAGAAGTTGGAATTCAATTAGAGAAAAATCGAGTAATCGATAAATATCGAAAATTCGGTATTCTACGTACACAATGCATGGAACGTTTTTGGCATATCATATGACATGTATCTAGGCACGTTTTACATATGTCATACATCTTAAAGTGTTCTAGAAAATTAAATTAATGACTGATTGGAATATAACATGTGTATATTATTAAATGTGCACTATTTTACCAAGTTAGCAAAAATAATTTTCAGCATATGTATATACATTATACACGCATATCACAGCTGATTTAGAGCCTTTTTGGCATATTGATTGGTCAAGAATCAATCATGCAAGGTTGGTGAATTAAAGAAACGAGCTACAAATGGTAAGGTTTGAAACTTTGTTACATTTAAAGCACATGCTGAAAATTTCAGCATGTTGAAATAGGCTGGCCGATTTTTGTAGGTTAATGAGACATATTTTATCATCTTGAATTATGTGATTGATAGGAAGAAGAAATGGAAGCAATTTGAATATTTTTTAAAGTCATAAAGTGCGATATTTTATATATCACACATGCTGAAAATTTTTCAGCATGTGTGTGGTATGTCTTGGCCGAATGGAAGGTCATAAAGGTGTCCAAATTCAGTTCCAATGTGATAAGGATATTTGCCATCAATTGGTGATTCATTTTAATTAGAAAAATCAAAGAAAAATAGAATTATTTTGAACTTTAACTCCATGTATCACATGCTGAAAATTCAGCATGATAAAACCTCTTAATGGCCGAATTTCGTACCTTGTGTGGGAGGAATTTTGTCTTGCTAAATTGATGTGACAATCTTATGTATTATGGAAATTATTTTGTGTTGATTTTGGCACATGTTTGATTGATATATTCAGATTTTTCCAAGTCATCAATGATGACAAAATTCAACCTATCATGAAGTGGCAAGTAACCAAAGCTTAAATGATCATCTAATGAGAAGGTGACAAGTAAGCAAGACCATGTCACAATGATGTCTTACATTCTCTCAAGGACTTAGAAGATAATTTTCAAGAGGGGGAAGATACCTATAGGGGACGGCTACATGGCAATAAAAGGAAAGAAGATGAGCAAAAACAAGACAAGCACAAGCATTGCAAAATCAAGTGATCAAAACACCTAGCCTCTCTTTTTCTACTCTATCTTTCTTTCTTCTTCTTGAAAGCCTATTGTATTCATATTTTTCAATCTTGAATAGGCTTGCTATAAACCACCACATATTCTATATCTTTGTAAAAGATTGATCAAGGTGTGATCAATCTTCAATCTTGCGAGGTGGTGGTGTTCGTGCGAATTGTATTCATCGTACAAGGTTTGTAAAGGGTTGGAGTTGGTGTGTAACTCCATCAAACCTGTGGTAAGGTGTATTGCGTGTGTGTGATTAGTGTGTACCAAGGACGGTGTTCCTTGAAGACTGGAGTAGGTTGTTTATAACCGAACTAGTATAAAATTCTTGGTGCCATTTACTTTCAGCATTTATTTTCTGTTACTACAAAGTTTACTCTTATTGTTTGCATTCATAAAAATAGTAAATGACTTTCAAAAATCACGAAAATTTCTAGAAACATAGCCACACGATCTAGGGTTAATTTGGCACAAGTTTCAACCCTTTTGGATAAGTATAAGTCGATCAAACATCAAACGTTCTGAGACTAGTGCAGGCTGATTTTCAGACTTGCAAAGGTTGAGACTTTGATTGTAATTGACCCACTTCCCAAAGGGATTTTGCAAAAATGTTTCAACCCACTTACATATAGTATATAAGGAGTTAGTGATTAAATTTTCAGAGCATTTGGACTTACACACAAATAGGAATAAATTTTTCAAAGCCGTCTACCGTTTCTGGCAGATTCGTGCAATCTGATCACCAACGATTTTTGAAGGGGTTAAAGGTTGAATTTTAATTTGAAATTTTTAGGGGACCCTCATAACATCTGAGGCTAAGGTCTCTCAAACTTTCAGAATTTTTGGATACCTATAACCTGGTTTTAAAAACGTTTTAAAACTGGTCCTGGAAACAGAATCTGTTTTCAGAAGTTGAGTTGTTTAGTTTTAAACAAATTTTAAAAACCACACTTTCCGCACAACCTATTCGACCCCCCCTTCTACTGGTGCCTTGCAGATCCTACAAGTGGTATCAGAGTGCAGGAATATTCACTTCAAAGAATCCAACGATTCAGTGAGATGGCAACCACAAATCTCAAAACCGAGCAAGAAGGTATGTCGAGCCAAAGGCCTCCACTTTTTGACGGTGAGTCGTTTATTCAGTGAAAACTTAGAATGAAACTTTTTCTTATGGCTATAGCAATAGATCTTTGGTCGATTATTGAAGATGGTCTTTTTGTCCCATCTAAGTTATCCACCGTATACGGAGTCACATTAGAAGTTGTTAAATCTAGACAAGAATATACGAGTGATGATAAAAAGAAACTTAGTATGAATGCTAGGGCTATGCGATTGCTCTTAAACGGATTAAATAAAAGTGAGTCTAGTTATGTCTCAAATTGTTCGAGTGCACAAGAAATGTGGAGGATACTAGAAATGAAACACGAAGGCACGAGTCAAGTAAAAGAGTCAAAAATAAACATGCTTATGTCCACACTTGAGTCGTTTAAATTATTGCCTAATGAGTCTATTGTTGATATGGATCTTCGTTTGACTAACATCTACAACTCTCTTGAGTCTCTTGGTAAAGCTTTTACCACGCAGGAAAAGGTACAGAAAGTCCTACGAAGCCTTCCATCCGAGTGGGACCCTAAAGTGACCGCAATAGAAGAAAGCAAGGAAACTAAGTCAATAAAGATGGAAGAATTAATCAGAACACTTAAGGTCTATGAGAATAAACTCACCATACAGAAATCGGAGTCATCTAAACAAGGTAAAGCTATTGCTTTTAAATCAAATGAATACGTCTCTTCTCCTTCCGATCACGTAGATGATAGTGATTCTGAATCGGATAACGATGACCTAATTCTATTGGCTAAAGGCTTAAGAAAATTTATGAGAAGGTCATTTAGAAACAAAAATAAGGGTACTACAACTAACAGAAATAAGAACAAGTCAAATGATAAAGATGTGAAATGTTATGAATCTGCAAACTCGGACACTTATCATTGACTGCCCCAATAAAGAAAAACAAACAACTAAATACCCTGACAAGGTGCGGAACAAAAATAGACCCGTCTCAGAACCCAAGCAAGGAAACATGCTCTAAAAGCCTCCACCTGGATTGATTCATCGGATTCTAAAACTGAGACCGAAGAGGAGACTGCATGCTTTGCATCCAAAGCATCTAATGAGGTATCATCTGATTCTGATTCTGACTCTGAACCTTCTTATGATGATATTTTTAGTCAGTATTTAGAATTGCACAAATTCACTAAGACTCTCGCTAAGGAAAAGAAGCGATTAATTGAAGACAAGAAACTGTTAGAATCTTCTAACGAGAATCTTGTCGCTCAATTAAGCGATTCAAAGAAAGAGTCATCATGTGTCATTACTGCATTAAAGACAGAGATTTCATCATTGACCACTCAAAATAATGAAATGAAATCCGAGATTTCAAATTTGAAATCAAGGAATATAGATCTAGAGAAAATGATGAAACAGTTTGATACGGGATCCAACATGTTGCATCGCATTATCTTATCTCAAAAGCATGACAGTGACAAAACGGGTTTGGGATACGTTGATACTAATGAAGTATCAACCAAACCAACCAAGTTTGTTGTGTCTAAGAAAGTAGACACCCCAAAGCAACTGCCCCTTCCCTCATCACGCCCCACTTCCTCTTCATATCCTATGAAATACAACTTTGTACCATATAGATATGAAAAGAAAAGAGTAACATACACGAAATTCATATCATCCACGCACTACGCACACACACACAAGGACATATCAAAAACGTCCTTCATTCAATGAGTATAAAGGAGTCCTTGGGCAAAGACCCAAAGTGCATGCACCACATGTCTACTATATCGCACCTTCATTCTTGCCATTTGATAGACCAAGAAGGATCACCCAAGTATGGGTACCGAAAGGTACTTTTACCAAGAGGTGATTAACTAACTCGAAAGGATCCAAAGTTAAAAGGGTACCTAAATCATCTTTGCATATTGCAGGGAGCCCACACATCGAAAGATACAACTATAAAGTGGCTCCTTGACAGCGGTTGCTCGAGGCACATGACGGGCGACCCGAGCTTGTTCACCAAATTAAAGAATGTCACAAAAGGCAGATCCGTGACCTTTGGAGACAACAACGAAGGCAAGATCATCGGAAAAGGTACGATTGGAAATCCAAGTACTCTCCAAATCTCCGTCGTCTTTTTGGTAAGGAACTTATCCTACAATCTTCTTAGCATTTCTCAATTTGTTGACAATGGTTTTAATGTGTGTTTTACTCACCCTTATTGCAATATAATAAATAAAAATGGAGAAACCGTTTTAAAAGGAAAACGAGAAGGTAACAATTTTACACTTTCTATGGATGATGTGGTAGACGCTAAAGTTAAGTGGTTTATGTCAAATGAACCCAATGTGAATTTATGACATAGACGTTTAGGACACATTGGTATTTCTACACTAGAAAAACTTCAACGAAAGAACCTAGTACGAGGATTGCCTACGCTTGATTTAGATAAATTTCAATTGTGTGAATCTTGTATAAAAGCAAACAAACACGTGAGTCACTTAAGCCTAAAAATGAAATAAGCACAACTAGAGTCTTAGAACTATTACATACTGATTTGTTTGGTCCTAGTCGCACTACAAGCCTTGGTGGGCGCCACTATGCATGCATGATTGTTGATGATTTTTCTCGTTATACTTGGACTTTATTTCTTGCACATAAGGATGATAGTGCCGTTGAGATTGCAAAATTAATCAAACAACTTGAAAATCAATACGGTGTCAATGTGAAAAAGATAAAAAGTGATAGAGGCGGTGAGTTTAAAAACAAAGAGATGATTTCATTTTGCGAAGAAAAGGGAATTAAGCATGACTTTTCGCCACCTAGAACTCCACAATTAAATGGAGTAGTAGAAAGAAAGAATCGTACTTTACAAGAAATCGCTAGGACAATGTTATGCAAAAATAAATTGCCTAAATTTCTATGGCGGAAGCCGTAAATTGTGCTATATTGTAAATCGCCTATTTATAAGAAAGAAAATAAACAAGATGCCTTATGAGATTTTGAATGATCGTATGCCTAAGATTGACTATTTTCGTGTGTTTGGATGCAAATGTTTTGTTTTAAATACAAAAGATAATTTAGACAAATTTGAATCCAAATCAATTGAGTGCATTTTTGTTTGATATTCTATAAATTCAAAGGCATATAGATGTTATGATCCTCTCACTAGACAGATCATGGAATCTATTCATGTGAAATTCAATGAATTTGGTCAGATTGATAAAAATAATGAATATGACGATGATTTTGAATTGAAACCCGTGTTGAATGAAGATGATGTTATATTTGATATGCATGATATGAATGACACACTAGAAATGCATGATCACATAGAAATTCATGATAACATAGAAAATAATCAACCAAGATGGCATGGAGATCACCCACATGATCTCATCATAGGCGACCTCACTCACGGTATGCGACCACGTAGAAGAATTACTTCGGACGAAATAAATAAATTTCATGCTATGATTTCTGAAATTGAGCCCAAAAACGTGCATGATGCTTTGAGTGATTCTTCTTGGATTGATGCTATGCATGATGAACTTAAACAATGCGTTAGAAACGATGTATGGGATTTAGTGCCACGACCACAAGATAAGACTATAATAGGCACAAGTGGGTGTTTAGGGATAAAATGAATGAAGAAGGAAAGGTCGTTAGAAATAAAGCGAGACTTGTAGCACAAGGCTATAATCAAGAAGAAATAATTGACTACGATGAAACATTTGCACCTGTAGCACATTTAGAAGCTATACGACTCTTACTTGTATGAAAGATTTTAAATTGTATCAAATGGACGTAAAAAGTGCATTCCTAAATGGATTTATACAAGAAGAAGTATACGTGAAGCAACCACCCGATTTTGAAGATTTGAAACATCCCGATCACGTGTACAAACTAAAGAAGGCACTATACGGACTAAAGCAAGCACCGAGAGCATGGTATGATCGTTTAGCTACTTTCCTCTTAGAAAATGATTTTAAACGAGGTACTATAGATAGTACACTATTTTCGAAACAAGATAAATCGGATTTACTCATTATCCAAATCTACGTTGATGACATTATTTTCGGTTCTACCTCACATAGACTTGTTGAAGATTTTGAAAATTGCATGAAATCTGAATTTGAAATGTCTATGGTTGGTGAACTTAACTATTTTCTTGGCTTGCAAATTAAGCAAACTAGAAAAGGCATTCACATAAGTCAAGCAAAATATGTCAATGACATGATTAAAAAGTTTAACTTTGAAAATTTGAAACCATCCCCCACCCCTATGAGTGTCACTACTTAATTGGACAAAGATGAACATGGTAAAGACGTTGATAATGGCTTATATCGATCTATGATTGGTTCTTTGTTATATTTAACTGCAAGTAGGCCTGATATCATGTTCAGTGTATGCATTTGTGCACGATTTCAGAGTCAACCTAAGGTGTCTCACTATAATGCGGTAAAAAGAGTATTCCGTTATATTAAGCACATGCCCACCTTAGGAATTTAGTATGATAAGGATTCCACATTTAACTTACATGCTTATACTGATGCAGATTATGGTGGCTGCAAAAGATAGAAAGAGCACGAGTGGGACTTGTCAATTTATAGGAAACTGACTCATTTCATGGTTTTCCAAAAAGCAAGCAAGCGTTACTTTGTCCACTACTGAGGCTGAGTACATGGAACTTAGCCTTTGTTGCACACAGTTGTTGTGGATAAAACAACAACTCTCGGACTTTAGAATTACCGTAAATAGAATTCCTATATATTGTGATAGTATGAGTGTCATTAATTTGTCAAAGAACCCCGTGTTACATTCTAAGGCTAAGAATATAGAAGTACGCTATCACTTTCTTCGTGATCACATAAACAATAGTGATATCGTCATAGATCACGTACGCACAAAAGCACAAGTAGCGGATATCTTTACAAAAGCCTTAAATCAATCCACGTATGAATCTCTTTGTTCCAAATTAGGTATGCTTCCCGTTGATATGATTTGATTTGATGTGATTTGATTTTCTTTCCTCATTTACAGGAATCTTTTGATTTACTTTCCAAAATAAAAGGGGAGAGAAAGCATGATTTAAGGGGGAGAGAGACACTAATTGATACTGTTTGCACAAATCATGGGGGAGACGGATTTGAAATTTGAAATTCAAATTTCTAATTTATGCATGTTTGAAGGGGGAGCGATAGTATTTAAATCATGTGCATAAGTTATTTTGAAAATCATCAAACGGAGAGATTGTAGAGAAAAGGGGGTTTGAGTGATTTCAAAATATGTGATTTAAATGCATGACATATACAAACGTGCATGATATATACATGTATGCATGATAAGTTGCTTACTACCTGCCTTATTTAGCTTGTATATAATGTTGCCGTACTAACGAGCCATGATGCGTTAAAGCTTACATCATATGGCAAACATTTGTTATGTTTATACTATTTTCTGGTGCCACCATTAATGAACTAAAGAATTTCATTAAGTGAATTACTTAGTTTATTAAACTAAGTAGTTCATTAAAAGAAGCTACATTTGGAGAAGGCACAAAGACAACAAGGCTAAGGAAGGAAAGCTTTCGCCTCCTCCCCTCATTAATATATACATGCATATACATATATATATGAATATATTTTCAGATTTTTTTTAAAGGGCACATGCACATGTATTTCAACATACTACCGACACGATATATATTTTACGTACGTACGTTAACGTCACACCACTATACTTAACTCATATCGATAAATATCGAAAATTCGGTTTTCTACATACATAATGCATGGAATGTTTTTGGCACATCATATGACACGTATCTAGACACTTTTTACATATGTCATACATCTGAAAGTGTTCTAGAAAATAAAATTAAGGGCTGATTGGAATATAACATGTGTATATTATTAAATGTGCACTATTTTACCAAGTTAGCAAAAATAATTTTCAGCACATGTATATACATTATACACACATATCACAGCTGATTTGGAGCTATGTTAGCATATTGATTGGTCAAGAATCAATCATGCAATTTTGGTGAATTAAAGAAAGAGCTACAAATGGTAAGGTTTGAAACTTTGTTACATTTAAAGCACATGCTGAAATGTTGAAATAGGCTGGCCGATTTTTGTAGGTTAATAAGACATATTTTATCATCTTGAATTATGTGATTGATTGGAAGAAGAAATGGAAGCAATTTGAATATTTTTTAAATTCATAAAGTGTGATATTTTATATATCACACATGCTGAAACTTTTTTAGCATGTGTGTGGTATGTCTTGGCCGAATGGAAGGTCATAAAGGTGTCCAAATTTATTTCCAATGTGATAAGGATATTTGCCATCAATTGGTGATTAATTTTAATTTGAAAAATCAAAGAAAAATGGCATTATTTTCAACTTTAACTCCATGTATCACATGCTGAAAATTCAGCATGGTAAAACCTCTTAATGGCCGAATTTCATACCTTGTGTAGGAGGAATTTTGTCTTGCTAAATTGATGTGACAATCTTATGGATTATGGAACTTATTTTATGTTGATTTTGGCACATGTTTGAGTGATATATTCAGATTTTTCCAAGTCATCAATGATGACAACATTCAACCTATCATGAAGTGCCAAGTAAGCAAAGCTTAAATGATCATCTAATGAGAAGGTGACAGGTAAGCAAGACCATGTCATAATGATGTCTTACATTCTCCCAAGGATTTATAAGATAATTTTCAAGAGGGGGAAGATACCTATAGGGGACGGCTACATGGCAATAAAAGGGAAAAAGATGAGCAAAAACAAGACAAGCACAAGCATTGCAAAATCAAGTGATCAAAACGCATAGCCTCTTTTCTTCTACTCTATCTTTCTTTCTTCTTCTTGAAAGCCTATTGTATTCATATTTTTAAATCTTAAATAGGCTTGCTATAGACCACCACATATTCTATATCTTTGTAAAAGATTGATCAAGGTGTGATCAATCTTCAATCTTGCGAGGTTGTGGTGTTCGTGCGAATTGTATTCATCGTACAAGGTTTGTAAAGGGTTGGAGTTGGTGTGTAACTCCATCAAACCTGTGGTAAGGTGTATTGCGTGTGTGTGATTAGTGTGAACCAAGGAAGGTGTTCCTTGAAGACTGGAGTAGGTTGTTTATAACCGAACCAGTATAAATTTCTTGGTGCCATTTACTTTCAACATTTATTTTCTGTTACTGCACAGTTTATTCTTTTTGTTTGCATTCATAAAAATAGTAAATGACTTTCAAAAATCACGAACATTTCTAGAAATATAGCCACACGTTCTAGGGTTAATTTGGCACAAGTTTCAACCCTTTTAGATAAGTATAAGTCGATCAAACATCAAAAGTTCTGAGACTAGTGCAGTCTGATTTTTAAACTTCCAAAGGTTGCGACTTTTATTGTAATTGACCTACTTCCCAAAAGAATTATGCAAAATTGTTTCAACCCACTTAAATATAGTATATAAGAAGTTAGTGGTTAAATTTCAGAGCATTTGGACTTACACACAAATAGGAATAAATTTTTCAAAACCGTCTACCGTTTCTGGCAGATTCGTGTAATCTGATCACCAACGGTTTTTGAAGGGGTTAAAGGTTGAATTTTAATTTGAAATTTTTAGGGGACCCTCATAACATCTGAGGCTAAGGTCTCTCAAACTTTCAGAATTTTTGGAGACCTATAACCTGGTTTTAAAAACGTTTTAAAACTGGTCCTGGAAACAGAATCTATTTTCAGAAGTTGAGTTGTTTAGTTTTAAACAAATTTTAAAAACCAGACTTTCCGAACCACCTATTCGAACCCCCCTTCTAATGGTGCCTTGCAGATCCTACAGACACCTTCCTCGGTTATCACTAATCACAAAACAACAAACAACACCTTACGCAAATTTTCCATGTGTCGTGTTCGTAGAAAACCGAATTTTCGACTTTTGTCGATTACGCAATTTTTCTCCGATTGAATTCAAACTTTTTGCACATGTTATATAGATTATGTCACACATAATATACATAGAATAACTTGAATCTTCAACTCTAATGGTTGAACCAAGTGGCGCCCCATGTGCATAAAAAGTTGAATTTGAAATCTCCACAATTTGGCCTTAATTGGGGGTGATTTGTGTGTGCCAACATGGAATGATTTCATGGATGAATATAACATGTAGACGACGAAATTTCTAATCATTTTTGAAGTGTAGGGGCTGTCCATCTATATATGGCAAGTACGTGACACGTTGGCGAAGTTTCGGTATTCACGCGATACGACAATTTTTTGGTTTAGAACCTTGTAACGTGTCGTAATAATTTTGTCATCACCATGACTTATATCATATGATATAAGACCTGAATATACTCATAAATATGAGGTAAATATAGTGGTGTGACATTAACGTACGTTTGTAAAATATATAACGTGTAGGTAGTACATTGGAATATACGTGTACAGTGCCTTTTTTAAAAAAATCTGAATATATATAAATATATATGATAAGGAGTGTGATATGAGAGGGAAGAAGAAGACTTTCCATTCTTCAATTTGTTACCTTTGTGCCTTTTCCAAATATGGCTTCATTTAATGAACTACTTAGTTCATTTAACTAAGGTACTTCACTTAATGAACTAGTTTAGTTCATTATTGGTGGCACCTGAAAATAGTTCAAACACAACAAATGCTCGCCATTTGATGTAAGCTTTAAAGCTTCATGACTCATTAGTACGACAACATTATATATGAACTATATAAGGCAGGTTTCATGCAAAAACATGTTAAGTCATAAAACATGTCATGCATTTCTTCAGCACACATTATTTAAATCATGCATTTTGTAATCACTCAAACATCTTTTTCTCTATAATCTCCCCTTTTTGATGATTTACAAAATAACCTAAGTTCATGATTTAAATTCTGTCGCTCTCCCTCCAATCATGCACAAATTCAAATTTTGAATTTAAAATTTTGAATTTTCTCCCCCTTCATTTGTGCAATTAATCTGTGGCGCCCCGCACCCCGGCCCCGCCGTACTTCACTAAGGAGAGTACTAGGTGTCATCCATACACGTCGTGATCCATGATATAAATGCATGGATTTTAGCGCTTACATGTAAGTAAGTAGGCGAAACCGTGGCAGAATTTAAACTTTAAATTAAAAACATCATCACAACCAGTCCAAGTTTACAACCCACATCAAATGTATCAAAAAGTAACAAAAGCCAATTTTTTTTCCATATCAATTACATAACTCAGTCATCCCTTAGAGCTGGCAAGACCGGCATCCTAAATCTGTCCATCCTTCATTGCACTCACGGGTAAGGAACCCTAGGTTCGTCATCGATCCATTCTACTTTGTCTCCTGCAACCTCTGGGGGAAAAATAAGGGTGAGTGACAATGTCACCAGCAAGTATACCATAAACAATCATGCATTAACTGGAAAGTACACACAAGAACCGAACCTCCAAAATTCAGTTTAGAACATACCTGACCTTCCATTAAACACCCGTAAGAAGTCAACACAAGGTATATCCAAGGTCATAGCTTAACAGAGATTGAAACTTAACAGAGATCATAGCTTATGAAAGGGATCATCACTCAATAAAGATCATGACATAGAAATGGTCATCACTCCATCAAGATCATAACCTAGAAGCTACCAATTCATAACAACTTGGCCTAAATGTCACGAATAAGATCATAACTTAGGTAACGGGAGATATGAGGATCATAACCTATGTAACATTACCTCTAGCATTTGACTAGCATCTCATCCCTTCAATCAATAGCCGTTAAGGAAATAAAATCATAGCTTAGTCACGAAGTAAGTAATAACATATCCTAGTGCAAATATACTCAATTTCATGCTCATGACCATATGCAATGCGTATGAATGTGCAAAAGTAGCGCATAATGCTCTCCATCCAACACCCGTTAATGATCATCACTTAATGCGTCAAGATCATAACTTAAATAAAATCATCACTTGATACAGAATATAACAATAAAAGACTGTAACTCGTATTGATGAATAACACAATAAGAATCATCACTTAGGGTCTACGAGGTCATCACAACATAAATCTCATGTGTCGCTTCATGAATGTAATATGCATGCATATGTACGTGTGATGCATCGAGATGAAAATGGAAATATGATCTTTTCATGCTCTTCCTTCAAATCATCATCGTCGTAAAACAATAGAGTGTTCAGATATATCTTTCCGGATCTGAGGCGGTAACTTCTTCCCTTCGAATCTATTATTCCCGGATTCAGAACAGTAACGTCATCATACTTGCCGGGTCTATTCTTTTCCGGACCCGCACGGTCATCCTCATCATCCTCATCATCATCAGGCCTATTATTTTCTGGGCCTGCACGGTCATACTGTCAGATTGCTTAACCCGGATCTGAGCGGGTTCATACTGGCCAAGTTCATACTCACACACGGTACCGGTGGGGAAGCGTTCTTTTAAAAAAACAAAAATCATCTTTTTGAAAATGCTTTTCATCTTTCTTTCGCATAAGACCAATGTCGTAAATTATGCAAGTGACAATGATGCAATGTATGACATGCATTATGTGACTCGTGAACAAATGCATCATAACATGCATACACAAACTTGTCTTTTAAACTGGGAAAACTGTCCAGCAATCACACTCTGTTTATACAGCCTCGTGCTCATCAATTCGTGCTCATATTCATAAACCCATGCCATACATATGCATAATGAAGACTTAGACACATGCTATAAAAATTTCGTAACATTCCGAAATGTCTAAGGATCTCAAAACATCATACCATCATCAAAGGTACTACTGAAATCAGCAGGGCAGTACCGTCTTACCATAGTTTCGTGGGTCATAAAGTCTTATTCATTTTGATCCTTTACCTAGAAAACATATCTAACACACCAAGGAACAATATTCATAAGGCTAAACGTCACATTTAAGCTTAAATGAGCAAGATCAAATCCTTACAACTTATGACAATAAACTGTCCTGTTTTCCAGTTTTGTACACTAACTTCAACTTAGTTGTTAACCATTAAAATGGTAGTTTCATACTGGTTTCTTTACATTAACATGTACATCTATACCTTAGGTGATTACCATAAAAATTCTAAGGCAATCCAATAAGTTTAAGGGGGTCATCTAATTAATTTCCCAAAATGGGTACGTGCAGAACCTGGAATGAGCAGTTACATCACGAATTGAATTGTGGCCAAACCACAACTCCTTTTACCGAAATTCCAACTCACAGATGTCATACACACATCAAAATATAATCATGTCAAAAATGAGCTCATTTTTACATTCCTAAGGTTCATTTTCAAGCCACACAACCTACTACTCAAAACTGTCCTGTTCCAGCAACTCTATTTGAGCAGTTTCACCAAAAATTTCATTAATAATAATTCACAACTCCTTTTTATCAAAATTCCACCTCTCACATTTCATATACACATAAGGCTATCACCATACCAAAATTTAGCCAATTCGAACACTCCTAAGGTTCATTTTCAAGTCGTACAAGATGACATATAAAACTGTCCAGCTCCAGTACTTCTATTTAACCAACCCTTACTAAAAATTTCATTAAGGACAAACCACAAATCCTTTTATCAAAATTCAAACTCTCAAATTTCTTATACACATAAGGCTATCACCATGCCAAAAATTATCCAATTTGAACATTCCTAAGGTTCATTCTCAGGTCATGCAAAACGTCACACTGTTCTGCCCAGTTTCAGTAATTTCATCTTGAGCAGTTTTACCAAAATATTTATTAAAAATAAACCATAACTCTTTTTACTGCAATTCCAACTCTCACTTGTACTACTACACACACAGAGATAGTGTCATGCCAAAATTTAGCTTAATTGAACACTTCTAAGGTTCGTTCTCAAGTCACATAATCAGCAACACAAATCTGCCAGCTCCAGTAGTTTCAGCACTTCTTCACCTTTTTATTGTTCAATCATTCTTCAACCAACTTCATTCGTTAAGGTGACTTACTAAACATCAAATACACATTTAAACATAGTTATTTCAAGTCTCATAACTCATTTTAGGCTACACATAACTCATACCAACAGTCTTGCCATCTACGCTTAGAACATGTCACTTTTCATACCAACACTTCTCTTTACATCACTAAGTTCATGTCTTGTTCTTAGGATCTTCAACTAAGATTCATAACTTAAAAATGGCTAGTCATTCAAGCATGCACTTCACAAATAAGGCAAGATTGGCTAGAGTATACTTGCATCTTTGAACCTTAGAGCTTTCTCCTTTGCTTGAGCTTTGGTTGAAATGGAATGAAGTCTTCTTCCACTTCACATGTGTAGCACGTTTTTGAAGAGGAGAAGGAGGTGAACATTAGCTACCATTTTAAATGGAGAATGGAGCTAGATTGTGGCTAGATTCATCTTACCAAAATGAAGCTTGAATGGAGCTTGAAATGGATTCAAACTACCAAGATGTTAGCTTCTCCTAGTAGCTTGTCAAATCTTCATCTTGTGACCATTTTGAATGTTCACGTTTTTGTCATGAAAGAGGGGTACCAAGGTGAGTTTCATTCTTTGAAATATAGAACTCACTTAGGAGATTCAACATTCAACTTACCTAGATGGGTTCTTCAAGGCTTGAAGATGAAGATGATCTCACACTCCTAGCTTTATCATGGCCTAAAGTTTGATGATGATGGAGTAGTATTCTAAATGTTCTAAAATTGCTTGGGGAAGATTTTCTTCCCCTTTGCTTAAGGAAAAATGTGGGTTATGTTGGGAGGGGAGGGGATTCTCGAAGCTAATTAACCTTGGTTTCTTTTCACTAACCAAGGTTTCTTTAAGGCAACTATAGTTACTTTATGCCAACTATAGTTACTTTATGCCAACCAACTATAGTTACTTTATGTCAACTATAGTTACTTTATGCCAACCATAGTTACTTTATGTCAACTATAGTTACTTTATGGCCAACCTAGGTTACTTTATCCAACTAGAGTTATTTCCTTAACCTTGTAGTAAATATTAAGTAACCATGGTAATTTTTCTTGGTCAACCATGGGGGGCTGATTTTGACTCTTGAGAGGGGACTTTACCATGCTTAATTTCTTTCCAAATAAGTCTAATAAGAAGCCATGTGGGTATTTGCCCCCTTTTTTAATTATTTCCCGTTTCTTGTTTTTAAAATAAAATTAGGAAATTCTTAATTCCCTTGGGCTAGGGCCGAAATTTGTAGTAGTTGGAGGAAAAATTGCCCACTACTTACAACTCCTTAATTCCCTTTTGGGCTTATTTCAAGAAAGCCCTTAAGATTATCATCTCTTATAATTTTTGGGAAAAACCCTTTAAGGCTCTTTTTAAACCTTGTGGCCGAATTTTCTTGAGGCTTTGGGAAGGAATTGGCCACTTCATATAGTCCCTAACTCATGCTTGAATCAATTATATCATTTGCTTATCATCCTAAATAAAAGAATTACTAAGGAAACTTAGTGAAAGGCACTTGAAGGATACTACTTTATTAATTCACTTATAGGAGTCTTCAAGTATAATTTTGACTTTTCGTCGGGGTACAACATAATCTCTCTCTCCCCCTTAAATCATGCATTCTCTCCCCCTTTATTTTTGAAAGACAATCAAAAGTGCATGTAGAAATATCAAATCAAATCTGCAGAAATCATGCCTAATTTAGAACGAAGATTTTCATACGTGGCCTGATTTAGTGCCTTAGTAAAGATGTCAGCTACTTGTGCCTCGGTGCGTACGTGATCTATGAGAATATCACCATTATTTACGTGATCACGAAGGAAGTGATAGCGTACTTCTATATGCTTTGTCTTAGAATGTAGAACAGGGTTCTTAGATAAGTTTATGACACTCATACTATCACAATATATAGGAATCTGATTTACTGTAATCCCAAAGTCTGAAAGTTGTTGTTTTAGCCATAGTAATTGTGTGCAACAAAGACTAAGTGCCATGTATTCAGCTTCAGTGGTGGATAAGGTTACGCTTGCTTGCTTTTTAGAAAACTATGAAATAAGTGAATTTCCTATAAATTGACAAGCGCCACTCGTGCTTTTCCTATCTATTTTACATCCACCATAATCTGCGTCAGTATAGGCATGCAAGTTAAATTCACAATCTTTATCATACCAAATGCCTAAAGTGGGTGTGTGCTTAATATAGCGAAATATTCTTTTCACAGCATTATAATGAGATACTTTTGGTTGACTTTGAAAACATGCACACATGCATACACTGAACATGATATCAGGCTAATAGCAGTAAGATAGAGAAAACAGTCAATCATAGACTTATATAAAGCATTATTAAATCGTTAACATTTTCATCTTTATCTAGTTTAGTGGTGACACTCATAGGGGTGGGGACGGTTTTAAATTCTCAAAATTGAACTTTTTAATCATATCATTTATATACTTAACTTGGCTTATATGTATACCTTTACTCGTTTGTTTAATTTGCAAGCCAAGAAAGTAATTCAATTCACCAACCATAGACATTTCAAATTCGGATTTCATGCAAGTTTCGAATTCTTCAACAAGTTTATGAGAGGTGAAGCTGAAAATGATGTCATCAGCATAAATTTGAATGATTAGTAAATCCGATTTATCTTGTTTCATAAATAGAGTTCTATCTATAGTGCCTCTTTTAAAACCATTTTCTAAGAGAAATGTAGAAAAACGATCATACCATGCTCTAGGTGCTTGCTTTAAATCATACAGTGCCTTCTTTAGTTTGTACACGTGATCGGGTTGTTTCAAATCTTCAAAATCGGGTGGTTGTTTCACATGTACTTCTTCTTGTATAAAGCCATTTAAAAATGCACTTTTCACGTCCAATTGATAAAGTTTAAAACCTTTCATGCAAGCAATAGTAAGTAAGAGTCATATGGCTTCTAAACGTGCTACGGGTGCAAATGTTTCATCATAATCTATTCCTTCTTATTGATTATATTCTTCTGCTACAAGTCTAGCTTTGTTTCTGACAACTTTTCCTTCTTCATTCATTTTATTTCTAAACACCCACTTTGTGTCTATCATAGTCTTATCTTGTGGTCGTGGCACTAAATCCCATACATCATTTCTTACGAATTGATTAAGTTCATTATGCATAGCATCAATTCAAGAAGAATCAATCAAAGCATCAAACACATTTTTAGGTTCAATTTCGGATATCATGGCATGAAATTGATTTATTTCATCCGGATTAATCCTTCTATGTGGTCGCACACCGTGAGTGATATCGCCTATAATGAGATCGTGTGGGTGATCTCTATGCCATCTTAGTTGATTATTTTCTACATTCTCATGCATTTCTAAGTGATCATGCATTTCTAGTGTATCATGCGTGCCATCATCATTGTAGCGCCCCGGCCCGATACCGTCAAGCAGATCAAGCGTACATCATTCACAATGTAAGATAAAAACCAGCGGAAACGTCATAAAATTTAAACCCTCATCGTCAATAATACAACAAGGAACTGCAGCGGAAATAAAAGGTGTTTGTTCATCTATCCAACATAAGTTTTAGATCAACATAATAACAACGAGTTTCCAAACTTAAAGAAAGTAGTCCGACATCTATCTATTCTCATGCCCGTCATCCCATTGAGCCCACTCGCCATCGTCCTCAATGAATATCATCTCATATTCAGGCTCACCTGAAAAAGAATAGAGTAACTGTTCTTAGCAAAATTATCGCCAGCAAGTAATCCGTCTATACACCTTACGGAATCACACACGTCGAGTCACCAGTGTATAAAACATTGCCCAAAAATAAGGTGCTCGGGTTAGCAAATAACATCTTAATAAGAATTCCTCAAAACAGATAAAGCACATATGTGTACACAGATACGAGAACCAACATGTATTAAAACAACGTATCACATAAACAAGTCATAGGCTAACCACGTTTCTTGCATATCAAGTCTTATGCTTCGTGTATCATGATGCATGTACTTCTTTAAAATCACACACAACACCCATGCATATGTCTTCTTTCATAAACATGTCATGCATGTCATTTCACAAAACATTACATCACTTTACATATCATATTCTTCGCCTAGCAGAACTTTATACCCTGTGGGTGATCAGTCCACAGCAAACATAACTTTATACCCCGTGCTGAAAGGTCCATGGCCCCATAACATATAACTTTATACCCCGTGTTGGAAGGTCCACGGCCCCATTACATATATCATATATCCGTGCTGAAAGGTCCACGGCCCCATTACATATATCATATATCCGTGCTGAAAGGTCCACGGCCCCATAAAATAACTTTATTTTCCGTGCTGATAGGTCCACGACCCCATAAAATACTTTATACCCTGCTGTTGATTCACAGATCACGCTTTTATACCCTGCTTTCGCAGACGTGACTTTTATACCCTGTGATCAACCAACAGCCATTTTGTCTTTCGAAAACTTTAAACCTTTCTTGTAATCACATGTTCTTTTGCAAAGCAAATCTCAAATCAAATGCAAGTGCCCATGTTATGATGCAGGATGCACAAGTAGCATCATATCAACATGTAACACTCACACATACATCTTGCATATCAAGTGTACGGTCTTGCACCTCAAACACTCCCTGTTCGTATTTTGCCAAGTCCGTTCGTCTCTCTTATTCACTTGAAATTCAATCTTATGCTTACTAAATCAAACTTACCATCTACACCTTAATTGCACCTCAAATACCCTTGCATTTTATGTTCAAAAGAAGTGTATAAAGTTACTACACATACATGGGGCGCCTAAAGGGTCAAAAAGACTTCCAATACAGTTGGAACGCTACATGAAGCGCCTATAGTGACTTAAAGCGCCTATACTAGGCGTTCGAAGTGTTCGGAGATGTTCCGTAGACATTGAACGCCTACATGAAGCGCCTAATGTGACATAGAGCGCTTTATGTAGGTGTTCAAAGTGTTCGGGGATGATTCAGGACACATTGAACGCTACATTAGGCGCCTAATGTGACATAAAGCGCCTAATGTAGGCGTTTGAAGTGTTCTGACGGTTCTAAATTGCAGTTTTTCTGTACAGGAAAGCTTCAGGACACATTGAATGCTATATTAGGCGCCTAATGTGACATAGAGCGCCTAATGTAGGCGTTCAAAGTGTTCTGACGATGCCAAACTGCAGTTTTTCTGCAGTAACTTCCTCTCCAACACCCTCCTTCTTCAACCCCTTCATTTTCAACACTTAAAGATCCATCTTAACATCTAGATTCATCTTACCTAACACACATCTAAACATGAATTGATGCCTAGTCATGTCTAACATCATCCACCCTTAACCTTCAATCATTCACAACCTTCAAAGGATCTCATCAACTTTCCCAACACAACAAGACTACAGCAATGTCATCTCTCATCTCTCCATTTCCTGCACTTACTCTCAACGTCTAGTGTAGACAATAAACATAAGAGTAGAGCAAGACAATAAGCACGTCAAATATACACTTTTATGGGCATGGTTGACAAACAACAAAGCACCGCACCACTATTTTCAGAAATATGGCCCAAAGACAAGACTTTACACATTTAGCAACAAGACTTACATATAACAAACCATTTAAGATAGACAAGACAAGAATACCAATGTGTGATTCATGTTTTCTCTTTGTAAGAACATAGGGCCTAAAGTATCAAAATTTACATAAAGCGTATAGAAAGATTACTTGCCTTGGAATCTAGATAAGCTTATGGATTTACTGCAGAATTTCTGTGAGAATTGAACCTAGGTTGCACTCTTTTCCTTCCTTTCCTTCTTCTTCTCTTCTTCTTCCTTCCTCTTTCTTTTCTCTCTCTTTTCTCAGAATTTTCCTCCTTCCTTTGGTGTGAAAAACCGTCCCTCAGGCTGAAATGGGGAGTTATACTAAATTTTTGTAACTCCCCTATCTCCTAGTAGGGACCTTTTAGGTAATTACCCTTAGTTACCTTTAATTCTACTTTGAACCCTTCTTTCTTATTCTTCTATGTTTTAGGTGACCAAGTCTCATAACCTACAAAATTAATTAAGTTGCATTTAAGGTTGACCTCTAAGTATTGAAAATCGTGCTTAAAAGTCACGGGGTGTAACATTCCACCCCCTTACAAAAAGTTTCGTCCTCGAATCTTACGTACCTTAGTCGAAGAGCTGAGGATACTTCTCCCGCATTTGTTCTTCGAGCTCCCAAGTGGCTTCACGTTCCGTGTGATTGCTCCACTGGACCTTTACATAAGGGATCACTCGCTTCCTCAACACTTAATCCTTTCGGTCCACCATTTTCACGGGTACCTCCTCATATGTAACATCGTCCTTGAGTTCCAAAGGTTGAGCTTCAAGTACATGACTTGGATCCGCCACGTACTTTCTTAATTGTGACACGTGGAACACATTGTGAACTTGCGCCAACACTGGAGGTAATGCCAACCTATATGCCAAAGCTCCTACCTTCTCAAGTATTTCATAAGGACCAATAAAACGAGGGCTTAACTTGCCTTTCACTCCAAACCGCATGACACCCTTGGTAGGTGATACCTTCAAATAAACTTTTTCACCCACGTCAAAATCCAATGGTCGTCGTTTGGAATCTGCCCAACTCTTGCTGCGATCCTGAGCCGTCTTGAGTCTTTCCCGAATGTTTTTCACCTTATCTAGCGTTTTCTCCAATAGCTCAGGTCCCGTGATGGTCCTCATGCCCACTTCGTCCCAATAAACCGGGGACCTACATTTCCTTCCATACAAGCCTCAAAAGGAGCCATATCGATTGCGCTGTGGTAACTATTATTATAAGAAAACTCCATCAGCTTTACCATTCCGTCCCAACTCCCTTTGAAATCCAACACGCAAGCCCTTAGCATATCTTCCAAGGTTTGAATAGTCCGCTCGGACTGTCCATCAGTTTGAGGATGATACGCTGTACTCAACCTTAATTCTGTACCCATGGCTTCTTGAAATGCTGTCCAAAACTTAGAGGTGAACCGTGAATCTCGGTCGGACACTATACTTACCGGGACTCCATGCAAACTAACAATACTATCCATATATAAACTCACTAACTTGTCAAGAGGTGCTTCACTTGAAACGGGTAGGAAATGGGCAGACTTTGTTAAACGATCCACGATGACCCAAATCATGTCACATCCACTTCTTGTCTTTGGTAAACCCACTACAAAATCCATTGTGACATGTTCCCATTTCCATTCCGGGATTTCCAACGGCATCAACAACCCACCGGGTCGTTGGTGTTCTGCTTTGACTTGTTGACACACCAAACACCTCTCTATGAATTCCGCAATATGTCTTTTCATCCCAGACCACCAATAGTATCGCTTGAGATCTCTATACATCTTGGTGCTACCGGGATGTATTGATAACCTCGAATTATGAGCTTCCTGTAAAACTTCCTTCCTAAGTTCGTCAACATCCGGCACGCATAATCTTTCCCTAAACCATAAGCTCCTATCCTCCTTGGTCCGAAATCCTTCAACTTGACCATGTTTCACCCTTTCCATTATCTCACTTAAAGCCTTATCTTTCTTCTGTGCCTCCTTTATCCTATCAATCAAACTCGGTGTGATAGTCAATGCTGTTAGGACGTTCACCGTGGACTCCACCAAATCCAAACCAAATTCCTCAATCTCTCTCTCTAGTGGTGATTGCCTCGCATGGCTGGATTTCCTGCTTAAAGCGTTGGCTACCTTGTTAGCCTTTCCCGGGTGATAATGAATAGTTAGGTCATAGTCTTTTAGCAATTCCAACCATCTCCGCTGCCTCATATTCAATTTCTTCTGCGAGAACAAATACTTTAGACTCTTATGATCCGTGAATACCGCGCACTTCTCTCCATACAAATAATGCCGCCAGATCTTCAAGGCGAACACAACTGCGGCAAGTTCAAGATCATGTGTGGGATAGTTTTGCTCATAAGGCTTTAGCTGTCTTGAGGCATATGCGATGACTCGTTCGTTTTGCATTAAGACACAGCCTAACCCGTTCTTTGACGCATCACTATAAATCACAAACCCATCAGTTCCAGAAGGTTGAGCCAATAATGGAGCTGTCGTTAATCTCTTCTTAAGCTCCGTGAAACTTTGCTCGCATTCCGCCGTCCACTCAAACTTGGACTTCTTTTGAGTAAGGCGACTGAGAGGTACGGCAATTCTTGAGAATCCCTCAACAAATTTTCTGTAATAACCTGCTAGACCCAAGAAACTTCGCACTTCGGTGACATTGGTAGGTCTAGGCCATTCAGTTATAGCTTCCACCTTCTTCGGGTCAACAGCAATCCCCTCTTCTGATATCACGTGACCTAGGAAAGCCACATTTCTTAACCAAAACTCACACTTGCTAAACTTAGCATATAGTTGTTTCTGCCTCAGAATACCTAGAACGGTTCTCAAATGTTCAGCGTGAGTGTGTTTGTCAGGGGAATACACCAAAATATCATCTATGAATACCACCACAAACTTGTCCAACTGTTCCCGAAAGACAATATTCATAAGATCCATAAAAGCTGCAGGGGCATTTGTCAATCCAAATGGCATCACCAAAAATTCATAGTGGCCATACCTTGTGCAGAAAGCTGTCTTTGCGATGTCCTCAGCCTTCACTCGCAACTGATGATATCCTGATCGGAGATCGATTTTCGAGAAGATCTTGGCACCTTTGAGCTGGTCAAATAAGTCCTCGATTCGCGGAAGGGGATACTTATTCTTGATGGTGACTTTATTCAACTCTCTATAATCGATACAAAGTCTCATGCTTCCATCTTTCTTCTTTACAAATAAAACAGGTGCTCCCCAAGGCGATACACTAGGGCGGATAAACTTCTTGTCTAATAACTCCTGCAGTTGTTCCTTCAACTCTCTCAGTTCTGCTGGAGCCATTCTATAAGGGGCTTTAGAAATAGGTTCAGTTCCTGGAATCAAGTTTATCTCGAACTCGACTTCCCTCGGGGGTGGTACTCCTGGTAAATCTTCCGGAAACACATCAAGAAATTCGTTGACTACTGGAATTTGCTCAATAGACGATACCTCCTTGGTAGTATCCATGGCATACACTAGAAATCCCTCAGAACCTTTCCTTAAAGCCTTACGCACTTGTGCAACCGACACGTACACCTTCTTGGGTACCTTCTTTCGTTCCGAATCCCCTTGAAACATTACCTTTTTCATCTCAGCACTCTTGACTGTCACTTGCTTCAATCGACAGTCAATGTTGGCGTGATGCTTGGCCATCCAGTCCATTCCCAATATCACGTCAAAGTCATACATCTGAATAGGGATCAGGGTGGTGGAGAATGTTTGTCCTTCAAACTCTAATTCACAATCTCGGTACCGATGATACGAAACCATAATTTGATCTCCGGCCGCTTGAACACGATACGGAGTTTCTAACCACTCTGGCAAACTACCAAGGTGTTTAGTGAATCTCTTTGCTACAAAGAAGTGGCTTGCGCCGCTATCAAAGAGCACGTTGGCAGGTACCTTATTAACTAAAATCGCACCTGCTACTACGTCGGTAGCCTCCTGCACATCCGTATCCGTCATGAGATGTACACGGGCATTTGCTCTAGGCTTCGCTCTCGGCTGCTGAGCCGCCTCTCCAGGATTATTTTTCTTCATCTCCGGGCAGTCCCTAATCATGTGACCCACTTGACCACATCGGAAACATGCTCCAGCCACTTTCCTACACTCTCCAACGTGGTTCCTGTTGCAATGTGGACAAACTCCTACAGCCTGTTGGCCTACCGGATTCTGGGATGGGGGTCTCTGAAAATTTCCAACCGGACCTCTCTTCGGAATCTTGACCCAACGTCCGGGTCTTCCACCAACTCACACATCCTCTCTTAGCCTCTTGCTTCTATCCGCCCCTCCAGCACTAGCTGCTCTTGCCGCTACTCGGAGGAAATCACTCTCTACACGGAAACACGCATCTAACATATCCTCATAAGTCTTCATCCCCGCATTCACTATCGCCGATTGTATCCTTGAGTCCAAACCCCTCTCAAACTTCGTCATCTTAAGACGATTATCAGACATGATCGCAGGGGCAAACTTACCCAAAGCATGAAAACGATCTGCATACTCTGACACTGTCATCCTTCCTTGCTCCAATCTGTCAAACGCTCTTATCTTGTCCAATATCGCAGTCTCCGGTACATAGCACTTCAGGAAAACATCACAAAATTGTGTCCAAGAAACTGGTGGGGTCATTCTCAACACCATTCCTTCCCACCATTCGCCAGCCTTGCCACTTAGAAGAGGTGTGGCCACCTCAACCTTTATCTCGTTCGGTACTTGCACTAGCCTAAAACATTTCTCCACCTCAGCCAACTAGTGCTGAGCCTCCTCGGGATCAGTACATCCACTGAACTCCGGCACCCTCATCTTCCTCATCTCTCAATAAAAGAACCTGATGTTATGCTGTGGCGGTGGTGGAGGCGGAGGCTGATGCTGCTGCACATATCCTTGTGCAATCACCGTCAGTGCATCAGTGAGCACCTGGGGTAAAACAACTTGTGGTGGCTGGTTCTCCTGTCCATTGCCAGAGTTGCCTATGTTATCTCTTCTTGGAGGCATATTTCGCTGAAAGATTAACATTTCATTAGCATTCAGTAAATACAAAAAGGTTACTGAAGGCTCGAATGCATACTAATAGGTGAGGTGTGTAGCACAACTATTAATACAAAATTAGATGATAACAATACGGAGTTTCTAACCACTCAGGCAAACTACCAAGGTGTTTAGTGAATCTCTTTGCTACAAAGGAGTGGCTTGCGCCGCTATCAAAGAGCACGTTGGCAGGTACCTTATTAACTAAAATCGCACCTGCTACTACGTCGGTAGCCTCCTGCACATCCGTATCCGTCATGAGATGTACACGGGTATTTGCTCTAGGCTTCGCTCTCGGCTGCTGAGCCGCCTCTCCAGGATTATTTTTCTTCATCTCCGGGCAGTCCCTAATCATGTGACCCACTTGACCGCATCGGAAACATGCTCTAGCCACTTTCATACACACTCCAACGTGGTTCCTGTTGCAATGTGGACAAACTCCTACAGCCTGTTGGCCTACCGGATTCTGGGGTGGGGGTCTCTGAAAATTTCCAACCGGACCTCTCTTCGGAATCTTGACCCAACGTCCGGGTCTTCCACCAACTCGCACATCCTCTCTTGGCCTCTTGCCTCTATCCGCCCCTCCAGCGCTAGCTGCTCTTGCCGCTACTCGGCGGAAATCACTCTCTACACGGAAACACGCATCTAACATATCCTCATAAGTCTTCATCCCCGCATTCACTATCGCCGATTGTATCCTTGAGTCCAAACCCCTCTCAAACTTCGTCATCTTAAGACGATTATCAGACATGATCGCAGGGGCAAACTTACCCAAAGCATGAAAACAATCTGCATACTCTGACACTGTCATCCTACCTTGCTCCAATCTGTCAAACGCTCTTATCTTGTCCAATATCGCAGTCTCCGGTACATAGTACTTCAGGAAAACATCACAAAATTGTGTCCAAGAAACTGGTGGGGTCATTCTCAACACCATTCCTTCCCACCATTCGCCAGCCTTGCCACTTAGAAGAGGTGTGGCCACCTCAACCTTTATCTCGTTCGGTACTTGCACTAGCCTAAAACATTTCTCCACCTCAGCCAACAAGTGCTGAGCCTCCTCGGGATCAGTACATCCACTGAACTCCGGCACCCTCATCTTCCTCATCTCTCCATAAAAGAACCTGATGTTATGCTGTGGCGGTGGTGGAGGCGGAGGCTGATGCTGCTGCACATATCCTTGTGCAATCACGGTCAGTGCATCAGTGAGCACCTGGGGTAAAACAACTTGTGGTGGCTGGTTCTCCTTTCCATTGCCAGAGTTGCCTGTGTTATCTCTTCTTGGAGGCATATTTCGCTGAAAGATTAACATTTCATTAGCATTCAGTAAATACAAAAAGGTTACTGAAGGCTCGAATGCGTACTAATAGGTGAGGTGTGTAGCACAACTATTAATACAAAATTAGATGATAAACGCGCTCGCACACACCCAACCCATATCGTACTTAACCACTAAAGAGATCAGTACTTATAACTAAGGATCAACCTTAAGGGAGAATCATAGCTTAAGTGTCTAAAAAAATCATGAACCTAAGTTTCCAAGATAGATCTGAAGCCTAGGCTCTGATACCACCTGTAGCGCCCCGGCCCGATACCGTCATCGGAACCAGTGCACCCGTCGTAGCCTACTATGAGAACTACGAAGCGTCAAGCAGATCAAGCGTACATCCTTCACAATGTAAGATAACAACCAGCGGAAACGTCATAAAATTTAAACCCTCATCGTCAATAATACAACAAGGAACTGCAGCGGAAATAAAAGGTGTTTGTTCATCTATCCAACATAAGTTTTAGATCAACATAATAACAACGAGTTTCCAAACTTAAAGAAAGTAGTCCGACATCTATCTATTCTCATGCCCGTCATCCCATTGAGCCCACTCGCCATCGTCCTCAATGAATATCATCTCATATTCAGGCTCACCTGAAAAAGAATAGAGTAACTGTTCTTAGCAAAATTATCGCCAGCAAGTAATCCGTCTATACACCTTACGGAATCACACACGTCGAGTCACCAGTGTATAAAACATTGCCCAAAAATAAGGTGCTCGGGTTAGCAAATAACATCTTAATAAGAATTCCTCAAAACAGATAAAGCACATATGTGTACACAGATACGAGAACCAACATGTATTAAAACAACGTATCACATAAACAAGTCATAGGCTAACCACGTTTCTTGCATATCAAGTCTTATGCTTCGTGTATCATGATGCATGTACTTCTTTAAAATCACACACAACACCCATGCATATGTCTTCTTTCATAAACATGTCATGCATGTCATTTCACAAAACATTACATCACTTTACATATCATATTCTTCGCGTAGCAGAACTTTATACCCTGTGGGTGATCAGTCCACAGCAAACATAACTTTATACCCCGTGCTGAAAGGTCCACGGCCCCATAACATATAACTTTATACCCCGTGTTGGAAGGTCCACGGCCCCATTACATATATCATATATCCGTGCTGAAAGGTCCACGGCCCCATTACATATATCATATATCCGTGCTGAAAGGTCCACGGCCCCATAAAATAACTTTATTTTCCGTGCTGATAGGTCCACGGCCCCATAAAATAACTTTACCTTCCGTGCTGATAGGTCCACGACCCCATAAAATACTTTATACCCTGCTGTTGATTCACAGATCACGCTTTTATACCCTGCTTTCGCAGACGTGACTTTTATACCCTGTGATCAACCAACAGCCATTTTGTCTTTCGAAAACTTTAAACCTTTCTTGTAATCACATGTTCTTTTGCAAAGCAAATCTCAAATCAAATGCAAGTGCCCATGTCATGATGCAGGATGCACAAGTAGCGTCATATCAACATGTAACACTCACACATACATCTTGCATATCAAGTGTACGGTCTTGCACCTCAAACACTGTGTTCGTCTCTCTTATTCACTTGAAATTCAATCTTATGCTTACTAAATCAAACTTACCATCTACACCTCAATTGCACCTCAAATACCCTTGCATTTTATGTTCAAAAGAAGTGTATAAAGTTACTACACATACATGGGGCGCCTAAAGGGTCAAAAAGACTTCCAGTACAGTTGGAACGCTACATGAAGCGCCTATAGTGACTTAAAGCGCCTATACTAGGCGTTCGAAGTGTTCGGAGATGTTCCGTAGACATTGAACGCCTACATGAAGCGCCTAATGTGACATAGAGCGCTTTATGTAGGTGTTCGAAGTGTTCGGGGATGATTCAGGACACATTGAACGCTACATTAGGCCCCTAATGTGACATAAAGCGCCTAATGTAGGCGTTCGAAGTGTTCTGACGGTTCTAAATTGCAGTTTTTCTGTACGGGAAAGCTTCAGGACACATTGAACGCTACATTAGGCGCCTAATGTGACATAGAGCGCCTAATGTAGGCGTTCAAAGTGTTCTGATGATGCCAAACTGCAGTTTTTCTGCAGTAACTTCCTCTCCAACACCCTCCTTCTTCAACCCCTTCATTTTCAACACTTAAAGATCCATCTTAACATCTAGATTCATCTTACCTAACACACATCTAAACATGAATTGATGCTTAGTCATGTCTAACATCATCCACCCTTAGCCTTCAATCATTCACAACCTTCAAAGGATCTCATCAACTTTCCCAACACAACAAGACTACAGCAATGTCATCTCTCATCTCTCCATTTCCTGCACTTACTCTCAACGTCTAGTGTAGACAATAAACATAAGAGTAGAGCAAGACAATAAGCACGTCAAATATACACTTTTATGGGCATGGTTGACAAACAACAAAGCACCGCACCACTATTTTCAAAAATATGGCCCAAAGACAAGACTTTACACATTTAGCAACAAGACTTACATATAACAAAGCATTTAAGATAGACAAGACAAGAATACCAATGTGTGATTCATGTTTTCTCTTTGTAAGAACATAGGGCCTAAAGTATCAAAATTTACATAAAGCGTATAGAAAGATTACTTGCCTTGGAATCTAGATAAGCTTACGGATTTACTGCAGAATTTCTGTAAGAATTGAACCTAGGTTGCACGCTCTTCCTTCCTTTCCTTCTTCTTCTCTTCTTCTTCCTTCCTCTTTCTATTCTCTCTCTTTTCTCAGAATTTTCCTCCTTCCTTTGGTGTGAAAAACCGTCCCTCAGGCTGAAATGGGGAGTTATACTAAATTTTTGTAACTCCCCTATCTCCTAGTAGGGACCTTTTAGGTAATTACCCTTAGTTACCTTTAATTCTACTTTGAACCCTTCTTTCTTATTCTTCTATGTTTTAGGTGACCAAGTCTCACAACCTACAAAATTAATTAAGTTGCATTTAAGGTTGACCTCTAAGTATTGAAAATCGTGCTTAAAAGTCACGGGGTGTAACAATCATCATCCAACACGGGTTCTAATTCAAAATCATCGTCATATTCTTTATCTTTATCAATCTCACCAAATTCATTAAACTTCACATGAATGGATTCTAGAATTTGTCTCGTGATAGGATCATAACATCTATATGCTTTTGAATTCAGAGAATATCCAACAAAGATGCATTTAATTGATTTAGATTCAAACTTATCTAAATTATTTTTCGTATTTAAAACAAAGCATTTACAACCAAACACACGAAAATAATCAATTTTAGGCATGCAATCATTTAATATCTCATAAGGCGTTTTATTTATTTTCTTTCTAATAAACAAACGGTTACTATATACCATGTTCAATTTACGGCTTCCCCCCACAAAATCTAGGCAATTTATTTTCACATAACATGGTTCTAGTGACTTCTTGTAGTGTCCTATTCTTTCATCTACTACTCCATTTAGTTGTGGAGTTCTAGGTGGCGAAAACTTGTGTTTGATTCCTTTTTCTTTGAAATATGCAATCATGTCCTTGTTTCTAAATTCACCGCCTCTATCGCTTATAATCTTTTTCACATTCAAACCATATTGATTTTCAAGTTGTTTTAATAATTTTGCAATCTCAATGGCACTATCATCTTTAACGAGAAAAATCATCAACAATCACACATGCATAATGATGTCCTCCGAGACTCGTAGTGTGACTGGGACCAAACAGATCAACGTGTAATAATTCTAAAGCTCTAGACATGCTTATTTCATTATAAGGTTTAAGTGACTCGCGTGTTTGTTTGCCTTTAATGCAAGATTCACACAACTGAAAGTTGTCTAAATCAAGTTTAGGCAATCCTCGTATTAGGTTCTTTCGTTGGAGTTTTCCAAGTGTAGAAATGCCAAGGTATCCTAAACGTCTATGCCACCAGTTAACGTTAGGTTCATTTGACATAAAACACTTAACCTTAGCGTCTAACGTGTCATCCATAGAAAGCGTAAAAATGTTTCCTTCCCTTTTTCCTTTTAACACTACTTCTCCATTTTTATTTATTATATTGCAATATGGATGATTAAAACACACATCAAAACCGTTGTCAATAAATTGTGCGATGCTAAGAAGATTATAGGATAAGCTGCTTACCAAAAAGACGTTGGAGATTTAAAGGGTGCTTGGGCTTCCGATTGTACCTTTTCCGATGATTCTTCCTTCATTGTTGTCCCCAAAGGTTACGGATCCGTCTTTTGTGACCTTCTTCAACTCTGTGAACAAGCTCGGGTCACCCGTCATGTGTCTCGAGCAACCACTGTCAAGGAACCATTTGATAGATGTGTCTTTTAATGTGTGGGTTCCCTGCAATGTACAACAATGGTTTAGGTACCCTTTTTATTTTGGGTCCTTACGAGTTAGTTATTCACCTCTTAGTAGAAGTACCTTTCGGTATCCATACTTGGGTGATCCTTCTTGGTCTAGCAAATGATAAGAATGTAAATGGAGCAATGTAGTAGACATATGGTGAGTGAACTTGAGGCCTTTGGCCGAGAACTCCTTTATGTGCATCATATGGTGTGCGCTTTTGATATGTGCTCATGTTGGTGTGCATTGTACGTGATCTAGATGGATGAAATGAATTTTGTGTATGCATCACTTGTTTCTTCTCATATTTATATGGCACGTAATTATACTTCATATGATATGAAGAAGAGATGTGACGAGATGAGGGGAAATGGGGTCTTTGCGTTACTTTTGGCGCTATGTATGCCTTTGATGTGTCTACTTTCTTAGACAAAACAAATTTGGTTGGTTTAAATGATGCTTTGTTTGTCTCAATGCATCCTAATCCAGTTTTATCACTATCATGTTTTTGTGATAAGATAATGCGATCTAGCTTGTTAGATCCAGTATCAATCTGTTTCATCATTTTTTCTAAATCCGTATTCTTTGATTTCAAATTTGAAATCTCGTATTTCATTTTATTACTATGTTATGTCAATGATGTGATCTCTGATTTTAATGCATTTATGATGCATGACGACACTTCTTTTGAATCGTTTAATTGAGCAACAAGATTCGTATTAGAGGATTTTAACAACTTCTTGTCTTCAATTAATCGCTTCTTTTCTTTTGCGAGACTCTTATTAATTTTATGCAATTCTAAATACTGACTAAAAAGATCATCATATGAAGGCTCAGAGTCAGAATCAGAGTTAGAAGATACCTCGTTTGATGCTTTGGATACAAAGCATACTTGTGCAGTCTCCTCTTTTGTATCAGTCTCAAAATCAGATGTGTCACTCCAAGTGGAGGCCTTGAGAGCTCTTCTCCTTTGCTTAGGTTCTGAGACGAGTCTATTTATGGTCCGATCCTTGTCAAGGTGTTTGTTTGTTTGCTTGTCCTTATTAGGGCAGTCATATGATACATGTCTAAGTTTACCGTATTCGTAGCATTTAACGTCCTTATCATTTGTTTTATTCTTATTTCTTCTAGTGGAAGTAGCCTTAGTTTTGTTTTTAAAGGACTTTCTCATCAACTTTCTCAAACCTTTAACCAATAAAATTAAGTCATCGTTGTCTGATTCAGAATCACTATCATCTACGTGATCGGAAGAAGTAGAGACGTATTCATTTGATTTGAAAGCAATAGTCTTACCTTGTTTTAATGATGATTCTGATTTCCTTATACTGAGTTTGTTTTCATATACCTTAAGTGATCCAATTATTTCCTCCATTTCAATTGATTTGGTTTCTTTGCTCTCCTCTATAGCCGTCACCTTAGGGTCCCATTCAGATGGAAGGCTTCGTAAAACCTTTTGGACCTCTTCCTGATAGAGAAGGCTTTGCCAAGAGACTCAAGAGAATTGTAAAGATTAATCAAGCATAGATCCATATCAACGATAGAACCATTTGGCAATACTTTAAATGACTCAAGTGTGGACATAAGCATGTTAACTTTGGACTATTTACTTGACTAGTCCCTTCGTGTTTCATTTCAAGAATGCTCCACATTTCTTGAGCACTAGAGCAATTAAACACATAGCTAGATTCACTTTTACTTAGCCCATTTAGAAGTAAATGCATGACTCTAGCATTCATGCTCAGTCTCTTTTTATCATCACTAGTATACTCTTGTTTAGGCTTAACAACCTCTAGTGTGACTCCATCTACAGTGGATAATTTTGACAAAACAAATGGACCATCTTCTATAATGGACCATAGATCAATATCAATAGCCATAAGGAAAAGTTTCATTCTTAACTTCCATTGAATAAAAGACTCACCGTCAAAAAGAAGAGGCATTTGACTAGACATACCTTCTTGCTCGGTTTTGAAGTTTGTGGTTGCCATCTCACTTAGATCGTTGGATCTTTTTGTTGTGACTGTTCCTGCTCTCTGATACCACTTGTAGGAACTGCAAGGCACCACTAGAAGAGGGAAGGTGTTGAATAGTGAGTGTGGAAAATTTGGTTTTTAAAATTGTTTTAAACCAAAAACCTAACTTCTGAAAACAGTTTCTGTTTAAGGACCTGTTTCGCAACGTTTTAAAAACAAGGCTAATGGTCTTCAAAAATTCTGAAATTTGAAGACATCTTAGTCTCAAAAGTTCTGAGTGTATCCTGAAAATTTCAGATTAAAATTCAACCTTTAACCCTTTCAAAAATTGTTGGTGATCAGATTGCGCAAATCTGCCAGAAAGGGTAGTATGATTGAAAATTTTATTCTAATTAAACCGTGACTCTAAATGATCTGCAAATTTAATGAAAAACCCCTTTTTATATTTATCTAATTGGGTTGAAACAGTTTTGAAAAATTCTTTTGGAAAGTTAGTCAAACACGTTCAAAGTCTCAAACTTTGCAAGCTTGAAAATCAGACTGCACTATTCTCAGAACTTGTGACATTCGGATGATTTATACTAGTCCAAAAGGGTTGAAACTTGCACCAAATGAACCTTAAAACGTGTGGCTATATTTCTGAAAAGTTTCGTGATTTTTGAAGTTCGTTTACTATTTTTAAGAACGTGATAGAAATGATGTACTGTGCTGGAAACTGAAAGTAAGTGCTGAAAAGTAAAGAACACAAGGAATTTTATACTGGTTTGGTTAAATCAGCCTACTCCAGTCTTCAAGGACACCTTCCTCGGTTATCACTAATACCAAAACAACAAACAACACCTTACCACACAGGGTTAATGGAGTTACACACCAACTCCAACCCTTTACAAACCTTGTAAGTGATTACAACGGTCACGAACACCACCACCTTGCGAATGCAAGATTGATCACACCTTGATCAATCTTTTACAACAATATAGGGTGTATGGTGGTATATATGAAGCCTATTCAAGATGTATGAATATGAATACAATAGGCTTTCAGAGAGAAGAAAGAAAGAAAGTATAGAAGAAAGAGATGTATCCAACGTTTTTAGCTTCTTGATTTGTAAGACTTGTCTTGTCCTTTATTTGCTCTCCTTCTTCTCTTTTTATCAACATGTGGCCGCCCCCTCCTTCCTTTTTTTCCTCTTGGAAATTATCTTTTAAGTCCTTGGAAGAATATCTTGCATCATTGTGACATTCATTTGCTTACTTGACAACTCCTTATTGGATGATCATTATAGCCTTGCTTACTTGGCACTCATTGATTGGATGAAAGTTGTCATCATTTGATGACTAGATAAATCTTAAAATAACACCTAAAAACATGTACCAATTAACCATAAGAATGTTTCCATAAGTCAAATAATAAATTCCATAAATTTTGCAAGACAATTCATCACCATTAAACACCTAAATTTCGGACACTTGAATGCTTCACATGCTGAAATTTCAGCATGTGTGATATTCACACCATATTCAAAATATTTCCGTGTAGGTAGTAGATTTATCCCTTACGAATAAAGAATCAAATATTTTGAATTCCAAGACTAAAATTCGGCCAAGTCCATTCCAAACTCATGCGGAAATTTTCAGCATGTGTGATATTTTAAATATCATTATAATATTTCCTTAACATCTTCAAAACATTGCCATTTTATCTTCCAATCAATCCATTCAATCTAAAGATGTAAATATGGCACAATCAAGATGTAAATTTTGGCGAGCTCAAGATGCACATGATGAAATTTTCAGCATGTGTTACAAATGTGACATAGTTTGAAATATTACCTTGTGTAGCTCCCTCCTTCATGTCACCAACCTTGTATACTTCATTCTTGGCCAATCAAGATGCCAACAAAGCTCCACATATGCTCCAACAAGGCTGAAGTGGCGTGTGATGTAGCTTGTACATGAGCTAAATTTTATTTTTAAAAACTATGTAAAATAGTGCACAATAATTATACACATATGGTATATTCCAATCAGTTCATTGATTTTTCTAGAACACTTTAGAATGTATATAATATGTAAAAAGTGTCTAGATACATGTTATATGTCATGCCAAAATGTTCCATGTGTCGTGTTCGTAGAGAACTGAATTTTCGACTTTTGTCGATTACGCGATTTTTCTTCGATTGAATTCAAACTTTTTGCACATGTTATATACATTATGTCACACATAATATACATAGAATAAATTGAATATTCATATCTAACGGCTGAAGTAAGTGGCGCCCCATGTGCATAAAAAGTTGAATTTGAAATCTCCACAATTTGGCCTTAATTGGGGGTGATTTATGTGTGCCAACATAGAATGATTTCATGTATGAATACAACATGTAGACCACAAAATTTCTCGTCATTTTTTAAGTGTAGGGGCTGGCCATCTATATATGGCAAGTACGTGACACGTTGGTGAAGTTTCGTTATTCACCTGATACGACAATTTTTTGGTTTAGAACCTTGTAACGTGTCGTAATAATTTTGCCATCACCATGACTTATATCATATGATATAAGACCTGAATATACTCATAAATATAAGGTAAATATAGTGGTGTGACATTAATGTACGTTTGTAAAATATATAACGTGTCGGTAGTACATTGGAATATATGTGTATAGTGCCTTTTTAAACAAAATCTGAATATATATAAATATAGATGTATAAGGCGTGTGATATGAGAGGGAAGAAGAAGACTTTCCATTCTTCAATTTGTTGCATTTATGCCTTTTCCAAATATGGCTTCATTTAATGAACTACTTAGTTCATTTAACTAAGCACTTCACTTAATGAACTAGTTTAGTTCATTAATTGAATACAACAAATTCTCACCATTTGATGTAAGCTTCAAAGCTTCATGGATCGTTAGTACGACAACATTATATATGAACTATATAAGGCAGGTTTCATGCAAAAATATGTTAAGTCATAAAACTTGTCATGCATTTCTTTAGTACATGTTATTTAAATCATGCATTTTGTAATCACTCAAATCCCTTTTTCCTACAACTTCCACCAAAGTTGACAATTATATGATTTTTGAATCCATTTGAGATTTCGAAACCCCAAACCTCCTTGTTCCGTAAGAAGGCAGATAGCATCCCAACTTTTCCAATGGTGTCGACCCTTCCACGGAAAATTTGACATTTTCCGGTTAAGCACGGCTATTACACTTTGTGGTAATCGTGAAATAGCTATTATATGTAATGGTATGGAATTTAGCATATGGCGAATCAATGTCAATTGGCCAGCCATTGATAAAAGCTTTGAAGACCAAGAATTTAGCTTAGCCTCAAAATGGGCTAGAAGTGGAACTCAGTATGTCGTATGATTAATGCCCTTGTACAAATAGGAGCCAAGATATTGAATTGGTAAAGAAGCTAGGCGCATACCCAACACTTGTGAAACTCGCATGGCCGAAACTCCTGCACCCACCACCACCTGGCTTTTGTGCTGATTTACAAATTGTCCAGAGGCTTGTTAATATGTCTCCAAGAACTGACGAAATCAGCTTAAATTTCAAATGGACCCATTGAGAAAAATAACTAGATCATCAGCAAAGGCTAAGTGCGATACCTGTGGAACACGTCCTACATGAAATCCATGCAATTGGTCTGACGACATAAGTGACTGTAATCCCCGAGAAAACCCTTCTGAGGCAAGAATAAAACGAAGAAGGGATAGTGGATAGTCCTTCTTAACACCTTGTGAGACTGAGAAGAAGCCAGCCGGCTTTCCGTTGATCAAAAGTGAGCATCTAGTAGCTGCCAATTTATTCATAAGAATGTGCACTAATTGGGTGGCAAACCCCATTTTCTGCAAAAGTTGCTGCAAGTAGGTCCAGCACACTGTTACAACACATGTCCGTTAAAAAAAAGAAAAATGGAAATAATAATAAGGTAAAATGTATAAATGATGTGTGTGTGTGCAACGGTTGTGTAAGGAAAAAAATCTATTATTATTATATTAATTTACCCTTATTCCCACTCTCCCCACTACATTCTTTAACCTCTCATAACCTCCAACCTTGTAATACATCATTATACCCATAACCCCCTTACTTAAAACACCCATAAACCATTTCCTTTTCATCCTTTGTGCTGCAGTCGTGTGACCATAAAAAAAAGATTGTGCTGAGAGTTAGGAGATAAAAAGGAGAGGGAAAATGGAGGAGAAAAGTAAAAAGAAGAATAATAAGTTTGGTCCAAATTCAACACGGATTCCAACTACGATATTGTATAATCCAAGCAAGGTAAGTGATCTCCCTATACTTGCTGTGTTCTGCAAAAATTCTATATATTATGTTCGTTATGAACTCGGATCATGCACGAGTATTCTTGAATGCATAGTTGTATGAATTTTTTTGTATATATGTATATGTGTGACACAAATCATACAGGTTATGCTTAAGTATTGTGTGTGTTCTAAATATATATATATATATATATATATATGTATGTATTGGTGATGGCCGATTTGGGTTGGGTGACCAGCGGTCATGTGGGTGTGCAAGATTATGTGAATTTGCTGTGATTTGTAAAATTGTGAGTTTTAGCCGAGGCCTGAAAGACCAACAGCCTGATGTGTGCAAGGAGCATATATGCCTAATTAATAAAGTAATCATGGTGTTGAACATATAAGTATATGGTTATGTATAGCTTGTATAAATTGTGTGGATATATGTTATAGCCGATAGTTTTGGGATTTTGAGAGGTTTAGAATCTACTGCCAGCATGGCCATAGAGTATATGGATTGGGATTTGATGATAAATCGGAGGAAATTAAATTACTGAAGTTGGTAGTGCAATCAAGTATGCGAAATTGGTTTCTGAAATTGTCAAAGAAAAGGATGTGGTGGTGTATGATTTACTGTAAACTTAGCATAAAGTATACTCTGTGTGTGTATATATATATTTGAATCAACAGTAGTTTTTATATAAGTTATGAACTAGTCTTGATAAAGATACAAAATATAGGTTACGATTTTATATGAAGATAAATCGACGTATTGGTATCAATTTCGGAGAAAAAGTGGGTCGAGGGAGGTACGTGTACGTATATACATGTATATATAAATGTATGGACATGGGCATATATACATGTATACATGCACGGATGTGATATAGTTGTATTTGATAATTTGGATATTTTGGTCCATTCACATTATTTGTTTGGAATGGTTCGTTAATTAGAGTGCATTTTGGTAATTTTGACAAAGTTGATATTTTGGCCAGGGACGGTTGGAAGATTCTCCCTTTTGTATATTACGTTGATTAGATGGCTAGTGGACTATGGATAATTTGTTGCTTATCTGAATGTACACGTGCTCTGTACCATGCATACGTGGGGTGGCTATAGTTCGAAAAACAATTAAACAGCATGCTAAATTGAAAGGGAATATGCATATGTGTATTTATGATTTCTGCCATGGGCAGATGCTAAACGCCAAAAAAAAACAAAAAAAAAAAACAAAAGGGGGTAAATATAGTGCTAATCCTGTGGAGGCCAGCGGCCAACTTCCCCATATATACATTGAACTTAATTGCTGTGTGTATTTATTATGAATCAATTGCTTGCTCCACTTGATGTATTAGTGTATATATTGGAGCCAAAAAAGAGTGGTGTGGAGTGCGAATTGATAATTTTGATAATTTGATGTTTTGGCCCGTTTTGGTAATTTGAACTAACTTTGGTACTTGAAAATAAAATTGAAAAGTTGCATTTGCATATTTCTGGAAAGTCACCCTTATAAAGGAAATGTATTGTATAGTTGGGTTTGGTTCCAAACAAACATGGCAGAGACTAGTTGCTATTGCGGCACGACGTGGCTGAGCCGTGGCGGTTATGAGCAATATACAGGGTGTGTGGTCAGGTAAGTGGTCTACTTGTGCTCGTTATATTGTCATGCATCAGAGGTAAATAGTCTATTTGTGCTCGTCATGTTGTAATGCATCAGATGTAAGTGGTCTACTTGTGCTCGTTATATTGTCATGCATCAGAGGTAAATAGTCTATTTGTGCTCGTCATGTTGTAATGCATCAGATGTAAGTGGTCTATTTATGCTCATTATGTTTATCATGCATCAGTGTGTTATTGTTGCATATCTGTAATTGAATTTCCTCTATATGTGAATTGCGTGCATATGTGATATATGTATCTACATGTGAATTGTGTGTATGTATAAGTGTAGATACACCAGATGAAAGGAAGATGAGAAGAACAGAAATGAGAATGAAAATGAAAGTGAGATGAAAGAAAAGAGAGTCGGGCCAGGCAGGCCGTCGAGCCGGGTCGAATGGCCAACGGGCCGGTTGCGGTGGCAGGCCTCGACCCAGAACATGATATAGATGTAACTTAATTAATAGTAATAGTTATAGGAAAATATAAATAAATTACAAAAATAACTGAACTTAAATTCGAGTGCCGGAGGATGGTGAGGATGGGCCAGGGGCCTCAGGCGATTGTGTTGTTTGCATTCATGGCACGTGCATTGCATTGATGGTGGGTCGTGACGTACGGGTCACGGACGCTCAGGATGGTGTACGGTGGCGGGGCCAAGTACACTCAGGATGGTGACTGTGGGTGGGTACGACCCACAGCCACTCAGTTAGGACCCGGGTTCATGCATTGCATGGTGGAGATATCGGCATTTCCGTGTGACATGACTTCGTTGCGTGTGACATGCATAATAGGACATGCATCATGAAGTTGCGCATTATTATGTGGAGTGACTTACTTTCTGCGGCTTATCTACTTCGTTGGTGTACATTGTCTTTTTCTTTGTTTATGTGATTATTTGTTTGTTGTATATGTCACACTTGAGAAGAGCATACATCACGGTAAGGTAGATTGGGCTGATGAGTTATTTATTTTGTATTTATTTTCGAAGTCTTAACTGTTAAAGATAATCAAGTGAAATTATTGTGGACTAAGGACATATATGTTAACTGTAAATGTTATTTGTATTTGCTTCTGCATGTATGATTCATATAACAAGTATTAGTAGGTTGCTTACTGAGCCCGTTGATTTTGGCTCACACCACCACTCACCAGTTTTGCAGGCATGAGAAATTAGGGTATACTTACACAGGAGTTGGTATACTGTGGAAGATCGGGACGAGAGGTTTCGAAACTAAGGATATTCAGAAAAGACTTTCGAGAATTGGATGAGACAGTTATTTCGATATTCGAGGTTATGTATTTTCGAGATTAGTGTTTACATACATTTGACTATTGTATTGATTAGAAATTCTTAGACATATTTTTAATGATGATGGTCATTTTATCGAGCATTTTAGCAATGACTTCCGCTGACATCAATTTGCATTATTATGATGACGTGTAGTTGATTTGTATCGACGCCTTGTATTCTCCTTAGTGAGATACGGCGGGTGCACTGTTCTCGATGCTAGGGCTCGGGAGCGGGGCGCTACACACACTCTATCAAAAGCCTTTGCCATATCAAGTTTGATTAGAACGTGTCCGCCACGAACAGCCCGATCAAGTGTAGAGAAAAGGGGGTTTGAGTGATTTCAAAATAAGTGATTTAAATGCATGACATATACAAACGTGCATGATATATACATGTATGCATGATACGTCGCTTACTACTTGCCTTATTTAGCTTGTATATGATGTTGTCGGACTAACGAGCCATGAAGCGTTAAAACTTACATCATACGGCAAACATTTGTTGTGTTTATACTATTTTCAGGTGCCACCATTAATGAACTAAACTAGTTCATTAAGTGAAGTACTTAGTTTATTAAACTAAGTAGTTCATTAAAGGAAGCCACATTTGGAAACGGCACAAAGGCAACAAGGCTAAGGAAGGAAAGTTTTCTCCTCCTCCCCTCTTTAATATATATACGCCATATAAATATATAATACATATATTTTCAGATTTTTTTAAAAAGACACATATACATGTATTCCAACATACTAAAGACGACACGTTAAAAGGTTCTGAACCGAAAATTGTCGTATCGGACGAATACCGAAACATCGCCAACGTGTCACGTACTTGCCATGAAAAGATGGCCAGCCCCTACACCTCAAAAATCATCATAAATTTCATGCATATGGCAATGTTTTCAGCCAAAAATATTTTCCATGTTGGCACACAGAAATCACCCCACATTAAGGCCAAAATGTGAAGATTCCAATTTTAATTTTGACACATGATTAATGGCGCCACTTTAGACCACCCAAGTGCTGAGATTTAAAGTATATTATATATATATATTATGTGTAACATAATATATATAACATGTGCAAAAGTTGGAATTTAATTAGAGAAAAACTGGGTAATCGATAAACATTGAAAATTCGGTTTTCTACGCACACAACACATGGAACGTTTTTGGTACATCATATGACACATATCTAGATACTTTTTACATATGTTATACATCTTAAAGTGTTCTAGAAAATTAAATTAAGGGCTGATTGGAATATAACATGTGTGTATTATTAAATGTGCACTATTTTACAAAGTTAGCAAAAATAATTTTCAGCACATGTATATACATTATACACGCACATTACAGCTGAGATGGAGCTTATTTGGAGCCTTGTTGGCATATTGATTGGTCAAGAATCAATCATACAATGTTGGTGAATTAAAGAGAGAAGCTACAAATGGTAAGATTTCAAACTTTGTCTCACTTATAACACATGCTGAAAAGGGCTATATTTTATCATCTTGAATTGTGTGATTGATTGGGAGAAGAAATGGAACTAAGTTGAGTATTATTTAAATTCAAAAGTTGTGATATTTTATATATCACACATGCTGAAAAATGTTTTGCATGTGTGAAAGGTGTCATGGCCGAATTCATGGGCATACAAGTGTCCAAATTCATTTCCAATGTGATAAGGATATTTACCATCAATTGGTGATTTATTTTAAAAAGAAAACTCAAAGAAAAATGGTAATGTTTTGAATTGTACAACCATGTAAAACATGCTGAAAATTCAGCATGGCAAATCGTCATTATGGCCGATTTTCATACCTAGTGTGAAAGAAATTTTGTCTTGCAACATTTATGTGACAATCTTGAGCTTTATGGAAATTATTTTGTGATTGATATTGGCACATGTTTAAGTGATATATTCAGATTTTTCCAAGTCATCAATGATGACAACATCCAACCAATCATGAAGTGCCAAGTAAGCAAAGCTTAAATGATCATCCAATGAGAAGATGCCAAGTAAGCAAGACCATGTCGCAATTATGTCTTACAGTCTCCCAAGGACATAGAAGATAATTTTCAAGAGGGGAAGTACACATAGGGGACGGCTGCACCAAGCTTAAAAGGAAAGAAGTTGAGCAAAAACAAGACAACCACAAGCATTGCAAAATCAAAGTGAAAAACGCCTAACCTCTTCTTGTTCTACATTCTCTTTCTTTCTTTCTTCTTGTAAGCCTATTGTATTCATATCTTTCAATCTTGAATAGGCTTGACATAGACCACCACATATTCCATATCTTTGTAAAAGATTGATCAAGGTATGATCAATCTTCATTCTTGCGAGGTGGTGGTGTTCGTGCGAATTGTATTCATCGTACAAGGTTTGTAAAGGGTTGGAGTTAGTGTGTAACTCTATCAACCATGTGGTAAGGTGATTTGAATGCGTGTGATTAGTGTGAACCAAGGAAGGTGTTCCTTGAAGATTGAAATAGGTTGTTTATAACCAAACCGGTATAAAATTCTTGGTGCCATTTACTTTCAGCATTTACTTTCAGTTACTGCACAGTTTACTCTTTTTGTTTACATTCGTAAATATATTAAACGAATTTCAAAAATCACGAAAATTTCCAGAAATATACCCACACGTTCTACGGTTAATTTGGCACAAGTTTCAACCCTTTTGGATAAGTATAAGTCGATCAAACATCAAAAGATCTGAGACTAGTGCAGTCTGATTTTCAGACTTGCAAAGGTTGAGACTTTGATTGTAGTTGACCTAATTCCCAAAAGCATTTTGCAAAACTGTTTCAACCCACTTAAATATAGTAGATAAGGAGTTAGTGGTTAAAGTTTCAGAGCATTTGGACATACACACAAATAGGAATAAATTTTTCAAAACCGTCTACCGTTTCTGGCAGATTCGTGCAATCTGATTACAAACAATTTTTGAAGGGGTTAAAGGTTGAATTTTAATTTGAAATTTTTAGGAGACCCTCATAACATCTGAAGCTAAGTTATCTCAAAATTTCAGAAGTTTTGGAGACCTACAACCTGGTTTTAAAAACGTTTTAAAACTTGTCCTGAAAACATGATCTGTTTTCAGAAGTTGAGTTGTTTAGGTTTAAACAAATTTTAAAAACCACATTTTCCACACCACTTATTCAATCCCTCCCTTCTTGTGGTGCCTAGCAGATCCTACAAGTGGTATCAGAGAGAAGGAACACTCACTTCAAAGAATCCAACGATTCAGTGAGATGGCAACCACAAATCTCAAAACCGAGCAAGAAGGTATGTCGAGCCAAAGGCCTCCACTTTTTGACGGTGAGTCGTTTATTCAATGGAAACTTAGAATGAAGCTTTTTCTTATGGCTATAGATATAGATCTTTGGTCAATTATTGAAGATGATCCTTATGTCCCATCTAAGTCATCCAACGTAGACGGAGTCACATTAGAAGTCGTTAAATCTAGACAAGAATATACGAGTGATGATAAAAAGAAACTTAGTATGAATGCTAAGGCTATGCAATTTCTCCTAAATGGATTAAGTAAAAGTGAGTCTAGTTATGTGTCAAATTGTTCGAGTGCACAAGAAACGTGGAGGATACTAGAAATGAAACATGAAGGCACGAGTCAAGTAAAAGAGTCAAAAATAAACATGCTTACGTCCACACTTGAGTCGTTTAAATTATTGCCTAATGAGTCTATTGTTGATGTGGATCTTCATTTGACTAACATCTACAACTCTCTTGAGTCTCTTGGTAAAGCTTTTATCACGCAGGAAAAGGTACAGCAAGTCCTACAAAGTCTTCCATCCGAATGGGACCCTAAAGTGACCGCAATAGAAGAAAGCAAGGAAACTAAGTCAATAAAGATGGAAGAATTAATCGGATCACTTAAAGTCTATGAGAATAAACTCACCATACGAAAATCGGAATCATCTAAACAAGGTAAAGCTATTGCTTTTAAATCAAATGAATATGTCTCTTCTCCTTCCAATCACGTAGATAGTGATTCTGAATCGGATAACGATGACCTAATTCTATTATTGGCTAAAGGCTTAAGAAAATTTATGAGAAGGTCATTTAGAAACAAAAATAAGGGTACTACAACCAAGAGAAATAAGAACAAGTCAAATGATAAAGACGTTAAATGTTATGAATGTGGCAAACTCGGACACTTATCATATGACTGCCCCAATAAAGAAAAGCAAACAACCAAATACCCTGATAAGGAGCGGAACAAAAATAGACTCCTCTCAGAACCCAAACAAAGGAAACGTGCTCTAAAGGCCTCCACCTGGAGTGATTCATCGGATTCTGAAACTGAGACCAAAGAGGAGTCTGCACAAGTATGCTTTGCATCCAAAGCATCTAATGAGGTATCATCTGATTCTGACTCTGACTCTGAACCTTCTTATGATGATCTTTTTAGTCAGTATTTAGAATTGCACAAATTCACTAAGACTCTCGCTAAGGAAAAGAAGCGATTAATTGAAGACAAGAAACTGTTAGAATCCTCTAACAAGAATCTTGTCGCTCAATTAAGCGATTCAAAGAAAGAGTCATCATGTGTCATTACTGCATTAAAGACAGAGGTTTCATCATTGACCACACAAAATAATGAAATGAAATCCGAGATTTCAAATTTGAAATCAAGAAATATAGATCTAGAGAAAATGATGAAACAGTTTGATACAGGATCCAACATGCTGCATCGCATTATATTATCACAAACGCATGACAGTGACAAAACGGGTCTGGGATACGTTGATACTAATGAAGTATCAACCAAACCAACCAAGTTTGTTGTGTCTAAGAAAGTAGACACCCCAAAGCCTCAAGTGGCATCTAAGATGACGCAAAAGCCGCCCCTTCCCTTATCATGCCCCTCTTGCTCTTCATATCATGTGAAATACAACTTTGTACCATATCGATATGAAAAGAAAAGAGTAATGTATACACGAAATTCATATCACACAAGGACATATCAAAAACGTCCTTCATTCAATGAGTATAAAGGAGTCCATGGGCAAAGGCCCAAAATGCATGCATCACATGTCTACTATATCACACCTTCATCTACATTCTTGCATTTGATAGACCGAGAAGGATCACCCAAGTATGGGTACCGAAAGGTACTTTTACCAAGAGGTGACTAACTAACTCGAAAGGACCCAAAGTTAAAAGGGTACCTAAATCATTTTTACACATTGTAGAGAGCCCACACATCGAAAGATACAACTATAAAGTGGTTCCTTGACAGTGGTTGCTCGAGGCACATGACGGGTGACCCGAGCTTGTTCACCAAATTAAAGAAGGTCACAAAAGGCGGATCCGTGACCTTTGGAGGCAACAACGAAGGCAAGATCATCGGAAAAGATACGATTGGAAATGCAAGTACTCTCCAAATCTACAACGTCTTTTTGGTAAGCAACTTATCCTACAATCTTCTTAGCATTTCTCAATTTGTTGACAATGGTTTTAATGTGTGTTTTACTCACCCTTATTGCAATATAATAAATAAAAATGGAGAAACTGTTTTAAAAAGAAAACGAGAAGAAAATATTTTTACGCTTTCTATGGATGATGTGGTAGACGCTAAACTTAAATGCTTTATGTCAAATGAACCCAATGTGAATTTATGGCATAAACGTTTAGGACACATTGGTATCTCCACACTAGAAAAACTTCAACGAAAGAACCTAGTACGAGGATTGCCTACGCTTGATTTAGACAACTTTCAGTTGTGTGAATCTTGCATAAAAGGCAAAGAAACACGTGAGTCACTTAAGCCTAAAAATGAAATAAGCACGACCAGAGTCTTAGAACTATTACATATTGATTTGTTTGGTCCTAGTCGCACTACAAGCCTAGGTGGGCGCCACTATGTATGCGTGATTGTTGATGATTTTTCTCATTATACTTGGACTTTATTTCTTGCACATAAGGACGATAGTGCCATTGAGATTGCAAAATTAATTAAACAACTTGAAAATCAATATGGCGTAAATGTGAAAAAAATAAGAAGTGACAGAGGCGGTGAGTTTAAAAACAAAGAGATGATTTCATTTTGCGAAGAAAAAGGAATCAAGCATGAGTTTTCGCCACCTAGAACTCCACAATTAAATGGGGCAGTAGAAAGAAAGAATCGTACATTACAAGAAATCGCTAGGACTATGTTATGCGAAAATAAATTGCCTAGATTTCTGTGGACGGAAGCCGTAAATTGTGCATGCTATATTGTAAATCGCCTATCTATGAGAAAGAAAATAAACAAGACGTTTTATGAGATTTTGAATGATCGCATGCCTAAGATTGACTATTTTTGTGTGTTTGGATGCAAATGTTTTGTTTTAAATACAAAAGATAATTTAGACAAATTTGAATCCAAATCAATTGAGTGCATTTTTGTTGGATATTCTATAAATTCAAAGGCATATAGATGTTATGATCCTCTCACTAGACAAATCATGGAATCTATTCATGTGAAATTCAATGAATTTGGTGAGATTGATAAAGATAAGGAATATGACGATGATTTTGAATTGAAACCCGTGTTGAATGAAGATGATGGTTCTTTTGATATGCATGATATGAATGACACACTAGAAATGCATGATCACATAGAAATGCATGATAACATAGAAAATAATCAACCAAGATGGCATAGAGATCACCCACATGATCTCATCATAGGCGACCTCACTCACGGTGTGCGACCACGTAGAAGAATTACTTCGGACAAAATAAATGAATTTCATGCTATGATTTCTGAAATTAAGCCCAAAAATGTGCATGATGCTTTGAGTGATTCTTCTTGGATTGATGCCATGCATGATGAACTTATTCAATTTGTTAGAAACGATGTATGGGATTTAGTGCCACGACCACAAGATAAGACTATAATAGGCACAAAGTGGGTGATTAGGAATAAAATGAATGAAGAAGGAAAGGTCGTTAGAAATAAAGCGAGACTTGTAGCACAAGGCTATAATCAAGAAGAAGGAATTGACTACGATGAAATATTTGCACCTGTAGCACGTTTAGAAGCTATATGACTATTACTTGCTATTGCTTGCATGAAAGATTTCAGATTGTATCAAATGGACGTAAAAAGTGCATTCCTAAACGGATTTATACAAAAAGAAGTATACGTGAAGCGACCACCTGGTTTTGAAGATTTGAAACATCCCGATCACGTGTACAAACTAAATAAGGCACTATACGGCCTAAAGCAAGCACCGAGAGCATGGTATGATCGTTTTGCTACTTTCCTCTTAGAAAATGATTTTAAACGAGATACTATAGATAGTACACTATTTTTGAAACAAGATAAATCGGATTTACTTATTATCCAAATCTACGTTGATGACATTATTTTCGGTTCTACCTCACAAAGACTTGTTGAAGATTTTGAAAATTGCATGAAATGTGAATTTGAAATGTCTATGGTTGGTGAACTTAATTATTTTCTTGGCTTGCAGATTAAGCAAATGAGTAAAGGGATTCACATAAGTCAAGCAAAATATGTCAATGACATGATTAAAAAGTTTAACTTTGAAAATTTGAAACCATCCCCCACCCCTATGAGTGTCACTACTAAATTGGACAAAGATGAACATGGTAAAGACATTGATAATGGCTTATATTGATCTATGATAGGTTCTTTGCTGTACTTAACTGCTAGTAGACCTGAAATCATGTTCAGTGTATGCATGTGTGCACGATTTCAGAGTCAACCTAAGGTGTCTCACTACAGTGCGGTAAAAATAATATTTCGTTATATTAAGCACACGCCCACCTTAGGAATTTGGTACGATAAGGATTCCACATTTAACTTACATGCTTATACTGATGCAGATTATGGTGGCTGCAAAATAGATAGAAAGTGCACGAGTGGGACTTGCCAATTTATAGGAAACTCATTCATTTCATGGTTTTCCAAAAAGCCAGCAAGCGTTACTTTGTCAACTACTGAGGCTGAGTACATGCCACTTAGCCTTTGTTGCACACAGTTGTTGTGGATAAAACAACTTTCGGACTTTGGAATTACCGTAAATTGAATTCCCAGATATTGTGATAGTATGAGTGCCATTAACTTGTCTAAGAACCCCGTATTACACTCTAAGGCTAAGCATATAGAAGTACGCTATCACTTTCTTCGTGATCACGTAAACAATGTTGATATCGTCATAGATCACGTACGCACAGAAGCACAAGTAGCGGATATCTTTACAAAAGCCTTAAATCAAGCCACGTATGAATCTCTTCGTTCCAAATTAGGCATGATTCCCTTTGATATGATTCGATTTGACGTGATTTGATTTTCTTTCCTTATTACAGGAATCTTTTGATTTACTTTCCAAAATAAAGGGGGAGAAAGCATGATTTAAGGGGGAGAGAGACAATCATTGATACTGATTGCACAAATCAAGGGGGAGCCATGACAATCATTGATACTGATTGCACAAATCAAGGGGGAGCCATTGATACTAATTGCACAAATCAAGGTGGAGCCGGATTTGAAATTTGAAATTCAAAATTCAAATTTGTGCATGTTTGAAGGGGGAGCGATAGCATTTAAATCATATGCATAAGTTATTTTGAAAATCATCAAAAGGGTGAGGTTGTAGAGAAAAGGGAGTTTGAGTGATTTCAAAATAAGTGATTTAAATGCATGACATATACAAACGTGCATGATATATACATGTATGCATGATACGTCACTTACTACTTGCCTTATTTAGCTTGTATATGATGTTGCCGGACTAACGAGCCATGAAGCGTTAAAGCTTACATCATATGGCAAACATTTGTTGTGTTTATACTATTTTCAGGTGCCACCATTAATGAACTAAACTAGTTCATTAAGTGAAGTACTTAGTTTATTAAACTAAGTAGTTCATTAAAGGAAGCCACATTTGGAAAAGGCACAACATGGAATGATTTCATGGATGAATATAACATGTAGACCACAAAATTTCTGGTCATTTTTGAAGTGTAGGGGCTGGCCATCTATATATGGCAAGTACGTGACACGTTGGTGAAGTTTCGTTATTCATCCGATACGACAATTTTTTGGTTTAGAACCTCTTAACGTGTCGTAATAATTTTGTCATCACCATGACTTATATCATATGATATAAGACCTGAATATACTCATAAATATGAGGTAAATATAGTGGTGTGACATTAACGTACGTTCGTAAAATATATAACGTATCGGTAGTACGTTGGAATATATGTGTATAGTGCATTTTTAAACAAAATCTGAATATATATAAATATAGATGTATAAGGCGTGTGATATGAGAGGGAAGAAGAAGACTTCCATTCTTCAATTTGTTGCATTTGTGCCTTTTCCAAATATGCCTTCATCTAATGAACTACTTAGTTCATTTAAATAAGTACTTCGCTTAATGAACTAGTTTAGTTCATTAATTGAATACAACAAATGCTCGCCATTTGATGTAAGCTTTAAATCTTCATGGCTCGTTAGTACGACAACATTATATATGAACTATATAAGGCAGGTTTCATGCAAAAACATGTTAAGTCATAAAACTTGTCATTCATTTCTTTAATACATGTTATTTAAATCATGCATTTTGTAATCACTCAAACCCCTTTTTCTCTACATTTTCCACCAAAGTTGACAATTATATGATTTTTGAATCAATTTGAGAATTCGAATCCCCAAACCTCCTTGTTCCGTAGGAAGGCAGATAGCATCCCAACTTTTCCAATGGTGTCGACCCCTCCACAGAAAATTTGACATTTTCCGGTTAATCGCTGCTATTACACTTTGTGGTAATCGTGAAATAGCTATTATACGTAATGGTATGGAATTTAGCATATGGCGAAACAAATTCAATCGGCCAGCCATTGATAAAAGCTTTGAAGACCAAGAATTTAGCTTAGCCTCAAAATGGGCTAGAAGTGGAACACAGTATGTTGTACGATTAATTCCCTTGTACAAATACGAGCCAAGATATTGAATTGGTAAAGAAGCTAGGCGCATACCCCACACTTGTGAAACTCGCATGGCCGAAACTCCTGCACCCACCACCACCTGACTTTTGTGGTGATTTACAAATTGTCCAGAGGCTTGTTGATATGTCTCCAAGAACTGACGAAATTAGCTTAAATTTCTAATGGATCCATTGAGAAAAATAACTAGATCATCAGCAAAGGCCAAGTGCAATATCTGTGGAACACGTCCTACATGAAATCCATGCAATTAGTCTGACGACATAAGTGACTGTAATCCCCGAGAAAACCCTTCCGAGGCAAGAATAAAACGAAGAAAGGATAGTGGATCGTCCTGCTTAACACCTTGTGAGACTGAGAAGAAGCCAGCCGGTTCCGTTGATCAAAACTGAGAATCTAGTAGCTGCCAATTTATTCATAAGAATGTGTACTAATTGGGTGGCAAACCCCATTTTTCGCAAAAGTTGCTGCAAGTAGGTCCAGCACACTCTATCAAAAGCCTTTGCCATATCAAGTTTGATTAGAACGTGTCCGCCACGAACAGGCCGATCAAGTGTAGAGAAAAGGGGGTTTGAGTGATTTCAAAATAAGTGATTTAAATGCATGACATATACAAACGTGCATGATATATACATGTATGCATGATACGTCGCTTACTACTTGCCTTATTTAGCTTGTATATGATGTTGCCGGACCAACAAGCCATGAAGCGTTAAAGCTTACATTATATGGCAACAATTTGTTGTGTTTATACTATTTTAAGGTGCCACCATTAATAAACTAAACTAGTTCATTAAGTGAAGTACTTAGTTTATTAAACTAAGTAGTTCATTAAAGGAAGCCACATTTGGAAAAGGCACAAAGGCAACAAGGCTAAGGAAGGAAAGTTTCCTCCTCCTCCCCTCTTTAATATATACACGCCATATACATATATAATACATATATTTTCAGATTTTTTGAAAAAGGCAAATACACACGTATTCCAACGTACTACTGACACGTTATATTTTACGTACGTACGTTAACGTCACACCACTATATTTAACTCATATTTATGAGTATATTCAGGTATTATATCATATGATATAAGACATGGTGATGACAAATTAAATACGACACGTTAAAAGGTTCTAAACTGAAAATTGTCGTATCGGGCGAATACCGAAACATCGCTAACGTGTAACGTACTTGCCATAAATAGATGGCCAGCCCCTACACCTCAAAAATCATCATAAATTTCATGCATATGGCAATGTTTTCAGCCAAAAATATTTTCCATGTTGGCACACAGAAATCACCCCACATTAAGGCCAAAATGTGAAGATTCCAATTTTAATTTTGACACATGATTAATGGCGCCACTTTAGACCAACCAAGTGCTGAGATTTAAAGTATATATTATATATATATATATTATGTGTAACATAATATATATAACATGTGCAAAAGTTGGAATTTAATTAGAGAAAAATCGGGTAATCGATAAACATCAAAAATTCGGTTTTCTACGCACACAACACATGGAACGTTTTTGGTACATCATATGACACGTATCTAGACACTTTTTACATATGTTATACATCTTAAAGTGTTCCAGAAAATTAAATTAAGGGCTGATTGGAATATAACATGTGTGTATTATTAATGTGCACTATTTTACAAAGTTAGCAAAAATAATTTTCAACACATGTATATACATTATACACGCACATTACAGCTGAGATGGAGCTTATTTGGAGCCTTGTTAGCATATTGATTGGTCACGAATCAATCATACAGTGTTGGTGAATTAAAGAGAGAAGCTACAAATGGTAAGATTTCAAACTTTGTCTCACTATAACACATGCTGAAAATTTCAGCATGTGTAAGTATGATGGCCGAAAATTTCACATTGAACGGCTATATTTTATCATCTTGAATTATGTGATTGATTGGGAGAAGAAATGGAAGTAAGTTGAATATTATTTAAATTCAAAAGTTGTGATATTTTATATATCACACATGCTGAAAAATTTTCAGCATGTGTGAAAGGTGTCATGGCCGAATTCATGGGCATAAAAGTGTCCAAATTCATTTACAATGTGATAAGGATATTTACCATCAATTGGTAATTTATTTTAAAAAGAAAAATCAAAGAAAAATGGTAATATTTTGAATTGTACAACCATGTAACACATGCTGAAAATTCAGCATGGCAAATCTTCATTATGGCCGATTTTCATACCTAGTGTGAAAGAAATTTTGTCTTGCAACATTTATGTGACAATCTTGAGCTTTATGGAAATTATTTTGTGATTGATATTGGCACATGTTTAAGTGATATATTCAGATTTTTCCAAGTCATCAATGATGACAACATCCAACCAATCATGAAGTGCCAAGTAAGCAAAGCTTAAATGATCATCCAATGAGAAGATGCCTAGTAAGCAAGACCATGTCACAATGATGTCTTACATTCTCCCAAGGACTTAGAAGATAATTTTCAAGAGGGGAAGGACACATAGGGGACGGCTGCACCAAGCTTAAAAGGAAAGAAGTTGAGCAAAAACAAGACAAGCACAAACGTTGCAAAATCAAAGTGAAAAACGCCTAGCCTCTTCTTGTTCTACATTCTCTTTCTTTCTTTCTTCTTGTAAGCCTATTGTATTCATATCTTTCAATCTTGAATAGGCTTGATATAGACCACCACATATTCCATATCTTTGTAAAAGATTGATCAAGGTGTGATCAATCTTCATTCTTGCGAGGTGGTGGTGTTCGTGCGAATTGTATTCATCGTACAAGATTTGTAAAGGGTTGGAGTTAGTGTGTAACTCTATCAACCCTGCGGTAAGGTGTATTGCGTGTGTGTGATTAGTGTAAACCAAGGAAGGTGTTCCTTCAAGACTGGATTAGGTTGTTTATAACCGAACCAGTATAAAATTCTTGGTGCCATTTACTTTCAGCATTTACTTTCAGTTACTGAAAAGTTTACTCTTTTTGTTCGCATTCGTAAAAATAGTAAACGACTTTCAAAATTCACAAAAATTTTCAAAAATATACCCACACGTTCTAAGGTTAATTTGGCACAAGTTTCAACCCTTTTGGATAAGTATAAGTCGATCAAACATCAAAAGATCTGAGACTAGTGCAGTCTGATTTTCAGACTTGCAAAGGTTGAGACTTTGATTTTAGTTGACCTACTTTCCAAAAGAATTTTGCAAAAATGTTTCAACCCACTTAAATTCAGTATATAAGGAGTTAGTGGTTAGAGCATTTGGACATACACACAAATAGGAATAAATTTTTCAAAACCGTCTACCGTTTCTGGCAGATTCGCGCAATCTGATTACCAACGATTTTTGAAGGGGTTAAAGGTTGAATTTTAATTTGAAATTTTTAGGAGACCCTCATAACATCTGAGGCTAAGTTATCTCAAAATTTCAGAAGTTTTGGAGACCTATAACCTTGTTTTAAAAACGTTTTAAAACTGGTCCTGAAAATAGGATCTGTTTTCAGAAGTTGAGTTGTTTAGGTTTAAACAAATTTTAAAAACCACATTTTCCACACCACTTATTCAATCCCTCCCTTCTTGTGGTTCCTAGCAGATCCGACATCAAGTACATGTACCATCTTTTGAGCCAGTAGAATTTGTTCAATAATATCTCGTCCCTTCAGGAAGCCCGCTTGTTCAAGCAATATTAAGCGAAGCAATAAGCTAGCCAAACGTGTGGAAATCAACTTGGTAACTATCTTGGCTAGAAAATTTGTTAGACACATAGGTCGAAAATCAGCAAAAGTGTTTGGATTGACTTTAGGGATGAGAGTGATAAGCGTTGATGTAATTTGTCTTGGTGGGGGAATACCTAAAAAAGAATTCTTGGACCGCCTTGTATACATCCATATCAATAGTCTGCCAAACAAGATGGTAAAATGATCCAGGAAAGCCATCAGGACCAGCAGCACTGGTCGGGCTAAGATCCCATACTGCCTGTTTTACTTCTTATAATTTTATCATGGCCAATAGCTGCGCATTATCCTCATCAGAAACTAAAGAAGGAACATATTGAAGGATAGATCTCGTATTGAGAAGTAGTGCCTGCCTTAAAGAGTGTCTCATAGTAACGAACTGCTTCAAGCTCGATATCACCAGGGTTGTCGCATTCCACACCGTCCTCATGGGTTTTGCGATTTATGGCCTGTCGTCTGCGACACTCCTTAACCATTTGATGAAAGAATTTGGTATTTGAATCTCCATTCCGATACCATTTTACATTTTCTTTCTGCTTCCAAAATAATGACGCTCGCGACTGAGCAAGACGTAACTGTGCGGCACTACATTGGTACTCCATGCGTGCCTCGACTGTGGGAGTTGAATCATAAATTCGTTCACTACACGTCACCGCAGCTTCAGCGTCCACAATAGCATCAAATATATTCCCAAAAACTTCTTTGTTCCAGATACGTAGCTGTTACTTGAGCTTTTGCAATTTAGCATAAAAGCTCCACATACCTCCCACGGTTGGAAAAGACTGCCATTGATGAACCACAAAACTGAAAAAATCTGAGTGTGTTGCCCAAGCATCTAAATATCGGAATGAAGCAGCTGTTCTAGGGGTGTCTGAATGACAATCTATATTAATGGGCAAATGATCTGAAGTAGCACGATTCAAATGCTGGCATTGAACTGTGTAAAATATATCAAAGAAGTACGATGAATCAAGTACCGATCCAATCTCCTCCAGACTCTATCGAGTCCTCTTCCATCACACCAGGTATAAAGAGAGCCTTGAGTATTAATTGTCTGAAGGGACCAGTCTATAACAAAATCATCAAAATCTTGCAAAGATCGAAGAGATTGGGATGATCTGCCTTTATGTTCATCCAATGTCAAAAAAGTATTAAAATCTCCGCCTAGAAGCCATGGAATATCCAATGAATCCCGAAAGGCGCATACGTCCACCCATAAGGGACGGCGAGCCACAACCGTATGCAAACCATATATAAAGGTACACCAAAATGAAGTCCCTGTATGTAACCAACAAAATCGCATAGAGTGATTCTGAATACACAGACGTTCCCCATCTAGCCGAAAAATGAATCCCACCAAAATATCCAGATACTATCATTGTTAACTGACACTGCTTGTGGAAATCCAAGTTTAAGACGATAAGAAATCAATGAAGATGACATAACCTTAGGCTCAATAATATCAAGTATATGCAATTGATATTGACGCACTAATGTTTGTAAGCGATCCACGGATGTGCGAATCCCTCTAAAATTCCATACTAGTAACTTCATTGTGTTGATAGTATATCAAAAGAGCTTGAGAGTGCTGCTCTTGAGCAAGTAAATGGAGGGGATAAAGGCTCGATACGTCGATGCTGCCTGCGCAGTAGCTTTGGGGGAACTTGAAAATGGGGTTCGCTGGAACCTGCAGGTGGCGGGTCATGTTCAGCCTCCAAAGTATCTCGCGCCCTATCCAATATTACTTCCATCACCATGTCATTGACCTGCAAAAGAAAATCATCTTCTATAGATTGTGGTTCAGATGCATCAAAAACCGCCTCCACCGCACCATCTGAGAAAGAAACATCATGTGGATTGTAAGGCAGATTTTTAAAAATAGTATCATTAATGCCTCAGACCTAGAGATGTCCTGAATATGTGAAATATTATCAAGCCGATTCATATCTGGAGAAACTGGCAGCGAATGCCTAGCTGCCGCCAAAAAAGCACCATTATCGTGCAAAAGATCCCTAGCCTGAGGAGAAGCACCCATCAAATGTTGTTCTTCAATTTGTTGCTTTTTCGGTGTCCAGTGCTGCTGAGAAGTTTATGGTTTACAATTGGTGTGAATATTGGATACTGGAGGTCTATCCGTATCCTGCACCTTAGATTGAGTTAGATCATCTTGTCCGCAGGTAGTCGATTTGTGTCCGAGCCTAGAGCATGTAGCACAATACAATGGCAAATCTTCATAAACTACAGATTGAGAGATACAACGATTGGAAACCTGGATAAATACTCGAGATGGAAGTTCCTGCGATACATCTATTTCAATGCATAAGCGTGCGACAGAGAGCCAAATATTTTGAGTTATCGCATTATCCAATTTCATCGGCATTCCCTTCATACGCCCAATTTGAAAGGGTGCTTCACGCTGATGAAAGTGAATTGGTAACCCAGGAAGCAAAACCCATACAAGGACAATTGGCACATCAACTTTGGGATCGTAATCAGGAGTCCATTTTGTGACTCGCATATATTTCCTACTATAGTCAGCTTTGTCTAGCAAAGCATCGTAGATAATCTTGTTCTTGCGTAAAATTCAATAATATGTGATTGGAATCTAAAAGTCCAGTATGTACCATTCTAGTGAATCCAATGCTATCAATGGCTGCACGAATAGTTGCAAGCGGTGGCCGTCTATACCAGAAAGTCCCCACCAAAGATAGTCCATATGGTGCAGCCAATATGTTGATTTCATCATCTGAGAAGGCAATCATTGGACTGCATTGGTATTTCTGAATTGGTTTCATTGCGATCGTTGGCGGTGTTGATGTATTGAATAAAGAAGCAAACGACTCGCTTCAGGTCGTAGGATCCAACGATGGCGGCTGTATATTTGGTGTCGACATCATCGAAACGCAGAATGAGACAAAACAAAATTGATTTTCAAAGAGTATAGAACAATAGGTCAAAATAATCAAAGATTGCAAAAAGGAGGAATGGCGGCGGCGGCAGTTACACTTGCCGCCAGCAGGAAGCGCGGAATCGCTGGGCTTCATATTTTTGACTATATGTATATATTATCCAAACCAATATATATATATATATATATATATATATACACACACACAGACACACACATTTCAGCTTGGTGGATTACGAAAAGGAAGTGCTGAAGCCGTACAGGTAACACCTAATGATCCTTGTTGTCGTTATCAAAAACCTAATGTGCCTCGGCTTTAAAACTCAACCAAAATCATCCCATGCCATTGGGATCAAAATTGCTGCACCTTAGACCACTAAAGGAACATATTAAGTCACATACTTGGCCAAATTTGACTAAGGATCGCCGAAAGCAACCCGTTAGTGATTCTTTGCATCAGTCGTTACGTATTTGCTTGGTTTCTTGCATTTCTTTGATTCTTAGTGTGACCTATTTGTTTGAGAATACCCACGCCCTTAGCTGCCGTGTCAAGATTCTTACACCTCTTAGGAGAAGATATAGAAGCTGAATCACGAAGACCACAATTTGTTTGCTCGACTTGATATCGATTTTAATTTAGCATCTAGAGGAGAAATGCAAGGCGAGGGGTAAAAGGCTTGTGTGTTGTGAGACTAAAAGAGAGGAGGTAAAAGCCTAAGTGAGTGAATCCATACAAGAGTGTGAAAAGATAGTAAAATTCTTGTTTTTTGTTTTCTCTAACATAATTATATTTCTTTCATCTTTGTGTTGTTGTTTTTCTTCGTTTTTTAGTTCTGTTTCAGGTTTGATATATATAAATTGACAAAAAACCTGGTAGTAGTACTTCGGTCTTGCAACCCTTGGAAGTGGCCAACTTACCCGTGACATTAAAAAAACATCGTCAAATGATGACCAGAATGTCCCACAGAATGGAACAAGTTGTGAGCCAAATCAAGGACCTTGAGGCAACTCAAATGTCACAGAACACCCGTGAGAGAAAGGGCTGCCCACTTTGAAGATAGAGGCCGAGGAGGAGGACAACATGATCGATATCCTATGAGAATGCCACCGATGGAGGAGAGACCAGATGGCATCGAGCAACCCCATTTTGCCAAGTTACTCGAGGAGGAGTTGAATTCCCTGAGATACCCTCATGCAGTTCATGACCCAGCCAAAGGCACCTGTAAGGGCAAGATGAAAATTCTCCTATTCTATGGCAAAAGCGATCCCGAATGCCTACTTAGAGTGGGAAAGAAAGGTAGAACTCATATGCTCTTGTAATTCGTTTTCTGAACTAAACAAGGTTCTTTTTGCAGCCATAGAACTTGCAGATTATGCTCTTGTTTGGTGGGATCAATTGCAAAATATGAGACAAAGAACGGTCAATGGTCGGAACAACACTTGGGATGAAATGAAAAGGGCAATGAGGCAGTGCTTCATACCACAACACTACGAGAGGTCCCTATTCCAAAGATTGCCACACCTAATGTTGGGAAGTAGAAGTGTTGGCAAGTACTATAAGGAGTCGGAACTGTTGATGATTCGGGCCAACGTGCAAGAAAGAGAAGAAGCCACAATGGCACGGTTCTTAGGAGGCCTAAACCGCGATATAGCCAACATGGCATGGATTCCATGGTTCATATGGCGAAAAAGGTGGAGAGGCAACTCTGTAGGATTTTAACTTACTCCATCAGCAGTAAATTTGACAACACATTGAGAACCTGGAAATAAAAGGAAGAAGATGAAACAACAAAATTGAAGAAGAATAATTTCTATTCTTCCATTCACTTCTAGAAGAAATGTACAAGTATATGATATATATATATATATATATATATATACATATATATATAGGAAGATCTCTCTTTTCCAAACCAAACGGCTAAAAACTATTATCCCTCATTTTGCATCCTATTGATTGGAATCAGAGAAACAGAATGAGTGGACAGTAAGTCCACTTGTTTCTAACGGCTAATATCAAGTATATGTAGAGTAGTTAACAATTATTTTATATAGTGATATATGGGGTATGTGTGTATGTGTGTGTATGTATTATGTAATAATACAACAAGTATTGTACTCGTATACTAGTGTATTTCTCTATACTCCCCTCAAACTTAGTGCACAGGTAGATGCAACTAAGTTTGGAATAAGTACCCTATGAGGAGCCTTCACTATTTCTTCCACACCTGCAATGTCTTCCATCTTCAACCTTTCAAGACGTGTATGATCAAGTTTGCAGGAAAAGATGTTTTGTTCTTAAGGGTAAGAGTTTCACTCGTTGCATGTCTTTCATTTTATCAAGATGCTGTCGTGTGCTGGAGTTGATAGAGTCCTCATTTGCATGCGAGATACTTTTGACAAGTCATAGGAAGTTTGTGTTCCGGTAGCCATTGGTGACATTCTTCTTCATGGTTGTTGCGAAGACTCCACCAGTTCTCATGAGCCAGAGGTGTTGTGTAGGACTAGATCCAAGTTTCCTGATGGTGTCAATGTCATGCTACTTGGGTGCCAAGGACTATTGGATAGGTGTTCACCTGCAAGAGCCTTGATCTATGCTGAGCGCTCTCAACCCTTCTGGGCCTGAATCACCTGTAATGTAAAGGCAATAAAACTTGGAATATCCACCTGCAAACAATCATTCAGTTGCTTCGAAGACCCTGCATAAGCTGTTAGTATAAAATTCCTGGCCTTGTTGCTCCTGCACAAGAAACAAACCTATTCCTGCACTATAAATATCAATTTGTTTTTGCAAGACAAAATGTTACTGGGAATTCTAGAATCTTCTTTACGGTTCACGCGAGAAATATAACCTTGGAAAGAAAAAACATAGGATTTACTCACACATATAATGATGCATTTAGTATTGTATGTTCTTCCTCACAATTTACTTATCAGACAATCAAAGACCGGGACAATATGGTTTTACATATATAGTGAGATATGCCGACATACCTCAACAGAATCAGTGTGATTTATTGAATTTTATCTAAGTTAGGATCATGAACTAATTTAGTTTGAGTAAATAGTAGTTTGAAACACACACAAAGGTATGTATACATTATAGAACATCCTACAATTTAAGATTAAGTCATAGACATATGTGGTTATACAATTTATACTATGAATTTTTCCATGAATATTAACCAAATGCATAGCATATCTCAAGCTAATTGTTAACTATGGAAGATGGAGGAGAATAATATTTCATTGATATCAAAATGTCTGTACATCACCCATTCTTATACAAGTATACTATCGACAATTATGGTGCTGATTTCTACAATCAAGCCAATAATCACTCCCTACACTTATGAATAATTACATTGTAATCTTCTATCTGTGGTATGTTTACATTTATGGTATGATTTGATACTATCTAACACTCCCCCTCAAGTTGAGCAGGGGAATCCACAATGCCCAACTTGACCAACGTATCATCAAATGCCCTTCCTGCTACGGCTTTTGTCAAGATGTCAGCTAGCTGATCTTCCGATGGTACAAATGGTAACTCAACTGTCTTGTCTTCGATCTTCTCCTTAATAAAGTGACGGTCTACTTCAATATGTTTTGTTCGATCATACTGGACAGGATTTTCCGAAATACTAATCGATGCCTTGTTATCACACATTAACCTTGCCGGAAGCGTAACATGTAATCCCAATTCTCCCATAAGCTTTTTTAACCACAATATCTCAACAATGCCGTCTGCTATCCTGCGGAACTCGGCTTCAGCACTTGACAAGGACACCACCTTCTGTTTTTTACTTCTCCACGTGACTAGGTTACCTCCAACTAGAGCGAAATACCCTGAGGTGGACTGTCGATCCATTAAACTTCCTGCCCAATCAGCATCAGTATACACCTGTATGTCCAAGTGTCCATGGTTTCTGAACCAAATACCACGCGCCACTGTTCCCTTCAGATACCTTATAATTCTCATAACCGCGTCCAGATGATGGTCTTGGGGTTGATGCATGAATTGACTCACTTGACCAACAGCAAATGAAATATCTGGTCGAGTATGCGATAGATAAATAAGCTTTCCAACCAGTCGTTGATACCTCTCTCTGTCCGTACTTGGCCTACCTTTTTTGATCTCCAGCTTTTGATTTACCAGCATTGGGGCTCCGGCAGGTTTACAATCTATCATTCCCCCCTCAGCAAGTAGATCCAGAATATATTTTTGTTGGGAAATAAATATTTCAGACTCAAATCTTTTTACCTCAATCCCCAAGAAGTATTTCAATTCTCCCAAATCCTTCATTTCAAATTCTGAGAACAATTGTTTCTTCAGAACAACCATCTCCTCCAAGTCGTCCCCTGTAATAATCATATCATCTACATAGATTATTAAACAAGTAATAAGAGTACCTCTCCTTTTTATAAACAACGTGTGATCTGCATTACTCTGCTTATAATTTTGTTTTTTCATAAATGTCGTAAACCTGCCAAACCACGCTCTGGGTGACTGTTTGAGACCATACAGTGACCGCCTCAACCTGCATACCTCATTCGGCCCAAATTCTTCTGTAAATCCCGGGGGCGCGCTCATATACACCTCTTCTTTCAACTCTCCATGTAGAAAAGCATTTTTTATATCATACTACTGAAGAGGCCATGATTTAGTGGTTGCTACTGAGAAAAGAACACGAATAGTGTCCAGCTTTGCTACAGGTGAAAAAGTCTCAGAATAGTCAATACCATACGTTTGAGTGTATCCTCGTGCGACTAGCCTTGCCTTGTACCTTCCGATACTCCCGTCAGCTTTATACTTGATTGTATACACCCACCTGCACCCTACAGGCTGCTTTCCTTCAGGTATGATCACTCTTTCCCAAGTATTATTTTTGTGAAGATCTCTCATTTCCTCCTCCATCGCTGTATGCCATTCAGGTTGCTTCAATGCTTCCTCAACTATTCTAGGCAAGTCAATCTCGCATGATGAAGACAAAAAACCATTAGCACACTTAACTGGATAAAGTGTTCCTTTTGACAACTTACTTGGAGAGTATCGCACTGGAGGTTTTCCCCTGTTCTCCCTTGATGGAAGTATCCTGTCCTTGTGAAGACTACCACCTGTATCCTGCTCAGTTTCACATATGTTTGGGTGTATACTAGAAGATAGGATAGAATCATTAGTAGCATCAGGGGAAAGAACACTTTTATCAAGAGACAATGGTAATGCCTGCATGATATTCACCGGAGGAGATTCATCAGTTGGCTCAGAAATCAGGGTTATACCAGTGTCAGGAAAAGCACAGTCGGCGTCACCTACTTGTCGTGTTAGAACCGCTGCGTCTCGACTAGAGTTATGGAGCCAGTCGTAGGTCTCACCATATATCTCCCCCTGAGACCAAGACGGAGAGGAGTAGAAATATTCATGTTCAAGGAATGTGCAGTCCATGGTGACATGTATACGCCGAGTGTGAGGATTATAACACCGGTACCCTTTTTGGAACATAGCATACCCCACAAAGACACACTTCTCAGCACAAGCATTAAACTTGGTGCGCTGGGAAGAGGGAATATGTACAAAGACTGAACATCCAAAAATTTTGGGAGGCAGGGTAAGGGCAGGTCGCATATCGGTATGAGACGCGAGTAGAGACAATGGGGTGCGATGATCGAGAACCTTGGTAGGTAAGCGATTAAGAAGGTAGGCAGAAGTAGCCACCGCTTCAGGCCAAAGTATTTTGGGAACTCGTGACTCGATCATCATGGCACGAGTCATTTCAAGTAAAACTCGATTTTTTCGTTCAGCGAAACTATTTTGTTGTGGTGTGTGTGAACAAGATGTTTGATGTAGGACACCATGTGTTCTAAGAAAATCACTGAGATGTGTGTTGACATATTCGCCACCATTATCAGATCGAAGAACTTGTATTTTAGAATGGAATTGAGTGTCAACCATAGAATAGAAATCAATAAATTTAGAACACACATCAGACTTATTTTTTAATAAATAAACCCAGGTAACACGGGAAAAATCATCAACAAACGTAACAAAATACTGAAACCCAAGTTTATTATCACACAGAGCTGGACCCCATACATCAGAATGGACAAGACTAAACAAAGTTTTGACTCGGGTATTATTAGGTTTGTAGGTGGAGCGATGATGCTTGGCATGTAAACAAGTGTCACAAGATAACGTAAAACTAGACGGAATCAAAGAGGGAAATAACAATTTCATGTAACCTAGGGAGGGATGACCAAGTCGACGGTGCCATAACCATAGGCGTTGTTCAACAGTCCCGGTGACAAGATTGGACCGGCCCTGTTGCACCATATCTGCCACATAATATAACCCATCTTTCTCAATACCACGCCCAATGATCACCTTCGAGCGAATATCCTGCAAAAGGCAAAAGGATGGGTATATAAGAACAACACAGTTTAATTCTCGAGTAATTTGGCTAAGAGATAATAACTTTGATGAAAGTCCGAGAACATAAAGACAATGCGGCACATGTAAAGTAGGTGTAACAGAGATAGTCCCTCCACCAGACACAGGAAGAAGTTGTCCATTGGCAGTTTCAATGTGGGTTTTGGTTGGAGATGTCCAAATGTTAATATCACATGGGTCATTGGTCATCGTATCAGTAGCACCGCTATCAAGAATTTAAGTTGTGGATTGGATGGGATAAATGAGATGGTGTGGGGCTTTTTCGGATTTATGGACAGAAGGAGGGGTACATATGGGTTTATTGGGAATTTCAGGGGCTGAAGTATCAAATGCAGAGACTGAACGGACTAAATTTACGCTGGCCGAAACTTTGGGGTTCTGTCTGGACATATTTGAAACCTGCAGGATACAAGGGGTAATATTACAAGTGGTAAAACAGTCAACTTCCCTATTATAAGGGTTGAGGGAAACCTCAACCCTTTTACCTATTTCTGTCGTCTCCCCCTGTTCGTGTTCGACATCGCTCCCTTGTTCCTACGGCTGGAACTGTCCAGTGGCCATGGCTGCTGCTCCGATGGCGGCTGATCCTTTTCCTTGCCCTCCTTCTGCTTGATGCCTTTTTCCTTCATACCAATCGGGGTATCCGATTAGTCTGAAGCAAGTGTCCTTCGTATGTCTCTTTTTCCCACAAAAACTGCAGGTCAGATTTTCTTTATCCTCCAAGCGCCGCTGATTGCTGGTGCGTGAAGGTGTTTGGCCGCCTCTGCCCCTTCCCTGAGATCCTCCGCGTCCTTGGCCGGGTCCTTTGGTGGCGCGTGCATGTGCTGCCAGGCCCTGGCCAATCCCCAGTGACGATTCTTCTTCTGAGGGGATGATGCCTTGCAGCACCATTGATCTTCCTTCTGCTCGCCTGATTTCCCAATAGGCAGTTTCTAAGGAAGGTAGTGGGTCTCTTTTCAACAAATCGTTCTTCTCTGTAGTATACTTTTCGTCTATTGCAGTAAGGAACTGATACAGCCTTAAAGCCTCCATCTTTTTATTATGTATGTTAATGTCTGATGAGCATTGCATTGGATTTGGATCTTGGACATCAATAGCTCTCCAAAGATCATGTAATTTGTTCCAGCAGCCTTCGATGCTGCCTCCCCCTTGCCGGATTAGACTGGCTCTCCGATGAAGATCGTAGACTCTGAGGGAATTCGAGCCTGCCCCGTACGTGAGAGCCAAACCGTCCCACAAGGCCTTAGATGTCGGATAACGAGTAACATTCACCACAACCGTTGGTTCAATAGTCTGTATTATCCATGTAAATACAGAGTTGTCTGCTTGCTCCAAAACTGAGAATCCAGGATCAGTTGGATCGGGTGGGGGAGGAATTCCAGTAAGATGATTCCTCCTTCCCCGTCCAATAATTGCCCGCAGCACCAATGGTGCCCAGACTGCATAATTTTGGCCATTTAATTTGACAGAGAGGGTAAGATTTTCTGCGGATAATGGTATTGGTGATGAGATGGCGGTATTTTGTATGGGTTTGGATGTTGCTGTACTCTGTAGTATATTGGCTACTTGAAGAGCCAAGTCAGCAAGGTTAGGTGTTTGTGGTTCGTTTGCTTCTGGATTGGACATAATTTCTGTTTTCTGTTTTTTTTTGTTTTTGATGAACAGGGGATGATAAAAGATAAGGATGGTAGCACTGTATTTGGTTTAGCCAACAACTGGCTGAGAAAGGTAATAGGCCGGGAAGGGTATGGCCGACGTCAGGTAAGTATAAGGCAGTGATGAATATTTTTTTGAGCCTTTGCTTCTCAGAAAAACTCCATCTTTCCGTTAGGGGTCGAGTAGGAGCATTCCCGCTCTGATACCATGTTAACTATGGAAGATGGAGGAGAATAATATTTCATTGATATCAAAATGTCTGTACATCACCCATTCTTACACAAGTATACTATCGACAATTATGGTGCTGATTCCTACAATCAAGCCAATAATCACTCCCTACACTTATGAATAATTACATTGTAATCTTCTATCTATGGTATGTTTACATTTATGGTATGATTTGATACTATTTAACACTAATGAATAAAACTTAAATCTGGATGATGAAGGCAGTATATTCAACTGTTAAGTTTACTAACAAAATTATCATGAAGAAGCAAGAAAAACAGAAATTACTAGTAAACACTAGATTTTTCTTTCCAATTAACCAGAAACTCAAGCACATACATAACTATTTCTAAGTTATTATAGGCAACCAGATAAACCGTGGCTTGTATGGTGGATTCATGAAATGGTTTGTCATGACAAAAGGGAACTAGTAGCACCAGTGGAATATGGGAGACAGTTGAGACAAGTCCCCACGCAAAACACAGGGCAGCTGAAGTAGTAACCAAAAAGTTATTTGGACACAAGCCCCTTTTTTCTCATGAATGACACCTCTCATTGGATACCAAGCTGTGTTGAGAAGTGGAATCGATCTTCCAGCTTCCAAGACTGCTCTTTCCATCTTTCTCTCTAAAAAATGTTGTAAACATTGCCTCCATCTCCGGAACTAAAGGACTGTGTTCTCCAGGATTGTCAATCCATCAAAAGACTTTTAACAATATCCGCTTATTACCATGTCCAGGGCATAACATCAAGATCAATCAACCATCCATTTTTTATGATTCTCAAACAATCATTTTAATAATATGCACGTAAATGCTATCATGCCACTTCCAGGTGGACGATACCTTTGATACCAATACTCCAAACTTCTGTGGCGGTTGAGAATATGAATATTAGTCACCTTTAACGTTTACCATTTAGGAAACAACATCTCACAAGTGATAATAAGATCATGTACGACATCAATGATAATTACAAAGGCGCCTCTGGCCTCAATAGACATGCTAGGAAAAAACATCCAGCTTAAAATAATGGAATAACTCAGCGGAGTTTATATCTATGACTCAGAGGAATAATTCTAGATTATTCGTGTCTGTAGTTCAAAGGAACTCTTTCCTGTTCAATAATCATGGCAACAATGACCTCAACAAAGAACACTACTTTAGGGACATAGAGTCCATACTATGCGAGAAAAAATCCCTCCTTCCTTAAGAAGCAGAAGGAGCCTCATCCTTTGAGGAACTTTCCTTCCTTTCCTTTCAATCAACTGAGGGGACCTCACCAATAAAATAGCCTACGGCTTATGGCTGACCAACTATTACTATGGCACACAACTTATAACCGATTAACAAATATGCTAGGAATGAATATCTAGCTCAACAATCACGGCATAGCTGGAGAAACAAAGGCAACTCGACTACATAGACGGCCAATCAATAAACAAGATGCTATAACAAATATCTCGAATGAGATCCTCTGACCCGCCTCCCTGTGACCGCTCACGTGACCGCCCGCCACGTGGCAGCGGGGAGGGGTGGTGAGCCTGGATGCGGGTGACCCCCATCCAGTCTCACCACCCCCTTGTTGCTACGTGGCAGACGGTCACAAAGGGGGTGAGGGAATGGGAGGTCAGGCGATCCTGACCCCAAATATCTTATATCAACATGCAAGATGCTTCCCCTAAGCATTAAATTATTCTCCCACAAATCAACTTCAGGGATATTGATTTCATTTTTCAAACAAACACGAGGCACTTAAGGCTCAGAGCATATTTGAACACGTCACGTTGCAGCTTACCGATTCTAACTTGCTGATTTTATAAGATTACTTTTACATAGTTTGCACATGTAAAATAATCTTCCACTATCCCTCAGAGGATTCTAAAGGTACTTCTATGAGAATGACCCCTTAATTTGTCAGTCGTACAGCATCAATAATATCCAACTATTCACATATCATATTTTAATTAGTCATTTGATCTCTAAAACTTAATTAGGTCTTCTCAAGGGAATAGAGTACGCATATATGCAAATATTATAGCATAGTAAACTTCGCAGTTCAGCAGACCTGCACATCTAAGAAGTAGTATAAGAAAAACAGTTCAGATGAATCAACTGTTAACCACAAGGTCTAATCCTTTAATGACTCAAGGAAACAGCTGGAAGAAAGTGAGTATATGAGTCTGATCCACAAATTCAATCAACAGCATAGAGGACAGTCAAGTAAATATCTTCAACATTCTCGTGACAAAGTGTAGCGCCCCGGCCCAATACTGGACATCGGTACCAGTGCACCCGCCGTAGCCTACTACGAGAACAACGAAGCGTCAAAGCAGATCAACCACACGTCATTCATGACGCAAGATAAATCAGCGGAAACATCGTAGAATTAAAACTTCAATAACAATAGTATCCCACAAGAAATACAGCGGAATTAAAACGTGTAAGGGAGAGTGTCTAAGTATCCTTCAATACAAAGTTTTAACAATAAATCCCACAACTAAAGGATAAAGACTGTAAGCCTGTCTATTTCAGTGACTATCGTCCCACTGAGCCCACTCGTCGATATCTTCAACAAAAATCATCGTGTACTTTGGCTCACCTGAAAAAGAAGATAGAATGATTGTTCTTAGCGAAAACATCGCCAGCAAGTAACCCGTCTATACACCTTACGGGATCACACACGACGAGTCACCAGTATATAAATCAATGCCCAAAATAAGGTGCTCGGTTTGGAAAATCACATATTTATAACAAGTCATCAAATCCATATAAGCCACATAATTAACACACAAAATGAAACCAACACATGTAGAGCCAAACATACTACATAAACAGAACATATGCTAGCAACATTTCTTGCATGTGAAATCTTATGCTTCGTGTAACATGATGCATGTACTTCTTCAAAACCACACACAACACCCATGCATATGTCTTCTTTCGTAAACATGTCATGCGTGTCATTTCACAAAACTTTTCATAATACTTCTTATCATATTCTTCGCGTAGCAGAACTTTATACCCTGTGGGTGATCAGTCCACAGCAAACATAACTTTATACCCCGTGCTGAAAGGTCCACGACCCCATAACATATAACTTTATACCCCGTGCTGAAAGGTCCACGGCCCCATTACATATATCATATATCCGTGCTGAAAGGTCCACGGCCCCATTACATATATCATATATCCGTACTGATAGGTCCACGGCCCCAAAAAATAACTTTGTTTTCCTTGCTGAAAGGTCCACGACCCCATAAAATAACTTTATTTTCCATGCTGATAGGTCCACGGCTCCACAAAATACTTTATACCCTGCTGTTGATTCACAGATCACGCTTTTATACCCTGCTTTCGCAGGCGTGACTTTTATACCCTGCGATCAACCAGCAGCCATTTTGTCTTTCGAAAACTTTACACTTCTCTTGTAAACACATATTCTTTCGCAAAGCAATTCTCAAATCAAATGCAAGTGCCCATGTCATGATGCAGAATGCTCATGTAACATCTTATCAAACGTGTAAACATGCACACACACTTTACATAACAAGTACAAAGTCCTGAACCTCTATCACATCCTGCTCGTACCATTTGATGTCCTTTTGCATTACAAAAATCATCTCGAGTTCACACCTAACCTTGCTCGTTCATACTTCCTCAAGCACACCCTCTTCGTACCATTTTGTGCCCTTTCGTATCACTAACTCACTTTAGATTCATACCTAACTTTACTCATTCACATTTAATGTTTACAACTCTAGATTACTTTCAAAACACTTGTAATTTATGAGCAATGGAAGAGAATAAAGGTTTCTCACACACATCTTACATATCAAGTATACGGTTTTGCACCTCAAACACTCCATGGTCGTATCTTTCCAAGCCCATTCTTCACTCAAGGTTCAATCTTATTCTAACTTGATCAATCTTACCATCTACGCCTCATTTACAACTCAATTTCCTTTGTATTTTATGTTCAAAAGAAGCGCATCAGGTTACAACACGTACGTAGGGCACCTAACGGGTCAAAAGACTTCCAGTATAGTTGGAACGCTACATGAAGCGCCTATAGTGACTTAAAGCGCCTATTCTAGGCGTTCAAAGTGTTCGGGGATGTTCCGAAGACATTGAACGCCTACATGAAGCGCCTAATGTGACATGAAGCGCCTGATGTAGGTGTTCGAAGTGTTCGAGGATGATTCAGGACACTTTGAACGCTACATTAGGCGCCTAATGTGACATAGAGCGCCTAATGTAGGTGTTCGAAGTGTTCTGACGGTTCTAAACTGCAGTTTTTCTGTACGGAAAAGCTTCAGGACACATTGAACGCTACATTAGGCGCCTAATGTGATTTGAAGCGCCTAATGTAGGCGTTCGAAGTGTTCTGACGATGCTAAACTGCAGTTTTTCTGCAGTAACTTCGACCCAACACCTTCCTTCTTCAACCCTTTCATATTCAACACTTCAAGATCCATCTTAACACCATGGATTCATCATTCTTAACGCCCATCTAACAAGGATTGATTCTTCACACATACACTAATATCCTCTCTATGCATTCTATCACCACAATCTCCAATAAGACTCTTCAACTTTCACCACAAATCTGCAAACAAAGCCATCATTAACCCTTCACCCTTCTGCAAATACTCTCAAAACACTCAAGATGTGATTCATGGACTCGAGAACTTATACCAAACAATGAACACAATACGGATAGCACTTTTATGGGCATATTTATCAACAAAGATCACAACATAACCGTTTTCTGAAATTGGCCCAAAGAACATGTTTGTACACCATCAACAACAACAACAATTACATATAGTAAAGCATCTAACATACACAAATCAAAACTACTAATGTGTGATCCAAGTTTTCTCCTTGTAAGAACATAGGGCCTAAAGTACAAAATTTGCGTAAAGCGTATAGAAAGATTACTTGTCTTTGTTTCTAGTTAGCCTTACGGATTTACTGCAGAATCTTGGTAAGGATTGAACCTAGATTGGCCTTCTTCCTTCCTTTTCCTTCTTCTCTTCTTCTTCTCTTTTCTCTCTTTTCCTCTCTTCTTTCTTCTCTTTTTTCCTGCAGCTATTTTCTCCTCTCTTTTGGTATGCTAACCAACGGCTGAATAATGGGGAGGTTATACAATTGTTGTATAACTTCCCCCATAGGCAGTTGGGCAACTTTTGGTATTTGGCCAAGTTCCCTCATTTTCCCTTTTTGTATATTTCTCCCCTTAAGTTTTATCTAATTAAACTTCATGACCTATACCTTTATTGAAATTATATTTTAAATTGTTTTCTAATTATTAAAAGCCGGACTAAAAATTTGCGGGGTATGACATTCCACCCCCCTTACAAAAAGTTTCGTCCTCGAAACTTGCGTACCGTAGTTACAAAGTTGAGGATACTTCCCTCGTATCTGTTTTTTTTCTAAGTGGCCTCACGTTCCGTGTGTTCGCTCCACCCGACATTCGTATAAGGAATCACCTGCTTCCTCAACACATGTTCCTTCTGGTCCACTATTCTCACCGGTGCTTTTTTTATAAATAACATCACTATTGAGTTTCCAAAAGTTGTGCTTCGAGCACGTGGCTTGGATCTGTCACGTGCTTCCTTAACTCTGATACGCAAAAGTCGTTATGAACTTGCACTTATACCGAAGTTAATGCCAACCTATATGTCAAAGCTCCCAACTTCTCAAGTTTCTCGTAACAACCCATAAAGCGGCTTATTTTACCTCTGATTCCGAATCTCATAGCACCCTTTGTAGGCGATACTCTTAAATAGACCTTTTCCGCCTACATTAACTCCAAAGGCCGTCGCCTGGCACCCGTCCAACGTCAGCTGCGGTCCTGAGCCGTCTTAAGTCTATCTTAAATGATTTTCATCTTTTCCTAACGTCTTCTTAAGTAGCTCAGGTTCAGTGATGGTCCTCACATCGACTTCATCCCAACAACCTAGGGACCTACCCTTCCTTCCATACAACGCTTCGAAAGAAGCCATATCATTTGCACTGTGGTGACCGCCATTATACGAGAATTCCATTGATTTCACCACTGCGTCCCAATTTCCTTTGAAACCTAGAACATACGCCCTCAACTTGGCTTCTAAGGTCTGAATAGTCCGCTCAGACTGTCCATCTGTCTGAGGGTGATAGGACGTACTCATCCTTAACTCTGTATCCGTGGTTCTCTAAAATACTGTCCAGAGCTTGGAAGTAAACAGTTGGTCTCGGTCAGACACTATACTCATTAAAACACCGTGCAGGCTGACAATGTTGTCCATGTCTAAATTTACCAACATATCGAGAGATACTTCCCTTGAGACCGGTAGAAAATGTATAGTCTTGGTTGACCAATCCAAAATCACCAAAATCATGTCATATCCACTTCTTGTTTCGGTATGCCAACCACAAAATCCGTCATACTAAGTTCCTATTCCCACTTTGGAAGCTCCAACGGTGTCACTGATCCACCAGATTGTTGGTGTTCAGTCTCAACTTGCTGACACTCCAGACACCTAAATGAACTTCGCAATATGCCTCTTCATCCCACACCACTGATAATACTGTTTGAGGTCTCTGTACCTCTTGATGCTATCGGGATGTATTAATAACATTCAAACTGTTGGCCTCCTACAACATTTTCTCTCCTTAGCTCATCTAAATCAGGTGCCGACATTTCTCCTCTAACATAAGCTCCCGTCCTCAATGACCTGAAATCCCTCGACAAACTAAACTTCAGCTTCTCAAACATCTCGCCTAGAGCCTCATCATTCTCCTGAGACTCTTTCACCTGATCTTTTAAGCTTGGGGTGATGGTCGTTAATGCCAAAACATTAACTGTAGAGTCAATCAAATCCAAGCCAACTTCTTCTATCTCTCTCTTAAGTGATAACGGTCACGCATGGGTAAATCTTCCGGTCAATGCGTAGGTTACCTTATTAGTTTCTCCTGAGGGACATGAATGGTCAAGTCGTAATCCTTTGGCATTTCCAGCCATCGTCGCAGCCTTATGTTCCACCTTCTGGAAGAACATATACTTTAAACTCTTGCGATCAGTAAACATAGCACACTTCTTCCCATATAAAAAGTGTCGTCAAATCCTCTGGGCGAACCCAACTGTTGCGAGCTGAAGATTATGTGTCGGATAATTTTGGTTTGTAAGGTTTTAGTTGCCTCGAACCATATGCCACAACTCGCCCATGTTACATTACACAATCTACAAGCGAAGAATAAACCTAAACCCGATTTGGATGGAAAATCATAACCTATGCTACAGTTTACGTACCTAGGCCATTTTCCGACGCATCACTATAGGTCATAAACCCTTCAGTTCTTGATGGTTGACCCAATACTGGGGATGTGGTTAATCTCTTCTTAAACTCCTTGAAACTTTTCTCACATTCCGCCATCCACTCAACTTGGACTTCTTTTGAGTACGACGATTGAGAGGCATTGCTACTGTCAAAAATCCCTCGACAAACTTCACGTAATAACTAGCGAGACCCAAGAAACTCCGCACTTCGGTGACATCCATGGTCTAAACCAATCGGTGATAACTTCAACTTTATTTGATTCAACAACAACGACAAACCCCCTTCGCAGGTTACACCTTCCATCTCAGGAATCTTACCTGACACTTGCTTCAATTGATAGTCATTATTGGTGTAAAATCATAATTTGATCTTTGACGCTTGGACACAGCACGGAATCTCCAACTATTCTGGTGAACCACAAAGGCGCTTAACTAATCCCTTTTCTACAACAGAGGGGTTCACGCCGCTATTAAAAGAACATTGGTGAATATGTTGTTCACTAAAATTGTACCTCATACCACATCGGCGACCTTCCAAATATCCATGGCAATCATGACATTGACGCAGACCTTCGTCTTCGGCTGTTGAGCCGCTTCCCCCAGAGCATTCTTCCTCATCTCTGGACAATCTCTAACGAGATGACCTACCTATCCGCATCGGTAACACACTCTTACCAACTTCCCACATTCATCATCATGGCTCTTATTACAATGCTGAAAACTCCTACAGCCTGATTTACATCTGGGTTCTATGGTGGGGGTCTCTAACATTTTCCCGACCGGACATCTCTTCTGAATCTTGATCCAACGTCCTGGCCTGCCACTAACTCAGTTTCTTCTTTTAACCTCTTACCTTTGTCAGAGTATCCTGCATCGGACTCTCTTGCCACCACTCTACGAAAATCACTCTTGACGCAGAGGCACGCATCCATCATGTCCTTGTTGGTTCTCATCCATGCGCTTACAATTGCTGACTGAATTCTTGAGTCCAAACCTCGCTCGAACTTTGTCATCTTTAAGCGATTATCAGGCATAATCGTAGGAGCAAACTTACCCAAAGCATGGACATGGTCGGCATACTCCGACAATATCATCTGACTCTGTTTCAGTCCGTCGAACGCCCTTGTCTTGTCTAAGATCGTTGTCTCAGACACATAATACTTCAGAAAGGCATCACAAAATTTTATTCAAGAGATCGGTGTGGTCAAAAATTACAGTTATTATAGAAAGTTAAATGATATACGCGCTCGCACACACCCAACCCAGATCATACTTAGGCTCTAGATAATCAGCACTTATACCTAAGGATCAATCTTAAGGGAGAATCATAACTTAGGTGTCTAAAAGATCATGAACCTAAGTTTCCGAGATAGATCTGAAGCCTAGTCTCTGATACCACCTGTAGCGCCCCGGCCCGATACTGGACATCGGTACCAGTGCACCCGCCGTAGCCTACTACGAGAACTACGAAGCGTCAAAGCAGATCAACCATACGTCATTCATGACGCAAGATAAATCAACGGAAACATCGTAGAATTAAAACTTCAATAACAATAGTATCCCACAAGAAACACAGCAGAATTAAAACGTGTAAGGGAGAGTGTCTAAGTATCCTTCAATACAAAGTTTTAACAATAAATCCCTCAACTAAAGGATAAAGACTGTAAGCCTGTCCATTTCAGTGACTATCGTCCCACTGAGCCCACTCGTCGATATCTTCAACAAAAATCATCGTGTACTTTGGCTCACCTGAAAAAGAAGATAGAATGATTGTTCTTAGCGAAAACTTCGCCAGCAAGTAACCCATCTATACACCTTACGGGATCACACACGACGAGTCACCAGTATATAAATCAATGCCCAAAATAAGGTGCTCGGTTTGGAAAATCACATATTTATAACAAGTCATCAAATCCATATAAGCCACATAATTAACACACAAAATGAAACCAACACATGTAGAGCCAAACATACTACATAAACAGAACATATGCTAGCAACATTTCTTGCATGTGAAATCTTATGCTTCGTGTAACATGATGCATGTACTTCTTCAAAACCACACACAACACCCATGCATATGTCTTCTTTCGTAAACATGTCATGCGTGTCATTTCACAAAACTTTTCATAATACTTCTTATCATATTCTTCGCGTAGCAGAACTTTATACCCTGTGGGTGATCAGTCCACAGCAAACATAACTTTATACCCCGTGCTGAAAGGTCCACGGCCCCATAATATATAACTTTATACCCCGTGCTGAAAGGTCCACGGCCCCATTACATATATCATATATCCGTGCTGAAAGATCCACGGCCCCATTGCATATATCATATATCCGTGCTGATAGGTCCACGGCCCCACAAAATAACTTTATTTTCCATGTTGAAAGGTCCACGGCCCCACAAAATAACTTTATTTTCCGTGCTGATAGGTCCACGGCCCCACAAAATACTTTTTACCCTGCTGTTGATTCACAGATCACGCTTTTATACCCTGCTTTCGCAGGCGTGACTTTTATACCCTGCGATCAACCAGCAGCCATTTTGTCTTTCGAAAACTTTACACTTCTCTTGTAAACACATATTCTTTCGCAAAGCAATTCTCAAATCAAATGCAAGTGCCCGTGTCATGATGCAGAATGCTCATGTAACATCTTATCAAACGTGTAAACATGCACACACACTTTACATGACAAGTACGAAGTCCTGAACCTCTATCACATCCTGCTCGTACCATTTGATGTCCTTTTGCATTACAAAAATCATCTCGAGTTCACACCTAACCTTGCTCGTTCATACTTCCTCAAACACACCCTCTTCGTACCATTTTGTGCCCTTTCGTATCACTAACTCACTTTAGATTCATACCTAACTTTACTCATTCACACTTAATGTTTACAACTCTAGCTTACTTTCAGAACACTTGTAATTTATGAGAAATGGAAGAGAATAAAGGTTTCTCACACACATCTTACATATCAAGTATCTTTCCAAGCCCATTCTTCACTCAAGGTTCAATCTTATTCTAACTTGATCAAACTTACCATCTACGCCTCATTTACAACTCAATTTCCTTTGCATTTTATGTTCAAAAGAAGCGCATCAGGTTACAACATGTATGTAGGGCACCTAACGGGTCAAAAGACCTCCAGTATAGTTGGAATGCTACATGAAGCGTCTATATGACTTAAAGCGCCTATTCTAGGCGTTCAAAGTGTTCGGGGATGTTCCGTAGACATTGAACGCCTAAATGAAGCGCCTAATGTGATATGGAGCGCCTGATGTAGGTGTTCGAAGTGTTCGGGGATGATTCAGGACACTTTGAACGCTACATTAGGCGCCTAATGTGACATAGAGCGCCTAATGTAGGTGTTCGAAGTGTTCTGACGGTTCTAAACTGCAGTTTTTCTATACGGGAAAGCTTTAGGACACATTGAACGCTACATTAGGCACCTAATGTGACTTGAAGCGCCTAATGTAGGCGTTCGAAGTGTTCTGACGATGCTAAACTGTAGTTTTTCTGCAGTAACTTCCACCCAACACCTTCCTTCTTCAACCCTTTCATATTCAACACTTCAAGATCCATCTTAACACCATGGATTCATCATTCTTAACGCCCATCTAACAAGGATTGATTCTTCACACATACACTAATATCCTCTCTATGCATTCTATCACCACAACCTCCAATAAGACTCTTCAACTTTCCAACGCCACAAATCTGCAACAAAGCCATCATTAACCCTTCACCCTTCTGCAAATACTCTCAAAACACTCAAGATGTGATTCATGGACACAAGAACTTATACCAAACAATGAACACATTACGGATAGCACTTTTATGGGCATATTTATCAACAAAGATCACAACATAACCGTTTTCTGAAATTGGCCCAAAGAACATGTTTGTACACCATCAACAACAACAACAATTACATATAGTAAAGCATCTAACATACACAAATCAAAACTACTAATGTGTGATCCAAGTTTTCTCCTTGTAAGAACATAGGGCCTAAAGTACAAAATTTGCGTAAAGCGTATAGAAAGATTGCTTGCCTTTGTTTCTAGTTAGCCTTACGGATCTATTGCAGAATCTTGGTAAGGATTGAACCTAGATTGGCCTTCTTCCTTCCTTTTCCTTCTTCTCTTCTTCTTCTATTTTCTCTCTTTTCCTCTCTTCTTTCTTCTCTTTTTTTCCTACAGCCGTTTTCTCCTCTCTTTTGGTATGCTAACCAACGGCTGAATAATGGGGAGGTTATACAATTGTTGTATAACTTCCCCCATAGGCAGTTGGGCAACTTTTGGTATTTGGCCAAGTTCTCTCATTTTTCCTTTTTGTATATTTCTCCCCTTAAGTTTTATCTAATTAAACTTCATGACCTATACCTTTATTGAAATTATATTTTAACTTGTTTTCTAATTATTAAAAGCCGGACTAAAAATTTGCGGGGTATGACACAAAGGTTTAATACCTTTTGTCATACCCAAAATCTTTTCCACTTTAGTTTTGTGTAAGCCCTCCTAAATAGTATTTGAAAGCTCATTCTGTTCAAAAGATTCCTAGAGGAACCTTAACATTGTGATTCTATCTTTTATGCCACAAATTATTACTAGTCATCAATTCGTATCAAAGAATTGTTCAATAGCAAGTTAAGAAGCATAACCAACATACTCCCGCTGAAGTGAAGACTACAGGATGAGACAGTAACAAATGATAATATCCAAGACAAAATAAGACAAGATTACTGATGCGTGCAAGACATGGGCTGATGCGTGCAAGACATGGGCTCCAACAATTTCACCTTCCAAACTTCCTTCACAAAGGGTTAGGCACAAGGAAGAAGACTTCCCCTTGCTTCCTTAGTGAAATAAACGTATGGTTCAATGAGCAAGAACCAACACTTCAAGATGGTCGTTGATCAGGCAAACCACAATGGTCCTCCTGGACGGCACCTTTAAGCAATGGCAATACCTTCAAAATGCTCAACTTTGAAGGATCTTAACTCAGGTTTTTAATGCAAAACTAAGAAAACAAAGTCTCACAAGAAGTGAAGAAAATATCAAGAATTTTTATACATCCAAAGTTTTTCTTTCCATACGCCCAAGGTCCCCTATTTATAGGCTGAAATTCGTTTCTTATCAGCCTTAGAATAGGTAGAAATTATTTAAAACAAAACTAGCTAACAAGTATTTAAAATTGAGAATTTGTTTGAATTCAAAACTAAGACAAATCCTAGCTAAACTTTCAAATGCTTGTAGGTTCCCAACTTATTCCATCCAGCCGTGTGTGTGTCAGGTTCGTACATGCTAGAGGGGGTGAATAGAGTGTTTGGCTATTTTGCGGAATTTTTCTTGTGTGACTCAACTCAAAAGATATTCAAAATCAGAGCAAGAATGGGAGATGAGAAGTAATGAATGAGTACACCGGATACAGAGTGGTTCGAATCGTAAATGATTCTACTCCACTACCACTTTGTTGCCAAAGTGAATTTTCAACAACTACTCTTCTTATTAAAGACAATAAGAACAACCACAGCAACACTTACACTAACACCTTAGTGTAAGCACAAACAACAGTAACTTTTTGCACAAAACACTCTTGTGCAACTACAGCAACTACAGCTCTTAGCAAGAACAACTTCTTGCTACCTCACAACTTCAACAAAGTTCCCTCAAGAACTTCTCACAGTAGGTTGAAGAAATATAGTAAGGTTCACACTTTCTCACTAGTCTAAGCACAAGCAAGAGATCAAATTTTATGGTTCCTCTTATGCTTGACTCTCTTTCTCTCAATATACAACAATGAAGTGTTGAGAAATATGTTTGGATAATTTTTAAAGACATGATTTTAAGTGGTGAATACTTAAAAATGTCAGACATGGTGTTATATGTGATTAAAAGTTGAAAAAGTTGACATCGATCTCTCAGGTTGTTGCACATCGATCGATCTATGTAAGGCAGAAAAGTTTAAGACCTTTCTGTGAGACATCGATCTCCAAACCTGTGACACATCGATCGATCGATGTACATCAAACTCTAACTTCGATCGATCGATATAGGTCAGAGACAAAACCTGAACCTTTTTGTGAGACATCGATCTCTGAAGCTGAGACAGTTCGATCGATCGATGTCTAGGGTTTTTGAATTAATTTTCTAAAATATGTTAAAATGATTGTTTTCATTTGTACATGATTTATACATGCTCATTATGGGCTTATTATGTGTTTTTGGTGATTATTATTGTCTTGTGACTAACGTGCCTCGGAAGTTTCTACAACTTACAAAAAAGGGCAAAATTGGTATTTTGAGTCTTGTAGGAACATCACATGATGAAAATATTTCAAGGATGTATTCTCATCCTATTTATTATGACAAAGGTGATATCATGAGTATTTATGACCATCCGGGTCATTTTTGGAGTTTTCTCATACCAGGGGTATTTTGGTCATTTCACCCCCAAGGGTATTTTTGGTATTTTCACTCAAGGAATCCCTTGAGAATATTATTATCTTCATTCTGGAGCTGTGTTATTGTTATTTTGAAGATAATATGGTCTTATATCTTATTCTCTCAACCGATGGTATTATTGACTATAGCTGGATATGTGACGATTTGAGATGTCACATTCTATTTTTTCTTGAAGACCCTCTTATATATGTTATAAGAGAATATTTATCATCATTATTCAGAGATATTAAAGGTGTCAAAGGTGTGAAAATGTTCTTGACAAATAAGAAGAAATATTGGGGAATTTCGGTGTTACACGTTGACATAATCTTGTCAACTGTTATCTATTTATTTCTTCTTCAAAAATTTGAGTTGCTACACATATTTGTATGTCCAAAAACATGATTAATCAGGTGGATATGATGGTGCATTCATTTTGTCAGTTGGAGACAAGTGGACCAACCAAAAGGGAGCTAGTTGGCAAAATTGTCAACTTGGAATTTACTAAAAATAGCCAACGGCTATATTGTTTTATTGGTGAAATTTCAGCAGATTTTTGAAGTCAAAAGAAGACTTCACATGTCCTATTATGGTGCTTGAAGTTGAGGATAGTTTGGTGGTATTATCCTTTCTTATTTTATTAAGAAAAAAATTAATTTTTCTTTGAAAACAAAAAAGTAGCCAACGGCTACTACATGAAAATGGAGCAGATTTTTGACTTTGAAATGGTATGCCCACATGCCTATTCTTGTGCCAAAAAGTTGAGAAGATGATGGAGTTGTTATGGCCTTATTATATTCACATTTTCAAGATAATTCCAAGTCATTTTTCAAGGTGTTAAAATCGGCCAAGGTGACATCCAAGGTGGACCAATCATTGTGTTTTATTTTGCCAAGTGTACAAAGACAACCAATGATGAGAAGACATTTGGAGTTGATGATGAAGATGATGACACATTGGCATTCTTATCTTCAAGGCTCAAATCACACTATAAATAGATGCATTGGTGAAGAAGATGAAACACACTTGAAGCTCACAAGCATCCTATAGCTTTCATATTCATCTTCTTGTTCTTGTTGTTGTATTTTGTTGTAGAAAAGGTGTTCTTGATATTTTTATTGTGCTACAATCCTCTTGAGCTTCATTTGTAAGATTGATTAGCCATCTTTATAAGGCTACATCAATAGGTGTTAGAGGAGTTGCAACTAAGTGTTGCTTAGAAGGTGATTGTCCAAGTCTTGAGTATGGTTGGTGTATAACCCAAGGATCAAGCTTGGCTCTTGTTGTAAGGTGCTCATTTCATAGTGAAATTCAAGGAAAGGTGTTCCTTAGGACTGGAGTAGGTCACATTGACCGAACCAGGATAAATCCTCGGTGTTCTTCTCTTGTTTCTTTATTTCTGTTTTCTGCACGTTTTTGACTGGAGTTTTCACCCAACTTCACACAATTTGAAAAATAGCTAAACATTTTCAAAATTCGTGATTTTTGGTGGAGTTATACTTCAGACTGTTAGCTTTCATTTGCAACAAGAATCACTTGATTTGCGCAAGGGCAAGTTAGTCTTTCAGTCTGTGCAAAATAACTGCTCCAATCTGGCTGCAATCTGACCAGTTTTGAGAAAAGATAAATTCGGTATTTTTCAAGAATTGTTTGAGGTCAGATCCTTTTGGAAACTTCATCTACACATCCTAAGGAGTGTTTTGATATAAAGGTCAACCTTTTTGTTTGAGTATTCAAAGAGAAACACTATTTGCAAAATCAGAAACATTCTGTCCAATTCTGTCCAGATTGACCATTTGAATCTTTTTATTTGTTTGAAGGGTCAAACGATCTTATTTTTGTCTGATTTTTGGACAGAGTCTTTTTTACTTATTGAAGTTCAATTATGGAAAGTTTCATAATTTTTGGAGTTGTGTACAATTATTTGTGAATTTTTAAAAAACAGGTTCTGAATCTGAGGTGGTCTCAGATTCTGTTTTCGAAGGGGATTTTAACAAAAGGTTGTAGTGTAATTTCTGCTAACCAATATTCACCCCTCCCCCTCCAGTGGTGCTTATTGCAGGTGCACGGTCCAACATTTGGTATCAGAGCCAGACCAACACCACTCAAAAGAAGCAATATTCAACACCATACGAACAATACAAGGCCAAGAAACAACAATTAATAATATACTGCTTGTCTCAAATCCAAGGTACATATTATGGCTGTTGTTTCTCACAAAGGTGAGTTGGAAGGTATGTCTACACAACGCCCTCCTATTTTTGATGGCAATAATTTTATTCATTGGAAACTAAGAATGAGGCTATTCTTAATGGCTATAGACATTGATTTATTGTCTATAGTTGAGATGGGCCGTACATTCCAATGAAAGTTATACAAGTTAGTGGAGTAACTCAAGAGGTTGAAAAATATAAAAGTGAATGGTCATCGGATGATAAAAAGAAAATGTCCATGAATGCTAAAGCTATGCAATTACTTTTGAATGGACTTACAACTTCTGAAGCAGGATATGTGCCTAATTGCACAAGCGCACACGACATGTGGAAATCACTTGTACTAAAGCATAAAGGTACTAGTGGTGTTAAAGAGTCAAAAATAAATATGCTTATGACTGAATTAGAGACTTTCAAAATGATGCCAAACGAATCCATAACATCTATGGATTTGAAGATTACTAATATTTTCAATGCTCTTGAAGCTTTAGGAAAGTCATTTTCAAACAGTGAAAAGGTTCAAAAGGTGCTACGAAGCCTCCCTGCTGAATAGGATCCAAAGGTGACTGCAATCGAGGAGACAAAGTCAATCACTAAAATGGATGAATCAATCGGGTCCCTTAAAGTCTATGAGGTAAAACTGAACAAACGAAAGTCTGAATCGTCTAAGTCATCCGGTAAGTCAATAGCTTTCAAAACAACCGAAACACATGCTAGTAACGATGATAGTAATAGTAATACTGAATTAGACGATGACTTGATATTGATCGCTAGAAAACATAGATAGTTTTTCAAACGTCCAAATAGGAATAGACAACGTAATTTTTCTTCTTCTTCTTCTCAACCTAGGGAGAATAACACAAAAAAATGGTATAATAAAGAATTAAATTGTTATGAATGTGGTCAAAAAGGACATAATTCATACGACTGTCCCACGAAGAAAAATAATAATAACAACAACAATAATAAACAAGCCAAGGACAAGGAGGCTCAAACGACAAAGACAAAGGAGTCTAAGGCAAGAAAAGAGAAACGAGCAATGAAGGTGATCACGTGGAGTGACTCATCCGACTCAGAATCTGAAACTGAGGAAGCTCAAGTCTGCTTCGTATCCAACGAGGAACAATGCAAGAAATACAAGAAGGAGGCAAAGTCAAAGAATCTAAAAACCAAATGGTTTTTAGATTGTGGATGTTCGAGGCATATGACGGGAAACCCTAAACTATTCACGGAACTTGAACATATTGATGGTGGAAAGGTGACATTCAGTGACAACAACAAAGGAAACATTGTTGGAAGAGGAACAATCGGGGACCCTAACACATTTCAAATACGAAATATGTTATTAGTAAGCAATCTATCCTATAATATACTTAGTATTTCTCAACTTATAGATTGTGGTTATAATGTGTCCTTTCTTCCCAATTTTTGTGATATAATAAATGAAAAAGGAGAATTGGTTTTAAAGGAAATATAGATGGAAATATTTATACCCTTACCTTAGATAACATGTTAGATGCTAAGGTTAAGTGTCTAATATCACATGACTTAGATGTGAATTTATGGCATAGAAGATTAGGCTATATAGGAATTTCAACCATTAGGAAATTATCTAAAAAGAATTTAATTAGAGGTATGCCTAAGTTAGACTTAGATAATTTTCAAATGTGTGAAAAATGTATTAAGGGAAAACACATTAAAGAAACCTTAAAACCGAAACATGAAGTGAGTACTAGTCATGTACTAGAATTGCTTCACTTAGACTTAGTTGGTCCAAGTAGGACAAGAAGTCTAGGTGGACACTACTATGTGTGTGTCATAGTAGACGATTACTCACGCTACACATGGACATTGTTCTTAACACACAAAGATGATGCTCCATTAGCAATCCAAACTCTTATGAAGCAACTTGAAAACATTTACGAAGAAAATGTCAAAAGAATTAGAAGTGATAGAGGTGGAGATTTAAAAATAAAGACGTAATCAAATTTTGTGAACTACATGGAATAAAACATGAATTCTCACCACCTAGAACACCACAACTCAATGGAGTTGTTGAACGTAAAAATAGAACGATTCAAGAAGTTGCTAGGACAATGCTGTGCGAAAATAAATTACCTAAGTATTTATGGGCTGAAGCTGTTAATTGTGCATGTTATATTATAAATAGGCTCACTATTAGAAAGAAATTAAATAAAACACCTTATGAATTGCTAAACAATAGACAACCTAAGATAGATTATCTTAAAGTATTTGGATGTAAATGTTTTGTGCTGAACACTAAGGAATCTCTTGAGAATATTATTATCTTCATTCTGCAGCTGTGTTATTGTTATTTTGAAGATAATATGGTGTTCTTATATCTTATTCTCTCAACCGATGGTATTATTGACTATAGCTGGATATGTGACGATTTGAGATGTCACATTCTATTTTTTCTTGAAGACCCTCTTATATATGTTATAAGAGAATATTTATCATCATTATTCAGAGATATTAAAGGTGTCAAAGGTGTGAAAATGTTCTTGACAAATAAGAAGAAATATTGGGGAATTTCGGTGTTACACGTTGACATAATCTTGTCAACTGTTATCTATTTATTTCTTCTTCAAAAATTTGAGTTGCTACACATATTTGTATGTCCAAAAACATGATTAATCAGGTGGATATGATGGTGCATTCATTTTGTCAGTTGGAGACAAGTGGACCAACCAAAAGGGAGCTAGTTGGCAAAATTGTCAACTTGGAATTTACTAAAAATAGCCAACGGCTATATTGTTTTATTGGTGAAATTTCAGCAGATTTTTGAAGTCAAAAGAAGACTTCACATGTCCTATTATGGTGCTTGAAGTTGAGGATAGTTTGGTGGTATTATCCTTTCTTATTTTATTAAGAAAAAAAAATTAAATTTTTTTTGAAAACAAAAAAGTAGCCAACGGCTACTACATGAAAATGGAGCAGATTTTTGACTTTGAAATGGTATGCCCACTGCCTATTCTTGTGCCAAAAAGTTGAGAAGATGATGGAGTGGTTATGGCCTTATTATATTCACATTTTCAAGATAATTCCAAGTCATTTTTCAAGGTGTTAAAATCGGCCAAGGTGACATCCAAGGTGGACCAATCATTGTGTTTTATTTTGCCAAGTGTACAAAGCCAACCAATGATGAGAAGACATTTGGAGTTGATGATGAAGATGATGACACATTGGCATTCTTATCTTCAAGGCTCAAATCACACTATAAATAGATGCATTGGTGAAGAAGATGAAACACACTTGAAGCTCACAAGCATTCTATAGCTTTCATATTCATCTTCTTGTTCTTGTTGTTGTATTTTGTTGTAGAAAAGGTGTTGTTGATATTTTTATTGTGCTACAATCCTCTTGAGCTTCATTTGTAAGATTGATTAGCCATCTTTATAAGGCTACATCAATAGGTGTTAGAGGAGTTGCAACTAAGTGTTGCTTAGAAGGTGATTGTCCAAGTCTTGAGTATGGTTGGTGTATAACCCAAGGATCAAGCTTGGCTCTTGTTGTAAGGTGCTCATTTCATAGTGAAATTCAAGGAAAGGTATTCCTTGGGACTGGAGTAGGTCACATTGACCGAACCAGGATAAATCCTCGGTGTTCTTCTCTTGTTTCTTTATTTATGGTTTCTCCCGTTTTTGACTGGAGTTTTCACCCAACTTCACACAATTTGAAAAAATAGCTAAACATTTTCAAAATTCGTGATTTTTGGTGGAGTTATACTTCAGACTGTTAGCTTTCATTTGCAAAAAGAATCACTTGATTTGAGCAAGGGCAAGTTAGTCTTTCAGTCTGTGCAAAATAACTGCTCCAATCTGGCTGCAATCTGACCAGTTTTGAGAAAAGATAAATTCTGTATTTTTCAAGAATTGTTTGAGGTCAGAGCCTTTTGGAAACTTCATCTACACATCCTAAGGAGTGTTTTGATATAAAGGTCAACCTTTTTGGTTGAGTATTCAAAGAGAAACACTATTTGCAAAATCAGCAACATTCTGTCCAATTCTGTCCAGATTGACCATTTGAATCTTTTTATTGTTTGAAGGGTCAAACGATCTTATTTTTGTCTGATTTTTGGACAGAGTCTTTTTAACTTATTGAAGTTCAATTCTGGAAAGTTTCATAATTTTTGGAGTTGTGTACAATAATTTGTGAATTTTTAAAAAATGGGTTCTGAATCTGAGGTGGTCTCAGATTCTGTTTTCGAAGGGGATTTTAACAAAAGGTTGTAGTGTAATTTCTGCTAACCAATATTCACCCCTCCCCCTCCAGTGGTGTTTATTGCAGGTGCACGGTCCAACATTTGGTATCAGAGCCAGACCAACACCACTCAAAAGAAGCAATATTCAACACCGTACGAACAATACAAGGCCAAGAAACAACAATTTATAATATACTGCTTGTCTCAAATCCAAGGTACATACTATGGCTATTGTTTCTCACAAAGGTGAGTTGGAAGGTATGTCTACACAACGCCCTCCTATTTTTGATGGCAATAATTTTGTTCATTGGAAACTAAGAATGAGGCTATTCTTAATGGCTATAGACATCGATTTATTGTCTATAGTTGAGATGGGCCGTACATTCCAATGAAAGTTATACAAGTTAGTGGAGTAACTCAAGAGGTTGAAAAATATAAAAGTGAATGGTCATCGGATGATAAAAAGAAAATGTCCATGAATGCTAAAGCTATGCAATTACTTTTGAATGGACTTACAACTTCTGAAGCAGGATATTTGTCTAATTGCACAAGCGCACACGACATGTGGAAATCACTTGTACTAAAGCATAAAGGTACTAGTGGTGTTAAAGAGTCAAAAATAAATATGCTTATGACTGAATTAGAGACATTCAAAATGATGCCAAACGAATCCATAACATCTATGGATTTGAAGATTACTAATATTTTCAATGCTCTTGAAGCTTTAGGAAAGTCATTTTCAAACAGTGAAAAGGTTCAAAAGGTGCTACGAAGCCTCCCTGCTGAATAGGATCCAAAGGTGACTGCAATCGAGGAGACAAAGTCAATCACTAAAATGGATGAATCAATCGGGTCCCTTAAAGTCTATGAGGTAAAACTGAACAAACGAAAGTCTGAATCGTCTAAGTCATCCGGTAAGTCAATAGCTTTCAAAACAACCGAAACACATGCTAGTAACGATGATAGTAATAGTGATACTGAATTAGACGATGACTTGATATTGATCGCTAGAAAACATAGAAAGTTTTTCAAACGTCCAAATAGAAATAGACAATGTAATTTTTCTTCTTCTTCTTCTCAACCTAGGGAGAATAACACAAAAAAATGGTATAATAAAGAATTAAATTGTTATGAATGTGGTCAAAAAGGACATAATTCATACGACTGTCCCACGAAGAAAAATAATAATAACAACAACAATAATAAACAAGCCAAGGACAAGGAGGCTCAAACGACAAAGACAAAAGAGTCTAAGGCAAGAAAAGAGAAACGAGCAATGAAGGTGATCACGTGGAGCGACTCATCCGACTCAGAATCCGAAACTGAGGAAGCTCAAGTCTGCTTCGTATCCAACGAGGAACAACGCAAGGAATACAAGAAGGAGGCAAAGTCAAAGAATCTAAAAACCAAATGGTTTTTAGATAGTGGATGTTCGAGGCATATGACGGGCAACCCTAAACTATTCACGGAACTTGAACATATTGATGGTGGAAAGGTGACATTCAGTGACAACAACAAAGGAAAAGTTGTTGGAAGAGGAACAATCGGGGACCCTAACACATTTCAAATACGAAATATGTTATTACTAAGCAATCTATCCTATAATTTACTTAGTATTTCTCAACTTATAGATTGTGGTTATAATGTCTCCTTTCTTCCCAATTCTTGTGATATAATAAATGAAAAAGGAGAAACGGTTTTAAAAGGAAATATAGATGGAAATATTTATACCCTTACCTTAGATAACATGTTAGATGCTAAGGTTAAGTGTCTAATATCACATGACTTAGATGTGAATTTATGGCATAGAAGATTAGGCCATATAGGAATTTCAACCATTAGGAAATTATCTAAAAAGAATTTAATTAGAGGTATGCCTAAGTTAGACTTAGATAATTTTCAAATGTGTGAAAAATGTATTAAGGGAAAACACATTAAAGAAACCTTAAAACCGAAACATAAAGTGAGTACTAGTCATGTACTAGAATTGTTTCACTTAGACTTATTTGGTCCAAGTAGGACAAGAAGTCTAGGTGGACACTACTATGTGTGTGTCATAGTAGACGATTACTCACGCTACACATGGACATTGTTCTTACACACAAAGACGATGCTCCATTAGCAATCGAAACTCTTATGAAGCAACTTGAAAACATTTACGAAGAAAATGTCAAAAGAATTAGAAGTGATAGAGGTGGAGATTTAAAAATAAAGATGTAATCAAATTTTGTGAACTACATGGAATAAAACATGAATTCTCACCACCTAGAACACCACAACTCAATGGAGTTGTTGAACGTAAAAATAGAACGATTCAAGAAGTTGCTAAGACAATGCTGTGTGAAAATAAATTACCTAAGTATTTATGGGCTGAAGCTGTTAATTGTGCATGTTATATTATAAATAGGCTCACTATTAAAAAGAAATTAAATAAAACACCTTATGAATTGCTAAACAATAGACAACCTAAGATAGATTATCTTAAAGTATTTGGATGTAAATGTTTTGTGCTGAACACTAAGGATAATCTAGATAAATTTGAACAAAAGTTTATTGAATGCATATTTGTTGGGTATTCAACTAACTCAAGAGCATATAGGTGTTATAATCCTGCATCTAGAAAAATAATTGAATCCATACATATGAAATTCAATGAAAATGCATGATTTGAAGTTAGTGATAAACATCAACATAAACAAGAAACAAATGTTGAAAATATGTTTGATGATGATGTATTACTTGAGCCTGTACTTGATCATCTAGAACCAACTCCCCCTGAACAAGACATGCATGAACCCTTAGATGAAATAAATCAAGAGAATTTGCAATTGGAAGATGATACAACTAATGATCCAATTACATATGATAACGTTCACACTAATGAAACATTTGAACAAGATGAGGGTGAACCTAGTCAATCTAGGAATTGGAGACATCCTAGAGAATTAATCATTGGGGATCCAAGTGTTGTAGTTAGAACACGTAGAAATATAAGTCAACTTGAAGGACATAGCTTAGTCTCACACATAGAACCTAAGAATGTTAAGGAAGCCTTAGGTGACATATCATGGATAGATGCTATGCATTAGGAATTAAATCAATTCACAAGGAACAACGTGTGGGACTTAGTACCTAAACCTGAAGACAAGTCTATCATAGGAACTAAATGGGTCTTTAGGAATAAAATGGATGAACAAGGAAATATTACAAGAAATAAGGCTAGACTAGTCGCACAAGGTTATAATCAACAAGAAGGAATAGATTATGAAGAAACCTTTGCACCCGTTGCACGACTAGAAGTAATTAGATTGTTACTTGCGATTGCAAGTCTAAGTAACATTAAACTCTTCCAAATGGATGTCAAGAGTGCGTTCTTGAATGGATACATCCAAGAAGAGGTGTTTGTCAAACAACCCCCTGGATTAGAAGATCCAAAGAATCCTAACCATGTTTATAAGCTTAAAAAAGCTTTATATGGTTTGAAACAAGCTCCAAGAGCTTGGTATGATAGATTTGCAAACTTTCTTATTGCAAATAATTATCAAAGGGGAACCATAGATAACACATTATTCCTAAGAAGAAAAGGTAATGATTTACTAATAGTTCAAATATACGTAGATGATATAATCTTTGGTTCAACCAATCCTACTTTAGTAAAAGACTTCGAAGAATGTATGAAGTCAGAGTTTGAAATGTCAATGGTAGGAGAGTTGAATTATTTCTTAGGACTTCAAATCAAACAAACCCCTCAAGGAATTCACATTAGCCAACTTAAGTATGTCAATGATATGATTAAGAATTTTGGTTTTGAAGAATTGAAACCTACAACTACCCTCATGAGTGTTAGTACCAAACTTGATAAGGATGAAAATGGTAAACCTTTTGATGACACACTCTATAGGTCTAAGATTGGATCACTGTTATACTAACTGCATCAAGACCTGATATTATGTTTAGTGTGTGTATGTGTGCTAGGTTTCAATCTTCTCCTAAGGTATCACATTACAATGCAGTGAAAAAGATCTTTAGATATCTTAAGCATGCACCTCACTTAGGACTATTGTATGATAGAAACGGTAAGTTGGAATTACACGCATATAGTGATGCTGATTATGGTGGTTGCAAATTAGATAGAAAATCCATTAGCGGTACATGTCAATTCATAGGAACCAACTTGATTTCTTGGTTTTCTAAAAAGCAAGCTAGTGTAGCTCTTTCTACCACTGAAGCCAAGTATATCGCTTTGAGTTTATGTACTACCCAAATACTTTGTCTTAAACAACAACTTAGTGATTTTGGTATTAAAATAAAAAAGATTCCAATTTTCTGTGATAGGACAAGTGCAATCAATCTTTCTCGGAATCCAGTGCTTCATTCTAAGGCCAAACACATTGAGGTGCGATACCACTTGCTTCGCGATCATGTTCAAAATGAGGACATAATGATAAACCATATAAAAACTGATCACTAAATCACCGATATCTTTACCAAACCCCTTAATCAAGCCACGTTTGAAAACTTGCGTGCAAAGTTAGGTATGATGACTTACGATACCATTGTATAGTTCTATCTTTTGCATGATTTGCAAAATAAAGGGAGAGATAGAATAAGCACATGATTTTAGTTGGTAAGTCATCATTTGGTATGAAATGATAAGTTTCAATTGGTTACGAGTTGAGTATAGGTTAAGGGGGAGAGTATAAGTTGAGGGAGAGCAACATACTATTTAAAAGTTAAAAACATTTGGTTAAACTTTTGGTTATAAGTTGTGACATTAAAATCATGTTAGGTTATTTTGAAAATCATCCAAAAGGGGGAGAATGTTGAGAAATATGTTTGGATAATTTTCAAAGTCTTGATTTTAAGTGGTGAATACTTAAAAATGTCAGACATGGTGTTATATGTGATTAAAAGTTGAAAAAGTTGACATCGATCTCTCAGGTTGTTGCACATCGATCGATCTATGTACATGGATCTCTCACATCGATCGATCTATGTAAGGCAGAAAAGTTTAAGAACTTTCTGTGAGACATCGATCTCTAAACCTGAGACACATCGATCGATCGATGTACATCAAACTCTCACTTCGATCGATCGATATAGGTCAGAGACAAAACCTGAACCTTTTTGTGCATCGATCTCTGAAGCTGAGGCACTTCGATCGATTGATGTCTAGGGTTTTTAGAATTAATTTTCTAAAATGTGTTAAAATGATTGTTTTCATTTGTACATGATTTATACATGCTCATTATGTGCTTATTATGTGTTTTTGGTGATTATTATTGTCTTGTGACTAACGTGCCTCGAAAGTTTCTACAACTTACCAAAAAGGGCAAAATTGGTATTTTGAGTCTTGTAGGAACATCACATGATGAAAATATTTCAAGGATGTATTCTCATCCTATTTATCATGACAAAGGTGATATCATGAGTATTTATGACCATCCGGGTCATTTTTGGAGTTTTCTCATACCAGGGATATTTTGGTCATTTCTCTCCAAGGGTATTTTTGGTATTTTCACTCAAGGAATCTCTTGAGAATATTATTATCTTCATTCTGCAGCTGTGTTATTGTTATTTTGAAGATAATATGGTGTTCTTATATCTTATTCTCTCAACCGATGGTATTATTGACTATAGCTGGATATGTGACGATTTGAGATGTCACATTCTATTTTTTCTTGAAGACCCTCTTATATATGTTATAAGAGAATATTTATCATCATTATTCAGAGATATTAAAGGTGTCAAAGGTGTGAAAATGTTCTTGACAAATAAGAAGAAATATTGGGGAATTTCGGTGTTACACGTTGACATAATCTTGTCAACTGTTATCTATTTATTTCTTCTTCAAAAATTTGAGTTGCTACACATATTTGTATGTCCAAAAACATGATTAATCAGGTGGATATGATGGTGCATTCATTTTGTCAGTTGGAGACAAGTGGACCAACCAAAAGGGAGCTAGTTGGCAAAATTGTCAACTTGGAATTTACTAAAAATAGCCAACGGCTATATTGTTTTATTGGTGAAATTTCAGCAGATTTTTGAAGTCAAAAGAAGACTTCACATGTCCTATTATGGTGCTTGAAGTTGAGGATAATTTGGTGGTATTATCCTTTCTTATTTTATTAAGAAAAAAAATCAAAGTTTTTTTGAAAACACAAAGTAGCCAACGGCTACTACATGAAAATGGAGCAGATTTTTGACTTTGAAATGGTATGCCCACATGCCTATTCTTGTGCCAAAAAGTTGAAAAGATGGTGGAGTGGTTATGGCCTTATTATCTTCACATTTTCAAGATAATTCCAAGTCATTTTTCAAGGTGTTGAAATCGGCCAAGGTGACATCCAAGGTGGACCAATCATTGTGTTTTATTTTGCCAAGTGTACAAAGCCAACCAATGATGAGAAGACATTTGGAGTTGATGATGAAGATGATGACACATTGGCATTCTTATCTTCAAGGCTCAAATCACACTATAAATAGAGGCATTGATGAAGAAGATGAAACACACTTGAAGCTCACAAGCATTCTATAGCTTTCATATTCATCTTCTTGTTCTTGTTGTTGTATTTTGTTGTAGCAAAGGTGTTCTTGATATTTTTGTTGTGCTACAAGACTCTTGAGCTTCATTTGTAAGATTGATTAGCCATCTTTATAAGGCTACATCAATAGGTGTTAGAGGAGTTGCAACTAAGTGTTGCTTAGAAGGTGATTGTCCAAGACTTGAGTAGGGTTGGTGTATAACCCAAGGATCAAGCTTGGCTCTTGTTGTAAGGTGCTCATTTCATAGTGAAATCCAAGGAAAGGTGTTCCTTGGGACTGGAGTAGGTCACATTGACCGAACCAGGATAAATCCTCGGTGTTCTTCTCTTGTTTCTTTATTTTTGTTTTCTGCCCGTTTTTGACTGCAGTTTTCACCCAACTTCACACAATTTGAAAAAATAGCTAAACATTTTCAAAATTTGTGATTTTTGGTGGAGTTATACTTCATACTGTTAGCTTTCATTTGCAACAAGAATCCCTTGATTTGAGCAAGGGAAAGTTAGTCTTTCAGTCTGTGCAAAATAACTGCTCCAATCTGGCTGCAATCTGACCAGTTTTGAGAAAAGTTAAATTCTATATTTTTCAAGAATTGTTTGTGTAGGATCTGCAAGGCACCACTAGAAGGGGGGGTTGAATAGATGGTGCGGAAAGTGTGGTTTTCAAAATTTCTTTAAACTTGAACAATTCAAGTTCTGAAAACAGATTCTGTTTTCAGAACCAGTTTTAAAACGTTTTTAAAACTAGGTTAGAGATCTCAAAAAATTATGAAATTTTTAGAGAACTTAGCCTCAGATGTTATGAGAGTCCCCTAAAAATTGCAAATTAAAATTCAACCTTTAACCCCTTCAAAAGTCGTTGGAGGTCAGATTGCGCAAATCTGCCAGAAGTGGTATACTGATTTGAAAAATTAATTCCTATTTGTACACAACTCCAAACGCTCTGAAATTTTAACCACCAACCCCTTATATGTTATATTTAAATGGATTGAAACAGTTTTGAAAAATTCTTTTGGAAAGTTAGTCAAATATACTCAAAGTCTCAACCTTTACAAGCCTGAAAATCAGACTGCACTAGTCTCAGAACTTTGGCCGTTTGAATGGCTTATACTTGTCCAAAAGGGTTGAAACTTGCGCCAAAAGAACCCTAGAACGTGTGGTTATATTTTCTGAAAGTTTCGTGATTTTTGAAATTCTTTTACTATTTTTACGAATGTGATTAAAAACAGTAAACAGTGCTGAAACAGAAAATCAGTGCTGAAAGTAAATGACACCAAGAATTTTATACTGGTTCAGTTATCAACAACCTACTCCAGTCTTCAAGGAACACCTTCCTTGGTTCACACTAATCACACGACTCAAAAACACCTTACCACAGGGTTGATAGAGTTACACCTAACTCCAACCCTTTACAAACCTTGTATAGTGAATACAATTTGCACGAACACCACCACCTCGCAAGAATGAAGATTGATCACACCTTGATCAATCTTTTACAAAGACGTATAATGAATGGTGGTCTATATCAAGACTATTCAAGATTGAAAGATATGAATACAATAGGCTTACAAGAAGAAAGAAAGAAAGAGAATGTAGAAGAAGAAGGCTAGAACACTTTTGATCTTTGAATGTGCAACTCTTGTTCTTGTTCTTGTTTTTTTTCTCTTCTTCCTTCTTTTTTAACATATAATGGCCGACCCCTATTGCTCTTCCCCCTCTTGAAAATTGTCTTCTAAGTCCTTGGGAGAATGTAAGACATCATTGTGACATGGTCTTGCTTACTTGTCACCTTCTCATTGGATGATCACTTAAGCTTGTGCTTACTTGGCACTCATTGATTGGTTGGATGTTGTCATCACTTGATGACTAGACAAATCTGAGAATAACACTTAAAACATGTGCAAAAACAATCATAAAAACATTGCCAATTATCTCACAATCAATCCCACATAACTGGAGAACAAATTGGTCTCATTCATGACCATAAAATCGGCCAACTCATTCCTTCACATGCTGAAATTTTCAGCATGTGCAATATTCTAGACATATTCAAAATATTGCCATAGTAGTATTATATCAATCCCTTGAAAATGAAGAGCCAAATATATCACAATTAAGATGCAATTTTCTGCCACTATTCGCATGTGCTGAAAATTTTCAGCATGTGTTGCATTTTTGAAATCCTTCCTTGTGTGTTGCACCCTTCAAAGTCACCCATCATGTGTAGCTTATTTTCCACCAATTAAAATGACAAATAAGTGTCAAATAAGCTCCACCTAAGCTCCATCATGGCTGAAGTGGCGTGTGATATGGCATATACATGTGCTGAATTTATTTTTGCAAACTTTGTAAAATAGTGCACATTTAATAATACACACATGTAATATTCCAATCAGCCCTTAATTTAATTTTCTAGAACACTTTAAGATTTATATCATATGTAAAAATTGTCCAGATATGTGTCACATGATGTACAAGAAAAACGTTCCATGTTATGTGCGTAGAAAACCGAATTTTCGATATTTATCGATTACCCGATTTTTCTCTAATTTAAATTCCAACTTCTGCACATGTTATATATATTATGTTATACATAATATATATATAATATATACGTTAAATCTCAGCACTTGGCTGGTCTAAAGTGGTACCATTAGCATGTGACAAAATTAAACTTGGAATCTTCACATTTTGGCCTCAATGTAGAGTAATTTGTGTGTGCCAACATGGAAAGTATTTTTGGCTGAATATTTCATGTGTAGCACGAAATTTACATCATATTTTGATGTATATGGGCTAGCCATTTATTTATGGCAAGTACGTGACACGTTGGCGAAGTTTCGGTATTCGCCCGATACGACAAATTTCGGTTTAGAACCTTTTATCGTGTCGTATTTAATTTGTCATCACCATATCTTATATCATATGGTATAAGACCTGAATATACTCATAAATATGAGTTAAGTATAGTGGTGTGACGTTAACGTACGTACGTAAAATATATAACGTGTCGGTAGTACGTTGGAATACATGTGTATGTGCCTTTATTTAAAAAAATCTGAAATATGTATAATATATGTATATGTGGCGTGTACATTAAAGATTGAGAGGAGGAGAAGAATTTCCTTCCTTAGCCTTGTTGCCTTTGTGCCTTTTCCAAATGAAGCTTCCTTTAATGAACTACTTAGTTTATTAAACTAAGTGCTTCACTTAATGAACTAATTTAATTCATTAATGGTGGCATCTGAAAATAGTATAGACACAACAAATGTTTGCCATATGATGTAAGCTTTAACGCTTCATGGCTCGTTAGTTCGACAACATTATATATAAGCTAAATAAGGCAAGTACTAAGCAATATCATGCACACGTTTGTTTATATCATGCACGTTTTATCTTATGCTCATTTTTGTGCACATTTAAATCATGCATTTGAAAATCACTCAAACCCCTTTTTCTCTACAATCTCCCCCTTTTGATGATTTTCAGAATAACTTATGCACATGATTTAAATCCTATCGCTCCCCCTTCAATCATGCATAAAATCAAAACTTGAATTTTAAATTCCGAGTCGCTCCCCCGTAATTTATGCAATTAGTCTTTCTCTCTCCCCCTTAAATCATGCTTTCTCTCCCCCTTTATTTTGAAAAGTAAATCAAAAGATGCTTGTAAATATGAAAAAAATCATGCATTTCATATACGTACGTTCGTAAGGGTTATTTATTCAACCCTTTGAAAATGACCCTTTTGGTACCCACATTTGGTGACCTTTCTAGGTCTTCCAAAAGGTGTGAAAGGTGATGAGGAGGCAACATAATATTTATTAGGGACAAATGCGTTTGGCCTTTGGCCAAGAATCCCATCATGCATGTAGTATGGTTTACGTTTTTGGTTTGCATGTACGTGGAGTGATCTAGATGCATTTTTATGATGTGAATGTCGCATATGCATCAGTGGCTTTCTATATGGTACGTGATTTCTCTTTGTATGATAAGAAGCACGATGAGATGAGATAAGTGTACTAGTCTTCTTCTCATATTTATACGGCACATAATTATACTTCGTATGAGATGAAGAAGAGATATGACAAGAAGAGGGGAGAGGGGGTCTTTGCGTTACTTTAGACACTACGCATGCCTTGGATGTGTCTACTTTCTTGGATAAAACAAACTTGGATGGTTTAGATGATGCTTCGTTTGTCTCAGTGTATCCTAATCCAGTTTTGTCGCTATCATACTTTTGTGATAGGATAATACGCTCTAGCAAGTTAGATCCCGTATCGAATTGTTTCATCATTTTCTCTAAATCCGTATTCCTTGATTTCAAGTTTGAAATCTCGGATTTCATTTCAGTGTTCTTTGATGTCAATGATGAAATTTCAGACCTTAATGAATCTATGATGCAAGACGATTCTTCTTTAGAATCGTTTAATTGAGACACAAGATTTGTGTTAGAAGATTCTAACAATTTCTTGTCTTCAATTAACCGTTTCTTTTGTTTTGCAAGAGTTCTAGCAAACTTATGTAATTCAAGATATTCAACATATAAATCATCATAAGATAGTTCAGAATCCGAGTCAGAATCAGAATTTACCTCATTTTCAAATCGTGGAGGCATTTGGCTTGACATACCTTCTTGCTCGGTTTTGTCGCTAGTGGTTGCCATCTCACTAAGATCGTTGGATCTTTTTGTTGTGAGTGTTCCTGCTCTCTGATACCACTTGTAGGATCTGTAAGGCACCACTAGAAGGGGGGGTTGCATAGATGGTGCGGAAAGTGTGGTTTTCAAAATTTCTTTAAACTTGAACAATTCAAGTTCTGAAAACAGATTCTGTTTTCAGGACCAGTTTTAAAACGTTTTTAAAACTAGGTTAGAGGTCTCAAAAAATTATGAAATTTTGAGAGAACTTAGCCTCAGATGTTATGATGGTCCCCTAAAAATTTCAAATTAAAATTCAACCTTTAACCCCTTCAAAAGTCGTTGGAGGTCAGATTGCGCAAATCTGCCAGAAACGGTATACTGATTTGAAAAATTAATTTCTATTTGTACACAACTCCAAACGCTCTGAAAATTTAACCACCAACCCCTTATATGTTGTATTTAAATGGGGTGAAACAGTTTTGAAAAATTCTTTTTGGAAGTTAGTCAAATATACTCAAAGTCTCAACCTTTGCAAGCCTGAAAATCAGACTGCACTAGTCTCAGAACTTTGGCCGTTTGAATGGCTTATACTTGTCCAAAAGGGTTGAAACTTGTGCCAAAAGAACCCTAGAACGTGTGGTTATATTTTATGAAAGTTTCGTGATTTTTGAAATTCTTTTACTATTTTTACGAACGTGATTGAAAACAGTAAACAGTGCTGAAACAGAAAATCAGTGCTGAAAGTAAATGACACCAAGAATTTTATACTGGTTCGGTTATCAACAACCTACTCCAGTCTTCAAGGAACACCTTCCTTGGTTCACACTAATCACACAACTCAAAAACACCTTACCACAGGGTTGATAGAGTTACACCTAACTCCAACCCTTTACAAACCTTGTACAGTGAATACAATTTGCACGAACACCACCTCGCAAGAATGAAGATTGATCACACCTTGATCAATCTTTTACAAAGACGTATAATGAATGGGGGTCTATATCAAGCCTATTCAAGATTGAAAGATATGAATACAATAGGCTTACAAGAAGAAAGAAAGAAAGAGAATGTAGAAGAAGAAGGCTAGAACACTTTTGATCTTTGAATGTGCAACTCTTGTTCTTGTTCTTGTTTTTTTTTTCTCTTCTTCCTTCCTTTTTAACATATAATGGCCGACCCCTATTGCTCTTCCCCCTCTTGAAAATTGTCTTCTAAGTCCTTGGGAGAATGTAAGACATCATTGTGACATGGTCTTGCTTACTTGTCACCTTCTCATTGGATGATCACTTAAGCTTGTGCTTACTTGGCACTCATTGATTGGTTGGATGTTGTCATCACTTTATGACTAGACAAATCTGAGAATAAAACTTAAAACATGTGCAAAAACAATCATAAAAACATTGCCAATTATCTCACAATCAATCCCACATAATTTGGAGAACAAATTGGCCTCATTTATGACCATAAAATCGGCCAACTCATTCCTTCACATGATGAAATTTTCAGCATGTGCAATATTCTAGACATATTCAAAATATTGCCATAGTAGTATTATATCAATTCCTTGAAAATGAAGAGCCAAATATATCACAATTAAGATGCAATTTTCGGCCACTATTCACATGTGCTGAAAATTTTCAGCATGTGTTGCATTTTTGAAATCTTTCCTTGTGTGTTGCCCCCTTCAAAGTCACCCATCATGTGTAGCTTATTTTCCACCAATTAAAATGACAAATAAGTGTCAAATAAGCTCCACCTAAGCTCCATCATGGCTGAAGTGGCGTGTGATATTGCATATACATGTGCTGAATTTATTTTTGCAAACTTTGTAAAATAGTGCACATTTAATAATACACACATGTAATATTCCAATCAGCCCTTAATTTAATTTTCTAGAACACTTAAAGATGTATATCATGTGTAAAAATTGTCTAGATATGTGTCACATGATGTACAAGAAAAACGTTCCATGTTATGTGCGTAGAAAACCGAATTTTCGATATTTATCGATTACCCGATTTTTCTCTAATTTGAATTCCAACTTTTGCACATGTTATATATATTATGTTATACATAATATATATAATATATACTTTAAATCTCAGCACTTGGCTGGTCTAAAGTGGTACCATTAGCATGTGACAAAATTAAACTTGGAACCTTAACATTTTGGCCTCAATGTGGAGTAATTTGTGTGTGCCAACATAGAAAGTATTTTTGGCTGAATATGTCATGTGTAGCACAAAATTTACATCATATTTTGATGTATATGGGCTGGCCATTTATTTATGGCAAGTACGTGACACGTTGGCAAAGTTTCGGTATTCGCCCGATACAACAAATTTCGGTTTAGAACCTTTTATCGTGTCGTATTTAATTTGTCATCACCATATCTTATATCATATGGTATAAGACCTGAATATACTCATAAATATGAGTTATGTATAGTGGTGTGATGTTAACGTACGTACGTAAAATATATAACGTGTCGGTAGTACGTTGGAATACATGTGTATGTGCCTTAATTTTAAAAAATCTGAAATATGTATAATATATGTATATGTGGCGTGTACATTAAAGATGGAGAGGAGGAGAAGACTTTCCTTCCTTAGCCTTGTTGCCTTTGTGCCTTTTCCAAATGAAGCTTCCTTTAATAAACTACTTAGTTTATTAAACTAAGTACTTCACTTAATGAACTAATATAGTTCATTAATGGTGGCATCTGAAAATAGTATAAACACAATAAATGTTTGCCATATGATGTAAGCTTTAACGCTTCATGGCTCGTTAGTCCGACAACATTATATATAAAATAAATAAGGCAAGTACTAAGCAATATCATGCACACGTTTGTTTATATCATGCACGTTTTATCTTATGCTCGTTTTTGTGCACATTTAAATCATGCATTTGAAAATCACTCAAACCCCTTTTTCTCTACAGTTTGAGGTCAGATCCTTTTGGAAACTTCATCTACACATCCTAAGGAGTGTTTTGATATAAAGGTCAACCTAAACACTATTTGCAAAATCAGCAACATTCTGTCCAATTCTGTCCAGATTGACCATTTGAATCTTTTTATTTGTTTGAAGGACAAACGATCTTATTTTTGTCTGATTTTTGGACAGAGTCTTGTTAACTTATTGAAGATCAATTCTGAAAAGTTTCATAATTTTTGGAGTTGTGTACAATTATTTGTGAATTTTAAAAAACGGGTTCTGAATCTGAGGTGGTCTCAGATTCTGTTTTCAAAGGGGATTTTAATAAAAGGTTGTAGTGTAATTTCCGCTAACCACTATTCACCCCCCTCTAGTGGTGTTTATTGCAGGTGCACGGTCCAATATGAAGAGCAAAGAAATGCTAAACAAGCTTTAAGCAAATTTACAAGTATGAGAGAACTATACAACAATGAAAGATGAAGCTAGATGATGTTGAAAGTGTGTATTTGCCTCATCCAAGATTCTTCTATTTATAGATGAAGTTCACCACGTTTTTGAGGCTCTCCACTAAGTCTTCATCTTCAAAAATATCAAGATAATGTCCAAATAGTCTTTAGCCACCCTATGGAGTGATTTGATCTTCAATAGTCAACCTAGGATTGCTTAGACATGTATAATATAGTCAAGAAAGCATGCAATATGTTTGGTTAAAGTCCACAAGAAATTTGAGCAAGATTGGAGATAGAAAACATCATAAATCTCCCTTGGAATTCTGTAGCACATCGATCAATCGATGTCTCTTATTTGAGAGACTGATGTATACATCGATCGATCGATGTCTTGTAGCTTAGAGATTGATGTCTCACAGAAAGTTCCAGGTTTGATCTCTCATACATCGATCGATCGATGTATGTTCTTCTAGAGATCGATGTACACATCGATCGATTGATGTGCATGACTTTAGAGATCGATGTCTCACAGAAAGTTCTGGGTTTGTTCTGTCATACATCAATCGATCAATGTCTCTTCTTCAAGAGACTGATGCATACATCGATCGATCAATGTCCTTCAATTTAGAGATCGATGTCTCACAGTGTGTTCTTCTTATTTTACTTCAAATTCCAAGTGTTAGTTTCCTTTTTGTCTTTTCCATACCATCTTTTAATTTCATCAAAACTCTTCATATCCTAACATTCTCCCCCTTTTTGATGATTTCAAAACCAAGATTTAAAAGATGTTTTTGAAAGATATGTTTAAGCTACCAAAGATTTTAAGACATATGAAATTTCAATCTCCCCCTTTGTCCATGCATTTTATGCTCCCCCTCACATTATGAACTAAGTTATTATGTCCAAAGACTCCCCCTAAACCAATTATACATCCAAATCATATTTTTATCTCCTTACACATTCAACATATACCAATATGTATCATTTCATACAATGTATTACTCAATCATGTTTTATATCAAGCAAGCAGACTATACCAAGTTATCTTAATGTCCTTTCTCAAGTAAAATATATCAATGTACCTTAATATATCCTTCAAGCACTCAAGTATGCCAATATATCCATCAAGCAAACATATTAAGCAAAGCCAATATATTCATCAAGCAATTTATCATACCAATATATCCATCAAGCAAACATATTAAGCAAATCCAATATATCAAGCAATTTAGCATACCAATATATTAAGCCAATCAAAGCATATTAAACAAAACTACTTCTCCCCCTTTTTGAAATTATCAAAAAGCATAAAATGAAATAAAAGTAGATACGATAGTCATAAAACATACTAAGTTAAGCAACAAGAGAGATAATAGTTATTCTACTCTAGAAGTACTACAGGACACGGGGGATAAAGAAATGCTAGTCCTAATCCTCGTCCGATGAGTAAGTTAAGCCTGAGATGCATGTCTTCATCTTAGCTTTGAACCTTGCAAATTTGTTTTTCAAGGTTCCCACCTCGTGTTGAAGCTCTACAACTTGTTGTTGTAGTTCTGGAATACTAGTGCTAGGCCCGCTATGTGTTCCTTCTTCAGATTCAGGAATAGGTAACTGTGTGTCCCTCTGGCCTTGTTCCTCATCAGCTGCGGGTGGCTGAACTTCATCTTCCTCTTCTTCTATTTCTTGTTCCACACCTTTTCGGGCTTCTTTTCTTGATTTGTTGATTTGTTGAATGTTGATTTTGTCGTAATAGTCCTTAACAGAAATTTTCTCAGCCTCCGAATCATCAATCTCAATACCTGACTTTCTGAGCATATAGTAGATAAGGTTTGCATATGGAAGGGCTTTGGACTTTTTAGTGGTGGCTTCTATAACATTGGCAATGAAGATCTCTCCAAAGTTTAATTGTTCCCTATTGGCCATTCTATAGGCAATATAGCAATCAAGATTGCTAGGAAGTTTTGCTGATTTCCCATTGATACAGAAAGTGACAATGGAAGTTAACACCTTTTATACTAGTGGCATGTCATTAGTATTTTTGGTAGGATAGAAGCCTAGAAAGCTCTTAACATGCTCTTCACTCACTTGCCATTTGTTCTCATCCCAATGTCAAACTTCAAACGATTCTAAACCTTCATCCGGAACTCCAATGTATTCACAAATCGTTTTACACGTCCATTCAACATGTTGACCATCAATTATACTATTCAAGGAGTAAGGAAAACCATTCAAATATTCAATCTACAGATTTGCATAGAAAAGTCTAGTATACTTCTTAGACATTTTCTTCATGTTACTTCCAATCCAAAGATTTCTCCAATAGCATCTATCCAATCAATAATTGGACCTAATTCATTGTTAGAAGCAATATCCTCTAATTTCAACAATTTAAATGGAATTGTTGCTCTTTCAGAATTTTCTCATTCCATGAACAATTCTTGAGCTTTAAGAGTAATGTAAGCAAAAGTACATGTACCAAAGGGCTCATCCCGAACCCTTTTGATGTTTCTCTTGATCCAAGAAAAATTTTTATAGGTGAGGTTGCTCCTAATCTGGTTCAAAATTTCAGCTTGACTGAAATCTGTTTGCCTAGTTCCTCCACTCCAAGCTTGTGTGTTGGCTTGATACGTAGAAGAATGCCCTTATTGTACTTGGCTTAAACCTTCTTCTTCAGGTTGAGATGCTCTAGCCTTCTTAGATGTGTGCTTTGATTTGGGCATTTTCGGATTTGATGTTTAGGGTTTGAAAATGGGAACTAATTGAAGGAAGGAAGATAATGTAGTGGAGTTGACAGAGATGGAATTTTTATGGGGAATTTGAAGAATAGAAGAAAAAAAGAGAGGAATCAGTTTTGATGAACAAAAATCACCAGAGAAGTTTTCTTTTGGGTTGGGAATGTGTTTTTGGTGAAGAAAGGAAGAATTTTGCAATTTTAAGTCGACTGCAGAAATTCTGGATTCCTCTACATAGATCGATCGATGTAGAGATTGATGTATACATCGATCTCTCAGATAGGTACATCGCGATCGATGTACCTGTTTTTCTGAAATTTGATTTTCTTAATTTTTAAGCATTGTTTATCATTCCTAGTTTTGTTCTAATCAATTCAAATGTATCAGTGGGAAGGGATTTAGTAAATATATCCGCTAGTTAGTCATTTGTTGGAACAAATTCAATGCATACCAATCCTTTTTGGATGCAGTCCCTTATGAAGTGATGCCTCACTTCTATATGTTTAGTCCTACTATGATATACCGGGTTTTGTGCTCTACTTATGGCTGATGTGTTGTCACATAAGATGGGAACGTTATCAAACTTAACATTATAATCGTTCAAGGTGTTGATCATCCAAAGTAGTTGTGCACAACACGAAGCGGCCGATACATATTCGGATTCTGACGTTGAAAGTGACACACTATTTTGTTTCTTGGAGAACCAAGAAACTAAGCAATCTCCAAGGAATTGACATGTCCCAGAGGTGCTTTTCCTATCAATAAAATTTCCGGCATAGTCGGAGTCACTATATCCTCTCAGATCAAAACAATCATTTTTGGGATAAAACAACCTAAAGTTCAAAGTTCCTTTCAAATACCTAAAGATACGTTTAATGGCAACTAAATGCGATTCCTTAGGCATACTTTGAAATCTAGCACATAAGCACACAACATGCAAAATATCCGGTCCACTAGCAGTTAGATAAAGTAAACTACCAATCATACCCCTATATTTGGTTACCTCAACCGGCTTTATTTTTTCGTCTTTGTCAAGCTTTGTACTTGTGCTCATTGGAGTGCTCACACTTCTTCCATCCTCAAATTTGTACTTATTGACCAAATCCTTTGCATACTTCATTTGAGATATATACACTCCATCTTGAGTTTGCTTGATTTGAAGACCAAGAAAGTAGTTGAGTTTACCCATCATGATCATTTCAAATTCTCCTTCCATCAATTTTGCAAAATGCTCACAAAGAGAATCATTAGTAGCACCAAATATAATATCATCCACATAAATTTGAACAAGCAATTGATGGTTTCCTTGTTCTTTAATAAAAAGAGTAGTATCGACTTTTCCTCTTGAAAACTCATTTTCAAGAAGGAAGTTACTTAATCTATCATACCAAGCCCTAGGAGCTTGTTTAAGTCCATAAAGGGCCTTTTTGAGTTTAAAAACATGATTTGGATAATCATGATTTTCAAACCCCGGAGGTTGAGCTACATAGACCTCTTCTTGAATTATTCCATTCAAGAATGCGGATTTCGCATCCATTTGATATAGTTTGAAATCCTTATAGCATGCATATGCTAATAGTATCCTAATAGCTTCTAACCTAGCTACAGGGCAAATGTCTCATCATAGTCTATACCTTCCTCTTGCCTATATCCTTGGGCTACTGACCTAGCTTTGTTTCTAATGATGTTTCCTTTATCATGTAGTGCCAATTATGGGATGATCACTAGGTTTAGCAACTAATTCCCAAACATCAGTTCTTTCAAATTGATTTAATTCTTCTTGCATGACTAATACCCAATCTTCATCATTTATTGCCTCTTTTATATTTTTAGGCTCAACTTGTGAAATAAAGGCGTTTTCATTGAATTTCCTCCTAGTCATTATGCCTTGGCTAGCTTCACCTAATATTAACTCTTTTGGGTGATCTTTCCTATACTAATATGAATCCGGTAAATTTGATGTATCTCCTCCTACTGCTTCATCTTCAATCTTGGGTTCAAGGGGATCAATCCTAAGGTCAATAACAATATTACCTTTTGGATTCTCAAATTTCTCTATATGACTTACTTCAAGTATTTGATCATCATCATCATTAATGTTTGATTTATCCTCAATGAGTTCACTAAACTTGACATGAATTGATTCTTCAACTTTCATGCTTCTTTTATTATATACTCTAGATGCCTTGCTATTTTGAGCATAACCCATAAAGATTCCTTCATCCGCTTTGAAGTCGAGTTTATCCAAGTTATCTTTGGTGTTAAGTATAAAGCACTCACAACCAAATACCTTGAAATAACCAATATTTGATACTCTACGTTTCCAAAGCTCATACGGAGTCTTTTTGAGAAATGGTCTCAAATAAACTCTATTGATCACATGACAAGCGGTATTTACCGCTTCGGCCCAAAAATATTTGGGTAGCTCAAATTCGTTTAGCATGGCTCTACTCATTTCTTCAAGTGTTCTATTTTTCCTTTCCGCAATATCATTTTGTTGAGGAGTCATTGGAGCTGAGAAATTGTTTCCATACCCTTTGGATATACAAAATTCTTGAAATTCTCCGTCAAACTCACCACCTCTATCAATTCTAATTTCCTTAATTGTGTCTTCTCTTTGATTTTCTAATCTCTTACAAAGCTTTATAAATTCTTGGCATGCATCATTCTTTTTAGCTAAGAACATTACCCAAGTGTACCCAGAGAAGTCATCTACCACCACAAAGGTGTAATGTTTTCCACTTAGACTTGCCGTACCAATATCCCCATACAAATCCATATGAAGTAATTGTAGAGGTTTGGTGGTGGAGATTTCACTTTTGGGCTTGAAGTTTGTTTTAACAAGCTTTGCCTTTTGACAAGTGTCACATAAGCCATGGTTTTCGAAATTTAATTTTGGAAGACCTTGGACTTTTTCATTTTTGCAAATCACTTTGAAATTTTTAAAACTAATGTGTCCAAGTCGTCTATGCCACAATTGAGTCAAATCATTTTTGGCAACTAGGCAAGAAACATTTTGTGATATCAAATCATGTGTGCTAAATTTGTAAGCATCATTTTTACGTAAAGCCTCAAAAACAATCTTATCGTTCTTTTTCACAACACATTTTCTTTTCACAAATTCCATTTGAAAATTAGCATCACATAGTTGGCTAACACTTATCAAATTATACTTAAGCCTTTCTACATATACTACATTATTAATAGTAAAAGAAGAGTTACCAATTTCGCCATGTCCAAGGATTTTGGCTCTCCCATTGCCAAAATGCACCGTTCCACCATCTTGGAGCTTGAGCTTGGTGAACAACGTCTTGTCTCCGGTCATGTGAGTTGAACATCTGCTGTCCATAAGCCATTTGGCTCCTTTTTGTTTGGCTACTCCATTTATCTTGAGAGCCTACAAAACCAAAAGATGTATGCATTGGTACCCTTTGATGGTTGGGTCCTTTAGGGTTAGTTTGTCGACCCTTAGGCTTCCAAACATATGTGCTTCCAAATCTAGCTCTACATGATTTCTTCACATGTCCTAGTTTGTTGCAATGAAAACAAGTGGGTACATGCTTTGGTTTAAAAGGTGATGAATTTTGTTGTGTTTTTCTATTATTTGTGCTTTTCTTTAAGGACTTGGGTTTAATAGAAGAAAGTGATGAATTAAATCCTAAACCGGATTTATCATTTCCAATTCTTTGATTTCCAAGTAGTATGCCTAAACTGTTTTTACCATTTGTTAGTCTTTGTAAGTCTAACTTTAGTTTCTCACATTCTTTTCTAATTTCTATATTTTCAAGAGCTACGGTTTTATGCATGGTGAGTATGATGTCATGCTCTTGAAACATCGAAATATTATTGTCATGCAAGCTCTTATTTTCTAAGATGCATTTCTTGAACTCTTTCTTCAAATGCTTCTATTTTAAATTCAATTTTTCAAAGTCATCTTGCAAGTCTCCTATTTCATCATACAAATTTGAAAGATTAGAATTTACCTCAAGATCATCTTCAATTTCCATGAGACAAGTATGTTGAATCTTTGGATTGTCAACTGTTGCAACAAGTCCAACACCTTGATCTTCACTATCTTCTCCTTCCGATTCCGAAAGGAGATCATCCCATGTGGTTACCTCCGCATTGAGGGCTTTCTTCTTTTGAGGAAAGACCTTCTTCTCTTGCTTTTGCGGCTCTTTTACGTGGTAATCAGTAATGAAATGACCGGGTTGACCACATCTATATCAATTTTCACTTGCTTCCTTTTCTTTAGATGGTCTTTTGAAAAACTTTCTTGCTTGAGCTTTGTTTCTAGTTGCCATTCTTCTAAATTTTCTTACTAGAAGGGCAACTTCCTCATCCGATTCATCGGACTCTACCACCAATCCTTTGTGTGATGTTTATGTGGGCTTGATAGGGTTCATCCTATTTTGTTCATCAATAAGAATTTCATGAGTAAGAAGATTACCGGATAGCTCATCAAGGGTAAGAGTCTTGAGATTCTTTGATTCGGTGATGGCGGTGACTTTGGGTGTCCATTCACTTGGCAAAGAGTTGAGGAGTTTTGGGACAAGGTCTTCATTTGAGATTTTCTTGTCCACCATGGAGAGTTGATTCACTATTCGTGTGAATCGATCGATTGTCTCCTCAATCTTCTCACCGCTTTTCATTCTGAACATCTCATACTCCTTCATGAGCATGAGTCTTTTGGCCATTCTTACTTGCTCAGTTCCTTCATGTATCATTTCAAGCCTTTTCCATGCCTCATGGGCTGTTTCAAGACCTTGAAGTCTTATGAGCTCGGTGGTGGTGAGAGCACTTGAGAGAATATCAAATGCTTTGCCATTAATGGCAAATTTTATCTTTTCTTCATCGGTGTAGTCATCCTCATCTTTGAACATTGATTATCCTTTTGAGTTGGTAATTATAGGAACTTCAATTCTTTTGACAACGACTCTCCATATATCAAATCCACAGCTTTTCAAATGATTGATCATTGGAAATTTCCACAAAGAATAATTTTGGGCATCAAACATAGGTGCTTTAGTGTTTGATCTGGAAAATAGTGCAGTAGGCTTAGGAGATGAAGTGTGAGATGAAGAGGTTGAGGTTGTCATTGCCATGAACTTTAACCTTGCTACTTGCAAAGATAGGCCAAGCAATCAAGGTTAGGCTCTGATACCAATTGTTAGGTCCGAAATACACTCTAGAAGGGGGGTGAATAGAGTGTTTGGCTCTTTTGCGGAATTTTTCTTGTGTGATTCAACTCAAAAGATATTCAAAATCAGAGCAAGAATGGGAGATGAGAAGTAATGAATGAGTACACCGGATATAGAGTGGTTCGAATCGTAAATGATTCTACTCCAATACCACTTTGTTGCCAAAGTGGATTTTTAACAACTACACTTCTTATTAAAGACAATAAGAACCACCACAGCAACACTTACACTAACACCTTAGTGTAAGCACCAACAACAGCAACTTCTTGCACAAAACACTCTTGTGCAACTACAGCAACTACAGCTCTTAGCAAGAACAACTACTTGCAACCTCACAACTTCAACAAAGTTCCCTCAAGAACTTCTCACAGTAGGTTGAAGAAATATAGTAAGGTTCACACTTTCTCACTAGTCTAAGCACAAGCAAGAGATCAAATATTTATGGTTCCTCTTGTGCTTGACTCTCTTTCTCTCAATATACAACAATGAAGAGCAAAGAAAAGCTAAACAAGCTTTAAGCAAATTTACAAGTATGAGAGAACTATACAACAATGAAAGATGAAGCTAGATGATGTTGAAAGTGTGTATTTGCCTCATCCAAGCCTCTTCTATTTATAGATGAAGTTCACCAGGTTTTTGAGGCTCTCCACCAAGTCTTCATCTTCAAAAATGTCAAGATAATGTCCAAATAGTCTTTAGCCACCCTATGGAGTGATTTGATCTTCAATAACCAACCTAGGATTGCTTAGACATGTATACAATAGTCAAGGAAGTATGTAATATGTTGGGTTAAAGTCCACAAGAAATTTGAGCAAGATTGGAGAGAGAAAACATCATAAATCTCCCTTGGATTTTGTTCCAACGTTCAAAAAATTTTGAATTCTGTAGCACATCGATCGATCGATGTCTCTTATTTGAGAGACTGATGTATACATCGATCGATCGATGTCTTGTAGCTTAGAGATCGATGTCTCACAGAAAGTTCCAGGTTTTATCTCTCATACATCAATCGATCGATGTATGTTCTTCTAGAGATCGATGTACACATCTATCGATCGATGTGCATGACTTTAGGGATCGATGTCTCATAGAAAGTTCCTGGGTTTGTTCTGTCATACATCGATCGATCGATGTCTCTTCTTCAAGAGACTGATGTATACATTGATCGATCGATGTCCTTCAATTTAGAGATCGATGTCTCACAGTGTGTTTGTCCTATTTTACTTCAAATTCAAAGTGTTAGTTTCCTTTTTGTCTTTTCCAAACCATCTTTTAATTTCATCAAAACTCTTCATATCCCAACAGTGTGATGAGTCCATGAAGGTGTTTGAGACATGATTTGATGATGATAAAGTGGTTGGAGTTGAATTCAAAGATTAGTTGAAGTTTGAGTCCAAATTGAGTTTGAATTTGAATTGGTTGTTAATCATCTTCTTCACTCCTTCCAGCCGTGTTCAAGATGTGTAATGAGGTTGTTTTGAAATCTTATTTGATGATGATAAAGTGACTGGAATTGACTTCAAAGGATGGTTGAAGATTGAATCCAAATTGAGTTTGAATTTAAATTCAAACTTGGATTCAATTTGAATTGTGATCTATCCTTCTCTTTATCTCCAAGATGGCGTGTGAAATATCTCAAGATAAGGGCTGAGAACTTCTTAAAATCTAAGTCTCAAATTGGTTGAAACTTGAATTCAAATCATGGTTGAATTTAACTTCAAGTTTAACTTCAAGTTTAATTCAATTTGATCTCCATCCTTGCACTTCAAATTGCTGGCCCTTTGTTGTTGGTTGGAGACGATTTTGAGTTCAATTTGAAAAGGAATTCCATCTTGGACCACATTTGAACTTGTCTTTGTATAGACAATCATTTCTCTCAAGACAACATTCCTTTTGTCCCTCTTTTTGAAAACACACGCCCCTTATCCTATTAGGCCGTTTAAAAAACTTTCTGAGTTTTCTAGCTATCAATATTAAGTCATCGTCTAATTCATTATCACTATTAATATCATCATTATTTGTGTGTGATTCAGTTGATTTGAAAGGTATAGACTTACCAGATGATTTAGATGACTCGGACTTTCGTTGGTTTAATTTGACCTGGTATACTCTTATTGAGCCTATCAATTCATCCATTTTTGTGATTGATTTTGTTTTTTCAATCGCCGTAACCTTAGGATCTCATTCAGCAGGAAGGCTTCACAGCACCTTTTGAACCTTCTCGTTGTTGGTAAATGATTTTTCTAAAGCTTCAAGGGCACTGAAAATGTTAGTAATCCTCAAATCCATAGATGTTATGGATTCGTTCGGCAACATTTTGAAAGATTCAAGCTTAGATATAAGCATTTTTATTTTTGACTCTTTTACACCGTTAGTATCTTCATGCTTTAATTCTAAAGATTTCCACATGTCGTGTGCACTTTTGTAATTTAAAACATATCCTACTTCGGAAGTCGTTAGTCCGTTTAACAATAATTGCATTGCCTTAGCATTCATGGACATTTTCTTTTTATCTTTGGAAGACCATTCACTTTTATATTTTTCAACTTCTTGTGTGACTCCACTAACTTGTACAATTTTCATTGGAATGTATGGCCTATAGACCATAAATCGATGTATATATCCATTCAGAATAGCGTCATCCTAAGTTTCCAATGAACGAAATTATTTTCATCGAAAAGAGGTGGACGTTGTTTAGACATACCTTCCAACTCACCTTTGTGAGATACTATGGTCATTGTATTGTACCTTTTACTTGAGATGTGCAGGCTACAAAGTGTTGTTTCTTGGCCTTGCCTTGTTCGTATGGTGTTGAATCTTGCTTCTTTGAGTGGTATTAACCTCGGTCTGATACCAATTATTGGACCGTGCACCTGCAATAAACACCACTAGAAGGGGGGGTGAATAGCGGTTAGCGGACTCGATCGATCGAAGTAAGGGGATGATGTCCACCAGTTTTGTGGGAAAATAGGGGAAGAAAGAGGGAAGCTCGGGGAATCTTTGGGTGACCTTAGAGACTTCTTAAGACCTGATTAAAGGTAGTCTAAGTATTGGGAACATGACTTAGGATGGTGAATCAAATTGGTGGTTTCAAAGGGTTCTCGAATCGGATTTCAATAGGGTTGACTTAGAAGGGTTAGGAAACAAACGTACGAGGTGTCTAAGAGTTCAATGATGAGAGTGTTCACATTCGTGTATGAGGTTTGGTAGCAAGATTAAGGGATGACGCTCTAGTGAAGCCTAAGTGTTGATGTGTAAGCTAGAAAAATCTTGTGTGCTACTTGTACTTGCGCATGTGAATATGAACTGCATATGTGGACGTGAAATGTGACTGAAACGAGGAGTCTCGCATCATGGCACGTGCATTGCATATGGTTTTGAAAAGGAGATGTGCTTCGGTACATATTTGCGAAGGTGACCTGTAATGTAAACCGGGATGGAAATATAAGCCGGGGCGCATTGCAGGGCACAAAAGGCTGTAACGTAAACCGGGATGGAAATATAAGCCGGGACGCGTTATAGGGTATAAAGTCCTCTGCAATGCTAATCGGGATGGAAATATAAGCCGAGGTGCATTGTGGAGTTTTACGAGATCTGTGATGTAAATCGGGATGGAAATATAAGCCGAGGCGCATCACAGAGCATACGAGCCTGTAACGTAAACCAGGATGGAAATATAAGCCGGGGCGCGTTACAGGGTAACGAGTTACGAGACTTGACATTGTGACATGCATTGCACTGATTTGAAAAGAAATGGCTCATGCATTTGTGATTGTGTAGTGTAGTGCATATTTTGACATGCATCACGAGAGTCGTTGTGGTATGGATGTGCATGGCATTTGTTGGTCATTGATTTGTTAATTTTGTTCGAATAGCTATACTTGCTGTTACATGATTTGTTTATATATTTGGAAGCTTTCCAAGACATGTGCCCCACAATTCCCCTGAATTAGATATTACTCATGTCTTGCCATGTGTTGATCCCGTATGTCTTATAAGCGGGTTACTTGCTAGAGTCTTTCGCTAAGGGTACTGCCTTTGTCTTTGCAGATGAACCCAGTTATGACATGATTTTCATTGAAGACAACGGCGAGTGGGCCGAATGGGATGTTTAGACCTTGTGGAGTGATTTGATTAGATAGTTTTTTGTTATTTCTGTTCTTAATTCATTTGAGTATTTAGATGGCTGCGACCATATACAGTTTTTGGTATTCACGTTGTCTTTCATGTACTGCATTGATGTTTTAGATTCACGAGATATATGTTTCCGCCCTTATTTCTCTTACGTCATTGATGATGTGTATTCGAGAGATGAGACGTCTTGTAGTATTCTCAGTAAGCTACGACGGGTGTACTGGTTCGGATTCCGCTGTCCGGATCGAGGCGCTACAATTCTCACGATGTCTCATGGGTGCTTTACCTCTATCCACTCTTCCTCTACCTCCCAATGCTATGGATCCTCTTGCATCACCTCCATGTGAAGTTTGGTCGTAGGTTTGGGGATGTGTTTGGGCCGGATTTTTGTTTGAGGTTCTCTTATCCAATTCTTCCATCTTGTTGCAGATTTCTTGCAATTTCTTCAACACTTTCTTAAGGGACACTTCAGCCCTTCCCTACGGCATTAGTTGAGGACATGTTTTCACCTGAGATCAAACAAAGAAAAAAAGAAGAAGGAAAACTAACACAAAGACAAAAGAGATTTTGTTACGTTAGTGATAAAATGAAAAACCGTTTTTGGGGTGTTTAGCCTCTCTTTTAGCCCTCACAATTGTGAATCCCTTGGCCAATCTTGAGCTAGATACAACCCAAAGCTAAGAATCCAAGTGATGAACATAATTTCAAGATGCACACACCCTTTCTTGATCTTCACGTCAACCAATTTTAGCACTTCCGAAACTAAAGGTATCAAGACACAAGATAAGAAAGATTTCACACATAACCACTAAGAGTCAATGAACAGAGAACTAAAATTATGCCAAGAGCTGAGCCAAAGAAAGCTAAGGGGTTGCCCTGGCCAATCTTTTGCTAACCTAGACTTATGCAAATCAATCACAAGGTTATTGATTCTATTACAACTATCAAGTATCCAAAAATAAAGGTAATGAAATATGTAAGGATTTGTGGTGTTTAAAAACACAGTTTTGTGGTCTTGTAATAAAACTTGATATCCAAAAATTATATCAACAAACTTGATGCTCTTTTCACGCGATTTTGCACCAACTTGGCATTCTTTTCTACCCTCGGTTCCTTTCTTCGTTCTCTGTCCGGGGTTTTTTTACTTTTGTAACAAGAAGACAAGGAGGAAATATGTGTATCAAAACTGATAGTACTTGATTTAGGGTCTTTGATGTTCCTTCTTGTTGTTCAAGGCATAAAAAGAACACTTTTGGGGCTGTTTTGGGGAAACAGTCAAAACAGTTTTTCTAGCACGAAGAATAGGCTTTTTGTGGCTTGGTGTGGTTTGAAAGATGATGCCTTTGTATGCAAGGAGTAGGCTGTGTTTTTTAGTGGGTGAAGTCAGCCTTGGATACAATAAAATTGCAACAAAAACCAAGCAAACAATGCAACCGATGTCACACAAGCCTAAGATCAGCTAAAAGCTTTGTTAGCAACAAGATTTATGTGTGACACAAGGAAGCGATTTGGATATGGATGCCTTTAAGTAAAAGAAGAGATTGAAGCCTAAATAGCATGAAAACCTTAAGTTAAGTGTGCAAGATTGATTCTTTGATGTAAGAATGATATAAACAAAGCAAAAAATGCAACCTTTAATTTTAAAGCCTCGATTTTGCAGTTGTTTCACAAGAAAATTCACTTCTTTTACTATTTATTTTATTTATGAGGTCAGAGATGGGGCGTCAAGATGTGGAGGAGAACAAAGAAAAACAAGGGGTAGAACAAAGGTAAACCCGGGGGGGTGTATGGGGTGACTCAAAAAAGAGAACACAATAAAAGAAAGATATGTGAGTTAAAAGGAAGAACCTTGTGCTCTGATACCAAATTGATACGTGTTTGAGGCACATATGTGCATGTATAGGACCCTTTCTTCAACTCTCCGAAGCTTCCAACCGTCAGTTATAGTTGAACAATGGTGCAAGGCACCACCTCTCCTCAATGGCATCGAAAACATTAGATGGGTGAGAAAGTCAGCTTCCAATCCACCAAGCCGTTTCTTTACCGTAGATTGTGGCCAACAATAAGGGTTTCTCAAATCTGGAATTTGATATAGCTTTGATTTGTTTAGGCGAAACCAAAAAAACACACAAGACTTTCAAAGTGAAAGGCACACTAGCCTGCCGAAAGTTTTATCAAAATATAAGAATGAAAACAGTTTTACAATGTGACCGGTTATTGCCTTATATGAGCATTATTTCCTACCTCTATAAGATAATAAAATCGTCCAAGATATCTCTTGTGAATTTAGATCAAGTGTACTTAGGAAAGCAAATCAAAACTAATCAAGAAATAGCTTGAAATCAAATCCCTAAATTTTCGTGCTCGATGACACCATGGTGCTTTCAGACTTCTACACGCTTGTACAATCCGAGTTAACTTTTGGACTCTTCATCAAATTGTATATCACAAAATTTCTTTCAATTTGGGCTATGGAATATCCTCATTTGGACATTTATTTTTGGAGATATCATTTTCCAAAAATTCGGCTACCAATTAAGTAGGCTTCAGTAACTTCCTAAATTTGGACTTCAATCTTCAAGCTGACTTTGGACCCTTTTGTAGCTCGAACTAGGAAAAGTGCAAAGCCTGAAAGTTGTCCCAAATTGATAACACCTCCAAGTGGTTTAAACATGTTTGGACTTGTCCTCCGGCCTGTAGGACCAAAATACTGACCTGAGGTGCAGCTAAATGCCTTTCTTGAAATTAGGGTTTCCATGCCACATTCCTTATTTGACTCAAGCTCCTACAAAGACACTCAAACAGCAGCATAAGTACACCAAACACGCAAATAAAGACTCCATAGGCTACCCTAGACCTAAACAAAGACAAAACAAACGAACTAGACTCAAAACTATGAACCGCATAAGTGAAATGGCCATCCTGCCCTCCCACCAGCACTTACATCTTAAAATATGCATTAAAACTCAAGGATGATCAGATTACAACCTCAATCATGAGCACCTAACGCTGCCCACCATGTGTTGTCACCTCTTGCATATGCCTTACCAAGAAAGCCCCAACATAAAACCCTAGTTTCCTTAATTCGCTTCTTGTTAGGGGACATGTATGTGTAGTTTTGGTGGGCCCTTGTCCAAGGTCATCATGAGGACACTCTTGAACCTCATCGCTTCTATTGGCCCCATATGTGTATAGATGTAGAGAAGTAGGGTGGTAGTTGCATCACTTGCAAGCAAGCCAAAGTCAAGTCACAACTACATGGCCTTTACACAACGTTACTTATCCCTGACTCATCTTGGATTGATCTTTCTATGGACTGTGTTTTAGGCCTCCTTAGGTCTAAAATTTGTAAGGATAGCATTTATGTTGTGGTTGATAGGTTTTCTAGAATGGCACATTTCATTGCATGCAAAAAGTAGATGATGTCACACATGTTGCTGATTTATTCTTTAGGGAAATTGTCAGATTGCATGGCATGCCTCGTATTATTGTAAGTGATAAAGATATTTTGAGTCATTTCTAGTGTGCTTTGTGGGATATGCTAGGTACTCAATTGTTATTTTGCAGCACTGCTCACCCCCAAACTGATGGCCGAACTGAGGTTGTCAAACGTACTCTGTCTCAAATTTTACGTGTTATTTTGCAAAAACACCTCAAGCATTGGGAAGATTGTTTACTATACATAGAGTTTGCATATAATAGGAGTGTTCATCATGGTACCTGGCATAGTCCCTTTTGAGATTGTATATGGCTTTAACCCCTTATCCTCTATTGATTTGATCCCCATCCCTGTGCATGAACGTTCACGTATAGATGGTAAACATAAAGCTGAAGTGATAAACAAATTGCATGAAAAAGTAAAAAAACCCAACATGAGGAAAAGAATAAAGATTATGCAAGATGCGCAAATAAACATAGGAAACAAATTTCTTTTGAATCTGGTGATTTAGTTTGGTTGCATTTGCGTAAAGAAAGGTTTCCTAAAGAACGAAGTCCAAATTGTTGCCTCGAGGAGATGGACCATTTAAAGTACTTAAACGTATTGGTGACGATGCATATACACTTGATCTTCTTGAAAGGTATGGTTCAATTTCCTCTACTTTCAATGTAACTGACCTATCCCTTTTTAATGATGATCCTTTGGATTCCAGGACAAATCCTTTTGAGGAGGGGAGATTGATGAGGATCAAGGATCCCATTATGAGGTTAATGGCCCTATGACAAGAAGCAAGGCCAAACAACTTGGGTATGAAGTTGGTGGCTTCTTGTATAGACATGTGCAAGATGAACCTAAGGTTCATTGGGTTCACCTCATTGAGCCCAAAAAGTGAACCTTTTGGGTAACTTGCGTGTGTGTGTTTTTAGTTTAATTCTTGTCTCATTTACTTATGGTCTTTGTTTTCATGCTTTTGTTGTATAGGGAAGATGGTGCACAAGAAAATATAGGTTAAAAAGGGGACAAAAGGAATGTTACTATTTTGAAGACAAAGAGAATGTTTTTAAAGAGAATGATGTCCGAAGAATGTTTGTCCAAGGAACCTTTGTCTAAAAGGGAATGTTTGTCTTAAGGAATGTTTTTCCTAAGAAATATTTGTCTTGAGGAATGCGTTCCTTGAGGAATATTTGTCTTGGGGACTATGTTTCTTAATGTTCCCCCATCCCTTCTACACAGTTTTGGAAGTTTCTTGGAAGCCAACTCATCAACATGTTGAAGGCAAGATTATCATCATCTCAACCCTTTTAGCCAGCCAAGATAAGATGAAGATTGAAGACAAAATTAGAAGATAAATTAGAATTGCAATTCAAAGGCAATCCAAGTTCAACTTCACCCAACTTTTGAATTAACTCCAAGCATATCACAACCACAATTTTCGGACAACAAGCCTTTCAAAGGCTATCTACAACATGGATGAAGATAGAGATTCCAAGAATTAGCATAACAACTCAAATTTGAAGACAAGATGTTAGCTTATCCAAGTTTTAAACATTATATTAAATTATCGTTTGTTTTTATCTAGATTGTGGTAAACTTTTTGAGATGGAAACTTATCCATCTAGGTGTCTTTTATGAACACTAGAGTAGCATAAATAAAGGCTAAGAGGCTGTGTAATCCTTAGACTATTATTGGTAAACTGAATTTCGGTTTTTCTCTCCATTGGTGTGAGAATTGTTTCCCTGATTTTCTATTAAAAATAAAGGTTATTCATCTTCAAGATTGAGCATTTTGAAGGTGTTTGGTATAGCTAAGGGTGATATGATCTTGGATCGTATGAAATTAGTGATCGCTTCTTTCAACTCCAAAAGACACCTTTGATCAACCCTTACGTGGGACAATGGAGCAAACAACTCCTTCTTGGACATGAGATGTCAACAACGTCTATGTCGAGCAATTCGAATCGCCAATCCGACACGTCTCTCCGTATCCTTGGATTGTGATTCACCAACTAGGTTTGCTCAAACCTTGATTGAATCTAGCCTTGATTTTTGTTTGTGAAAACCAAAGGAAAAACACAAGTATGCAAGAAGCACCAAGCAGCCGAAATTCTGGACTGAAATATGAAATTTTAAAGTTCTGAAAACTGGAATCTTCTAACTGTCGTTCTCAACATATTATAAGGGCTATATTTTTCTATTCCTAAAGATAACTAATCAATCAAAGTCCTCAGATCACTACCTATCAATCTAAATCAAATTTACATAAAATATAAGTCAAAGCTAATCAAGAAAGGTTACATAATTCAAATCCTTAAAATCTCTCTCTTGAATACATCTTGTCGGTTATCGGCTTCTACCTGCTTCTCGAAGCAGAATTCGGGTTTGCACTCTTCCATAAAGTTATTTCTCATGCAATTCCATTGAATTTGGGCTTTTGAATCACCTCATTTTTGCGTTTCTTCAAAGAGATATAGGCTTCCAAATATCAGGTATCTATCCAGTGAGCTTAAGTACTTTTCATTCTGGACTCCCATCTTCCATCTGATTTTTGTCCACCTTGTAGCTCGAATTAGGAAAAGTGTAAAACTTGAGAATCATCCTAAATTGAGTTGGATAACACTTCCAAATAGTTTTAATCCATTTGTACTTGTACTCGGACCTGTGCATCGAAAATACCAAACAGTGTCCCTCTGCCTTCCTGAAAAATATGGATCCTCCAAGACACTTTCTTTATTTAGTCTTTTCACATTAGAAAACACTCAAAAATGGCCATTAGCACTATAAGCACATATTAAAAGACTATAAAATATTCTAGACCCAAAACAAAGACAACAGAAACAACTAGACTCGATATTACGATGTTAACGCATGAAATGACCATCCTGCCCTCCCACCATCCCTTACATCATATGATATGCAATAAACTCAAGGACAATAAAATCATGGTCTCAATGATGAGCACCCAATGCTGCCCACCATGTGTTGGCACCTCTTGCACATGCCTTTTCAAGAAAGCCCCAGTGTCAAAACTTAGTTGTCTCGCTTGACTTCTTGTTAAGGGACCGTATGTGTCTCATTTGAGGGTCCTTGTGCAAGATCATCATGAGGAGGCTCTTGAGCCTCATCAATCCCCCTACCTCAAAAGAATTCAACCTCAAATCGAAATCATCAGAATGCTCAAAAGGGGTAAGATTGCTAACATGAAAAGTGTGAGAGATAGAACTACACCTGTCCGGTGGAAGATCAAGAACATAAGCATTTTCACCAACCTCTTGTAAGAACTTTAAAGGTCCATCTCCCCTCGGCATGAACTTGGACTTCCTCTCGGTAGGAAACCTAAATTTTCTTAAATGCAACCAAACAAGGTCACCAAGACCAAAAGAAACATGTTTTCTATTTTTATTCGATTTCCTAACATATTGTTCATTTTTATGTTCAAGTTGCAATTTAACTTTAGCATGCAATTTCTTAATTATTTCAGTTGTGTTCTTACCATCAAGACTAGCACGTTCATTTACAAGAATAGGAAGTAAATCAAATGGGGAATCGGGGCTGAAACAATAAACAACTTCAAAGGTGAATACAACAACCCACTATGTACTGCCCTATTATATGAAAACTCAATATGAGGTAAGCATTATTCCCAACTTTTAAGATCCTTTTCAATCAACACACACAACAATTGTGATAAAGACTTATTAACAACCTCAGTTTGACCATCGGTTTAAGGATGGACTGTGGTAGAAAACAAAAGTTTAGTACCAAGATTTCCCCAAAGGACTCTCCAAAAATGACTCAAAAACTTAGTATCCCTATCACTCATAATCATTTTAGGCATACCATGCAAACGAACAATTTCTTTGAAGAACAAGTGTGCAACATGGGAAGCATCATTGGTTTTCTTGCATGCAATAAAGTATGCTATCTTAGAGAATCTGTCTACGACAACAGACACACTATCCTTCCACTTTGGGACCTAGTCAAGACTAAGACAAAGTCCATAGACAAGCCTACCCATGGTGAAGAAGGTACGGCCAAGGGACAATAAAGTCCATGTAGGTCCTTGGTTGATTTTGCTTGCTTACAGGTGATGCAACTCCCATAAACTCTTTCACCGTCCATTCTCCTGTGAGGGGGATTCCAAAGTCTTAAAAACCCCAAAGTGTCCCATTAGGCCGCCTCCATGAGCCTCTCTCACAAGCAACTCTCTCATAGACCCTTTCGGTATGCACAATTGTTGTGCCCTAAACAGATATCCATCATGCCAATAGAACTTACCGAAGGGTGACTCAAGACATGAATTGTAAATGGATCCAAAATCAATATCATCCTTGTATAATTCCTTAAGGTGATCAAAACCAAGAAAATGCAAACACAATTTAGTGATTAAAGTGTATCTCCTAGAAATGCATCAGCTACATTGTTATCTTTAACTTGCTTGTATTTAATTACATAAGGAAATTGTTCAATACAGTCTACCCATTTCGCATGCCTCTGATTCAATTTTCCTTGCCCTTTAAAGTCCTTAAGGCTTTCAAGATCAGCGTGGATCACAAATTCCTTAGGTTTCAAATAATGTTGCCAAGTTTGCAAAGATCTCAATAATGCATACAGCTCTTTGTCATAAGTAGAATAATTCAATGACGCACCTTTTAACTTGTCGCTAAAGTATGCAATAGGATTCTTTCCTTGTGTAAGAATGACACCTTTCCCAACCCCACTATCTTCGCACTCAATCTCAAAAGTCTCTTCAAACTTAGGTATTCGTAAGATACGGGCTGAGGGTGAGTCTTACCTTCACTTCGTCAAAGGCCTTCTGTTGAGCTTCTCCCCAATGAAACCTAACATCTTCTTGACAATCTCATTTAATGGTGCAGCTATTGTGGAGAAGTCCTTCACAAAACCTCGGTAGAAACTTGCCAGACTGTGGAAGCTCTAAACCTCTCCCACGATTTTGGGCATGGGCCATTCTATGATGGATTTCACCTTATGCTGGTCCATTTCTATCCTTGACGCGCTCACTATGAATCCTAGGAACACAACCTTCTCCATACAAAAAGAACACTTTTTAAAGTTGGCATACAATTGTTGTTTCTTTAACGTGTCAAAAACAGCTTTTAAATGGCCAAGATGGTCAAGGACATCTAGAATAGATCAAAATGTCGTCAAAGTACATCACAACAAACTTGCCAATGAAAGCTCTCCAAACTCCGTTCATCAACCTCACGAATGTACTGGGTGCATTAGTTAACCCAAAAGGCATCACTAACCACCTATACAATATAAATTTTGTTTTGAAAGTCGTCTTCCACTTATCTATTTCCTTTATCCTTGTTGAGAAAAAGGGTTTGAGTGATTCACAAAAATGCATGATTTAAATAACGTGTGCTTAAGAAATGCATGACACATTTTATGACTTGACACGTTTTTGCGACAAACTTGCCTTATATACTTTATATACAATGTTCTATACTAACAAGCCATGAAGCTTTAAAGCTTACATCAAATGGCAAACATTTGTTGTGTTTGAACTATTTTCAGGTGCCACCATTAATGAACTAAACTAGTTCATTAAGTGTAGTACTTAGTTAAATGAACTAAGTAGTTCATTAAATGAAGAAATATTTGGAGAAGGCATGAAGGCAACAAACATGGAAATGGAAAGTCTCCTCTCCCCTCTTAACCAGACGTTTTATACAATTATATATATATCAAGATTTTTTCGAAAAAGGCACTATACACATATATTCCAACGTACTAGCGACACGTTATATATATTACGAACATATGTTAACGTCACTCCGCTATACTTACCTCATAATTATGAGTATATTAAGGTCTTATATTACATAATATAAGTCATGGTGATGACAAAATTATTACGACACATCACAAGGTTCTAAACCAATAATTGTCGTATCGGGTGACTACCAAAACATCGCTAACGTGTCACGTACTTGCCATATATAGATGGCCAGCTCCTACACTTCAAAAATGGCCACAAATTTCGTGGCTTACATTGTATATTAAGCCATAAAATCATTCCATTTTGGCACACACAAATCACCTCAAATTAAGGCCAAATTATGGAGATTCCAAATCCATATTTTTGTCACATGTAAGCGCCACTTTAATCAGCCATGAGAGCTGAATATTAAAGTTTAATTTATGTATATTACGTGTAACATAATATATAGCATGTGCAAAAAATTGGAATTTAATCAGAGAAAAATCGCGTAATTGACAAAAGTCGAAAATTTGGTTTTCTACGAACACAGCACATGGAACGTTTTTGGCATGACATGTAACATGTACCTAGACACTTTTTACATATTTAATAAATAATAAAGTGTTCTAGAATATTCAAATTAGGGCTGATTGGAATATACCATATGTTTATAATTATTATGCACGATCTTACAAAGTTTACAAAAATAAAATTCAGCACATGGTATAGCCATTACACATGCCTACTCAGCCTTGATGGAGCCTATGTGGAGCTTAGTTGGCATCTTGATTGGTAAAGAATGGACTACACAAGGTTAGTGACATAATCAAGGAAGCTACACAAGGTAATGTTTTGAACTTTGCTACAATTGTAACACATGCTGAAAATTCAGCATGTGTAACTTAAGGGTGGCCGAAATTTGAGTCTTAATGGTAACATATTTGCTTCTCCATTTTCAAGGGATTGATGTAATACTAATTTGGCAATAATTTGAACATGTTGAGAATATTGCATATGCTGAAAATTTCAGCATGTGTATCCAAGGGCTGGCCGATTTTTGGGAGTTAAATGAGACCAATTTATTTTGCAAACTATGTGGGATTAATTATGTGATATTTGAAAAGGTTTTTACTACTAATTTGGCACATGTTTTAAGTGTAATTCTCAGATTTGTACAATCATCAAGTGCTGACAAGTCTCATCCAATCAAGGAGTGCCAAGTAAGCAAGGTCAAGACAATCATCCAATCAAGTGTTGCTAAGTAAGCAAGTTGATGTCACATCTATACAAGGCATTCCTCCAAGGACATAAAAGAAAATTTCCAAGATGAAGAAAAGGCCTAGAGTGGGCGGCCAAAGCACAATAAAAAGAAGAGAATAGCAAACAAAAAATGCAAGACAAGTCTCACAAGTTCTAAAGTGCAAAAAGACTCTCTACTCTCTTCTTCTACATTTCTTTCTTCTCTTTCTCTCTCAATCCTATTGTATCTATATTCAAACATATTATATAGGCTTCATTCATACCACCATACACGCCCTATTGTTGTAAAAGGTCGATCAAGGTGTGGTCAAACCTTCATCCGTTCGGTGGTGGTGTTCGTGATCATTGTGATTGTTGTAAGGTTTGTAAAGGGTTGGAGTTGGTGTGTAACTCCATCAACCCTGTGTGATAAGATGTTATTTTGTTTAGTGATAACCGAGAAAGATGTCCTCGAAGACTGGAGTAGGTTGATTTAACCGAACTAGTATAAAATTCCTTGTGTTTTTTACTTTTTTGCACAGTACTTTCAGTTTTCTGCGCTTTGTATCTATTTCATCGTAATCTTAGAAATAGTAAACGTATTTCAAAAATTACCAAACTTTGCTGAAATGTAGCCATACCTCTTAAGTTTCATTTGGCGCAAGTTTCAACCTTTTGTAGAAGTATAAGTCATTCAAACGTTGATAGTTCTTAGACTATTGCAATCTGATTTTAAGACTTGCAAAGGTTGAGAACTTGTATGTAGTTGACATACTTCCCAAGGGAATTTTCCAAAACTGTTTCAACCAATTAAATAAATATAGCAAAGGGTTTGTAATTAAATTTTTAGACCATTTGGAACCACGGTTTAATCAGAATAAAATTTTCAAATCAGACTACCGTTTCTGGCAGATTTATGCAATCTGACCACAAACAATTTTTCAAAGGTTAAAGGTTGAATTTGGATCTAAAATATTTAAGAGATACTAAGAACATCTGAGACTACAATCTCTACAAAGTTCACAATTTTTGAAGGCATGTAACCTATTTTTTGAAACGTTGCAAAACAGGGACTGAAAAAAGAAATTGTTTTTGGAAGTTGGGTTTTTGGATCAAAACATTTTAAAAAGCAACCACTGTTCAACCCCCCTTCTAGTGATTCTTTGCAGGTCCTACAAGTGGTTTCAGAGCGCAGGCACACTCACAACACGGAGATCCAACGATCTAAGTGAGATGGCAACCACTAGCTTCAAAATCGAACAGGAAAGTATGTCGAGTCAAAGGCCTCCTCTCTTTGGTGGTGAGTCTTTTATTCAATAGGAACTTAGAATGGAACTTTTTCTAATGACTATTGATATTTATCTATGGTCTATCATAGAAGATGGTCCATTCATTCCTTCTAAGATATCTACTGTAGTTGGTGTCGCACTAGAGGTTGTAAAACCAAAACAAGAATATACTAGTGATGACAAAAAGGGACTAAGTATGAATGCTAGAGCCATGCAATTACTCTTAAACGGGATAAGTAAAAGTGAATCTAGTTACGTATCAAATTGCTCTAGTGCTCAAGAGATGTGAAGAATTCTTGAGATGAAACATGAAGGGACTATTCAAGTAAAAGAGTCCAAGATTAATATGATTATGTCCACACTTGAGTCTTTCAAATTATTGCCAAATGAGTCTATTGTTGATATGGATCTATGATTGACTAACATATATAATTCTCTTGAGTCTCTTGACAAAGCTTTCTCTACGCAGAAAAAGGTCCAAAAGGTGCTAAGAAGCCTTCCATCCGAATGGGACCCTAAAGTGACAGCAATAGAGAAAAGTAAAGAACCTAAATCAATAAAAATAGAGGAACTAATTGGATCGCTAAAGGTATATGAAAACAAACTTACTTTAAGGAAATCAGAATCAATGTCAAAACAAGGTAAGACTATTGCTTTTAAATCAAATGATATGTCTCTACTTCTTCCGATCACGTAGATGACTGTGATTCCGAATCAGACAATGATGACTTAATACTATTGGCTAAAGGTTTGAGAAAACTCATGAGAAAGTCATTTAAAAACAAACCTAAGGCTTCTTCCACTAAAAGAAATAAAAATAAAACAAATGTCAAGAAGGTGAAGTGCTATGAATGCGGGAAACAGACATTTATCTTATGACTGTCCTAACAAGGACAACAAACAAACAAACACCTTGACAAGGATCGGACCAAAACTAGACTCGTCTTAGAACCTAAACAAAGGAGAAGAGCTCTCAAGACCTCCACTTGGAGTGACACATCCGACTCTGAGACTGATATAGAAGAAGAGACAGCACAAGTATGTTTTGTATCAAAAGCATCAAACAAGGTATCTTCTAATTCTTACTCTGATTCTGAGCCTTCATATGATGATCTTTTTAGTCAATATTTAGAATTGCACAAATTCACCAAGACTCTCTCAAAAGAAAAGAAACAATTAATTGAAGACAAGAAGTTGTTAAAACTTCTAACACGATTCTTGTTTCTCAATTAAACGATTCAAAAGAAGAGTCGTCATGCATCATCAATGCATTAAAGTCAGAGATCTCATCATTAACTACACATAATAATGAAATGAAATCCGAGATTTCAAATTTAAAATCAAGCAATACGGATTTAGAGAAAATGATGAAACAATTTGACATGGAAACTAACATGCTCGATCACATCATTTTGTCACAAAAGCATTATAGTGATGAAACTGGATTAGATATAATGAGAAAAATGAAACATCAATTAAACCAACCAAATTCATTTTGTCTAAGAATGTAGAAATGCCTAAGACATATATGACGCCTAAGGAGACGCCTAGGCCCGCCCTCCCTTCATCTCGTCATGCTTCTTCTTCATATCACACAAGGTATAATTATGTGCCGTATAGATATGAGAAGAAACCATTGATACATACACAACATTCATTCCATGCATCTAGATCACGCACTATGCACACTAATACTAGAACATATCAAAAACGCACACCATATGATGCGCATAAGAGGATTCTCGGCCAAAGGCCTAATGCTTTCTCACCCCATGTCTACTATGTTGCTCCTTCATCTACATTCTTACCATTTGCTAGACCGAGAAGGATCACCTAAGTATGGGTACCGAAAGGTACTTTTACAAAGAGGTGAATAGCTAACACGTAAGGACGCAAACAAAAAGGGTACCTAAATCATTGTTGTACATTGCAGGGAACCCATACATCAAAAGACACATCTATCAAGTGGTTCCTTGACAGTGGTTGCTCGAGGCACATGACGGAGGACTCGAGCTTGTGCTCAAAGTTGAAGAAGGTAACAAAAGGCGGATCGGTGACCTTTAGAGACAATAATGAAGGAAGAATCATCGAAAAAGGTACAAGCGGAAGCCCAAGCACTCTTCAAATTTCCAACGTCTTCTTGGTAAGTAATCTATCCTATAATCTTCTTAGAATCTCATAGTTTATTGACAACAGTTTTGATGTGTGTTTTACTCATCCATATTGCAATATAATAAATAACAATGGAGAAACAGTATTAAAAAGAAAAAGGGAAGGAAATATTTTTACGCTTTCTATGGATGACATGTTAGACGCAAAAGTTAAATGTTTTATATAAAATGAACCTAACATTAATTTGTGGCATAGACATTTAGGACACATTACAATTCTACACTTAAAAAACTTCAACGAAAGAACCTAATATGAGGATTGCCTAAACTTGATTTAGACAATTTTCAGTTGTGTGAATCTTGTATTAAAGGCAAACAAACACGCGAGTCACTTAAACCCAAAAATGAAATTAGCACGTCTAGAGATTTAGAATTACTACACATTGATTTGTTTGGTCCTAGTCGCACTAAGAGTCTCGGTGGACATCATTATGCATGTGCCATTGTTGATGATTTTTCTCGCTATACTTTGACTTTATTTCTTGGAAATAAAGATGATACCATTGAAATTGCGTAACTAATAAAACATCTTGAAAATGAATATGGTTTGAATGTGGAAAAGATTAGAAGCGATAGAGGCGGTGAATTTAAAAACAAGTTTGCCTAGATTTCTGTGGGCAGAAGCCGTAAATTGTGCATGCTGTATAATTAATCATTTGACCATTAGAAAGAAAATAAATAAAACTCCTTATGAGATAGTAAATGATCGCATGCCTAAAATTGATTACTTTCGTGTGTTTGGTTGCAAATGCTTTGTTTTAAATACAAAAGATAATTTACATAAGTTTGAATCAAAATCAATTGAAAATTCTAAAGCATATAGATGTTATGATCCCTTCACTAGACAAATTTTAGAATCCATTCATGTGAAGTTTAATTAATTTGGTGAGGTTGAAATAGATAAAGAATATGATGATGATTTTGAACTAAAGCCCGTATTAGAATATGTAGATGATGAAGGCGTGCATGATGAATTTAACAAACTAGAAATGCATGATCACTTAGAAATGCATGAGAACCTAGAGAATAATCAACCAAGATGGCATAGGGATCACCCACACGATCTCATTATAGGCGATATTACTCATGGCGTTCGACTACGTAGAAGAATAAATCCGGATGAAATAAACCAATTTCATGCTATGATATCCGAAATTGAACCTAAAAACGTTTTTGATGCTTTGATGGATTCTTCTTGGATTGATGCTATGCATGATGAACTAAATCAATTCGTAAGAAATGATGTATGGGATTTAGTGCCACGACCACAAGATAAGACTATAATAGGCACAAAGTGGGTGTTTAGAAATAAAATGAATGAAGAAGGTAAAGTTGTTAGAAACAAGGTGAGACTTGTAGCACATGGATATAATCAAGAAGAAGGAATGGACTATGACAAAACATTCGCACCCGTAGCACATTTAGAAGCCATACGACTTTTACTTACTATTGTTTGCATGAAAGGTTTTAAACTTTATCAAATGGACGTAAGAGTGTATTTTTAAATGGTTTTATACAAGAAGAAGTATACGTGAAGCAACCACCCAGTTTTGAAGATTTGAAATGCCCCGATCACGTGTACCAATTAAAGAAAGCACTATATGGCTTAAAACAAACACCTAGGGCTTGGTATGATCGTTCTGCTATTTTTCTTTTAGAAAATGGATTTAAAAGAGGCACCATCGATAGCACCTTGTTCTTGAAACAAGATAAAAATTTATGTTGATGACATCATTCTTGTATCTACATCTCATAAACTTGTTGAAGAATTTGAAACTTGCATGAAATCCAAGTTTGAAATGTCTACGGTTGGTGAATTGAATTACTTTCTTGGCTTGTAAATTAAACAAACGAGTAAAGGTAGAAAGTTTAATTTTGAGAACTTAAAACCGTCCCTCACCCCTATGAGTCTCACCACTAAACTCGATAAAGATGAACATGGAAAAGAGTTTGATAATGCTTTACATAGGTCTATGATTGGGTCTTTGCTTCATCTTACTGCTAGTAGACCCGATATCATGTGTAGTGTGTGTATGTGTGCACGTTTTAAAAACCAACCTAAAGTGTCTCATTATAATGTTGTGAAAAGAATATTTCGATATATTAAGCACACCCCCACTTTAGGAATTTTGTATGATAAAGATTGTGAATTTGACTTGCATGCTTATACGAACGTGGATTATGGTGGATGTAAAATAGATAGAAAAAGCACAAGTGGCACTTGTCAATTTATAAAAAATTCACTAATTTCCTGGTTCTCGAAAAAGCAAGCAAGTGTAGCCTTATCTAATACCAAGGCTGAATACATGGCACTTAGTCTGTGTTGCACACAACTACTATGGTTAAAACAACAATTTTATGATTTTGGTATCACGGTAAATCATATTCCAATCTATTGTGATAGTATGAGTGTCATTAACTTGTCTAAGAACCACGTGCTACACTCTAAGGCAAAGCGTATAGAAGTACGATATCACTTCCTTTGTGATCACGCAAACAATGGTGATATTGTTATATATCATGTACGCACGGAGGCACAAGTAGCCGACATATTCACTAAGGCACTAAATCAAGCCACGTACGAAAATCTCCGTTCTAAATTAGGCATGCTTTCTACTGATTTGATTTGATATTTCATTCCATCTTTACATGCAATTTTGATTTTCTTTCAAAAATAAAGGAAGAGAGAGTGCATGATTTAAGGGGGAGCGAGAGATTGATTGCAAAAATAAAGGAGGAAAAAATTCAAAATTCAAAATTTAAAATTCGAAATTTGAATTTGTGCACGATTGGAGGGGGAGCAATTAAATTTAAATCATGCACTAAGATTATTTTGTAAATCATCAAAAGTGGGAGATTGTTGAGAAAAATGGTTTGAGTGATTCACAAAAATGCATGATTTAAATAACGTGTGCTAAAGAAATGCATGACACATTTTATGACTTGACACGTTTTTACGACAAACTTGCCTTATATACTTTATATACAATGTTGCCGTACTAACAAGACATAAAGCTTTAAAGCTTACATCAAATGGCAAACATTTGTTGTGTTTGAACTATTTTCAGGTGCCACCATTAATGAACTAAACTAGTTCATTAAGTGAAGTACTTAGTTAAATGAACAAGTAGTTCATTAAATAGAGAAAGATTTGGAGAAGGCATGAAGGCGACAAACATAGAAATGGAAAGTCTCCTCTCCCCTCTTAACCACACCATTTATACATTTATAATTTATATATATACATATATATATATATATATTCAGATTTTTTCTAAAAAGGCACTATCCACATACATTCTAACGTACTACCGACACATTATATATATTACGAACGTATGTTAATGTCACACCAATATACTTACCTCATATTTATGAGCATATTCAGGGCTTATATCATATGATATAAGTCATAGTGATGACAAAATTATTACGACACGTTACAAGGTTCTAAACCAAAAATTATCGTATCGGGTGACTAACGAAACTTCTCTAACGTGTCACATACTTGCCATCTATATATGGCCAGCCCCAACAATTTTAAAATGGCCACAAATTTTGTTTCTTACATGGTATATTCAGCCATAAAATCATTCCATGTTGGCACACACAAATCACCCTAAATTAATGCCAAATTGTGGAGATTCTAAATTCACATTTTTGTCACATGCACGGGCCTCTTTAATTTCCCATGAGATCTGAATATTAAAATTCAATTTATATATATCATGTGTAACATAATATGTATAACGTGCAAAACGTTGGAATTTAATCGGAGAAAAATTGCATATTCACAAAAGTCGAAAATTCGATTTTCTACTAACACGACGCATGGAACGTTTTTGGCATGACATGTAACATGTATCTAGACACTTTTTACATATTAACTACATACTAAAGTGTTCTAGAATATTCAAATTAGGGCTGATTGGAATATACCATATGCGTATAATAATTGTGCACTATTTTACAAAGTTTACAAAAATGAAATTCAGCACATGGTATTGCCATTACACACGCCTACTCAGCCTTGATGGAGCCTATGTGGAGCTTAATTGGCATCTTGATTGGTAAAGAATGGACTACACAAGGTTAGTGACATAATGGAGGAAGCTACACAAGGTAATGTTTTGAACTTTGCTACATTTGTAACACATGCTGAAAATTCAGCATGTGTAAGTTAAGGGTGGCCGAAATTTGAGTCTTAATGGTAACATATTTGCTTCTCTATTTTCAAGGGATTAATGTAATACTAATATGGAAATAATTTGAACATGTTGAGAATATTGCACATGCTGAAAATTTCAGCATGTGAATCAAAGAGCTGACCGATGTTTGGGTGTTAAATGAGACCAATTTATTTTGCAAATTATGTGGGATTAATTATGTGATATTTGGCAAGGTTTTTACGACTAATTTGGCGCATGTTTTAAGTATAATTCTCAGAATTTTTACAGTCATAAAGTGATAACAAATCTCATCCAATCAAGGAGTGCCAAGTAAGCTAGGGCAAGACAATCATCCAATCAAGTGTTGCCAAGTAAGCAAGTTGATGTCACATCTATACAAGGCATTCTTCCAAGGACCTAAAAGAGAATTTCCAATATGAAGAAAATCCCTAGAGTGGGCGGCCAAAGCATAATAAAAAGAAGAGAAGAGCAAAGAAAAATGCAAGACAAGTCTCACAAGTTCTAAAGTGCAAAAAGACTCTCTACTATCTTCTTTTACATTTCTTTCTTCTCTTTCTCTCTCAAGCCTATTGTATCTATATTCAAACATATTGTATAGACTTCATTCATACCACCATACACGCCCTATTATTGTAAAAGGTTGATCAAGGTGTGATCAAACCTTCATCCGTTCGGTGGTGGTGTTCGTGATCATCATGATTGCTTGTAAGGTTTGTAAAGGGTTGGAGTTGGTGTGTAACTCCATCAACCCTTTGTGGTAAGGTTTATTTTGTTTAGTGATAACCGAGGAAGGTGTCCTCGAAGACTGGAGTAGGTTGATTTAACCGAACCAGTATAAAATTCCTTGTATTCTTTACTTTTCTGCATAGTACTTTAAGTTTCCTGCACTTTGCATCTATTTCATCGTATCTTAGAAATAGTAAAAGACTTTCAAAAATTACCAAAATTTGCAAAAACGTAGCCACACCTCTTAAATTTCATTTGGCATAAGTTTCAACCCTTTTGGACGAGTATAAATCATTCAAACATTAATAGTTCTGAGACTAGTGCAATCTCATTTTCAAACTTGCAAAGGTTGAGAACTTGAACGTATTTAACATACTTCCCAAAAGAAATTTTTCAAACCCGTTTCAACCCAATTAAATAAATATAGCAAGGGGTTTGTCATTAAATTTTCAGACCATTTGGAGCCACGGTTTAATCGGAATAAAATTTTCAAATCAGGCTACCGTTTCTGGCAGATTTGCGCAATCAGACCACAAATAATTTTTCAAAGGTTAAAGGTTGATTTTTGATCTAAAATTTTTATGAGATAGTCAAATCATCTGAGTCTACAATCTCTCCAAATTTCAGAATTTTTGAAGGCCTGTAACCTAGTTTTTCAAACGTTGCAAAACAAGGTCTGCAAAATAGAAACTGTTTCCATAAGTCGGGTTTTTGGATCAAAACATTTTAAAAACCAAATTTTCTGCACCCACTATTCAACCCCCTTTCTAGTCGTGCCTTGCAGGTCCTACATTCCTTACTTGAAAGTAGCCACTCTTAAAATCAATCTTAGTAAAGTATTTAGCATCGTGCAACATGTCGACCATATCATCAAGTCTTGGGTACCCATACTTCACTGTGATTTTATTGATGGGTCTACAATCCACGCACATTCGCTAGCTTCCGTCTTTCTTAGGGACTTCTATCACGGATAAATCACATGGGCTCATAGTCACTCTTATCTTGCCCTTCCTCAAAAGCTCCTCTACCTGTCTCTGAATTTCCTTCGTTTCCTCGGGGTTTGCCCTATAGGCTGGCCTATTAGGAAGTGTGGCCCCAAGAATGAAGTCTATTTGATGTTAGATGCCTCTCAACGGGGGTAGTTATGAGGGTTCTTCTTCGGGAAACAAATTGGAATACTCCTCTAGTAAAGTCACAACACCACTAGGTAAAGAAGTCGGTAAGTCATCACTAGAAAACAGGCAGTCAACACTCTACTTAAACAAAAACACATAAACAATCTTTTGAGAATGCAATTCATGGGTAACTTCACTAGGTTTTGCGAAGAATGCATGTTTTGTGAGTGATGTGAAACAAGTGAAGAAGATGCGGGTGTGAGGGTCATGGCGGAGTGCTTGGTGCCCTAGGCCAAGGCCTTAGAGCTATCTCCCGGGATCCTCTTTTTCTTCTTGAGGTCCTCTAAGAACCTCTTGTCGGCCCCTTTCTCCTTCGGATCACTCTGAGTTTTCTTTCTTCTTTAGTGATCCTCAAAAACATTGTGCGGTGGTAGTGCGTAGAGTTTCAACATCTTGTTGTTAAACTTGAATGAATAGACATTAAGACGACCATCATAAGTAACATGATTGTCAAATTGCCAAGTTCGACCTAGAATGATGTGACTAGCATGCATAGGTGCAACATCAGACAAAATCTCAAATTTATATCCAACGATAGAAAAAGATAGCAAAACTTGTTTGGACACGCTTAACTCGCCACAATCATTCAGCCAAGATAGTCTATATGGGCGGGGATGATCAATCAAAGGCAAATCAAGATTTCTAACAAGTTCTACACTAGCACCATTAGAGCAGGATCCGCTATCAATAATCAAGGTACAACACTTACCTTTCACCGTGCAGTAAATGTGGAAGATGTTCTCTTGCTGTAGGGCCTCCTTTTCTTCCTTTACATGGGCGCTTAAGAGTTTTCTGACCACTAAGAAGTCCTTGTAGGCGCCCTCTTCTTCTCTGACCTCTTCTTCACTGACCTCCTCATCTTCCTCCTCGGGCTTAAGTTTTTCCTCCTTATTTTCGTCAGTGTAGTACTCCTTCGTATCGTCTAGGTATATGATCTTCTTAGGATTAGGGCAGTCTCTAGCGTAATGGCCCCTACCTTGACATTTGAAGCACTGAATGCCCTGGAATCTAGGGATGGGGTTTCCCGCTTTGTTCTCTCCTGTCCTATTCTTTCCTTTGTCACCACCTGCTAGAGAAAGATTCGTCTTTCTTGGAGCATGACTTGGTCCTCGGGTGGACGTGGTTATGGTTGGCCGGTTACGTCCCACGCCAGGTCTTGACATAGGTTGCAATCTAGTAGAGAAAGACACATTAGTGCTAAAACTGTAACCACTAGCAGAAGAACGTACCTTTAACTGTCTTTCGATCCGTTGAGCTTTGTGTACCATAGAGTTCAGATCCACGTAGTTCGTAAGTTCAAGCTGGTGATCCAATCTCTCTATTTAGTCCTCCTACAAATCGTGCCATAGTTGCCTCCTTGGGTTCTATTATGTTGGTTCTTATCATTAAAATTTCAAGTTCTTTAAAATATTCATCAACACTTTTAGACCCCTATGTGAGTCCCTGCATTCTTTGATGTAAAGTACGTTCATATTGTTGGAAAATATGTATATGGCACAAGAAAACCAAACAAGAAAGACAACGAAAGCCGAGACGAGTTTTGGGATAACTCTGTCCTTAAAGCAATTTAGTCTCTACCGGTGAGCAAGGTAGACTGCAATGGCTAATGATTCCCAAGATATAACGGCTTACTCTCTTTAGTTTGCTCTACTAGAGAGAGTTTGAACTTGATGGTAGAAGAGATTGATAGTAGAGAGAATGAGAGAAGAAAGTACTGCAGAAAATTTCACAAGTTTTCAAGAATTTTTCATGTATATGTTGAAGATAGCAAAGCCCAATATATATAGGCTTTTGGTTTTCAAAACACAGGTTTAAAAGACCATTTTCTGCAGTTTTTTCCCCCTAGAATCGGCCATGAACGTTCAATATGAAAGGAGATGTCATTTGGAGGAGAATATGCATCTTTTATGAACAGTCGGGGCACATTAGGCGCCTCATGTCACTTCGAACGACTGTACAAAATGACATCGAACGACTGTACAAAATGACATAGGAGCTTCATGTGACATCAAACGACTGTACAAAATGACATTAGGCGCTTCATGTGACATTGAACGACTGTACAAAATCACATTAGGCGCTTCATGTGACATTGAACGCCTACAAGGCATTCGAAGTGTTCTGGAAGTGTCCCCGAACACTTCGAATGCCTACATGAGGCACTTCAAGTGTTCTGGAAGTGTTCCAGAACACTTCGATCGCCTACATTAGACGCTTAAAGTGTTTGGAACACCCTATTTCCTTCCATTGTTTATAAAACACTCCAAACTTCATCCAATCTCCTATCAATAGGTTACATAACATTATACAAGGTTGGATCACAAGATTTAAATTACTTTTAAGTACTTTTTCCAACACATATGACTCAGGAATAAATTTTTTTCTCATTTCGAATTTCATTTCATCCTAAGTGGAAATCGGATCTCGCATGGTTTTTCTTCTTATATTTAGAATTTGATCCCACCAAATTAATACATATTCCATAAATTCAATGCTAGCATAACATACCTTTTGCCTCGGAATAGTTTGTGCATGAATAAATAAGATGAGTTTCTTCTCCTACTCAAGGTATGCTTTCGGATCACTCTTACCGTAAAAAGAAGGGATGTTCATCTTGGTTTTGGAAAAATCATCCTCATGAGGTGGCGCTCTCCTGCTTGCATCCGGCCTTAGGGCCAAGTTTGCGTCTCATCTATCGCTTCCTCGTAGAACTTTTGTGGTGGATATTCTTCTTGCCGCTGATGATGTCTCATGGGCGCTTTGCCTCGATCCACTCTCCCTTGACTTCCCATGGCAACAGACCCTTTGGCTTCACCTCCATGCGAGGTTTTCCGTGGCTTTGCGGATGTGCGCGTGCTGAGTTTTGGTTGGAAGTCCTTCGGTCCAACTCCTCAATCTTGTTAGAAATTTCTTATAGCTTCTCCAACACCTTTTCAAGAGACCCTTCAACCCTCGCTTCCTCTGCTACAGCATTGTTTGACGATATATTTTCTCCTAAAATGAAGTAAAGAAAACAAGAAAAATAAAACTAACACAAAGACAAAAGAGATTTCATTACGTTAGTGAAAATCAAAATAAAGGTGTATGCTCCTCTCTCGCTCTTAATAGTCACTCATGTTTGTGTTTTCCTTGGCCAATCTTGAGCTAGATTCAACCAAAGCAAGCTTTTCAAGTGGCTAACACAATCCGATGATCCATTGCATCTTTTTCTCCAATGTATCACCCAAATTTCAGCAACTAATAAGCAAAAGTATCAAGCCAAGAACAAGGCAATTTAACACACTTAACCTTCTATGAATAAAAGAAAAGAAACCAAAAGTTACGTCAATGGTTGAGCAAAAGAAAACTAAAAGTTGTTCTGGGCAATCATTAGTTTACCTTAGCCTTATGCAAATTAATTACAAGTTGTTGATTCAAGTGCAACAATCAAGTAACCAAGTGTAAGGCAATGAAAAGGTGATGTATTTTTTTAGCTTCAAAGGGCACGACCTTGCTGAAATTTTTGTATGAAACTTGATTTGCAAATAATTTGAGAACAACCTTGGTATTCTTCTTCTTGCACTTCTCTTTTCCATCTTTTTTTTCTGGTACACTTTTTTTTTTCTTCGGCTCTTTTGGTATTCTGCCGAATGCCTTTTTCTTTTTTTTGAATAAACACTATTTTGTGTTCAGTAATTCTTTCTTTCCTATACTAGAGGTATCACACTGCCAGTTTCCCATTTCTCCACTCGAACATAGAAATGGAGTAACTATATAAGCAATGGAATAAATTACATAATTGAACAGGAACACGATGGTAATCGGGATATCTTTTAAGACAGAGATGTCAATATGCCCTTGGTTAGTAGGACTGTTTGTTGTATTTTTCTAAAATCAAAAACTTGTGTTTTCTTGGTGCAGCCGTGTGTATGATGAAGGAAGATTAGCCTTGGATACAAGAAAAGTTGCAATGCAAACCAAGCAACAATGCAATCAAATTACATAAACCTAAGATTAACCAAAAGTTTCGTCAGCAACAAGATTTACATGTGACTAGGTAGCACTTTTAAGCAACGGACTAGATTTATATGCTATGGCAGAATTTAAACCCTAATACAATGAACCTACTGTCAAGTGTGTATAAAGATTTGATCTTGAAGGGTTATTAGCAAAAATTTGTACAAAGTCCAAACTTTTTTTTGTTGGTGTCACACAAGCTGCCGAGTGATGGAGAATATGTAAACTTTTCTTTTGTTGTTTTGAATACACGGCTGCTCTATTCAAGAACGAAACGGACTAAAAAAATACGATGTAACTAATTTGAATTCAGGTACACTTTTGTTTTGCTTCGATCGTGACTCAAGAAAGACAAAAAGAATCCAGGCAAAAATTATGGCAACGCATGCATGGGATCGTAGGGAGGACAGTGGGATGATTCTAACAATAAAGGGTAGGAACTTTGTTTTCTTGTCTTCCTATGTGTTGAGAATAAAAGGGAACACAGATTGTTTTTTATACAGCTGAATATGTTTTTTTTTGGACAATGTGACTCTACAATTGAGGGAAAAGAAGAGCAGAGGTGGGAACAAACTTTTGGGTAGGAGGAAGAAAACAACGATAAAACATAAGAACGTAAAAGATGTGCGAGTTGTAAAGAAGAAACCTTTGCTCTGATAACACTTTGATACGATCTTAGATCGTATGAAATTAACGATTGCTTCTTTCAACTCAAGACACCTTTATCAATCCTTGCATGGGACAATTGCGCAAACACCACTTTCTTGGATAAGAGATGTCAAAAATGTCTACGTCGAGCAAGTCGAATCTCCCAATCCAACACGTCGTTCTGTATCCTTGGATTGTGATTCACCAACTAGGTTTGCTCAAACCTTGATTAGATCTAGCCTTGATTTTTATTTGTGATAACCAAAGAAAAAACACAAGTATGCAAATGTTATATCCTGTCTTTTTAAAAAGGGCAAAAGTGGTATTTAGGCTAATTATTTACTAAATAATTTGATTTGGTAAGTTTTCCTAAACCGTAATCAAATATCTATTTAAACCACGCTTAGACTTCTCCTCCTTCCCCATACTACTTGTACGCCACTTCTTCACAGAGAAAGAAGACGATTCTTTCTTGCTTCCGAATCAAGGCTGCCACTTTTAGGAGAAATACCACCACTCGATCACGCTCTTCAACGCGTATCAATTACCATGTAGGTGTCCTTTAACATCCTTTGTATAAAAACGATACAATCCTTAATTTCTTTATGAAAACAAGTTCGTACATCAGTAATTGTGATTGTATAGATAGCTATTTCTTTGATTATATGTGTATGTGATGATTGTATATCCGTATATATGTATGGTAATATTTTCGTATGAATAGCATGAAAAAGATTGCCTTTTTGATTTGTATATGAATAACGTAATTGGTTTGGTGGCGTGGCGATGGCGGCCCATGGCCGGTGGTGGGTTATGGCCATGTGATGCCGTGCTAGTGGTGGTTGACTGACGGGGAGCGACTGATGGTGCGGGTGCGCTGAGGGGGGCAGCTGGGGGTGTGCGTCTAGTTGGGGGTGGTGCGGTAGGGAGGTGGTGAGTCGGGGGTGATGGAGTGGAGGGTGGGGGCTGAGGGGCTGTCAGTTGAGGGGGGGAGTAACGGTGAAATTTAAGATGTCGCATGAGGGGAGAACATCTGAGGGTAGGAGGAGATTTGAGGGAAGCAGGAATGCACGCAGGGAAAAGAAAAAAGAAAAGAAAAAGAAAAGGAAAAAGAAAAAGAAAAAGAAAAAAAGAAAAGAAAAGGAAAATGAAATAGGAAGGTAAATGAAAGATTTCGTATGTGATTTCTGTGCATTCATGCATCACGACATTGCATATATGATATGTTCTGTTCTGTTCCGTTCTGTTCTGTTAGGATATGCGAGACGTAAGTCTCATATATGTTCTGTTCTGTTAAGGTATGCGAGACCTAAGTCGCATATCTGTTCTATTCTGTTAGGGTATGCGAGACCTAAGTCGCATATATGTTCTGTTAGGATATGCGAGGCCTAAGTCGCATATCTATTCTGTTATGTTAGGGTATGCGAGACCTAACTTGCATATCTGTTTTGTTAGGGTATGCGAGACCTAAGTCGCATATCTGTTCTGTTCTGTTAAGATACGCAAGAAGTAAGTTGCATATATGTTCTAATCTGTTATGTTAGGTCCCGGGGTCATGCATTGCACGATTAGATGAATGTTTCCAAGAATGTAGGTTTATCATGCATCACGTATGTGGCATTGCATTTCACGTTCTTTTTGCATGATTATGTGTTTTGATTGTCTTAACAAGTTCTGACAGTTACACGTATTTGTGAAAACGTGGACAGTCTATTTTCGTACTACAATACGTAAATGTATTTGACTAGTGTCGTAGCATGTATGATCTCACGGGGCCGATGCAGGCAGGGTACCTACTGAGTGACATTTTTATTGCTCACATTGTTCGTTTTGTTTTCTTGGAGACAATTCAGGGTATGACTACATATGGGTTAGAGAGGACTCTGAATGGGCACATTAGGACTCTTAGAGACTGATTGATGACTAATGATAAGAATTGAAGAAGTTTTATTTTATTTATTATTTTATTTGAGGACTTAGCTTAGAGATTTCATTTTACGCACTTTACGATGTTGTTTAGGGGATTCGACTTGATGTTGACTATTTACGGTTTATGGATTTTACTTTTGATTTAGGGCTTTGAGTTGATTTGTTTCGCTTCCGCAATTGAATACTCTGTCGTTTTGATAAGTGCAGTGATTCGTTCAGACCCCTTGTATATCCCTTCGTGGAATACGGCGGGCATACTGGTTCTGACCTTAGGGTTCGAGATGACACGCTACAGGTGGTATCAGAGCCCGAGGCTCTAGATCTACTGCAGAAGCATTGAATTAAGAAATGATCTTACACGTAAGATATGACTATAGACTTAAGTTGCGATCGTAAATGTAAGTTTGATCTTAGACTAAGTTTCATTCTAGACATAAGCTGTGATCTGAGACTATGTTTGGTTCTAGACGTAGGCTATGATCTGAGACTAAGTTTGACCTTACAATAAGTTTGATTTAGACTAAGTGACGATCGGACTGGGGCACGTTTGGGTTCTATTTTTGTTTTATTTATATGTATTTAGCTGTTTTCTATTTCTTAAATTTATATAATTCCTGAAATGCCCTTGACAAAAAAATTAAATTTTCCTTTTCGTAGCAAATATGCCGCCGAGAAGAGAACGATAGGAACGACAACGGGAACCACTCTGAGAATGGGGCTCCACCGCAGGTCGTGCTTCCCAGGCCCTGACGACGCACTACTGGTCATGGCATAAGTGGTGGCATGACCATATCAGCAACCACAGGCTCCACCACGACTGTACTCGGACTTAAGATTCCTCTACAAGTGGATAAGGAGGAGTGGTGGCGCAGCACAACTGACACCGCCGATCACTTGGATCTAATTTCAAAAATGAGTTCAAGAGTTATTACGTGCTGACAATACGATATTCAGAGCATGGCTCTAGATCCACGGCAGAAATGTAGAATTAAGACATGATATTAGAGAATAAGTTACAATTTTTCCTCTAAGTCACAATCTTAGACATAAGTGATGATTTGAACACAAGCGACAATCATGAACATATGTACTGATCTCAATTATAAGCGATGATTCTGAACATAAGTCACGATCTTAGACATAAGTAACGTTCTCGATTAAGAGTTGACTTTAGACATTATGATTTGGAAATAAGACGTGATCTTAGACTTAAGAAATTATGGTGCTAAGAAAGATCCTAGAAATAAGTAATGATGCTAAACTTAAGAAGTCGATCGGTTTTGAACACATATACATAAGATATCCCACACAATCTCCCTTATCTAAGGGTGATCATACTCTCTACGCCGTGATCTTAGTAACCCTATTTGAATACTATATAATTGATTTGAATGAATTATAATATTAACCAGAATATCATACTACAAACGTTAGTTGACATATTAATGGGTCAAACAGTAACTCGGGCTGCCTTACCATAACTGCAACATGGTACTCGGTACCATTAGGGTAAAGTAAAGCGGGTCTATATCCCTACTTGGACGGTAACATCAGAGTAGACTTAGGTCTAAGTTGTGACCATAGCTACCAAGAAATGAACTATAACAGTCTAAGAAATACTAAGAGATGATTTATAGTAGAATGATAAAAGCTAAAAAATGATTAGTGTTATAATCAGTGGAGTTTAGTTAAGGATATTGTACAAAGGAATTTATAGTTTAAGGTTAAGATGTTGAATGTAGGGTAATCAAAATAGGTCGACGATATTAGTCTTATTAGAGGTATTGAACAATAGGGACATGGAAGAATCGACTATAGTGTGCCTTTGAATACTATATCATTACAAAATTGTGGGTAAGTGTTGACATCAGAACATTTTGTTTGAATCTAGTAGGCTTGAATTGAAATAGAGTAAGCATGAACCAGTAGTGGTTGCTTGTTCAGGTGAGATTTAACTGGATAATTAACGGTTTAAATAACCAAGTAAAGAAATATAGTGGATCAGTATGGCGCGCAGAAGTATTGTGAATTAGAACACCTTAAGTCGATAAATATTTGATGTGCTATGCTAGGATTGAACAATTTAAGATAGGGATTTTATCATAGTAGCCGAAGGTCAGATTTATAAGAAATGATACATAGACGGATTGTTCTTTTGAAAATAAGGATGGATTATAGAAATGACACAAAATATTGGACTATTATTTCTCTAGCAGATAAATATTTTATATAAGCACGTACACCAAGTTATACCTATATTTTACAGGGACTTCAAAAGACATTTTATTTTCGAAAATACATGATTAAGTCTCATTTCTTTATATTGTCTACTAAACTTTACGAGGCTAATTTTTTCGTATTTGTAAATCAGTATAATAAAAATTTCAATTTCTTTGACGACCTTGAAAAAGGGAAAAACTTTTAATATTTGTTGTTCTTGCAAAAAACGATGTCTTTATATATATTTCTTAGAGAATATTTCAAATTTCCGATTTTGTTACGTTTATTTTTTTTGTCAAAATCAATTTAATTTGACGACAATCAATATCACAAGCAGTTCAACAGTTTAAATGTTTCAAAGTTATTTGTCCGCTTGCGATGAACTTACTAAACTTTTGTGAAGGAAAAAAAGGTAGCTTTCAAAATATATACCTGTTTTTAAAACGAAAGTTACCGTATTCAAATCGTTTCATAAAACCTTACATTTTTAAGTTTTCAACTGTTTTGACGCAATTTTACCAAAATGACTTGCGAACAAGTTATATCATCATTTTTAAAATGGTCATTTGAGATATCGCGTTGAGAAAACAAATCTATGATACTATGGGTTTTGTGTTTATAAAAATTAGAAGGTTTAGTATTTTAAATAGTTAAAGTTATATTCCAAATTATCGCTACGTAAGCTACTTTATTTTAACTGAAGAAAAATATGTCCATACACATATTTTGTATAGTAGGCTGCTGACGATATCTCTGAGAAATCAAGAGCATGATCATAGAGCTAGTCTGTAAGTATATAAGAACTGATTTTGAAGACTTAGTTGTGTTAAGGAGGGGTAACGGCTACCATATTTGCATACACAAAAGATGTTTGTATGGTTAAGTATCTAGGTAATGAATCATATGTGATAAGTTTAAGAATCCGGTATTGTAGATTGCAATAAGTTGAATGATACATGTCAAGTGGTATAAGTGAAAGCTTGTAAGCACTGATTATATGGAATTAAGGATTGAACCTATAAGGATTAGATCATCTTGTGAGATGCTAGTGATGACTAAATTAAATAGTACTAGAGTACAATGTATTCCGAAAAATACATACAGCTTCAGGGATGAGTCTTGTGAACAAGACGTTAAGTTAAAGATTGTACTACACCGAAGAACTGATTTTAGAGGGGTGCTCATGATAGCAAATATAAGTACAATATAAACCGACGATTAAGTTATGAAGCCACTATAATGATGACACACTTAAGGTTGATTCGAGAACTATAGAAGGAATGGGTTACGATCTATCACGCAGAGGACAATGGATTCAAAGATTACATGGTATATATATACACGGAATGATTTGAGGACATAGTCCTGTATCGAGGAAGTGGAATGGGTAACATATCGGAATACTCAAGGGATACTAAGTTCGGTCATGATCTAGGTAAATGAATGATGTAGGACTATACTAAGCTATTGATTACGTGACATACAAGTTTCGAGGACGAAACTTTTTGTAAGGGGGAGAATGTTATATCCTGTCTTTTTAAAAAGGGCAAAAGTGGTATTTAGGCTAATTAATTACTAAAACTAATTTAATTTGGTAATTTTTCCTAAACCCTAATCAAATATCTATTTAAACCACGCTTAGACGTCTCCTCCTTTCCTATACTACTCGTACGCCGCTTCTTCACAGAGAAAGAAGACGATTCTTTCTTGCTTCCAAATCAAGGCTGCAACTTTTAGGAGAAATACCTCCACTAGATCACGCTCTTCAACGCGTATCAATTACCATGTAGGTGCCACCTTAACATCCTTTGTATAAAAATGATACAATCCTTAATTTCTTTATGAAAATGAGATCGTACATCTGTAATTGTGATTATATAGATAGATGTTTCTTTGATTATATGAGTATGTGATGAATTATATATCTGTATATATGTATGGTAATATTTTCGTATGAATAGCATGAAAAAGATTGTCCTTTTGATTTGTATATGAATAACAGAATCGGTTTGGTGGCGTGGCGATGGCGACGCATGGTCGGTGGTGGTGGGTTATGGCCACGTGATGCCGTGCTAATGGTGCTTGACTGAGGGGGGCAGCTGTGGGTGCAGGTGCGCTGGGGGGCAGCTAGGGGTCTGAGTCTAGGTGGGGGTGGTGCGACAGGGAAGTGGTGAGCCGGGGGTAGGGAGTGGAGGGTGGGGGCTAAGGGGCTGTCGGTTGAGAGGGGGGAGTGACGGCGAAAGTTGGGATGTCGCAGGAGGGGAGAACATCTGAGGGCAGGAGGAGATTTGAGGGAAGCAGGAATGCACGCAGGGAAAAGAAAAAGTAAAGAAAAAGAAAAGAAAAAGAAAAGGAAAAGGAAAAAGAAAAAGGAAAAAAAGAAAAGAAAAGGAAAATGAAATAGGAAGGTAAATGAAGGATTCCGCATGTGATTTCTGTACATTCATGCATCACGACATTGCATATATGATATGTTCTGTTCTATTCCGTTCTGTTTAGTTAGGATATGCGAGATGTAAGTCGCATATCTGTTTTGTTCTTTTAAGGCATGCGAGACCGAAGTCGCACATCTGTTATGTTCTGTTAAGGTATGCGAGACCTAAGTCGCATATCTGTTCTGTTCTGTTAGGGTAGGCGAGACATAAGTTCCATATCTGTTCTTTTAGGATATGCGAGACCTAAGTCGCAAATCTGTTCTATTCTGTTAGGGTATGCGAGACCTAAGTCGCATATCTGTTCTGTTAGGGTATGCGAGATCTAAGTCGCATATCTGTTCTGTTCTGTTAAGATATGCAAGACCTAAGTCGCATATCCGTTCCGTTCTATTCTGTTCTGTTAGGTCCCGGGGTCATGGATTGCACGATTAGATGAATGTTTCCAAGAATGTAGGTTTATCATGCATCACGTATGTGGCATTGGATTTCACGTTCCTTTCGCATGATTATGTGTTTTGATTGTTTTAAGAAATTCTGACCATTATACATATTTGTGAAAACGTGGACAGTCTATTTTCGTATTACAGTACGTATATGTATTTCACTACTGTCCTAGCATGTATGATCTCACAGGCCCAATGCAGGCAGGGTACCTACTGAGTGACGTTTTTGTCGCTCACACTGTTCATTTCGTTTTCTTGCAGATGATTCAGGATATGACATATAGGTTGGAGAGGACTCTGAATGAGTACATTGGGACTCTTAGAGACTGATTGATGACTGATGATGAAGAATTGAAGAAGTTTTATTTTACTTATTATTTCATTTGAGGACTTAACTTAGGGATTTCATTTTACGCACTTTACGATGTCGTTTAGAGGATTTTGACTTGATGTTGACTATTTATGGTTTATGGATTTTACTTTCGATTTAGGGTTTTGAGTTGATTTGTTTCGCTTCTGCAATTGAATAATCTGTCGTTTTGATAAGTGCAGTGATTCGTTCAGATGCCTTGTATATCCCTTCGCAGAATACGGCGGACGTACTGGTTCTGACCTTAGGGTTCGGGACGGGGCGCTACAGCAAGAAGCACCAAGCAGCCGAAATTCTGGAATGAAATCTGAAATTTTTTAAAATTCTGAAGACTGGAATCTTCTGGCTGCCTTTCTCTACGTATTATAAGGGCTATATTTTTCTATAACTAAAAGATAACTAATCAATAAAAATCCTCTGATCACTACCTATCAATCTAAATCAAATTTACATAAAAGATAAGTCAAACCTAATCAAGGAAGATTACATAATTCAAATCCTTAAAATCTCACCCTGGAATACACCTTACCGGTTATTGGCTTCTACCTGCTTCTCGACACTGAATTAAGGTTTGGACTCTTCAGTAAAGTTGTAACTCATGCAATTTTCTTGAATTTGGGCTTTTGAATCACCACATTTGAACTTTTTTTCCAAGCAATATGGGCTTCCAGAAATAAGGTATCTATTTAGTGGGCTTAAGTACTTTCCATTCTGGACTCCTATCTTTCATCTGATGTTAGTCCACCTTGCAGCCTGAATTAGAAAAAGTGAAAACCATGAAACTCGTCTCAAATTGATTTTTCTAACACTTCCAAGTGGTTTGAACCCATTTTCACTTGTACTCTGACATGTACATCCAAAATATTGAACGGTGTCCCGCCGCCTTCCTGAAAAATAGGGATCCTCCAAACCACCTTCCTTATTTAGCCTTGTCATCTTTGAAAACACTCAAAAACAACCATTAGAACTATAAACACATATTAAAAGACACTATAAAATATCCTAGACCCAAAACAAAGACAACACAAATAACTAGACTCGATATTACGATGCCAACGCATGAAATGACCATCCTGCCCTCCCATCACCCCCTACATCATATGGTATGCAATAAACTCAAGGAAAATCAAATCATGGCATCAATGATGAGCATACAACGTTTCCTACCATGTGTTGGCACCTCTTGCAAATTACTTTTCAAGAAAGCCCCAGTGTCAAAACCTAGTTGTCTCGCTTGGCTTCTCTTGTTAAAGGACCCGTATGTGTCTTGTTGGAGGGTCCTTGTGCAAGATCATCATGAGGAGGCTCTTAAGCCTCATCAAAGGTTATTGTCTACGAGGGCCTCATTGGTTTGCCTATTAACAACAATCCTTAGTTGTTGGTATTTTTGTTCAAAACCGTTGAGTTCTACACAAATGAAGCAAGGAGAAGGGATCTTCTTTGTGCCAATCCCGATTGTGAAGTAGTATGTTGAAGGTGGATAAGTGGATCGCCCACACGCTTGCATCATTTTCTTCTACAATGACAAGTTCTTTCCCTTTTGATTCAGGACGAATGTTCTAAACAAACAATTCTTTCTCCTTAAGATCATTTCTTGGACATTCTTCTTTGATCCTCATACACTTTCTGTGGGGGGTAATACATGCAGCTTAAACAGTTTGTTGTTATCCTTAAAGGAATATCTATTCAAGTAGCCATCCAGGTAACCTTGTTATCAAGTTTCCATGGTCTACCTAACAGGATATTACATGAGCGCCTAGGTGCTACATCACATAATACTTCATCCTTATACCCACCAATAGACAAAGGAATCAAAACTTGTTTATTAACCTTAACTTCTCCACAATCATTTAACCAAGTGAGCTTGTAAGTTAAATCAAGTTTCCTAGCAATTTCCACACTTTCTATATTTGTACAAGATCCAGAATCAATGATAAGTCTGCAAACTTTTCCTTTAACCATGCGATGGACATGAAAAATGTTCTCTTCGTAAATCTTGTTCTTCCATTTTAACTTGAACATTTAAGACACATATTACAACCAAGAACTCTTTGTTTTTACATTCATTTGTTTCATCTACGACTTCATATTCTTCCTCACAGATGTCCTCAGCTTCCTCAGTTTTTTCCAACTCTTCCTCAGAATAATAATACTCATTAGACTCCTCAATAATCATAATTCGTTTAGGGTTGGGATATTTATTTGCAAAATAACCATTTCCTAATATTTAAAACATAGTATGTCACGAAATCTAGTATTAGAGTTAGGTGTAGTACCTTCCACCTTGGCCTTTCCTTTGTCCATGTTTGGAGAGTTGTTTGTTGGACGTCTGGGAATGCTAGGTTGGTTCCTCCCTTGAAATCCAAGGCCTTGACTTTGTGGTGGTCTAAAACTTGTCCTAGGTTGTACCTTGTAAAAGTTTGAAGGGTTAGGCCGGAAAGAAAGGATAGGGGTTCGTACCTTCAGCTACCTTTCTACCTTTTCTGCAATATGTACCATAGAAGCCAAGTCTGGGTAGTGTGTGAGTTCAATTTTGTAGGCTATCTTTTTCTTAGGCCAGCCAGAAATCTTTCCATAGTGGCCTTTTTAGCTTCTTCTATGTTGGTTCTTGATGTGATTCAAGGAGCCCTAAACAAACAAACTTCACAAACACGGACCTTGAACATACTAACTCCACAAACAAGAAGTTTTTGCACAAATAGAAGATGTAAATTAAAGAGGTTCTTGTTCAAACATGTACAAGATGAGCCAAGGAATGTAGATGCCTGATTTTTCTATGTTCATTGAGCCCATGATTTGATTGTCCTTGATTTTAATGCATATCATAAGATGTAAGGGTTGGTGGGAGGGCAGGATGGTCATTTCATGCGTTAGCATCGTAATATCGAGTCTAGTTATTTGTTTTGTCTTTTTTATGGTCTAGGATATTTTATAGTCTCTTTTAATATGTGTTTATAGTGCTAATTACCGTTTTTCAGTGTTTTCTAAGGTGACAAGGCTAAATAAGGAAAGTGGCTTGCAGAATCCATATTTTTTAGGAAGGCAGCCGGATGATGTTTGGTATTTTAGATGCATAGGTCGGAACACATGTTCAAATGAGTTCAAACCACTTGGAGGTGTTATAAAACTCAATTTGGGACGATTTTCAGGTTTTACACTTTTCTTAATTCGGGGTACAAGATGGTCTGAAATCTGGTGGAAGTTGGGAGTCCAGAATGGAAAATACTGAAGTTCACTAGATGGTTACCTAGTATTTGGAAGCCCATATCTCTGTCAAGGAGAGTCCAAATGAGGTGATTCAAAAGTCCAAATTCAAAGGAATTTCATGAGATACAACTTTTTTGAGTAATGCAAACCCTAATTCAGAACTCCAGTTTTTGGTAGCTTTGTTGCTTCCAAACTTGTGTTTTTCCTTTGGTTTTAACAAACAAAAATCAAGGCTTGATCCAATCAAGGTTTGAGGAAACCTAGTTGGTGAATCACAATCCAAGGATACGGAACGACGTGTTAGATTGGGAGATTCGAATTGCTTGACGTAGACATTGTTCACATCTCTTGTCCAAGAAGGTGGTGTTTGCACCATTGTACCACACAAGGGTTGATCAAAGGTGTCTTTTGGAGTTGAAAGATGCGATCGTCAATTCCATATGATCCAAGATCGTATTAAAGTGGTATCAGAGCGAAGGTTTCTTCTTTACAACTCGCATATTCGTCACTTTCTTGTGTTTTTCTCACTGTTCCTTCCTCGTACCCAAGCTTCTGTTCCCCATCTTTGTTCCTTCTTATTTTTCCCTCAATCTTCTTGTCATCTTATTCACAAAAAAAGAGCTACGTTTTGTTTTAGTCCTTTAAATAAACAGAAACCGAAAAAAAAATCAAAAGTTCCTACCTTTTTTTGCTTCAAGTCACGTTGGTGTCCATGTGGCCAGTGCGAGTCACAAGTGCAAAGTTGGCCTTTTTTCACATAGTTTTGTTCTTAACCTTTAAAGATCAAATCTTCACACATTTGACAATAGGGTTCATTGTATTAGGGTTTAAATTCAGCCATAACATATAAATCAAGTCTGTTGCTTAAAGTGCTACCTAGTCACACGTAAATCTTGTTGCTAACGAAGCTTTTGGTTGATTTTAGACTTGTGTGACTTGATTGCATTGTTGCTTGGTTTGCGTTGCAATTTTCTTGTATCCAGAGCATCATTTTCAAGCCGAACTAAGCGATAAAAGGATTAATTTTGGATACAATAACTCCTTGGCCGAATTCTTACTAAAACAGCCGAGGTACCTTTGTTTTCGCCACGAAACATCGACGAAAAATATTTGCCAGGAAGTCTTGGTTGATATCGTCTTAGAGCGACTTCATCTTCTTACTTAGCGTCATACAACCATTTCATGCAGTTAGCCGTGTGTCATTAGTTGGTCATGGCATGCAATCTAAACACCTTTTTGATTAGCGAGTTTTGGGTGTAAGTGTAGAGGTTTTGTTGTCAGAGCAGCAGTGCGCTTCTACTACTTTTGATGAGATCGTGATTATATCTAACAGGGATTGGAGTTAAAAAAAGATTCAAAAGGAAAAATAAATCTTTCTAGGGTCTAAGGCCTAAGACGTTGAGAGGAGAGTGGGAAACTTAGTTGTTTATCAATTTGCTTGACTATCAAGAGTTCCAAGGATCGCTTAGAGCTAAGTACCCAAAATACGTCCTATTTCATTGTCTTGGAATTTGGATACTTGTATATTGCAATTGATCAACAACTTTGTAATCAACTTTCATAAGGCTAAGGTTAACTAAAGATTACCCAGGACAACCCTTTTTTTTCTTTGGACATAATTTTTGGTCTCATTTTCCTTGATTCTTAGAAGGTTAAGTGTGTTAAATTGTCTTGTGCTTGGCTTGATACCGTTGCTTATTTGTTACTGAAATTTGGGTGACCGTTGGATAAAAAGGTGCAATTGATCATCGGATTGTGTTAGCCACTTGAGAAGCTTGCTTTGGTTGTATCTAGCCCAAGATTGGCCGAGGGAAAGCACAAACTTGAGTGACTATACAAGAGCGAGAGAGGGACATACACATTGATTTTGATTTTTTTACTAATGTAACAAAATCTCTTTTGTCTTTGTGTTAGTTTTCTTTTTTTATTTCATTTCAGGTGAAAACATGTCGTTGATCAATGACGTAGCTGAGGAGACAAGGGCTGAAGTGTCCATTGAAAAGATGTTGGATAAATTGCAAGAAATCTCCAACAAGGTGGAAGAATTAGATTGGAGAACCTTGAATTGACAAAGTTCACAAGTTGAAGAGTTGGTTGGAACCATTTGGGGAGTCATGTGTTATGAGCGTGACTACAACAAGGCTGAAAAATGCATGATTATCTTTGGAAAATCAAATGGTATTTGGGTAAGAAATTGGCGTTGCAAAGTACCTAAGTTTCAAAATTATCCACAACATGATAAAGATATTAATGCATATTATAATGAATTTCTAGATGACTTATATTATGCTTACATTGAAGAGATTGAAGAATTAACAATGATTAGATTCATTGCTGGGTTAAATAAAGAGATTGCACATGAAATGGTGCATTGTAGATATGAAGCACTTGAAGCTATGTATGAGCATGCAACCAACATTGAAAATATGATAAAATTTAAGAAGGACATTAATGATTTTTTTGTTAAAATGCATAAGCATGGCAAAGCTGAAATTGTTTCTAAAAAGGAGCAAAAAGCTGAAATTATACTAAAGTTGATGCTAACACAAAACTGAAAGTTGATTTGTTCCCACATGACTTGAATGAGTTCAAAGTTAATGCATCTAATGAGCATGAATTGCATGATAATACAGCTAAATTGCATGGCGAAATCTTGGTTGAATTGCATGAGAAAACGAGTGAACATGAGGATGATTTACATGTTGAAGTAGCATCGCCTATTGTCTTGATTTGTGTGAACCATATGCATTGTGTGATCTTGAATTGAAGCCTGAACTTGAGCTTTTGTCACATGAATTAGATGATGATTTAAATGATGAATCGGATGCAATTAATTTGAATGAAACTGAGTTGATACTTAAGAGTGTTGGATCATTTGTTGTTGAATCTTTTAAAATGCGTGTTGGTCTCCCTAGTCTACACTGTTTTCATGATCCTTTTATATGAATCATATACACACGGCCTTTAGCATGATTCATTCCAACAGTATGCTTGTTCATAGGATGATTCGTGCCATGTTTGCTCATGAGAGATGCCATATCACATATTCTTGTTTCCCTTTCCAAATCATGGTGACTTGTGACTTTGTTTTCCATGATAAATTGTTGGTCTATGTATTTATTGAGTTCGACTGTTCCTTGCATGATGGATTTTGGTTGCATCCTACACATTCATGTGTGATTGAGAGAAGCTTGACTATACACCCTAAACACATCAAGAAGAGGTCTGTATTGACGTGGAGTCATGCTCTAGTGTGTGATAAGTCATTCTTTTGGAAGCTTCATAACTGTCTCACTTGCGCTTTGTTAATGCATCCTAAGCATGTGAAAGTGAAGAAACAAAAGAGGTATGACTCTACTCCTTATTTATCTCTTTGCCATCATCTTTTACTTGTTCATGATTCTACATATGCATTTATTGAGTTAGAGTTTAAGGTGTATGTCTTTGTGCACCCTAAACATGTTAGGAAGAGGTGTTTATTGCCATCTAGATTTGTCATCATTGGAGTACATGGTCATCCCAAGCATGTTAGACTTAAATTATGCATGATCATTGCACTTGGTTTGGTTGAACTTGTATCTTACATAGTTTATGAGTCATTTGTGGAGTATCGCTCTTATCCATTTTTGTGTCTAGATTCGAGGTGAATCCTTTTGAGGAGGGAATGATGCGATTCAAAGAGCCCTAAACATACAAACTTCACAAACAAGAGCCTTGAACATACTAACTCCACAAACAAGAAGTTTTTGCACAAATTGAAGATGTTAACTAAAGAGGTTCTTGTTCAAACATGTACAAGATGAGCCATGGAATGTAGATGCCTGATTTTTCTATGTTCATTGAGCCCATGATTTGATTTTCCTTGATTTTAATGCATATCATAAGATGTAAGGGTTGGTGGGAGGGCAGGATGGTCATTTCATGCGTTAGCATCGTAATATCGAGTCTAGTTATTTGTTTTGTCTTTTTTATGGTCTAGGATATTTTATAGAGTCTTGTAATATGTGTTTATAGTGCTAATTACCGTTTTTCAGTGTTTTCTAAAGTGACAAGGCTAAATAAGGAAAGTGGCTTGCAGAATCCATATTTTTCAAGAAGGCAGCCGGACAATGTTCGGTATTTTAAATGCATAGGTCAGAACACATGTTCAAATGAGTTCAAACCACTTGGAGGTGTTATAAAACTCAATTTGGGACGATTTTCATGCTTCACACTTTTCTTAATTTGGGCTACAAGATGGGCCGAAATCTGGTGGAAGTTGGGAGTTTAGAATGGAATGTACTGAAGTTCACTGGATAGATACCTAGTCTTTGGAAGCCCATATCTCTGTCAAGGAGAGTTCAAATGAGGTGATTCAAAACCCCAAATTCAAGGTAATTTCATGAGATAAAACGTTTTTGAGGAATGCAAAACCTAATTTGGTGTCTAGAAGCGGATATAAGGCAGTGACCGACAGGGTGTAATTCCAGGGCAAGATTTTAGGTATTTGAATTATGTAATCTTCTTTGATTAGCTTTGACTTATTTTTTGTGTAAATTTGATTTAGATTGATAGGTAGTTATCTGAGGACTTTGATTGAGTAGTTAATTTTTAGGAGTAGAAAAATATAGCATTATATTATGTAAGAAAACGGCAGCATAGTGGACTGTTTTTGGAGAATTCAGAATTCTAGTTTTTGGCAGCTTTGTTGCTTCAAAACATGTGTTTTTCCTTTGGTTTTAACAAACAAAAATCAAGGCTTGATCCAATCAAGGTTTGAGAAAACCTTTTTGGTGAATCACAATCCAAGGATACGGAACGACGTGTTAGATTGGGAGATTCGAATTCCTCGACGTAGACATAGTTGACATCTCTTGTCCAAGAAGGTGGTGTTTGCGCCATTCTCCCATGCAAGGATTGATCAAAGGTGTCTTTCGGAGATTGAAGAAGCGATCGTCAATTCCATATGATCCAAGATCGTATCAGTTCTTGTAAGCAAGTGTTCCAATTCTTTGTAATACTCATCAACACCTTTGTTATCTTGAGTGAGCTGTGCAGCTTTGGGTAGATAGTTTTTTCAAAGGACTGGGGGGACGAATCTCTTCCTCCCGTCTTGTTTTAGTCCTTCCCAGGTGAGAATAAGTGTTTATTTTCTTCTCCTTCTCCTTTTATTTTTTAGATGTTTCAACTAATTTAAGGCATAATCTACAAACTCAAATGTGGCATGTCGAACTTTGGCCAACTCATAATAGTTAGTACAATAATACATATGATCTACTTTTAAGTTCCCATTGCAAGTAAGTTTCAACATTACTTTGCTTGTAATAAACTCCTCTTTAGAAGGTTCATTCCTTTCATACGTGGGGTTATAATACCTTTCTTCTTGAAAGTGGTCATTGTATTTGAGGGGATCATCAAATCTTTCTTTAAAGAACATGTTCCTATGATCACCATTCGGTCCACGCCCTCTTTGAGGCTGGTTCCCTCGGCTCTCTTGCCATGTTTCACCTCCATAGGATGCTCGTTCATTCAAGTGCATGCTTGATTGTCATCTCCTTTCTTGAGTGGCGCTTTATCCCTTGGTTTGGCCAGCGTTGTGCTTAAGATCTTCAATGTCACTCTTCATGCATCCAAACTCATGGAACAGGCTGGACATCATTTGGTGCAATGTCTCCATAGTCATAGGACCTTGTAGCCTGGCAGGGGTAGCAGGAGGGATTTGCTCCTTTCCATGTGATTCAACCATTGCTCTTGAGAATGATTAACAAAACGAACATAAAGACAGAAGAGAGTTTGTTACGTTAGTTTAAAACAACTGTTTCCCCTCTATCTCTCGTGTATAAGTTCTTTCAATCCTTGTTTTGCTTTTCTTGGTAGAATTTCAGCTTTAACACTGGATAATATATACAAATACTCCTCAAGTCCTTCAAACAGCTTCCACACGGCCTCAACATAAGATGCATTGATTTGATACTATCTTGGACTATCTAGGATTCAAGAAAGACTTAGAAACCAACAAGTATGTTATAGGCTAAGCCGATAAAACTAAGGGTTGCTCTAAGAAATCCTTAACTTGCTCTAAGCCTTTATGAAACTCAAATGGATGTAATAAGTGAAGATAGATGCAACCAAGTGTTCAAAGTATGCTTTGATATTTCTGGGAGAAAATTTATCCGTGAGGTGTAAGGAATTTTCTTTTCTTTTTCTTGATGATAATTTTGCTAACCTTCCCTTTTGGAACTGATTTAAGAAGGAATGTTAACCTATTTATGCAATTGCAGTTAGTCCTGTTACGTTATTAGTTTAGGTGTTGGTCCGAATTAGAAAGTGAAAAGTGAAACCATGCCCTTAATATATATAAATGTGTACATATACTTTATAACACTTTCCGATGACTCAAACAGAAGGGTAGGTAGGCTGAAGCAGTTCCATCAATTGCAAATTTCTTTTAGTTCGACTTGGACACCCATTACATGGCTTGCGTAGTTGTGTTTTTTTAAGACAACTATTTCTACTTCAGTTTTTTCTTTTCAGTTCATCGACCGCAATAAAAAAGGAATGGGACTCCGTTACTCTACCCCAAAAACATCATCATTTTGACTATTTTTTTGGTCTCCTCGACGACTGAACACGTCTTTCCTAATTGCTTGCCAGATCTCCCCCCAGCCTCCTTTAAAGTTCATGATTTCTTCAAAAATGGATCATTTCATTGCGGATAAGAAAGTAGATGATGCTGCACATGTTGCTGATTTATTCTATAAAGAAATTGTACGTTTACATGGCATGCCCCGCACTATTGTAAATGATAGAAATACAAAGTTTCTAAGTCATTTTTGCGTGTAATATGGAGTAAACTTGGAACCAATTTTCTTTTTCTACTACTACTCATCCACAAACTGTTGGCCAAACTGAAGTAGTCAATAGAACTTTGTCGCAATTGTTGCATGTCAAAATCCAAAAGAATTTAAAGAATTGAGAAGATTGTCTTGTGTTCATAAAGTTTGCATATAATCGAAATGTTTGTAGTGGTACTTCATATTCACCATTTGAAGTTTTTTATGGCTTTAATCCTTTATCATCACTTGACTTAGTCCTTGTTCCTATGCATGAATGTACTAGCCTTGATGGTGAGCGTAAATCTGAAATTGTAACAAGCTTGCTTGAAAACGTTAAGTCACATCTTGAAGCAAAGAATAAAGTGTATGCCAAAAGAGCAAATAAGAACCGTAAGATTGTTATACTTGAAACTGGAGATCTTGTTTGGTAACACTTGAGGAAAGAAAGATTTCCTAAAGAGAGGAAATCAAATTTAATGCCACGAGAAAATGGACCCATCAAAGTTCTCAAAAGACTTGGGGACACTGCATATGTCCTTGACATCCCTGAAAATAATTATGGTTCTGTTTCTCATATATTTAATGTTGCTGACCTTACCCCATTTAGTGTTGACTCTTATTCGAGGTCGAATCCTTTTCAAGAGAGGGGGAATAATGAGACCTAGCCAAGCCAAGATGATGCAAGCATGTGGGGTTGATCCAGTCTTCCACCTTCCAACGTCCTCCTAACAATAGGGATGGCACAAAGACGAGTCATTCTCATTGCTTCTTTTCTAAAGGAAACGTTGCTGGATTGAGCAACACCAAAAAGGTCCAAGTGATTGTTGATAGGCAGACCTTCAAAAGGCCCTCTTACACAACACACTTAGCCTTGGAAAACACTCTCAAAATGCTCACCTTTGGGGCTAATTAACCTTGATTTATGATAGAAAATTAAGAAAACAAGTCTCACACAAAAGGGGATGAAAAACCAAAATTATTTTTATTGAAATTCAAGTTGATCATACATGGCCTTCTTGGCCTTTACTTATGCTGATTTTATCTTCCTAAAGGAGTCCTAGATGGATTAAATTCTATCTCAAAAGCATATCAATAATCTGGAAAAAAATAAGCGATAAAGTTTAAACTTGGATAAGCTAATACCTTGTCATCTTTTTGAATTCTTATCTTGATCCTTGGGATGCCTTCCTTCAACCAAATTTTTAAAGCAATTGAAAGGCTTGTTGATCGAATTTTGAAGTTGGAATAAGCTTGGGGATGCCTTCAAAAGTTGGTTGAATTTTGAGCTTGGATTGCCTTTGAATTTGAATTCAAATTTGTCTTCATCTTGATCATCTTTTGGCCGCCCCCTAATGGTGTTTGAAGTGATGATGTGCTTGTCCTTATCTTGTTGTAGAGTTGCCCTCCAAATTGCCGTTTCAACCGCGTGTTTGTTGGGGGAAAGGATTAGGACAAATATTCCTTAAGACAATCATTCCCTAGGACAAACATTCCTCTAGGACAAACATTCTCTAGGACAAACATTCCTTGAGACAAACATTCTCTAGGACAGAAATTCTCTAGGATCAACATGCTTTAGAACAACATTCTCTTGAACATTCTCTTGGACATTCTTCTTTGTCTTTCAAGATATCGTCATCCTTTTTGTATCCTTTTAGACTTGAGATTTTGCACGCATCAACTCTCCTACCTGGCAAAGTTATGAATACAAGAATATTTGTAGATGAGACAAAACAACTGGAAAACACACACACATGCAAGGTATAGCAAAGGTTCATGTATGCTCAATGAGATGAGCCCAATGATCGTTTGGTTCATCTTGCACATGTTTAAACAAGAAGCTCCCAACATCAAAACAAAGTTGTTTGGCCTTGCTTCTTGTTATAGGGCCAATGACCTCATGATGGGATCCTTGATCCGCATCAATCCCTTCTCCTCAAAAGGATTCGTCCCCGAATCAAAGGGATCATAATTGAAATGGGATAGGCCAAAAGCATTAAATGTGGAGGAAACTAAACAACACCTTTCAGAAAGATCTAGAATATAGACATTTTCACCTACACGTTAAAGTAATTTAAATGGTCCTTCTCCTCTTGGCAATAATTTAGACTTCCATTCTTGAGGAATTCTTTCTTTACGCAAATGCAATCAAACCAAATCACTAGTTTTAAAGAAAATCAGTTTCCTATGTTTATTGGCTCGTCTTGCATATGCTTTGTTCTTTTCCTCAAGTTGGGTTTTTACTTTATTTTCCAATTTCTATATCATTTTAGCTTTGTGTTTACCATCTAAACTCGAATGTCCATGCACAGGAATAGGAATCAAATCAAGGGGAGACAAAGGGTTAAATCCATACACAATCTCGAAAGGACTATGCAATGTGCCATGATGAACACTCCTATTATATGCAAACTCAATGTAAGGTAACAACATTCCCAGTACTTGAGGTGTTTTTGTAGAATGGTACGCAAAAGTTGAGATAAAGTACAATTAGCAACCTCAGTTTGGCCATCAGTTTGTGGGTGAGCAGTGGTGGAAAAAACAATTGGGACTAAGTTTAGCCCACAAAACAGGCCAAAAATGACACAAAAATTTAGCATCTATATCGATGACAATAGTACGTGGCATGCCATGTAATCTAACAACTTCCCTAAAGAACAAATCAGCAACATGTGTAGCATTATCAATTTTCTTGCATGCAATGAGATGTGTCATTTTAGAAAATCTATCAACCACAACATAAATGATATCCTTACCACTTCTAGACCTAGGGAGGCCTAAAACAAAGTCCATGCAAAGGTCAGGTAAAGGTGTATACAGTCCATCTGGTTGGGACTTAGATTTGGCTTGTTTGCAAGTGATGCAACAGCTACACAACTTTTCTACATCTACACGCATATGGGGCCAATAGAAATGCTCCTTAAGGGTCTCCAAGGTTTTGAAAACTCCAAAATGACTCTCTCCACAATGGGATTTCCTAAGTAGCAGCTCCCTCATGGATGATTGGGGTACACACAACTTCTGCTCCCTAAAGAGGAAACCCTCATGCATCTAGAACTTACCAAAAGGGGCCTCTTCACATGCCTCATAGATAGTAGCTAAATCATGATCATTGGCACACAACTCCTTAAGTTATTAAAAGCCTAAAAACTGAGAGGATAAGGTAGTTATTAAGGTGTACCTCCTAGAAAGTGCATCAGCAACAATATTATCCTTGCCTTGTTTATACTTGTTCCCATAAGTGAATTATTCTATAAACTCCACTCAGATGGCGTATCTCTTATTTAGCTTACCTTCACCCTTGAGGTATTTCAAACTTTTGTGATCGGTATGGACCACAAACTCTTTGGGTTGTAGGTAATGATGCCAAGTCTGTAGGGATCTCACTAAAGCTTTTTATTTCTTTATCATAAGTGGAGTAATTCAAAGAGGCTCCCTTCAACTCTTCACTGAAATAGGCTACGAGTTTCTTGTCTTGGGTCAAAATGGCTCCAATACCCACTCCACTTGCATCACATTCTATCTCAAAGGCTTCATCAAAGTTAGGTAACCTAAGAATGGTTGAAGTGGTCATCCTTCTCATCAGCTCCTCAAATGCCTGTTGTTTGTTGAGAAATATGTTTGGATAATTTTCAAAGTCATGATTTTAAGTGTTGAATACTTAAGAATGTCACACATAATGTTATAAATGATAAAAAGGTGAATAAGTAAAAAAATTACATCGATCTCTCAGGTTAATGTACTTCGAATGATCGATGTATACATAAATCCTTCACATGGATCGATCCATGTATGGATGAGAAAAACAAAGACCTTACTATGAGACATCGATCTCTAAACATGAGATACATCAATCGATCGATATGCACATCGATCTCTAAATCGATCGATTGATGTAGGTCAGAGATAAAATCTGAACCTTACTATGAGACATCGATCTCTCAAGCAGAGGTACTTCGATCGATCGACGTCTAGCGTTTTTAGAAATTTTTTATAAAATGTGATAAAATAGTTGTTTTTATTTTTATGAATATTATGCTCTGTGACTAACATGCCCTGGAAGTTTTTACAACTAACCAAAAAGGGGCAAAATTGGTATTTTGAGTTTTTATAGGTATTTGACCTGGTAAATATGATTCAAGGACCTATTTGCATCTTATTTGTTATCACAAAGGTGTTCTTATATTTATTTCTAACCATCGGGGTCATTTTCAGAGTTTTCACTCACCAGGGGCATTTTGGTCATTTTATCCTCCAAGGGTAGTTTCGTTATTGTACTCAAGAAATCTCTTGAGTATATTATTATCTTACTTTTGGAGCTTATTTGTGGTATTCTTGAAGATTATTTGGTGGTTTTCTGTTTTATTTCTCTATTTGATTATATTATCGACATCGGCGGTGTATGTGACGGTTTTCATGTCACACTTTATTTCTTCATGAGAATGTCATGAATATATTATTGGAGCTTCCTAATCATTATTTTTTCAAATAATTTGAGGTGTGTTTGATATAAAATTCACCACAACATACATGGAGAAAATGTTGGAATTTTGATGTTATATATTAACATAATCTTGTCAACCCTTATATATTATTTTCTCTTCAAAAATTCTGAAAGTTGTACATATTTTATGTCCTCCAAAACGTGATTATACAGGTGTAAATGGTGATGTATTCATTTTATGATTTGATACCAAGTGGACCAACCAAAAACAAGCTAGCCAACCTGGACATTTTTATCTTCAAACCCAACGGCTACTAGGCTGTTTTGAAGCTGATTTTGGAGTCCAACTTTCAGCAATCACACGTCCTATGTTCACGCCAAGATGTTGAGGGAATATTCCATCTTATAGTTGGGTATTATCTTCACTATTTCTATGTTATTTTTGGAAGACAAAAATCGGCCAAAGTGAAATTCCAAGGTGGATCAATCATTCTTCTCCATGTTGCCAAGTGTACAAGGTGATTATGTTGTCAACCAATGATGTGAAGACTACTAAGACTTGATGATGAAGGCTTTGACACATTGGAGGTCTTATCTTCAAGGCCTATTCCACACCATAAATAGGAGGCAAAGTTGAAGAAGAAGAACACACAACTTTGAAGCAAACTTGAAGACCATTCTTGCTATTATCTTCTTCTTCTTGATTCATTCTTTGTTTAGCTAAGGTGTTTCATTTCTTGTTGTTGGTTAACTACATTATACACGCCTCTCTTGGCATTTTTGTAAGATTAATTAGCCAAGTTTATAAGGCTATATCAATAGGTGGTAAAGGTATTGCAACCTTAGCTGCATAGAGGTGATCATCAAAGTCTTGAATATGGTTGGTGTTTAACCCAAGGATCATACTTGACTCTTGTTGTATATGTGTTCTTTCCATAGTAAAATCTAAGGAAAGGTGTTCCTGTAGGATCTGCAAGGCACCACTAGAAGGGGGGGTTGAATAGGTGGTGCGGAAAATATGATTTTTAAAATTTCTTTAAACCTAACCAATTCAAGTTCTGAAAACAGATTCTGTTTTCAGTACCACTTTTAAAACGTTTTAAAACCTAGGTTAGAGGTCTCCAAAAATTATGAAATTTTGAGAGAACTTAGCCTCAGATGTTGTGAGGGTCCCCTAAAAATTTCAAATCAAAATTCAACCTTTAACCCCTTCAAAAACCGTTGGCACTCAGATTGTGCAAATCTGCCAGAAACGGTAGATGGTTTTGAAAAATTAATTCCTATTTGTGTGAATGTCCAAATGATCTGAAAATTTGACCAATAACTCTTCACACACTATATTTAAATGGGTTGAAACAGTTTTTGAAAATTCTTTTGGGAAGTAGGTCAAATACACCCAAAGTCTCAACCTTTGCAAGTCTGAAAATCAGACTGCACTAGTCTCAGAACTTTTGATGTTTGGATGACTTATACTTGTCCAAAAGGTTTGAAACTTGTGCCAAATTAACCCTAGAACGTTTATGTATGTTTCTGGAAATTTTTATAATTTTTAGAAAACGTTTACTATTTTTGCGAACGTGAACAATATGAGTAAACAGCGCAGAAACTGAAACGTAAATGCAGAAAGTAAATTGCACCAAGAATTTTATACTGGTTCGGTTATAAACAACCTACTCCAGTCTTCAAGGAACACCTTCCTTGGTTCACACTAATTTCACACACGCAGTACACCTTACCGCAGGGTTGATAGAGTTACACCTTAACTCCAACCCTTTACAAACCTTGTATTGTGAGTACAATTTGCACGAACACCACCACCTCGCTAGAATGAAGATTGATCACACCTTGATCAATCTTTTACAAAGATGTATGAATGGTGGTTTCTATGAAGCCTATTCAAGGATGAAAGAAATAAGATACAATAGGCTTTTTACAAGAGAAGAAAGAAAGAAAGTGTTGGAGAAGAAAGCTTTTGCACTTTGATCACTTTTGAATATAATTCTTGGTCTTGCTTTTGTTTGTTCTTCTCTTCTCTTTTTAATCAAGTCCAGCCGTCCACTATACCTCTTCTCCCCTCTTGAAACTTTCCTTTTAATTGCTTGAGAGAGTGTGAGACATCATGGTGACAACATTTTGCTTACTTGGCATCACTCCATTGGACCATCATTTAGTCATTGCTTACTTGGCACCTTTTGATTGGCTCATTGTTGTCATCATTTGATGACATGGATATTCTGAAAAAAACACTAAATATATGCCAAATAATCATCACATAATACATTCCATAACTTGAGAGATATTCACATAAATTGTGAGACATAAAATTCCTTTCTTTCCATCTCAAAAAATCGGCCATAAGGTATATTTTCAATGCTGAAATTTTCAGCATTAACCACATGTGATAAATCAATATTTCTTCCATTTTTCTTTGAATTTCTTCCATAAAAATACATCCATTATTTAAGGCAAGTCTTGCTACAAGATTGAGAATGAACTTGGACACCAAAAGGAGATGAAATTCGGCTACACCATTTTCACACATGCTGAAAAATTTCAGCATGTGTGATATGAAGAATATCACACTTAATACAATTCAAATCATTTCCATAACTCCTTTGATTTATTCCTTAATAAAAAATTGACAATTTATCTTCCTTAACAATGAAGAAAACGTCCACTAGGTATGTGACATGCTGAAATTTTCAGCATGTGACATAAGAGAGGTATATGTTGAAAACTTACCTTTTGTAGCTTCTCTCTTTGATCCATCAACATTGTATGATTGATTCTTGACCAATCAACATGCCAACAAGGCTCCACATGTGCTCCACATCAGCTGTAGGTGGCGTTTAAGTGTGTATATGCATGTGCTGAAATTTATTTTTGCTAACTTTGAAAAATAGTGCACATTTAATATTACACACATGTAATATTCCAATCAGCCCTTAATTTAATTTTCTAGAACACTTTAAGATGTATATTATATGTAAAAAGTGTCTAGATACGTGCCACATCATGTTCAAGAAAAACGTTCCATGTCAAGTGCGTAGAAAACCGAATTTTTGATATTTATCGATTACCCGATTTTTCTCTAATTTAAATTCCAACTTTTGCACATGCTATATATATTATGTTATACATAATATATATAATATATACTTTAATTTCCAGCACTTGGCTGATTTAAAGTGGTACCTTAAACATGTGACAAAAATAAAATTGGAATCTTCACATTTTGGCCTAAATGTGGGATAATTTGTGTGTGCCAACATGGAAAGTATTTTTGTCTCAATATACAGTGTATGGCACGAAATTTTTAATAAATTTTGATGTATATGGGCTGGCCATTTATTTATGGCAAGTACGTGACACGTTGGCGAAGTTTCGGTATCGCCCGATACGACAAATTTCGGTTTAGAACCTTTTATCGTGTCGTATTTGATTTGTCATCACCATATCTTATATCATATGATATAAGACCTGAATATACTCATAAATATGAGTTAAGTATAGTGGTGTGACGTTAACGTACGTACGTAAAATATATAACGTGTCGGTAGTACGTTGGAATAAATGTGTATGTGCCTTTTTAAAAAAAATCTGAAAATATAATATATATATATATTAAAAACGTGTAGCATTGATTGTGGGAAGGAGGAGAAGACTTTCCTTCCATAGCCATGTTGCCTTTAAGCCTTTTCCAAATGCATCTTCCTTTAATGAACTACTTAGTTTATTAAACTAAGTACTTCACTTAATGAACTACTTTAGTTCATTAATTGTGGCACCTGAAAATAGTATAAACTCAACAAATGTTCGCCATATGATGTAAGCTTTAATGCTTCATGGCTCGTTAGTTTGGCAACACAATATATAAGCTAAATAAGGCAAGTTATCATGCATACATGTACACTTGTGTGTATATATATATATCCAACGTTTATATATATATATTTATATTCAATTTCTTTATTTTGAAATCACTCAAACCCTCATATTTCTACAATCTCCCCCTTTTGATGATTTTCAAAATAACTAGTGTACATGATTTAAGTGTTATCTCTCCCCCTTGAATTATGCACAGATTTGAAATTTGAATTTCGAATTTCAAATCCGGCTCCCCCTTGATTCATGCAATTTGGATCAATCAGTGATCTCTCTCCCTTAAATCTCTCTCTCTCCCCCTTAAATCATGCTTCTCTCTCCCCCTTTATTTTGGAAAGTTAATCAAAAGATTCCTGTCAAAAGGAAAGTAAATCAAATGATATCGCATTAAATCACATCAACAGGAAGCATGCCTAATTTTGAACGGAGAGATTCAAATGTGGCTTGATTTAAGGCCTTAGTAAATATATCCGCTACTTGTGATTCTGTGCGTACGTGATCTATGACAATATTACCATTGTTAACGTGGTCACGAAGAAAATGATATCGAACTTCTATATGCTTAGCCTTAGAGTGTAAAACGGGGTTCTTAGACAAATTTATTGCACTCATACTATCACAATATATAGGAATTTTATCTATGGTAATTCCAAAGTCCGAAAGTTGTTGTTTTATCCACAACAACTGTGTGCAGCAAAGGCTAAGAGCCATATACTCAGCCTCAGTAGTGGACAAAGCAACACTTGCTTGCTTTTTGGAAAACCATGAAATAAGGGAATTTCCTATAAATTGGCAAGTGCTGCTCGTGCTTTTTCTATCTATTTTGCAGCCACCATAATCTGCATCAGTGTAAGCATGCAAGTCAAATGTAGAATCCTTATCGTACCAAATACCTAAGGTGGGCGTGTGCTTAATATAGCGGAATATTCTTTTCACCGCATTTAAGTGTGACACCTTAGGTTGACTTTGAAAACGAGCACACATGCATACGCTAAACATGATGTCAGGCCTACTAGCAGTTAAATATAGTAAAGAACCTATCATAGATCGATATAATCCATTATCAACGTCTTTACCATGTTCATCTTTGTCTAATTTAGTAGTAACACTCATAGGCGTGGGGGATGGTTTCAAATTTTCAAAATTGAACTTCTTGATCATGTCATTTACGTACTTAGCTTGGCTTATATGAATTCCTTTACTCGTTTGCTTAATCTGCAAGCCAAGAAAATAATTAAGTTCACCAACCATAGACATTTCAAATTCAGCTTTCATACAATTTTCAAAATCCTTAACGAGTCTATGTGAGGTAGAACCAAAAATAATGTCATCTACGTAAATTTGAATAATAAGTAAATCTGATTTTTCTTGTTTCAAAAATAGTGTACTATCTATAGTACCACGTTTAAAATTATTTTCTAAAAGAAAAGTAGCAAAACGATCATACCATGCTCTAGGCGCTTGCTTTAGTCCATATAGTGCCTTCTTTAGTTTGTACACGTGATCAGGATGTTTCAAATCTTCAAAACCGGGTGGTTGCTTCACGTATACTTCTTCTTGTATAAACCCATTTAGAAAAGCACTTTTGACGTCCATTTGATATAATTTAAAATCTTTCATGCAAGCAATAGCAAGTAAGAGTCGTATGGCTTCTAAACGTGCTACGGGTGCAAATGTTTCATCGTAGTCTATTCCTTCTTCTTGATTATATCCTTGAGCTACGAGTCTTGCTTTATTTCTAACGACCTTTCCTTCTTCATTCATTTTGTTCCTAAATACCCACTTTGTGCCTATTATTGTCTTATCTTGTGGTCGTGGCACTAAATCCCATACATCATTTCTAACGAATTGATTAAGTTCGTCATGCATAGCATCAATCCAAGATGAATCACTCAAAGCATCATGCACATTTTTAGGCTCAATTTCAGAAATCATAGCATGAAATTCATTTATTTCATCCGAAGTGATTCTTCTACGTGGTCGCACACCGTGAGTGATGTCGCCTATGATGAGATCATGTGGGTGATCTCTATGCCATCTTGGTTGATTATTTTCTAAGTTATCATGCATTTCTATATGATCATGCATTTCTAGTGTTTCATTCATCTCATGCATATCAAAAGACTCATTTTCTTCATCCAAAACGGGTTTCAAATCAAAGTCATCATCATATTCCTTTTCTTTATCAACCTCTCCAAATTCATTGAATTTAACATGAATAGATTCTATGATTTGTCTAGTGAGAGGATCATAACATCTATATGCTTTTGAATTTATGGAATACCCAATAAAAATGCACTCAATCGATTTGGATTCAAATTTATCTAAGTTATCTTTTGTATTCAAGACAAAACATTTGCATCCAAACACTCGAAAATAATCTATCTTAGGCATGCGATCATTCAAAATTTCGTAAGGCGTCTTGTTTATTTTCTTTCTTATAGATAGGCGATTTACAATATAGCATGCACAATTTACGGCTTCCGCCCACAGAAATCTAGGTAATTTATTTTCGCAAAGCATAGTTCTAGCGATTTCTTGTAGTGTGCGATTCTTTCTTTCTACTACTCCATTTAATTGTGGAGTTCTAGGTGGCGAAAACTCATGTTTAATTCCTTTTTCTTCACAGAATGAAATCATCTCTTTATTTTTAAACTCACCGCCTCTATCGCTTCTTATTCTTTTCACATTTACGCCGTATTGATTTTCAAGTTGTTTAATTAATTTAGCAATTTCTACGGTGCTATCATCCTTATGTGCAAGAAATAAAGTCCAAGTATAACGAGAAAAGTCATCAACAAGTACACATGCATAGTGACGCCCACCAAGGCTTGTAGTACGACTAGGACCAAACAAATCGATATGCAATAGTTCTAGTATTCTAGTCGTGCTTATCTCATTTTTAGGCTTAAGTGACTCACGTGTTTGTTTGCCTTTTATGCAAGATTCACACAACTGAAAGTTGTCTAAATCAAGCTTAGGCAATCCCCGTACTAGGCTCTTTCGTTGCAATTTTTCTAGTGTAGAAATACCTATGTGTCCTAAACGTCTATGCCACAAATTCACATTGGGTTCATTTGACATAAAACATTTAACTTTGGCATCTACTACATCATCCATAGATAGTGTGAATATATTTCCTTCACGTTTTCCTTTTAAAACAGTTTTTCCATTTTTATTTATTATATTACAGTAAGGGTGAGTAAAACACACATTGAAACCATTGTCAACAAATTGCGAAATACTAAGAAGATTGTAAGATAAGTTGCTTACCAAAAACACGTTGGAGATTTGAAGTGTATCCGGATTTCCAATCGTACCTTTACCAATGATCTTGCCTTCATTGTTGTCTCCAAAGGTCACGGATCCGCCTTTTGTGACCTTCTTTAATTTGGAGAAGAGGCTTGGGTCACCTGTCATGTGCCTCGAGCAACCACTGTCAAGGAACCACTTTATTGATGTGTCTTTTGATGAGTGGTCTCCCTGCAATGTAAAAAGGTGATTTAGGTACCCTTTTAATTTTGGGTCCTTTCGAGTTAGTTAATCACCTTTTAGTAAAGGTACCTTTTGGTACCCATACTTGGGTGATCCTTCTCGGTCTATCATATGGCAAGAAAGTGGATGAAGGTGCGACATAGTATACATGTGGTGCATGTACTTTGGGTCTTTGCCCAAGGACTCCCCTATACTCATTGTATGAAGGACGTTTGTGATATGTCCTTGTGTGTGCGTGCGTGGTGCGTGGATGATATGTATTCCGTGTATGCATTGATCTCTTCTTCTCATATCTATATGGTACAACATTATATTTCACATGATATGAGGGAGTGGGGCGTGTGGAAGGGGGTGCTTTCTGCGTCATCTTAGACGCCACTTTAGGGGTGTCTACCTTTTTAGACACAACAAACTTGGTTGGTTTGGTTGATACTTCGTTAGTATCAACGTATCCCAATCCAGTTTTGTCACTGTCATGCTTTTGTGATAATATGATGCGATGCAACATGTTTGACCCTGTATCGAATTGTTTCATCATTTTCTCTAAGTCTGTATTCCTTGATTTCAAATTTGAAATCTCGGATTTCATTTCATTATTTTGAGAAGTCAATGATGAGATCTCGGTTTTTAATGCCGTGATGACACATGAAGACTCTTTCTTTGAATCGCTTAATTGAGCGACAAGATTCTCGTTAGAAGATTCTAACAGTTTCTTGTCTTCAATTAAACGTTTCTTTTCTTTTGCGAGAGTCTTAGTAAATTTGTGTAATTCAAGATACTGACTAAAAAGATCATCATAAGAAGGTTCAGAGTCAGAGTCAGAATCGGATGATACCTCATTAGACGCCTTTGAAGCGAAGCAAACTTGAGCGGTCTCCTCTTCGGTCTCAGTTTCAGAGTCTGATGAGTCACTCCATGTGGAGGCCTTTAGTGCACGTTTCCTTTGTTTAGGATCTGAGACGGGTCTATTTTTGTTCCGCTCCTTGTCAGGGTACTTATTAGTTTGCTTTTCTTTGTTTGGGCAGTCATATGATAAGTGTCCGAGTTTGCCGCATTCATAACATTTAATGTCCTTATCATTTGACTTGTTTTTATTTCTCTTAGATGTAGTGCCCTTGTTTTTATTTCTAAATGATTTTCTCATGAATCTTCTTAGTCCTTTTGCCAATAGAATTAAGTCATCATTATCCGATTCGGAATCACTATCATCTATGTGATCGGAGGGAGGGGAGACGTATTCATTTGATTTAAAAGCAATTGTCTTACCTTGTTTGGTTGATTCCGATTTCCGAATAATGAGTTTGTTTTCATACACTTTTAGTGAACCAATGAGTTCTTCCATTTTTATTGACTTAGTCTCCTTGCTTTCTTCTATGGCAGTTACTTTAGGATCCCATTCTGAAGGGAGGCTCCGTAGGACTTTCTGTACTTTTTCCTGCGTTGTAAAGGCCTTACCAAGAGACTCAAGAGAGTTATAGATGTTAGTCAAACGAAGATCCATATCAACAATTGACTCATTAGGCAACAACTTGAAAGACTCAAGAGTAGACATAAGCATATTGATTTTAGACTCTTTGACTTGACTCGTGCCTTCGTGTTTCATTTCTAAGATTCTCCACATTTCTTGTGCACTCGAACAATTGGGTACATAACTAGACTCACTCTTACTTAAGCCATTTAAGAGTAATTGCATGGCCTTAGCATTCATACTCAGTTTCTTTTTGTCTTCACTAGTATAGTCTTGTCTCGTTTTAATTACTTCTAGTGTGACTCCATCTACAATGGACAATTTAGACGGGACATATGGACCATCTTCAATTATTGACCAAAGGTCTATGTCTATAGCCATAAGAAATAATTTCATCCTAAGTTTCCATTGAATAAAAGACTCACCGTCAAAGAGTGGAGGCCTTTGGCTTGACATACCTTCTTGTTCGGTTTTGAGATTTGTGGATGCCATCTCACCGAATCGTTGGATTCCTTGAAGTGAGTATTCCTGCGCTCTGATACCACTTGTAGGATCTGCAAGGCACCACTAGAAGGGGGGGTTGAATAGGTGGTGCGGAAAATATGATTTTTAAAATTTCTTTAAACCTAACCAATTCAAGTTCTGAAAACAGATTCTGTTTTCAGTACCACTTTTAAAACGTTTTAAAACCTAGGTTAGAGGTCTCCAAAAATTATGAAATTTTGAGAGAACTTAGCCTCAGATGTTGTGAGGGTCCCCTAAAAATTTCAAATCAAAATTCAACCTTTAACCCCTTCAAAAACCGTTGGCACTCAGATTGTGCAAATCTGCCAGAAACGGTAGATGGTTTTGAAAAATTAATTCCTATTTGTGTGAATGTCCAAATGATCTGAAAATTTGACCAATAACTCTTCACACACTATATTTAAATGGGTTGAAACAGTTTTTGAAAATTCTTTTGGGAAGTAGGTCAAATACACCCAAAGTCTCAACCTTTGCAAGTCTGAAAATCAGACTGCACTAGTCTCAGAACTTTTGATTTTTGGATGACTTATACTTGTCCAAAAGGTTTGAAACTTGTGCCAAATTAACCCTAGAACGTTTATGTATGTTTCTGGAAATTTTTATAATTTTTAGAAAACGTTTACTATTTTTGCGAACGTGAACAATATGAGTAAACAGCGCAGAAACTGAAACGTAAATGCAGAAAGTAAATTGCACCAAGAATTTTATACTGGTTCGGTTATAAACAACCTACTCCAGTCTTCAAGGAACACCTTCCTTGGTTCACACTAATTTCACACACGCAGTACACCTTACCGCAGGGTTGATAGAGTTACACCTTAACTCCAACCCTTTACAAACCTTGTATTGTGAGTACAATTTGCACGAACACCACCACCTCGCTAGAATGAAGATTGATCACACCTTGATCAATCTTTTACAAAGATGTATGAATGGTGGTTTCTATGAAGCCTATTCAAGGATGAAAGAAATAAGATACAATAGGCTTTTTACAAGAGAAGAAAGAAAGAAAGTGTAGGAGAAGAAAGCTTTTGCACTTTGATCACTTTTGAATATAATTCTTGGTCTTGCTTTTGTTTGTTCTTCTCTTCTCTTTTTAATCAAGTCCAGCCGTCCACTATACCTCTTCTCCCCTCTTGAAACTTTCCTTTTAATTGCTTGAGAGAGTGTGAGACATCATGGTGACAACATTTTGCTTACTTGGCATCACTCCATTGGACCATCATTTAGTCATTGCTTACTTGGCACCTTTTGATTGGCTCATTGTTGTCATCATTTGATGACATGGATATTCTGAAAAAAACACTAAATATATGCCAAATAATCATCACATAATACATTCCATAACTTGAGAGATATTCACATAAATTGTGAGACATAAAATTCCTTTCTTTCCATCTCAAAAAATCGGCCATAAGGTATATTTTCAATGCTGAAATTTTCAGCATTAACCACATGTGATAAATCAATATTTCTTCCATTTTTCTTTGAATTTCTTCCATAAAAATACATCCATTATTTAAGGCAAGTCTTGCTACAAGATTGAGAATGAACTTGGACACCAAAAGGAGATGAAATTCGGCTACACCATTTTCACACATGCTGAAAAATTTCAGCATGTGTGATATGAAGAATATCACACTTAATACAATTCAAATCATTTCCATAACTCCTTTGATTTATTCCTTAATAAAAAATTGACAATTTATCTTCCTTAACAATGAAGAAAACGTCCACTAGGTATGTGACATGCTGAAATTTTCAGCATGTGACATAAGAGAGGTATATGTTGAAAACTTACCTTTTGTAGCTTCTCTCTTTGATCCATCAACATTGTATGATTGATTCTTGACCAATCAACATGCCAACAAGGCTCCACATGTGCTCCACATCAGCTGTAGGTGGCGTTTAAGTGTGTATATGCATGTGCTGAAATTTATTTTTGCTAACTTTGAAAAATAGTGCACATTTAATATTACACACATGTAATATTCCAATCAGCCCTTAATTTAATTTTCTAGAACACTTTAAGATGTATATTATATGTAAAAAGTGTCTAGATACGTGCCACATCATGTTCAAGAAAAACGTTCCATGTCAAGTGCGTAGAAAACCGAATTTTTGATATTTATCGATTACCCGATTTTTCTCTAATTTAAATTCCAACTTTTGCACATGCTATATATATTATGTTATACATAATATATATAATATATACTTTAATTTCCAGCACTTGGCTGATTTAAAGTGGTACCTTAAACATGTGACAAAAATAAAATTGGAATCTTCACATTTTGGCCTAAATGTGGGATAATTTGTGTGTGCCAACATGGAAAGTATTTTTGTCTCAATATACAGTGTATGACACGAAATTTTTAATAAATTTTGATGTATATGGGCTGGCCATTTATTTATGGCAAGTACGTGACACGTTGGCGAAGTTTCGGTATCGCCCGATACGACAAATTTCGGTTTAGAACCTTTTATCGTGTCGTATTTGATTTGTCATCACCATATCTTATATCATATGATATAAGACCTGAATATACTCATAAATATGAGTTAAGTATAGTGGTGTGACGTTAACGTACGTACGTAAAATATATAACGTGTCGGTAGTACGTTGGAATAAATGTGTATGTGCCTTTTTAAAAAAAATCTGAAAATATAATATATATATATATATTAAAAACGTGTAGCATTGATTGTGGGAAGGAGGAGAAGACTTTCCTTCCATAGCCATGTTGCCTTTAAGCCTTTTCCAAATGCATCTTCCTTTAATGAACTACTTAGTTTATTAAACTAAGTACTTCACTTAATGAACTACTTTAGTTCATTAATTGTGGCACCTGAAAATAGTATAAACTCAACAAATGTTCGCCATATGATGTAAGCTTTAATGCTTCATGGCTCGTTAGTTTGGCAACACAATATATAAGCTAAATAAGGCAAGTTATCATGCATACATGTACACTTGTGTGTATATATATATCCAACGTTTATATATATATATTTATATTCAATTTCTTTATTTTGAAATCACTCAAACCCTCATATTTCTACAGTTCCTTGGGACTGGAGTAAGTCACATTGACCGAACTAGGATAAATCTTCGTTGTTGTTGTCTTTTTACTTCTTTACTGTTTTCTGCCTATTTTCACTGCAGATTTCACACAACATCACACATCTTGCAAATATATCAAAACATTTTCAAAATTTATGATTTTTGGTGGATTACTTCAGACTTTTAGCTTTCATTTGTAATAAGAATCACTTGATTTGAGCAAAGAAAAGTTAGTCTTTCAATCCTTGCAATATAACTGCTCCATTCTGATTGCAATCTGACTAGTCTTAAAAAAAATTGAATTCTTATTTCATCAATCACAGTTTCAGTTCAGGGCCTTTTGGAAACTTAAACTAGATAGCATAAGGAGCATTTTGACATAAAGATCAAGCTTTTTCGCTGGGTAATCAAAGAGAAACACGTTTGCAAAGTTCAGCGTTATTCTGTCCAATTCTGCCCAGATTGACCATTTGAATCTTTTTATTTGTTTAAAGGGCCAAACGATCTTACTTGTATCTGATTTTTGGATAGAATCTAGTAAAGATACTAAATTCTAGAAAGTTTCATAATTTTTGGAATTGTGTGCATTGTCTTTTAAATTTTTCAAAGACGGGTACTGAATCTGAGGTGGTCTTAGATTCTGTTTTCAAAAGGGATTTTTATTCAAGGATAGTAGTGTGATTTCTGCTAACCACTATTCACCCTCCTCTAGTGGTGTTTACTGCAGGTGTACAATCCAACAATTGGTATTAGAGCAAAGTTAACACCACTTTAAGAAGCAACATTAACACCATTCTAAGAAGACAAGGCTAAGATGCAAGATTTCATTGTAGTCTACTCATCCCAAAACAAAGGTATATAAAATGTCCATTGTTTCTCACAAAGGTGAGTTGGAAGATATGTCTACTCAACGTCCTCATCTTTTCGATGATAATAATTTTGTTCATTGGAAATTTAGGATGAGGATATCCTTAATGGCTATAGGCATCGATTTGTGGTCTATAGTTAAGGATGGGCCATACATTCCAATGAAAGTTGTACAAGTAAACGCTGTAACACAAGAAGTAGAAAAATATAAAAGTGAATGGTCAACCGAAGATAAAAATAAAATGTCCATGAATGCTAAAGCTATGCAATTACTTTTGAATAGACCAACGGCCTCTGAAGCAGGATATGTTTCGAATTGCACTAGTGCACACAACACGTGGAAATTGCTAGAATTAAAACACGAAGGTACTAATGGTTTAAAAGAGTCCAAGATAAACATGCTTATGATTGAGCTTGAGTCCTTCAAAAAGTTGCCGAATGAATCCATAACATCTATGGATTTGAGGATTATAATATCTTCATTGCACGTGAAGCTTTAGGCAAGTCTTTTACCAACAACTAGAAGGTTCAAAACGTAATGCGAAGCCTTCCTACTGAATGGGATCTGAAGGTAACGGCAATAGAAGAGACAAAGTCAATCACAAAGATCAATGAGTTGATAGGCTCACTCTGAGTATACGAAGTAAAATTAAACCAATGAAAATCCGAGTCATCAAAATCATCTGGTAAGTCTATTGCTTTCAAATTAACTGAGTCACATATAAATAATAATAATTAAAGTAATAGCAATAACGAATTAAATGATGATTTACTATTAATTGCTAGAAAACTTAGAAAGTTTTTCAAATGGCCTAATGGGAATGCAAAACGGTCTTCTTCTTTTTCCTCTTGTCAACTTAGGAGAAATAATTCAAGTAAAAATGGTGATAAGTGGTATAATAAAAAATTAAAATGCGACGAATATGGACAAAAAGGACACGTCTCTTACATTTGTCCGACAAAGAAGAAGAAGAAGAAGAATAATAATAATAATAATAATAATAATAATAATAATAACAATAATAATAATAATAATAATAATAAAAAACAAGTCAAAGACAAGGAGGCCTAACGATCCAAGGCAAAGGAGCAAAAGGGAAGAAAAGGCAAACGAGCAATGAAGGCGAGCAAATGGAGCGACTCATCCGACTCAGAATCTGACAATGAAAAGCTCAAGTCTGCTTCTTATCCAACAAGGTAATTTCTTCTTCCGATGTAGATTCTGATAATGAAATGACATTTGATGAAATGTATGAAGAATTTCAAAAGATGCATGCTCACTATAAAAAGGTGTCTAAAGAGAAAAAGAAACCAACTGAAGAAAATGACAAGTTGAAGACGTCCAACTTAGAATTTTTCCATCTGTTAGAATCTTTTAAACAAGAGTCTACTAATATTGTTGTTCTCTTAAGATTAAAATTGAGTCACATAGGAAAAATGAATACACATTGAAAACTGAAAGTAGCATGCTAAAAGCTAAAGTAGATAGTTGTGAAACTGAGATAGAGTAATTTAAATCTTCTAAACTAGACTTAGAAAAAATGCTACAACAATTTAAGTCGGGAACCAATATGTTAGACACACTTATATCCTCACAAAAATATGGAAACGATAAAAAAGGTTTAGGATATAAAGAAGGAAATGCCAAAGTAGACAAAAAGTCTAAATTTGTTTCATCAAATACAAAACAACCTTATACAGCAACTAAACTAGATTTAACTTTGGCTGCTACTCCTTCTTCTACCCATTCTAAGATAAAAAATGCAATGCACCCACAAAAGCAACTAACCAAAACTTTGCATCTAGACAACCTAGAAATTATGCATATATGTATACAATGCGACTAGGCAAAATAGACAACATTCAATTGGTTATAATGCATATAGACATAATTATAGGCAACCTCCTTATAAGGCATATAGAAACACACCTACATCATATAATAAAACTTATAAGATGCCATTTAAAACTCAAAATCATATGCCTTATTTTAGATATCAAAAACAGCCACAATATAATAGATTTAGACCACAATATAATACTTATATGCATACACCTACTTTTAATTGGAATGTTCAAATGTTTTATAATCCTTTGTATTCTACAACTGATGATAATGCGAAATAAATGCCTAAAAGGTACATCCAAGTTTGGATACCCAAAGGGCATACAAACAAGGATGGAGCTCCTAACATTCAACGACCCAAATAAAAGATACCTAAAACTTTGTCTACTGTGTAGGTAAATAATAAAGAAGGCAAACAGGAGACAAAGCCAAAGAATCTAAAACCCAAATGGTTTTTAGACAGCGGATGTTCAAGGCACATGACGGGCAATCCCAAACTTTTCACCAAACTTAAACATGTTGAAAATGGAGGAAAAGTGACATTCGGTGACAACAACCAAGGCAGATGTTGTACCCAACAAGGAACCACCTTATACTTGAGACTTGTCTAAGTGAATTTATGAAAAGTTGTATCTTCAAGTACCATTTATTTAGTTTTATGATTACTTTTTTTAATTAGATTGTGTTAAGGAAAGTATTATATAAAAAATTCAAGCATGAATATTGGACTACGTGAAGTGACCCAATTCACTCCCAAGAGCTTGGGAGATTTCGGCCACAAGGATAAAGAAGGCCTTAGAGGATTTCTTAAGATTCAAGAAGATTAATCTTAAGGACCATCTTTTAAGCGAGCCCAAATAGCAACTAAACAATTTTAGGTAATGGGCAAAATTGTTTCCAACATTCAACCAACTTTCGGCCCTATGAGTCCAAGGGACTCAACAACTCCCTAATTTTTATTCTTGAAGAAAAGGGGAAATAATTAGTAAAAAGACAATTACCTACATGATTTTTATCACTTGGAAAGAGAATTAAGTGTGTTAAGGGCCAATTAATGCCCCAAAACCGCCGGATTGCCTAAATGGCTAACCAAGGAGAATTTTGAATCCTACCATGGTTACTTTATATTAACCACAAGGTTAAAGTAACCCAAGTTAGCCTAAAAGTAACTATGATTGGAATAAAGTAACCCAAGTTAGTCATAAAGTAACCTTGATTAACTAAAATAACCAAGGTTAATTACCTTAACCATACCATGGTAATCCCTTATCCCCCTCTTACCCCCAACGACTAACACCTTAGCCTAATAAGGAAAATTCATTCCAAGAGAACCCTAGAATATTATCTTAATTCCAACCCTCAAAGAACCCACAAAGAGCAAGAAAGTTTTCTCTCTTCTTCCTCCCTAAAGCACACGGCCATAGTGAGCCAAGAAAGGGTTAGGGTCCATCCAAGTTCAAGATTATCCTAGGTAAGCATGTTCTAAACTCTCTAAGAGAATTTCTACATCTTTCATAGAATGAAACTCATAGTGCTACTCTTTCTTGCCTAACACCGTGACCTCTATGGTCACTAGGTTCAAATTTTCAAGCTTTTAAGAGGTGCTAGTCTTAAGAGGTTTGAACACCACTGAAGCTCCATCTTGGTAAGTCCATTTAGCCTCCATTTAGCTACATCTTTCACTTAAGAACATTGACTAAAAATTTTTCTCTTTTTCCTCTCCAAACCCGTGGGGTTCATATGTGAATTTCAAGGTAAGGAAAGGTGTAAGTGTGAGAAAGTCAAGTACACTATAAATACTCATGGATTGTGTGTGAAAGTGTATGTATGAATGTCTAGATGTTGCTAAGTTTCAATCTTAGATATAAAATACTAAGCTTAACGCATGAAGTTTTCGGATTAATGAGTAAGGTGGCTTGCGTCTATGAAATTTTATTTCAAGATGGATTCTTTGCTCTTTTTAAGTATGAATATGATGTAAACCTAAGATGAATGTGATAAAGATCACTTCTTTGACATGTATGGGGGGACGGTTGGATGAAAATGGGGAATAAGTGTAGTTCTTGTGATAAATTGTAACTTGTGGGGGTAAAGGTGTGAACAAGATGTGTGCTTTATGATTTAAGCTTAATATGTTCATTATGGAGATACGATTTAATCCCTTGCTTGCGTATAAATGGACTGTTTTGGGGGTAGGGTATACACCAATTATACCAAGAATGGATTCTAGTATGAACATAATGTGCAAGACCAAAGGAACGATATGTGTATCATCCCAATTGTTTTGATGTGATGTGTAGACGATTTTTATAATGTGTTAGAATCTGCAAAACCATGTGCTAAAGGTGTATTTGATGTTTAGTAAGGTATTTAAGCCAAACAACTCATGTTGGGACATTTTTAGTAAGGAAAATGACAATAATGGGAATTACTGGAACAGGGTAGAATAATGATACATTTTGTAGGATCTGAAAATGGATCTTAGAAGTATGCAATTAAGATAATTTTTAGTATGACGTTAGCTCTATGTATATAGTAATTATGAGAGTTGGAATTTTGGTAAAATAAGTTGTGGTTTGTCCTTAATGGAATTTGTAGTAAAATTGGTCAAGCTGAAATTCACTGGGCTGGACAGAATTTAAGTGGTGTACTAAATGACCCAAAAATGGAATTTAGGAACATGCAACTGAGCTGATTTTTGGTAGAATGCTAGCCCTATGTGTTTTCTAAGTTTGTGAGTTGGAAATTTTGAAAAAGGACTTACGGTTTGGTCACAATAAAATTCGTAGTAAAATTGGTCGTTTTGAAAAAATGAGTAAATGACCCTTGAGTGTTATTATATTACTCCGGAAATTTTATGACATTACTTACAACAGTGGTAAACATATTCATGTAAATTGTTCACCTCCGAATTATTATTTTATTGGGTAATTGCCGGAGTTAAGTTGGTGTCAATAATCTGGAAAACTGGACCGAATTAAGGACTTGATTGTATGGCTTTATCCTTTTGGGGCTTAGACTCACTTGTAAGGTTTGGGCTTATGAGACATCATTTTCGGTATGTCTACAGTATTTTCTAGGTGGTAGCCCAAATTAAATGAGACTAAATGGGCTTAAAATAAAAGTAAAAGAAAGGACACTGCTGCTGAAATTCAGCAGTACCCTGTTTCGTAATTAAATAAATTAAGTGTCTTACACGACTCGTATCGTTACGAAAATTATATTACGAATAGAAAAGACATTCTTATGCGTATGTATGACAAGAACTCATGATGATGGGCCTAAAGCACAAGGTTTTGAGGCTGTGCATATGGAACGATAATTCTGGAAATTTTTCTAGCCTAAAGAATAAGTTGTACTTGTTTGTATGTAACGCATCGTGTCACGAATTGCATGGTACATGTCATACATTGCATCATCGTCACTTACATGATTTATGGAACGGGTTTTATGAGAAAGAATGATGAAAAAGCATTTTTAAAGAAAAGGTTCCCTTTTTTTAAAAGAACGCTTTCTACCGGTACCGTGTGTTTTCTGGCAAGTAGGACCCGCTCCAGATCCGGAGTTAATTGATCTGATGGTATTGACCGTTCAGGCTCGGAGAGAATAGACATGATTATGATGTTATTGACCGTACAGGCCCGGAGAGAATAGACCTGGTAATTATGATTGATGACGTGACCGCTCCGAATCCGGGAATAATAGATTCGAAGAGAAGAAAGTGACCACCTCAGATAAAGGAGAATAGATCTGAACACTCTTTAATTTTATCATGATGCATCACACGTACATACTCATGCATATTGCATTTAATGAGTCGTCGAATATGGGTACATGATACTTAGACTAAGTTGTTATGAATTGGTAGCTCTTAAGTTACGATCTTTATTGAGTAATGATCTTTTGATCAGTTATGAGCTTTTATAAGTTGTGATCTTCTATATGTTAAGAGCTGGTTATTTATGGGTTTTGGATGGAAGTACAAGTATGTTTCTAAACCGAATTTTTGAAGTTCGGTTCTTGTATGTACTTTCCATTCAATTCACGATTATTTTTAGTTTATGCTGGTGACATTGTCACTCACCCCTTATTTTTCCTTCCAGAACCCGCAGGAAATAGAGTGGAATGGATCGAAGATGAACCTAGGGTTCCTTACCCGTAGGAGCGCGAGAAGTGGACGACTTAAGAGATTTGACAAGAGGGTTATGATTGATTACCTTTTTATGAATTGATGATGGAAACATTTATTTTAGGGATTTTTGTACTTTATGATCATGTTGTAAGACTAATGATGGTTGACTAGAAGTTTTTATTTTTTAAAATTTTTATTCTGTCTCGGTTTCGCTTACTTGCTGACGTGTAAGCATGAAAGTCCACATATTTTATTCTGGACTACAACATGTTATGGATCGAAGCCTGGTACTCTCCATAGTGAAGTACGGCGGGTGCACCGTATCCGGCTAGGCAGGGGTGCGGGGTGCTACAACAGGGTTGTTGGAAAAGGACAATCGGGGACCCTAACACAATTCAAATACGGAATTTGTTGTTAGTAAGTAATCTTTCTTATAGTTTATTAAGTATTTTGCAACTTATAGATTCTGGTTAACTTGTTTCTTTTTTTCCTAATTGTTGGGATGTAATGAATGAAAATGGAGAAATTATGTTAAAAGGAAATAGGGATGGTATTATTTATACATTGTCAATAAATAACATGTTTGATGCGAGGATTAAGTGTTTAGTATCGCATGACTTAGATGTGATCTTATGGCATAGACGACTAGGTCATATAGGAGTTTCAACCATTGAAAAATTGTCTAAGAAGAATATAATTACAGGAATGCCTAAGTGAGACTTAGATAATTTTCAAATGTATGAAACATGTATTAAAGGAAAACACATAAAAGAAACAATGAAACCAAAACATGAAGTGAGTACTAGTCATGTACTAGAAATGCTTCACTTAAACTTATTTGGTCCAAGTAAGACAAGAAGTCTAGGTGGACACTACTATGTGTGTGTCATAGTAGATTATTGTAGGACCTATAAGGCACCACTAGAAGGGGAGGGGTTGAATAGTGGGTGCAGAAAATTTGGTCTTTAAAATATTTTGACCCAAAAACCCAACTTTTGAAAACGGTTTCTGTTTTCAGATCCTGATTTGAAATGTTTAAAAGGCTGGGTTACAGACCTTCCAAAATTCTGAAATTTGGAGAGATTCTACTCTCAAATATTCTGAGTATCTCATAAAAATTTCAGATCAAAATTCAACTTCTAACCTTTGAAAATTCGTTTGTGGTCAGATTGCACAAATCTGCCAGAAATAGTATTTCGATTTGAAAATTTTATTCCGATTAATTTGTAACTCCAAATGCTCTGAAAATTTAATGACAAACCCATTAAGATATGTATTTTAATGGGTTGAAACAATTTTTAAAAATTCCTTTGGGAAGTATGTCAAATACCTTTAAGTTCTCAACCTTTGCAAGTCTGAAAATCAGATTACACTAGTCTCAGAACTATTAGCATTTGATTGACTTATACTTGTCCAAATGGGTTGAAACTAGCGCCAAATGAAACTACAATTTTTGAAATTCATTTGCTATTTTTAAGATTGCGACGAAATGGATGAAGAATGCTGGAAACTGAAATTATTGTGCAGTAAAGTAAAGAACACAAAGGATTTTATACTTGTTCGGTTAAATACCCCTACTCCAGTCTTCGAGGACACCTTCCTCGGTAATCATTAAACAAAATTAACACCTTACCACAAGGGTTTCTAGAGATACACACCAACTCCACCATAAAAAAACGATACAAGCAATCACAACGATCACAAACACCACCACCGAACGGATGAAGGTTTGACCACACCTTGATCAACCTTTTACAACAATGATGCGTGTATGGTGGTATGAACAAAGTTTATTAAATATGTTTGAATATAAGTACAATAGGCTTGGGAGAAAAAGGAGAAGAAAGAAATGTAGAAGAAGAGAGTAGAGAGGCTTTTTACACTTGTGAGATTATGAGAGTTGTCTTGTCTTGGTTTGCTCTCCTTCTCTACCTTTTTATTTCTTCTTGGCTGCCCGCTAGGGCTTTTCTTGACCTTGGGAATTCTCTTTTATGTCCTTAGAAGAATGCCTTGTGTAGATGTGACACCATCCTGCTTACTTAGCACAACTTGATTGGATGAATGTCTTGACCTTGCTTACTTGGCACTTCATGTTTTGTCCAACGTTGTCACCATTTAGTAGCTTTAAAATCTGAGATTAATATCTAAAGCATGTGACAAACAAGGTTTAAAACATTTCCAAATACTCAACAATTAATCCCTACAAATTTGGAAGCAAATTTGTCACCATTCAAGACCAAAAAATCGGCCACCATATTGTGTTACATGCTGAATTTTCAGCATGTGTTACATTTGCGACAAAGTTTGAATTGTTACCTTGTGTAGCTCTCTCCATTATGTCACTAACCATGTGTGACTAATTCTCCACCAATTTAGATGCCAACTAAGCTCCACATAAGCTCCACCAAGCTGCAGTAGGCGTGTGATATGGTCAACAACATGTGCTGAATTTCATTTTTGTAAACTTTGTAAAATAGTGCACAATAATTTACACATATGGAATATTCCAATCAACTCTAATTTGAATATTTTAGTACAAATTAACATGCCTTGGATATGTAAAAAGTGTCTAGTTACATGTTACATGTCATGCCAAAAACGTTCCATGTGTTGTGTTCGTAGAAAACCGAATTTTCGACTTTTGTGGATTACGCGATTTTACTCTGATTAAATTCAAACTTTTTACACATGTTATATATATTATGTCACGCATAATATAAATAAAATAAATTAAATATTCAGCTCATAAGGCTGTTTGAAATGGCGCCCACATGTGACAAAAAATTGAACTTGAAATCTCCACAATTTGCCTTTAATTGTGGGTGATTTGTGTGTGCCAACATGGAATGATTTCATGACTGAGTATACCATGTTAACCACGAAATTTGTGGCCATTTTTGAAGCATATGGGCTTGCCATCTATGTATGTCAACTACGTGACACGTTGGCGAAGTTACAGTAGTCACCCTATACGACAATTTTCGGTCTATAACTTTGTAATGTGTCGTAATAATTTTGTCATCACCATGACTTATATCATATGATATAAGACCTGAATGTACTCATAAATATGAGGTAAGTACAGTGCTGTGACGTTGACGTACATTTGTAATATATGTAACATGTCGGTAGTACATCGGAATATATGTGTATTGTGTCTTTTTATTAAAAAATCAGAATATATATATAATATAGAAAAAAGTTATGAAAGAGATAGAGAGGAGAATTTTCATGTTTCAATTTGTTGCCATCATGCCTTCTCCAAATATATCTCCACTTGATGGACTACTTAGTTCATTTAACTAAGTACTTCACTTAATGAACTAGTTTAGTTCATTAATCGTGGCACCTGAAAATAGTTCGAACGCAACAAATTTTTGCCATTTGATGTAAGCTTTAAAGTTTCATGGATTGTTAGTACGGAAACATTGTATTTCTTAAAACACGTAGTATATAAGGCAAGTTTATCACAAGAACGTGTCAAGTAATAAAATTTGTCATGCATTTCTTAAAACACGTAGTATTTAAATCGTGTATTCGTAAATTACTCAAACTCTTTATCTCAACAATCTTCCCCTTTTGATGATTTACGAAATTATCTTCGTTCATGATTTAAATATGACCGCTCCCCCTTCAATCGAGCACAAATTCAAATTTTTAATTTTTAATTGTCTCCCCCTTGAATTTTACAATCATGCTCTTTCTCCCCTTAAATCACCCTCTCTCCCTTAAATTATGTACTTTCTCTCACCTTTTATTTTATAAATAGTATCAAATGTGCATGTAAGAAAAAAAACTAGTATATCAACAAAACTCATGCATTTCCATTGTAACCATTGTATATTTATCATCTTTGATAAGTTCTTGTGTTGGTGTGCATGGTGCGTGATCTAGATGCATTTTTGTTGAATGAATTTCATGTATGCATTAATGGTTTCTTTTCATATGTATATGACACATAATTATATCTCGTATGATATGAAGAAGAAGCATGATGAGATGAAGGGAAAGGGGGTCTAGGCGTCTTCTTAGGCGCCATATATATCTTGGGTGCATCTATTTTCTTAGAAGGAATGAATTTGGTTGGTTTATTTAACGTCTCGTTTTTCTAAACATATCCTAATATGGTTTTATCACTATCATGTTTTTGTGATGAAATGATGCGATCTAGTATGTTTGTTCCCGTGTCAAATTGTTTCACTATTTTCTCTAAATCTGTATTCCTTGATTTCAAATATGAAATCTCGGATTTCATTTTAGTATTTTGTGTCGTTAATGATGAGATCTCTAATTTTAATGCATTGATTATGCAAGATGACTCTTCTTTTGAATCGTTTAATTGAGCAACAAGGTTTGTGTTAGATGATTCTAACAACTTCTTGTCTTCAATTAATCATTTCTTTTCTTTTGCAAGAGTCTTAGAAAACTTATGCAACTCAAGAAATTGACAGAATAAATCATCATAAGAAGGCTCAATAAGAATCAGAGTCAGAAGATACCTCATTTGATGCCTTAGATGTAAAGTATATTTGTGCCGCTTGTTCTTCGGTATCATCAGTCTCCGAGTCAGATGAATCACTCCAAGTAGAGGCTTTGAAGGCTCTTCTCCTATGTTTAGGTTTTGAGACGAGTCTAGTTTTGTTCCAGTCGTTATCATGGTTTTTGTTCGTTTGTTTGTCCTTGGTCGGGCAATCATATGACAAGTGTCCAAGTTTCCCACATTCCTAACATTTTATTTCCTCATTATTTTTATTTCTATGGTTCTTAGATGAAGTAGGATTGTGTTTGTTTTTAATCAATTTTCTCATGATCTTTCTTAATCTTTTAGCCAATGTGATTAAATCTTCATTATCGGAATCTGTGTCACTATCATCTACGCGACCATAACAGGTGGAGACGTATTCATTTGATTTAGACGCTATAGTCTTATCATGTTTAGAAGTAGATTCAGAATTTCTTAAAATAAGTTTGTATTCATATACCTTTAGAGATCCGATTAGTTCTTCCATTTTTATTGATCTCGTTTCTTTATTCTCCTCAATTTCCATGACTTTACGGTCCCATTTGGATGGGAGACTTCTTAGTACCTTTTGGACCTTTTCTTGTGTAGAAAAAGCTTTGCCAAGAGACTCAAGAGAATTATAGATGTTAGTCAATCGTAAATCCATATCAACAATAGATTCATTTAGCAATAATTTGAAAGACTCAAGAGTGGACATAAGCATATTTATTTTAGACTCCTTAACTTGGCTAGTCTCTTCATGTTTCATCTCAAGAATTCTCCACATCTCTTGGGCACTAGAGCAATTAGACACGTGACTTGATTCACTTTTACTTAGCTCGTTTAAAAGTAGTTGCATGACTCTAGCATTCATACTTAATCTATTTTTGTCATCACTAGTGTATTCTTGTTTCGGTTTCATGACTTCTAGTGTGAAACCATCAACAGTAGATAACTTAGATGGAACTAAAGGACCATCTTCTATAATTGGCCACAAATGGCCATAAAGAAAAGTTTCATTCTAAGTTTCTATTGTATAAAAGACTCACCATCAAAAAGAGGAGGCCTTACGGTTGACATTACTTCTTGCTCGGTTTTGTAGCTAGTGGTTGTCATCTCACTAAGATCGTTGGATCTCCGTGTCGTGAGTGTGCCTGTGCTCTGGTACCACTTGTAGTACCTGTAAGGCACCACTAGAAGGGAGGGTTGAATAGTGGGTGCGGAAAATTTGGTTTTTAAAGTATTTTGACCCAAAACCCAACTTTTGAAAGAAGTTTCTGTTTTCAGATCCTGATTTGAAATGTTTGAAAGACTAGGTTACAGACCTTCAAAAATTCTGAAATTTGAAAGATTCTACTCTCTGATGTTCTGACTATTCCCTAAAAATTTCAGATTACAATTCAACCTCTAACCCTTTGAAAATACGTTTGATGTCAGATTCCGCGAATCTGCTAGAAACAGTACTTCGATTTGAAAATTTTATTCCAATTAATTCGTAACTCCAAATGGTCTCAAAATTTAATGACAAACCCCCTAAGATATTTATTTTAATGGGCTGTAACAGTTTTGAAAAATTCTTTTGGGAAGCATGTCAGATAGGTTTAAGTTCTAAACCTTTGCAAGTCTTAAAATCAGATTGCACTGTCTCAGAACTATCAACGTTTGGTCCACTTATACTTGTTCAAATGGGATGATACTTACGTCAAATGAAACTTAAGAGGTGTGGCTACATTTTTGCTAAATGTTACAATTTTTGAAATTCTTTTGCTATTTTTAAGATTGCAACAAAATGGATGCATAATGCTAGAAACTGAAATTACTGTGCAGTAAGGTAAGGAACACAAAGAATTTATACTGGTTCAGTTAAATCAACCTACTCCAGTCTTTGAGGACACCTTCCTCGATTATCACTAAACAAAATTAACACCTTACCACAAGGGTTGCTAGAGTTACACACCAACTCTACCCTTAAACAAACGATACAAGCAATCACAACGATCACGAACACCACCACCGAACGTATGAAGGTTTGATCACACCTTGATCAACCTTTTACAACAATGATGCGTGTATGGTGGTATGAAAAAAGCCTATTCAATATTTTAGAATATAGGTACAATAGTCTTGAGAGAAGAAGGAGAAGAAAGAAATGTAGAAGAAGAGAGTACAGAGTCTTTTTGCACTTGGGTGATTATGAGAGTTGTCTTGTCTTGGTTTTCTCTCTTCTCTACCTTTTTATTTGGTCTTGGCCGCCCCCTAGGGATTTTATTCACCTTGAGAATTCTCTTTTATGTCCTTGCAAGAATTCCTTGTGTAGATGTGACACCATCTTGCTTACTTGGCACAACTTGATTGGATGAATGTCTTGGCCTTGCTTACTTGACACTTCATGATATGTCCAACGTTGTCACCATTTAGTAGCTTTAAAATCTGAGATTAATATCTAAAACATGTGACAAATAAGGTTTAAAAAATTTCCAAATTCTCAACAATTAATCCCTACAAATTTGGAAGCAAATTTGTCACCATTCAAGACCAAAAAATCCGCCACCATATTGTCTTACATGCTGAATTTTCAGCATGTGTTACATTTGCTACAAAGTTTGAATTGTTACCTTGTGTAGCTCTCTCCATTATGTCACTAACCATGTGTGACTTATTATCCACCAATTTAGATGCCAACTAAGCTCCACATAAGCTCCACAATCTGCAGTAGGCGTGTGATATTGTCTCCAACATGTGCTGAATTTCATTTTTGTAAACCTTGTAAAATAGTGCACAATAATTATACACATATGGTATATTCCAATCAGCCCTAATTTAAATATTCTATTACACTTTAATATGCCTTGAATATGTAAAAAGTGTCTAGCTACATGTTACATGTCATGCCAAAAACGTTCCATGTGTTGTATTCGTAGAAAAATGAATTTTCGACTTTTGTCGATTACGCGATTTTTCTCCGATTAAATTCAAAATTTTTGCAAATGTTATATATATTATGTCACATATAATATAAATAAAATAAATTAAATATTCAGCTCATAAGGCTGTTTGAAACGGCGCACACATGTGACGAAAAACTGAATTTGAAATCTCCTCAATTTGCCCTTAATTGAGGGTGATTTGTGTGTTGTAACCTAATAAAGGAATCCTTTTTGTACCTAAGATTTGTGTTATTGAACATGTGACAGTATACTCTTGTAACTATAATTGATTAAGTCAATGATCATTATTATAAAGTACTATGTGCATTGTAGGGAAAGGACCCAATTTCCCCATGGCCTTATAAGGTTTCGGCCTACGAAAGGCTAAAAATTTTCTTAAATCACTATTTAAGAAATAAACAAATGAAATGGATATGTATTTTTGACAAAGATAAAGAAAAAGTAGCTAAAATTTACTAAGGCTTGGTTGGAGTCATTAAAGACCCAAACCGCTGGCTGATTTAAGGGGAGGGGGAGGTTAATTAAGGAGGATTATTTTACTAGAGTTAATGAGCCTTAACCAAAGTTCAACTAACTATAATTAACTAAAAGTAACTAAGGTTAGTTAAAAGTAACTATGGTTAGCATAAAGTAACCAGTAGTAAAGTAACCTTTGTTAACTAAAAAGTAACCAAGGTTAGAAATTTAATTTGAGTAACTAAGGTTAGTTCCTTAACCTTACTATAGTGAAAAACCTCACCCCACCCTTTTACCCCAACGGTTACAACATAGTAGCCAAGAGAAAGTTCCCTCCAAAGAAAACAATCTCCATCTCACAACATTCAAACAAGAAACACTCCTCTCTTCCTTCATCCATAAACCACACGGTCAAAGGGCATACCAAGGAGGCTAAGATTCATACAAGTTCAAGAAGAAATAGGTAAGTGCATCCTCAACCATTCAAGGAAAACTCTTATATTTTATCTAGTTTAAAGACTTACTCTTCTCTTTTGCCCTAAACAGTGACCTTCAATGGTCACTAGGCTCAAGAATCTCAAACCTTCAAGGACCTTAGCTTAGAGAAGCTTGGATACCACTCAAGTTCCTTTTGGTAAGTCATTTAGCTTTTCTTTTCTAAGTGAATATTTAGTTAAAGGTGTAAGCTAATCTTACTCCTTTTTTCTCTTCACCATAAGAAGGGAGAAAGATTTCAACTTTCCCTACTCCTTTCCAAGAAGAGTAAGCAAAAAGGCAAGTACACTATACTCTTTGTGGCTTGAATGTGAAAGTGTGTGCATGAATGGCTAGATATACTTAAGATCTAATATTAGTTGTACTATGCTAAGTTTTGATGCTCAAACATTCGGCCTAGGGCCATTTGGGGTGTAGGCGTGAGATCTTCTTCCAAAGATGTAATCTTTGTGGATTATATGTATTATTATGTTTTAATCTATGTTGGACATGTTAAAGATCTTCTCTTTTCCATGATGGGGCTCACGGTGAAAAGGGGTGAAGGAAATAAGTGTAGTTTTGCATGTGAATGACAACTTAGTGGTAAAATGGAGACAAGGTTTTACTCTTGTTGTGTGTTACTTAGCATGTTCTTGGATACACCATTTTGTCTTGCATGCAGCAAAAAAGGGGCTGTTGGTGAAGGGTGTGTGTGCACTCAAAATCGTTGTTAAGCGTTGTAATAGTAGGAATGTTGTATGTTAGCCAAAGAATGATGTATAGGGGTGTATAAACTGGTTTGTAAAGGATTTTCATGTGGTGTTTTTAACATGTTAAACCTGTAAATTTCGTATAAAAAAAGTAAGTTGATGCTTATTTAAGTGTTTGTGACAAAAATGTAAGTTAAGGACACTTAGGAAGGAAATATGACAACTAGGAAAATTTACTGGAACTGGACAGAAATTTGGGCTATTTTGTGAGACCTAAAAAGGATCCTTAAGAACTTTCAATTCAGTTGATTTTGGGTATGCCATTAGTTTTATGTGTACATTAGATGTGAGAGTTTGAATTTCATTAAAAGGAGCTACGGTTTATTTTTAATAAATTTCCTAGTAAGGTTAGTCTTGCTGAAAATGCTGTACTGGACAGAATTTAAGTAACTTGTTAAGTAGCATAGAAATAGACCTTAGAGGTATACAAATTAACTAATTTTCGGTGTGAAACTAACCCTACAAATGAAGAAAAGGTGAGAGTTGGAATTTCGATAAAATGGGTTACGGCTTATTTTTAATGAATTTTCTAGTAAAAGGGGGTAAGGTTGAAACTCGCTGGGCTGACAGAATTTGTGTGGCATGTTGCATAATCTGAAATTGGACCTTAGAAAAATGCATTTGGGCCAAATTTTGGTAAGATGCTATTCCATCAAGTTTATTAAGCTGGAGAGTTGGAAATACCGAAAAAGGACTAATGGATTGGTCACCATAAATTTTATAGTGAAATTGGTCATTCCAGAATTCAGCTTGTACCCGCTTTATGAAAAAGAACAAATGATTCCATTATCATTATCATAATTCCATAAAACTTGCATGGCAATCACTTACGACATAAATGAAGGAGTACATGCAAACCACTTGGTCTAAAATGATTATTTTAATAGGAAATCACTAAGGAGAAGTTGACGCCACTAAGCTGGAAATTTTCCAGCATAGCGACGAGATGTACCTATTCGTTTATGTAACGCCTTATGCCATGGTTTGCATACTACATGTCATGCATTGCATCATCGTCACATACATGATTTACGGCATGATTTTATGTGAAAGAAAGATGAAAAGCGTTTTCAAAAAGATGACTTTTTGTTTTTAAAAGAACGCTTCCCCACCGGTACCGTGTGTGAGTATGAACTTGGCCAGTAAGAACCCGCTCAGATCCGGGTTAAGTGATCTGACAGTATGACCGTTCAGGCCCAGAGATAATAGGCCTGATGATGACCGTTCGGGCCCGAAAAGAATAGACCCGACAAGAAGATGACGTTACCGTTCCGAATCCGGGAATAATAGATTCGAAGGGGAGACGTTACCGCCTCAGATCCGGGAAGATAGATCTGAACACTCTATTGTTTTACGACGATGATGATTTGAAAGAAAAGCATGAAAAGATTATATTCTCATTTTCATCTTGATGCATCACACGTACATATGCATGCATGTTACATTCATTCATACATCATGTAGTGACACATGATATTTAAGTTGTGATGACCTCGTAGACCGTAAGTATGACGTCCCTAAGTGATAATTCTTGTTATGTTATTAATTGATGCGAGTTACAATCTTTTACTGTTATATTCTGTATTAAGTGATGATTTTATTTAAGTTATGATCTTGCTACATTAAGTGGTGATCCCTATCGAGTATTGAACGGAAGACAGGTATGCTTCTAAACCAAAAGTTTTGGGGTTCGGTTCTTGTATGCACTTTCCGTTTAATTCTCAATCATTATAGTATACTTGCTGGTAACGTTGTCACTCACTCTCTATTTTTCCTCCCAGTGGTTGCAGGGGATAAAGTAGAGTGGATTGAGGACGAACCTAGGGTTCCCTACACGTGAGAACAGTGAAGGATGGACAGATTTAGGATTCCAGACTTGCCAGCTCTAAGGGATGACTGAATTATGTACTTGAGATGGAAAACAATTGCTTTTGTCACTTTGTGTACATTTGATCTGGGTTGTAAACTTTGAATGGTGGTGAGGATGTTTTTAATTTGAAGTTTTAAATTCTGTCACGGTTTCGCTTACTTATTTACGTGTAAGCGCTAAAATCCATGCATTTATATCATGGATCGACACGTATGGAGGACGCCTAGTACTCTCCTTAGTGAAGTACGACGAAGCACCAACTTCAGCAGGGCCGGGGTGCGGGGCGCCACATTTCGTGTGCCAATATGGAATGATTTCATGACTGAGTATACCATATTAACCACGAAATGTGTGGCTGTTTTTGAAGTATATGGACTGGCCATCTATATATGGCAAGTATGTGACACGTTGGCGAAGTTTCGGTAGTCACCCGATACGATAATTTTCGGTTTATAACCTTGTAACATGTCGTAATAATTTTGTCATCACCATGACTTATATCATATGATATAAGACCTGAATGTACTCATAAATATGAGGTAAGTATAGTAGTTTGACATTGACGTATGTTTGTAATATATGTAACGTGTCGGTAGTACATCGGAATATATGTATATTGTGTAACTTTATTAAAAAATCTGAATATATATATATATAATATATATAAAAAACGTGTGAATGAGATGGAGAGAAGACTTTCCATGTTTCAATTTGTTGCCATCATGCCTCCTCCAAATATATCTCCGTTTAATGAACTACTTAGTTCATTTAACTAAGTACTTCACTTAATGAACTAGTTTAGTTTATTAATGGTGGCACCTAAAAATAGTTCAAACACAACAAATATTTGCCATTTGATGTAAGCTTTAAAGCTTCATGGCTTGTTAGTATGGCAACATCATATATAAAGTATATAAGGCAAGTTATCACAAGAACGTGTCAAGTAATAAATTTGTCATGCATTTCTTAAAACACGTAGTATTTAAATCATGTATTCGTAAATCACTCAAACTCTTTTTCTCAACAATGATTACTTACGATACACATGAACATTTTTTTAACACACAAAGACGATGCTCCATTGGCAATCGAAAATCTTATTAAGCAACTTGAAAATCTTTACAAAGAAAATGTTAAAAGAATTAGGAGTGATAGAGGTGGAGAATTTCAAAACAAAGATGTAAGTAAGTTTTGTGAATTACATGGAATTAAACATGAATTCTCACCATCTAGAACACCACAACTCAGTGGAGTTGTTGACCGTAAAAATAGAACAATTCAAGAAATTGCTAGGACAATATTATGTGAAAATAAAGTACCAAAATTCTTATGGGAAGCTGTGAGTTATGCATGTTATATTATAAATAGTCTTTCAGTTAGAAAGTAGTTAAACAAAACCCCTATGAATTATTAAGTAGTAGACAACCTAAGATATATTATCTTAGAGTTTTGGTTGTAAATGTTTCGTACTTAGTACTAATGATAATCTAGATAAGTTTGAACAAAAGTCCAATGAATGCATATTTGTTGGTTATTCAACTAATTCAAGAGCATATAGGTGTTATAATCTTGTATTTAGAAAAATAATTGAGTCTATACATGTGAGCTTTAACGAGAATGCATATCTTGAAACGATTGATAAAACTCAACATAAACAAGAAAATAATGTTGAAAATATGTTTGACGATGATGATATATTACTTGAGCCTGTTCATGATCATCTAAAACCAACTCCCCCTGAACAAGACATGCATAAACCCTTAGGTGAAGTAAATCATGAAATTTTGCAACTAGAAGATACTAATCTATTTTTCAAAATGTTCTGATTGTATATGATAATGTTCACACAAATGAAACATTTCAACAAGATGAAGGTGAACCTAGTCAACCTCAGAATTGGTGGTACATAAAAGATAAACATAACACCCTAAGGAACTTATTAATAGGGATCCAAGTGTTGGGGTTAGAACACGTAAAAACATAAGTCAGGCAAACGGCATGTCCTAATATGACACGTAGAACCTAAGAACGTTAAGAAAGCCTTAGGTGATATATCATGGATAGATGCCATGCATGAGGAGTTAAACAAATTTACCCAAAACAACATACGGGATTTAGTTCCTAAACCCGAAAATAAATCTATAATAGAAACAAAATGGGTATTGAGAAATAAAATGAATGAAAAAGGAAACATTACAAGAAATAAGACTAGTCTAGTCGCACATAGTTATAATCAACAAGAAGGAATCGATTATGAAAAAACTTTTGCACCTGTTGCACGACTAGAAGCCATTAGATTGTTGCTTGCTATTGCAAGTCTAAGCAACATTAAACTCTTCCAAATGGATGTCAAGGGTGCCTTCTTGAATGGGAACATCCAAGAAGAGATATTTTTCAAACAACCCCCTAGATTCGAAGATCCAAAGAATCCTAACCATGTATACAAGCTTAAGAAAGCTATATATGGTTTGAAACAAGCTCCAATATCTTGGTATGATAGATTTGAAAACTTTCTTATTGCAAATAATTATCAAAAGGGGACCATAGACAACACACTATTTCTAAGAAGAAAAGACAATGACTTGTTAATAGTTCAAATCTATGTTGATGACATCATCTTTGGTTCAACTGACCCTACCCTAGTAAAAGAATTTGAAGAGTGTATGAAGTCTGAATTTGAAATGTCAATGCTAGGAGAATTAAACTATTTCTTAGGGCTACAAATCAAACAAAAATCTCAAGGAATTCACATTAGCCAACTTAAGTATGTTAATGATATAATTAAGAAGTTTGGATTTGAAGAGTTGAAACCAACGCCTACCCCCATGAGTGTTAGCACCGAACTAGACAAGGATGAAAATGGAAAATCTTTTGATGACACACTATATAGGTCTATGATTGGATCTATGTTGTATTTAAATGCGTCAAGACCTGGTATAATGTTTAGCGTGTATATGTGAGCTAGGTTTCAGTCTTGTCCAAAGGTGTCTCATTATAATGCGGTGAAAAAGATTTTTAGATATATCACACCTTATTTAGGGCTTTGGTATGGTAGAAACTCTAAGTTGGAATTATATGCTTATAGTGACGCAGATTATGGTGGTTGCAACATAGATAGAAAATCCGCTAGCGGTACATGCCAATTCATACGAACCAACTTAATCTCTTAGTTTCCCAAGAAACAAGCTAGTGTAGCTCTTTCTACCACTAAACCCGAGTATATAGCCTTAAGCTTATACACTACCCAAATACTTTGGCTTAAACAACAACTTATTGATTTAGGCATTATAATGAATAAGATTCTAATTTTCTGCGATAGCACGAGTGCGATCAATCTTTCTTGGAATCCGGTACTTCATTTGAAGGCAAAACACATTGAAGTTAAATACCATTTCCTTAGAGACCATGTAAAAAATGAGGATATAGTCATAAACCATGTAAGAACTGATCATCAAATAGCTGACATCTTCACCAAACCCCTAAGTCAAGCTATTTTTGAAACTTTACAAGACAAGTTAGGTTTGATGACTTATGATACTATATCATCTTTTGCATGATTTGGAAAATAATGGGGGAGAATAAGAACATGATTTTAGATTTTAAGTCATGATTTTATGTTTGAATAGTTGAATTTCAATTGGTTTAATTGGTATTTAATTGGTATAAGCTTCAATTGGTGTTAACTTGTCTTGGAGCATTGGTTAAGGGGGAGAGTATAAGTTGAGGGGGGGCACATATGTTAATCTAAAAAGAATTTGAAAACGATTGGTATAGAATTGGTGAGTTTGGTCAAAAGCAATTTTCAATTGGTATAAAACATTGGTTTATAGCTGATAAATATGTTTTAAACAATTGGTAAAAAGTTGTGACATTAAAATCATATAGGGTTATGTTTGGATAATTTTCAAAGTCATGATTTTAAGTGTTGAATACTTAAGAATGTCACACATAATGTTATAAATGATAAAAAGTTGAATAAGTGAAGAAAATAACAAATATCTCTAAGGCTAATGTACTTCGATCGATCGATGTGTACATCGATCCCTCACATCGATCGATCCATGTAAGACAGAGAAAAACGAAGACCTTATTATGAGACATTGATCTCTAAACCTGAGGCACATCGATCTTTACATTGATCGATTGATGCAGGTCAGAGACAAATTCTAATCCTTACTGTGAGGCATCGGTCTCTCAAGCAACGGTACTTCGATCGATCGATGTCTAGGGCTTTTAGAGAATTTTTCTAAAATATGATAAAATAGTTGTTTTCATTTGCATATGCTTCATACATGTTTATTATGTTTTTATTATGTGATTTTTTTGAATATTATGCTTTGTGACTAACATGCCCGGGAAGTTTTTACAACTTACCAAAAAGGGGCAAAATTTACATTTTGAGTTTTTGTAGGTAGTTGACATGGTGAATATGATTCAATGACCTATTTGCATGTTATATATTATCACAAAGGTGTTTGTATATTTATTTCTGACCATCGGGGTCATTTTTGGTGTTTTTTCTCACAAAGCACATTTTGGTCATTTACCCTCCAAGGGTAGTTTCGTCATTTTATTTGATGATATTATCGACATCGGCGGTGTATGATGACAGTTTTCATTTCACACTTTATTTTCTTCTTGAAAAATCTCGTGAATATATTATTGGAGATTACTAATCATTATTTTGCAGAGAATTTGAAGGTGTTCTTGATACAAAAGTCACCACAACATATAAGGAGAAAATGTTGGAATTTGTATGTTATATGTGGAGATAATCTTGTCAACCCTTATGTATTATTTTCTCTTCAAAAATTCTGATGTTGTACACATTTTATAGCCTCATGGTGTATTCATTTTATGATTTGATGCCATGTCGATTAACCAAAAACAAGCAGTTGGCAAAGTTGCAAACTTGGAAATTCTTATCTTCAAACCAACTTTCAGCAATCACATGTCCTATGTTCATGCCAAGAAGTTGAGGGAATATGCTATCTTATTCTTGGTTATTATCTTCACTATTCTATGTTATTTTTGGAAGACAAAAATAGGCCAAAGTGAAACTCCAAGGTGGACCAATCATTCTTCTCCATGTTACCAAGTGTACAAGGTGATTATGTGGTCAACCAAGATGTGAAGACAACTAAGACTTGACGATGAAGGCTTTGAAACATTGGAGGTCTTATCTTCAAGGCATATTTCACACTATAAATAGGACTGCAAATGTGAAGAAGAAAAACACACAACTTTGAAGCAAACTTGAAGATCATTCTTGCTCTTCTTTTTCTTGACTCATTCTTTGTGTAGCTAAGGTGTTTCATTTCATGTTGTTGGTTAGATACATTATACACGCCTCTCTTGGTGTTTTTGTAAGATTGGTTAGCCAAGTTTATAAGGCTGTACCAATAGGTAGTAGGGGTATTGCAACCTTAGTTGCATAGAGGTGATCATCCAAGTCTCGAATACGGTTAGTGTTTAACCCAAGGATCAAGCTTAGCTCTTGCTGTATTTGTGTTCATTCCATAGTAAAATCCAAGGAAAGGTTTTCCTTGGGACTAGAGTAGGTCACATTGACCAAACCAAGACAAATATTCGGTGTTCTTGTCTTTTTTACTTATTTACAGACTTCATACAACTTCACACGTCTTGAAAAAATAGCAAAATATTTTTAAAATTCATGATTTTTTGTGGAGTTATGCTCAGACTTTTAGCTTTCATTTTCAACAAGAATCACTTGATTTGAGCAAAGGAAAATTAGTGTTTCATTCGTTGCAAGATAACTGCTCCATTCTGACTGCAATCTGACCAGTCTCAAAGAAACTTGAATTCTGATTTCATCAAGCACAGTTTAAGGCCAAGTCCTTTTGAAAACTTAAATATACATATAAGGAGCATTTTGACATAAAGATCAACCTTTTTGGCTGGGTAATCAAAGAGAAACACGTTTGCAAAGTTCAGTACTATTCTGTCCAATTGTGTCCAGATTGACCATCTGAGTCTTTTTATTTATTTCGAGGTTCAAACAATCATCTTGTTATCTGATTTTTCGACATATATCTAGGAAAGATATTGAAGTTAATTCTGGAAGGTTTCATAATATTTGGAGTTGTGTACACTGACTTTTGAGTTTTCAAAAACGGGTATTGAATCTGAGGTGGTCTCAGATTTTGTTTTCAAAGAGGTTTTTTTTCAGGGGTAGTTGTGTAATTTTTGTTGACCACTATTCACTCCCCGCCCCCTCTAGTGGTGTAATATTTGGGGTTGTGTACACTGACTTTTGAATTTTTCAAAAATAGGTATTGAATCTAAGGTGGTCTCAGATTTTGTTTTCAAAGGGGATTTTTATTCAAGGGTAGTAGTGTAATTTTTGTTGACCACTATTCACTCCCCGCCTCCTCTAGTGGTGTTTACTGTAGGTGTACGGTCCAACATTGTTGTGGGTCACTCCACTGAAAGGGCACATCTTTCTTAAGAGTCTCATTGAGGGGTGCGACTATGGAAGAAAAGTCCTTCACAAAAATCCTATAGAAGCTTGCAAGTCCATGGAAACAACGCACCTCTCCTACTGTCTTGGGTGTGGGCCACTCAACAATAGCTTTAACCTTCTCTTCATCCATTTCTATTCCCTCAACCGTTATGACAAAGTCTATGAAGACAACCCTTTATAAGCAGAAGGAACACTTCTTGGAATTGACATAGGGTTGTTATTGTTTTAACTTTTCAAACATGGCTGTAAGGTGATCAAGGTGATCCTCAATCGCCTTGGAATAGAGAAGGATGTCATCAAAGTGGACAACTAAAAATTTCCCAATGAATGATTTTAAGACTTCATTCATTAACCTCATAAAGGTCCTGAGAGCGTTTGTGAGCCCGAAGGGCATCAGTAGCCACTCATAGAGCCCAAAATTTGTCTTGAATGTGGTCTTCCATTTATCCCCCTCCTTAATCCTTGCATGGAAGTATCATTGCCTAAGGTCTATCTTGGTGAAGTACCTAGATCCATATAGCATATCCAACATATCGTCCGTCCTAGGTATGGGATACCTATACTTCACGGTTATCTTGTTTATGGAACAGCAATCATTACACATTCTCCACGTACCATATTTCTTGGGGACTAAGATTACAGGGACGACAGATGGGCTCAAACTCTCTTTCACTTGTCCACTAGCCAAGAGTTCTTATACTTATCTTTGTATCTCTTTGGTTTCTGCTGGGCTGGCCCTATAGGCTGGCCTATTTGGAAGGATAGCTCCTGGAATAAAGTCAATTTGGTGTTCTATTCCTCTTAAGGGTTGTAATCCTGAAGGTGTGTCAGTGGGAAATAGAACGTCATACTCTTGAATCCAGGAAGCTACTGAGGTAGGTAATGTGGATGGTAATTCTTCAATAGAGATGAGGTATTCCTTATAGACCAAAATTAGAACAGTTTGGTGGTTATATAGGGCATGAGTCACCTCTTGTTGTTTTGCGAAGTATCCACATGTTTTCTTGGTTTAGTTTACATTTAGGGGCACTACCTCTTTCCCTTTACTCTTTTGTTTTTTGGACTTACTTTTCATACATTCCAACTTCTTTTCAGCTTCTCTCTCTTCAGGATGGGCCCTAGACATAGACATACGTTTATGATCCTCATGAACTTTGCGGGGTGGGAGTGCATGCCACTTGTACAGTTTACCATTCCATTGGAAAGAGTGTTTACTCAAATATCCGTAATACATGACATGTCAATCAAACTGCCATGGTCTACCATATAAATTATGACTAGCATGCATTGGTGCAACATCAAGAGAATATCATCTTTATAACTACTAATGCTCAAATGAATTAGAACTTGTTTACTAACACTAACTTCACCACAATCATTTAACCATGGAAGTCTGTAGGGGAGGGTGATTAGTCATAGGCAAGTTAAATTTTCTAACCTACTGAATACTAGCCACATTCGCACAAGAACCAAAACCAATGATCATAGTGCCACTTTACCATTCACCATGCAATGATTATTAAGAATGTTCTCTCTATGTTGCTCATGTTCATCTATTTTCTGATATGCATTCAAAGCTTGTCTAACAATAAGGAATTCTCTAGCATCAAAGTCATCTTGTTCTCCTAAGTTTTCTTCACTTTTATGCTCATTATCATGCTCAGATTCAGTTTCATGTTCAGATTCAGTCACATATTCATTAGTTTCTTCAATTAGCATGACTCTTTTAGCATTAGGACAATCTCTTCCTATGTGACCACGACCTTGACACTTAAAGCATTTAATGTCTCTAAAGCCACCTGAGGGTTTACAAGAACTCCCTGTAGAGGCGTCTTGTTTGCCTCTTTCATCCGGATTTTGTGTGCTTTGCACATGTGTTTCCTGTCTTTGTGACCCGTATTGGTCACGGCTTTGGCCTCTTGTAGGCCTTGAGTTTCCAACACCTGTAGACCTGCTTTGAAACTCAGAAGAAGTTTGACTAGTATGAAAACTTAAATTTAAATTGGAGGACCTACGTATCTTAAGTTGCTATTCAATCTTCTCAGCCATGTGCACCATGGATGTCAAGTCATGGTAGGGTTGGAGTTTAACCCTTTGAGCAATCTTTCTGTTCAATCCATGTAGGAAACGTGCTTTGGTGGCCTCTTCAGGTTCCTGCAGGTTAGACAACTCCAACAAAATGTCTAATTCTTTAAAATATTCATCCACACTTTTGGTTCCTTGTCTCAAATTATGCAACGTACTAAAAACGTAACTCTTATACTTATTGGGGATAAATCTGTCTCAGCTCATACTTCACTTCTTCCCAAGTTAGGACTTGTGGTTGTCTTGATTTAGTCCTATTTTTGCAAAGATTGGTCCACCAATTTAATACATAACATGAAAACTCAATGGACGCTTACCTCACTTTTTGCAACTTAGTATAATTGGTACATGAAAATATCAAATCTACTTTTGTTTTCCACTCTTAGTATGCCTCCGGATTACTTTTGCCATAAAATGTTAGAACGTTGATATTAGTTTTTAAGAGATCATCATCTTAGGGACAGAGGGGATTGTGATGTCTTTGGTAACCACGTTCAGGGTAATAATCAAAATCACTCTCATCCTACTCAAATGAATTGTATTCATCATTGTACCTTCTCTATGGATTTATTTTTGGGGGTGATTCAGGCACAAACCTTCTTGGCTCAACGGCAGGCCATCTTTGACTTTCTTCTTCAAGTTCTTCGTGTGGATGCCTTCTTGTTTGATGTGTAGGGGTTGCCCTACTTGTTCCTTGGCCTTCACTTTCGTTCAATTTTTCATGTAGATCATCTAACTCAGCTATGTGCATTGTTTGATTGTTTAAGACCGTTTACAACATTTAAGTGACTTGATCCAATGTAGCCTTGGGTCTTTCAACCTCCTTTGACATACTTGCTGAATTTTGAGTTCTAGACTCCATCTTAGACCCGTGAAAATAAAAAACAACACTACAAAAACAAAGAACTGAATGGGTTAGTGAAAACAAATTATTTTTCACTCTCTTCTAATATTCTTTCCACTCTCTTATGATCTTGTTTTCCTAACCAATCTGAGGTTAATAAGGGACAAAGAGAGCAACAAAAATAGGTGTATGGCAAGCCTTTCACCAATGGATCCAGCTTTGCACTCTTTTGCACAATTTTGCTCCAAACTTTCCCAAAGTGTTTTGATCAGCTTGCTGTGTACCCAAGAAAGTCAATATAACACCTAAAAAACTTCATAATGATGTCAAAATGATTCTCAAACAGTACCAAAAATGGTTAAATACTACAGCAACAAACAGTTCACAAATTATGCTCAAATTGCTCCAAACAAGTTCAATTTGTTCTCAACTTCTTCCTCAGGTCCATCTATACTTATATCACCTTAATAAAGTACCAAAAATAATAATCAACAATTCGAAAAAGTGCCAAAATCCAAGAGTATCAAACAACCCACTTTTGCACACAATTTGCACCAAAACGGATTCAAATAATAGGAACACAAAATTGAATGACTCAACTAAGATTCAAAGAAGAAATGAGACCAAAATGATGTTAAAGGCTGAAACAAAGAAGAACTAGGGGTTTCCGTGGGCATTCTTTAGTTAACTTTGATCATATGCACTTAAAATCACAATATTGCTCAATGCATGCAATAATCAAGCATTCAATGGTATAATCGATGTATGAGTTTCAATATATGGTGTGGGGAGGGCAAAAATCACAAGGGTTTTGCAAGGTACACAAAATAATCAAAATTGCACAAATGATAACAAACTTTGTCACACGTATTCCCCATTTTTCTCACTTTGTCTTTTGTTTTTATTTGTTTTTTCTTTATTTTCTCACTGTTTTTAATGCGAGCAAGTCTTCAATTTTTTGACCAGGGATAAAACGGTAATTTCACACTTTTGCAAAAAAAATTTCTTTTTTGGACAAAATGGTGAAATTGACTACCAAACATAGTATGGTACCTTTAATTGCAGTAAAACAACCTTGGAAACAAGGAAATTGAGGTTGTACCATAGGAAACACGTTGGATAAAGGATTAAGAAAGATCATGAGAAGGTATTAAATGATAAAGATATTAAATGCTATGACTGTGAACGACTTGGATACATCTCTTATGACTGCCCGAACAAGGGCAAAACAATAAACAAAAACCATGACAAGGATTGGACCAAAACCATACCTGTCTCAGAACCTAAGCAAAGGAATACAAGAAGAGCTCTCAAAGCCTCCACATGGAGTGACTCATATGATTCTGACACTAAAGGGACCAAAGAAGAAACGGCACAAGTATGCTTTGCATCCAAGGCATCAAATGAGGTACTTTCTGACTTCGATTCTGATTCTGAACCCTCGTATGATGATTTATTTTTATTAATATCTTGATTTGCATAAGTTTGCTAAAACTTGCAAAAGAAAAGAAACGGTTAATTGAAGACAAGAAATTGTTAGAATCTTCTAACACAAATCTTGTATCTTGATTAAATGATTCAAAAGAGATGTCTAGCATGATAAATTCATTAAAGTCTGAATTTCATCATTGACATCTGAGAACACTAAAATGAAACCCGAGATTTTAAAGTTGAAATCAAGAAATACAGACTTAGAAAAGACGGTAAAATAATTCGATACAGGTACTTGCATCTTAGATCATCTTCTCTCTTCTCAAAAGCATGAAAATGATAAAACTAGATTAGGGTATGTTGAAGATAATAAGGTACAAAACAAGTACACAAACTTTATTCTATCTTTATCTAAGAAATCGAATGTATTTAAAACAATTATACAGCCTAAGAAGACGACTAGCACACCACCTATTATATCTCATCGCACTCCTTAATTTTCATCACAAGCAAAGTATAATCATGTACCATATAGATATGAAAGAAATCCATTGATGCATATGCGCACTTATATCACACTATTGCATCTAGATCACAAACTATTCATACAAACCGAAATGCATATCAAAATCAAAAATCACATTATGATTACTATTATGATTTTGGCCATAAGCCAAATAGAAATGCTCCTAACATATATTATATTGCTTCTTCATCTTTCTTATCACCTTTTGTAAGACCAAGAAAGGTCACCCAAGTATGGGTATCTAAAGGTACTCTTGCGAAGGGATGAATCTCTAACCCTTAAGGACCCAAAGATAAAGAGTACCTACATAATTGTTACACTTTACAGGGATCGTATATAACAAGGTGTAGCAAACAAGTGGTGGTTCAAGACACATGACACATGACCCAAGCCTATTCTGAAAGTTACAAAAGGAGGATTTGTAACCTTTAGACGATAACAAAGGTAAAATAATTAGAAAGGTCAATCGGAAATCAAATCATCATTCAGATCTCCAACATATTCTTGGTAAGCTACTTATCATACGACTTGTTTGATATTTCACAATTTTTTATGGTTTTGATGTGAATTTATGACATAGAAGAAAATAGCATACATAATGAGCATGACACACTGAAAATGCATGATTCTTTATATAAATTGTTCTTTATTGCCATGTATAAAAATCTACGATCTAAATTAGTCATGATTTCTTTTATGTTATAGATTTCTCTTTCTTACAAATGCTACTAGTGCTTTTGATGTAATTTACAAAATAAAGGGGGAGAGAAAAGCATGATTTAAGGGGGAGGAGAGAGATAAAGTTAAGGGGAGAGCATGATATGAAATTCAAATTTTGAATTTAAAAATTTATGCATGAATGTAGGGGGAGCGATTATGACACATTTAAATAGAGGTTATCTTGAAAATCATCAAAAGGGGGAGATTGTTGAAAAATCGGGGTTTGAGTTATTTGAAAATGCTTGATTTAAATGTTACATGTTTACGAAATGCATGAAATAAGTGTTACTTGACATAGGTCGTGATGAATATGCTTTACATGCTTTTATATATTGATGTCGTACTAACGTGTCATGAATTCCGTTTGCTTGCCATGCAGGATAAGGACCAGGTGGTCCATCTTACTTTGCAGTCGCTACCATTGCAGTATACTTTTGTCCTTTCATTGGTTTATGCGAATCATACACCCTCTCAACGTCGACTTCTTTGGCAATCTATGTGTGACTTTCATACCACATTACAATTACCCTGGATAGTGGGGGGAGACTTCAACACTTTCAGATCTATAGATGACCATAGTGGACGCTCCACTCCATCTCTGTCAGCATTACAGGATTTTAATGAGTGTATTGAAGACTGTTCTCTTATGGCCCCCTCGTACCATGGTACTAGATTTACATGGGCAGATGGAAGGGGTCTTGGCCGTGTCCGACGACGATTAGACTGTGTTTTTGTTAACTCTTTGTTTCAAGATCGATTTGAGGATCTGCAGTTATCACATTTACCTCGAGTAACTTCTGATCATACTCCACTCCTTTTGCAATGTCGGATGAGTTCCACAACGCCTTGTCGTGCGTTTCGTTTTTTGGATGCGTGGCTTTTGCATTTGGAATTTCCAGCCTATATACAACATGCCTGGCAATCATATCCAACAACGGGGGGCATGCGTGGATTTTATCACAAATTATTTGCTTTAAAGAAAGATCTCCAACGATGGAATAAAGATGTCTTTGGAAATATCTTTAACAATCTGAAGCATGCAGAGGATTTGCTGTCTCAGGCTGAGGCTAGATGGGATGCTGCACCCTCAGAGGAGACGAGGAAAGCGTGCCATAAGGCAAAAGCGGATTACTTGCTTGCGTCTAATTATGAATTACATTGCTGGCAACAGAAGGCAAGGGTTAAATGGTTGAAAGATGGCGATGAAAACACTCAATATTTCCATTCGCTTGTCAAAAGTAAACGCACACAACTGCGTATACAGCAAGTCCGAAATTCTGAGGGACTTTTGCTTACAAATCAGGATGATATCATGGCTTCTGCCGTTGAGTTTTATACTGCACTTTTTGCACGAGAGGCAACACACAATCACTCGGAGATTCTTTCGCACATTCCTTGTTTATTAACTGACCTGGACAATCTCATGTTAACTCAGCTTCCAACAGAATCAGAGGTAAAAACGGCAGTGTGGAGTTTAGATCCTCAAAGTGCCGCTGGACCAGACGGTTTTCATGGTAATTTTTATCGCTCATGCTAGACTGTGATACATTCGGATGTCCTTAAAGCTGTACAAGAATTTTTTCTGGGCGTTCCGCAGCCATCCGTCATGGCTAGTGCATTGATCACATTGATCCCAAAGACAAACTCTCCACAAACATTTGGTGACTTTCGCCCCATTTGTCTTACTAATTTCTTGAGTAAAGTATGTACGAGAATTATTGCCACGCGATTAGGGACACTGTTGCCGCGCTTAATATCACCGGAGCAAACAGGATTTTTACCGGGGCATGATATCTCATCACAAGTATTAATGGCCCAGGAAATGATACATATGTTAGATAAAGGAGGATCTCAGTTGTGTTTGAAGTTGGATATGATGAAGGCTTTTGACAGGGTTAGCTGGGAATATTTGGAGCTATTATTGCGTAAATTTGGTTTTTCGGATTTCTTCATACGAGTGGTTATTAATCATCTTAGTGCCACTCGCGTGTCAGTTTTAATTAATGGCCAACCATCTTCCTCATTTCGTCCATTTCGAGGGGTCAAGCAAGGGGACCCACTGTCTCCGCTATTATTTATTTTATCATCTGAAGGCTTTAGCCGAGGCTTAAAATCCCTTTCTGCGGCCGGCCAAATACAGTCATTTTGGCTAGGGCATATTCCACTTACTATCACTAACCTGGCATATGCGGATGATTTGCTTATTTTTCTTCGAGGTACACAGCGCAATCTTACACATTTCCAGGCTTTCCTAACGCAGTATGAAATGGCTTCTGGACAAAAGGTGAATTATCACAAAAGTAATTTCATACCATCCGCAAGTGTGACTGTGTCTCAGCAACGAATTTTTAAAGATATACTTGGTATGCGCCTATCTTCCCTTCCTTTTCGATATTTGGGTTCATATCTTCACAAAGGCATAAACCGAGCAGTATATTGTTCCTCCTTGCTGCAACATATAGAGGCCCGGTTGCAAGGTTGGCACACCCGACTCCTTTCACATGCTGGCCGCTTAGTCCTCCTCAGATCAGTGATTGCTGCTCTTCCGTTACATGTTTTAGCAGCGGGTGGTTTGCCAAAATCTGTCATCCGTATAATCAATCGCAAAATGGCTTCATTCTTTTGGGGTAATCGACGTCATTGGGTATCATGGACTCGGATTACACAGCCTTTTGATGAAGGCGGTCTGGGCCTTCGGGATCTCAGTCAGCTACAACGAGCATATCATTGCCGCATATGGTGGACATACCATAAAAAAGATACTTTGTGGAGTAGCTACATGCATCTAAAATACGGCAGGCGAGGTGATTTTAGGCTGCGGCTTCCAGACTCTGCGACATGGAAATTAGTATGTCGTATTCACCCGCATTGTATATCCCACACGGTTGGCACAGCTACCTCTCTTTCATGGACACCATCCTCAACAGGTGAGTTCACTCTTAAATCAGCATATGCAACATGCCGGACTTCCATTTCTACGCAGCTCTCATCAAAATTTATTTGGTCAAAACATCACTCACCATATACGAGACTTTTACTATGGCGTGTCTTCCATTCTGCTTTGCCGTTTGAGGACTGCATTGGCCGATACTCATTGGTTCGTCCAACACAGTGTCCTTTTTGTAGGCAAGATTCAGCCTCGATTTCCCACGTCTTTCTCCGCTGTAATTGTATACTTCCAATTTGGATTTTTTTTGCTACGGAACTACATGGTTTGCTTCCGGCTCGGACTACACTTCGGCAATACCTATTGTCGTGGTGGTATCGTGCCACCACATTATCCTTATATGGAGTTTTAAAAATTGTTGTCCCCGCTATCATAGTCACGAACATCTGGAAAACTATGCTCAACTTATCTATGGGGATACAGCATCTTTTTCGGCTGCCAGGCTGCACAATGCCATTAATTTTGACATTAATGTCTGGCTTCAGAAAATCTAAGGTTCCAAACTGGCAGCAGGTCCAACTCTTTCGCTTTCCTGGATTCCCCGCCTTCGGCCACCCTGACTCCGACTTATAAAATGGCAATGTCCGTCATCTGGCAAATATAAGTTGAATGTCGATGCCGCAGTTGGTGCTCGCTATGCGGCGGGCGGAGCAATCTTGCGTAATCATACTGGTTCTTGTGTGGGTGCTATATCCTTTAGGCTGCCACAGTGGACACCATTGATGGCAGAAATCCAGGCAACATTATTTGGTCTCTTGTATTTTCTGCCATTCTTCCGCTCACTGGTGGTAGAAACCGATTGTGAACAAATTGGTCATGCGACTTCGCGGCACGCAGCGAATTTTTGGCAATTATCATCTGCACCTACTACATTCGCTCCTTCATTCGGATGGATTGGATATCACGCATACATATCGAGAAGCTAATATGGCAGCCCATTATTTAGCTCAGCATGCAATGCTTTGCCCAGAGACAGGATATTTTGGCAGTCATAACCTACCATCATTAGTGCGTGCCACAATATTGCTAGATCTTACATCAACTAATCTACGTTTAGGTTGACAATCAGGTCTTCCTCATGGATTGGCGTGTTCTAATTTTAACTGCCCGTATCGCCACAGTTACGGGTAGGCGCGATACGATTTCTATCCCATTCCTATACTGCTCTACTTTACTCATTATCGGCACTTACATCTTGTTATTATTATTCACACATTTTGCTTGGTGGATACATTCAACTGCATCTCTGGGTTGCTGCCATCATGTCTACTCGGCGCAAGCCTTCCATCAGGATTGGCGGTCTCTTATGCTCTCTGCCTGTACTCGGTTGAGTACAGGCAGACTCGGTTTATGCCATCACGCGGATGAATCATTATGGCTCCTGAACATCCCCGCTATACTATATTACATGCTCAATGGAGTGGTTTTTTTGCTGCCATGCGGGACTACCATTGTCACACTCTTGAAGGGCATCGCATTTGTTTCACTTGCTGCCGGCACATTCGTTTGTGCTGGCACATGCGGTATGATCTTAATCTGCTTCTATTACAGCATCCCATTCCCTACAATATCCCTGCTTTACTCAGCACCTCATTTATTTTCTGCATGGTTGCGATCTCGTTTTGGCTCGGAGGCATCACTTGCTTGTAGGATAGCGGCGCAGACACCGGCTCATTTTTGGACATACTTGCTACTTACGTTCCTCCTTCTTGCGTATTGGTGTTGCAGGTAGACTTATTTTCTATTCTTTTTATTCAATGTTGTCGATCAACCATCCACAGATATAAATATGTACGCTTTTTCCTTCGCCAAGGTTTTATCCACAAGGGTGGTTTTACTTGGCAAGGTTATAATGCGGCATATCATATATCTTTTGGATGTTGATCATCATAAATTGTTTTATTTCTGACCAATTCTTTGTAATAAGGTTTTCCTCCGCCACAAGTGAGGGTTCTCTAAATATATATATGCCTTTTTCCAAAAAAAATGAAGCGCTTAAGGAGATGAACTAACTAGTTCATTAAATGGAGATATATTTGGAGAGAGCTAATTGGCAACAAACTTAAAATGAAAAGTCTCCTCTTCACACTTATACACATGCCACACACACACACTCTTACATATATATATATATATATATATATATATATATATATATGTGTGTGTGTGTGTGTGTGTGTATACATATTTTTTAACAATGAAATATATGTTTCCACCCCGACGTTCCATCGATACGTCATACACATCATAAACATATATCGACATCACACCACTATATGCGTATCATATTTGTGAGTATATACAGATCTCATATCACATATTACAAGTCATATTATTAGCATAATTATGTCGACATGTCACGAGTACATAAACCGAAAATTGTCAAATCGGGTGACTACCGAACCATCACCAACATGTCACGCACTTACCATATAAAGATGGCCATCCTATGTACGCTCAAAATACTCAGAACTTTTGTGCACTACATGTCAAAATCAGCTCCAAAGTCATTCCATGTTTACACACATTAATCACCCACAATTTGGCTTGATTTGTTTAAAATTCAAACTCAAACATTTTTGTCACATGGGGCGTTTTTAATCTCATCTATGGGAGCTGAAAATACACTTTATTTTATATATATTATGTGTGCATAACATATATTACATGTCTAAGATGTTTGAGATTAATCAGAGAAAAATCGCGTAATCGTCGAAACTCAGAAAATCGGTTTTCTACACTTATGCATATGTGGGACATTTTTGTCATTGATGTAACATGTATCTAGACAATGTTTACACACCCAAGACATATTAGAGTATTCTAGAATAACAAAATAAGGGTTGATTGAAATTTACCGTATGTGTGAAGATTATGCATCATTATTTGACAAAGTTTACAAAAGAAATTTCAGCACATGGTGCTGATTGTTTACACGCTGCTTAAACATCATTTGGAGCCTATGTGGAGCTTTTTTGGCACTTTGATTGGTTTAGGATAAACCACATGTGATTGGTGACATTGAAGAAGGCAAGACACGCACGGAAAGGTTTCAAAATCAAACCAAGTGCTAGAGCTTTCAGCACATGGTGATATGGCCGAATTTTGCATGTGTAAATTTAAGCATGCGTTTTAGATTTTTGGTTGAATTTCTAGCTCATTTTATGGAGTGATAAGGTGAAACATGATGGCCTATCATGAAATGACAACTATGCGAAGATTTCTCGTTTGTCCAACCATATTTCGCCAAGTAAGCAATGGTGTGTCACAATATTATACAAGGCAATCTTTCAAGGCATTCAAGACAAATTTGAGGGAAGTTCTCAGACATATGGGCCTCCGCACACCTATATAAAGGGACAAAATGATTCAAGACAAATCCGAGCCAAAGTTCATGTTCAATCAACATCAAACAAGAATATTCTCTTCTTCTCTTATTCTTTTCTCTTGCTCATAGCCACAAGCCTATGATTCTTACATTCTAAATTCTGTATAGGCTTTGATTATACCACCCACATGCATCCCATTCTTGCACAAGGTTGATCAAGGTGTGATCATACCTTCATTTGATCGGTGGTGGTTTTTCATTAGTTGTTTTTGTTTGTTGTTGTAAAAGGGTGGAGTTGGTGTACAACTCTACTCACCCTTGTGTCAAGGTGTTGTTTATATTTAGTGAATACCGAGGAAGGTGTTTTCGAAGTCTGGAGTAGGTCGATTTGACCGAACCAGTATAAAAATCTCGGTGTTATTCCTTTTCAGCACTTTTACTTTCAGTTTCAGCTTTTTGCATCATTTTCATACTCACGGTAAAAATAGAAAAAGTTTCCAAAAAAACAACTTTTGCAAAAACATATCCACATATTGGGAGAAGTTTCATCAAATTTGGATAAGTATAAGTCACTCAAACGTTCATAGTTGTGAGACTAGTGCAATCTGATTCTCAGATCTACAAACGTTGAGAACATCGACGTGGTTGACATACCTACCAAAAGAATTTCAAAAAACTGTTTCAACCCCTTACAGTACACATCCTAAGGGTCATACCTTAAAATTTCCAGATCATTTAGTTTTTTCAATTAATAGTAATAAATTTTTCATTTTGAGGCACAATTTCTCGAAGATTGACAAAATCTGAAAAAAAATAGTTTTTTCAATGGGTTACTTAGAATTGTAATCTAAAATTTTTGTGACACATTCATAACATCTGAGAACACAATGTCACCAAATTTTATGATTTTTGGAAGTCTACAACATGGTCATTTAAATAATCCAAATCATGATCTCAAAACAGAATCTTTTTTCAGAAGTGAGATATTAGGTTTAAAAAGTCTTAAAAACCAATTTTTCCGCACTCATTATTCAACCTCATCCCCTGCTAGTGGTGCTATATAGGTTCTACAATTTCATCCTAATGTGTTTAGGGTGTATAAGTAACTCAATAAAGAAGCATGCATCCAAAAACACATTGAAGAATATCTTAACATGAATGCTTAACAGTAAGCACCTTTTTCTAATTCGGTTTGGATGCATAACCTAGGAGTTCTCAAAATTCAGCTCAAAGAATGATGCAACGTCATTGATATTCCATTCAAACAAGGTATTATTACAAATAGTCCCTTCATTCTTTTCTAAAGTTTAATGCTCACTTTCACTTGAAATATCACTTAGTTCATCACTTGAATCATCATTTAAGTAAGGCAAATCTTCATGCAAGTTAAGACTTTGATTATGCAACAGATCTTCCTTAGGTTCATCTTTGTTGTCAACCAAAGGAATTTTAGCAATATTTTCATGCATATCATGCTCAACTATATCATGTACGACTTTATCATTAACCACACTTGAATCATTGCATGCATGTTTTCATGTTGGAATGGAAGTAACATAGGTTGCAACTCTACCATTGTTTTGTTCATGTATTCACAACGTGTGTTGCGCCCCGCACCCCGGCCTAGCCGGATATGGTGCGCCCGCCGTAGTTCACTACGGAGAGTACCAGGCGTCAATCCATAACATGTCTTAGTCCATAACAAAATATTTGGACCTTCATGCGTACACATCAACAAGTAAGCGAAGCTGAGGCAGAATAAAAACTTTTAAAATAAAGCGTCTAAACATCCGTCATAAATCTTACAAACATGTTCACAAAATGCGATAGTCCGAAAGTCAATGTTTCCAACATAAGTTTATAAAAAGTTCATCAATCATGACCATCGCGACAAAAACCCTTATGTCATCCTCCTTTCGCTCTTCTACGGATAAGGAACCCTAGGCTCGTCCTCGATTCATTCGACCCTTTTCCTGTGGGTTCTGGGAGGAAAAAAAAGGGGTCAGTGACAACATCACCAGCAACTAAACCATAAATAATCTTGAATTAAATGTAAAGTACACACAAGAACAAAACCCCAAAAATTTTGGTTTAGTAACATATTTGACCTTCCATCCAATATCCATAAGTCATAAACTCATAACTTATTAAAAATTATAACTAAGGAGATATCAAGTCATAACATTTTAACCTAAGTAATAGTGTACCAAATATTTGACTAACCATTAAATGCAACATGCATGAGTATGCACATGTGATGCATCATGATAAATATGAGGATAAATTCTTTCTTTCTTTCTTTCTTTCAAAACGTCATCGTCAATAAAAACAAGAGAGTGTTCAGATCTATTCTATCCGGATCTGAGGTGGTCATATTCTTCCCTTCGAATCTATTATTTCCGGATCCAAAAACGGTGACATCATCAATCATAGTCATCAGGTGTATTCTTTCTGGGCTTGTACGGTCAGATTCATCATAATCCGGTCTATTCATTCTGTGCATGTACGATCATACTCATCATAGTCAGGTCTATTCTTTCTGGGCCTTTACGGTCATAATCATCAGATCAATTAACCCCAGATCTGGAACGGGTTATGCTGGCCAGAAATAAATGGTACCAATGGAAAGGGTTCTTTTCAAAACCAAATCTTTGCTTTTAAAAAAAACGCTTTTTCATCATTCTTTATCATAAAATCAGTTTCATGAATCATATAAGTGATGATGATGCAATGTATGGCGTGCACTATGCAATACGTGACAAGATGCATCACATACATACATGTATGGTCTTATTCTTTGGGTTGGAAAATTTTCCAGAATTATTGTTCTGTTTGCACGGCCTCAAAACCTCATATTTTAGGCCAATTATCATGATTTCTTAACATACATATGCATAAGGGTGTCTTTTCTACTCGCCACAAAGATTTCGTAACGTTTCGAGACATGTAAAACCCTTAAGCTATTAAATTACCATACAGGGTACTGCTGAAATCAGCAGTGCAGTACCCCTCTTTTACCTTTCTTTCAAGCCCAATAAGTCTTATTTAATTTGGGAAAAAACCTGGAAAATACTGCTAACATACCAAGAATTAATTGTTCATAAGCCCAAGCTGTTCAGAGAAGTCCAATCCACAAGAACTAAGTCTCCCAACTAGTTCTTTAATTCTGCCTAGTTTTTCCAGTTTAGTAGTGCTCACTTAATTTCAGTAGTTACTCCTTAAATAATAATTCCAACCTGATTAATTTACATGGACATGCTCATCTATGTCCCAAGTAATTATCATAAAATTTCCGGAGTAATATAATAACTTTTATGGGGTCATTTACTTACTTTTCCAAAAATGGTCCATGCTGATTCTGGAGTAGCCAGTTTTACTACAAATTTTATTGTGATTAATCCGTAAGTCCTTTTTTCTAAAATTCTAACTTGCAGACTTAGTAAACACATAAGGCTAGCATCCTAAACAAAATCAGCCCATTTGCATATTTCTAAGACCCATTTTTGGGTCAATCGACACGTCACTTAAATTCGCTTCAGTCCAGTAGTTTCAGCTTGACCAGTTTTACTAAAAAATCCATTAAGGATAAACCATGATTTCTTTTACCAAAATTCCAACTCTCATATTTGCTACATACATAGGGCTAATGTCATGCCAAAATTTAGCTTAATTGAAAACTTCTAAGATCCCTTTTTAGGTCATACAAAACGTCACATGAATCTGTCCTGTTTCAGTGACTTTTCCCCTTTTGTCACTTTAATTACTAGAAGTGTTCTAACTTAAGTTATTCTTCAAAAATGGCTCACGAACCATCAAAAACACTTTGAACATAAACATTACAGGTTCTAATATATTCTGAAGGTCACCTACAAATCACTTCAATGCAGTTTTGAAGGTTACACATAGCACAAATTGATTTTGCACATTTTGTACATAACAAAGTCTATACATGGCACATCTAGTTTATATGTCCTATACCCCAAAAACAGCCCATTTCATACATATGTAGGGGCTTATATTTCATTTCCATAATGAACTCATTACACCTAAGTCATAAAACATACAACTTATATGCATCTTTTACCCCACAAGTCAAAATCTTTCACAAGAATATTGTTCACCCCAACTTCTTCATCCAACCGCCACCTTTACATATTAAAGAAGAGAGCTTTACCACTTTCATCTTATACATGCATCATATTCATATTCAAAGGGTCAAAGAATCCATCTTTGAAGAAATCTTAGACATGCAAGTCGCTTTTCTTAAGGAATCCAAAATTCTCATGCCTCAAGCTCTATATTTTCCATCTAAGATTAAATCTTAGTAATAGCTAGACATTCAAGCATATACTTTCACACACAAGTCAAGAATATTTATAGTGTACTTGCCTCTTCAAGCTTAAACCTTTCTTTAGCTTGAAATTTGGATGAAATGAAGTGAAGTCTCCCTCCTCTTCAATATATACCCCCGGTTTTCGAAGAAGAAAAAAACAAATGTTAGTTATTATCTTAAGTGAAAGATAGAACTAAATGAAGGCTAGATTGGCTTACCAAGATGAGGCTTGAATGGTGTTAGAACCTCTAAGAAGCTAGTACCATTTAAGAGCTTGAAAGCTTGAACCTAGTGACCATGGGGGTCACGGTTTTTGAGCAAGAAAAAGTAGTAATGTGAGTTTCGCTCTATGAAGGATATAAAATTCTCTTAAGGAGTTTAGAGTGTACTTACCTAGACCAAGTTTGAACTTGGATGAGTCCTAAATCTTCTTGGTTCAAGTTTGCCGTGTGCCTTGAGGGGAGGAGAGGGAAAGACTCTTGCTTTATGGTGACTCCTTGAATGGTTAGTAGGGTAAAAATGATTTAAGGAGCTCTTTGTTAAAGGGCGGAGGAAGAAGCCTCTTGGTTAGGGGGGTGGCCGACGGCTTCATTATGAGGGAGGGGAAACTTTTCATGAACATCTTAACGGAGCTCACTTAAAGCTTAATCATGGATAACCTTTTTAGGGTTCATGAAGAGTCTTGAAGCCAATACTAGCTCCAAAAAGGCCTTATGGCCGAATTCACATATGTATGTACTCATATATACATAAATTTATTTTATCTATTAGCATTGCTTACCCATTTTCGTATCTTAATGCATATACATATGCTATACATATATGTGTCTTAAAGTGTATGTTCATGTTATTATCCCTTTAATACACCTTTCATGGAACTAGGGTCCCTTAGGCCATCGTTACCATAGGCCGAGGTATATGCACATATATGCTATACATATCCATATATTTTCCAACACTACTCATATATGTACATAATCATATCATGCAAACATACTTTTTCACAAAATTGAAGTTGCTAGACTAAAAGGTACTAGGATTAATGTTGAAGTTCTCTTGGCTCACCCCAAGAGGATAGCCGGCGGTTAAGGGGTCTTTCCCCAAGTTCATTTACTCCTTAATTGCTTTATCCCTTTTTGTTTCTTAAGTGAGTTACTATGGTGGTTTAAGGAATTATCATGGACTACCCATGGGTTTAAATCTGGTGGTTAGAGTGTATTTAGTAGCTCCATCATGCTTGGGTCACTTTTTAGAGGGTTTAATGGAAAGGCTACTAGGTAGTAGAAAAATGTGAATAGTAGAATTTGATCCTTACTTCCCTAATTCCAATGTATCCCACGATTCTAGTGGAAATTTTAGTGAGTTACACACCCTTATAATAATATGATATTGTGACTACACTATGCATAACTATTTATCTTGTTGCTTTAGTAAGCAATTAAGGTGTGTAGTTAGCTTTTCTAGCAAAAAGGGGGTCTCCTAATGACTTCCTCTACCCGGCGGCTTAATGGGGGAAAAGGAGTACTTTTCCTCTTTTTACTTTTTAAATCTCATTTAGTAGAACACTAAATGCTAGAATAACTCTCCATGCTTTCTTTCACCAATACTACAAAGGGTTTGTTGCTTGTAGTAAAAGAAACTCCATTTTAATGTCCCTAATACTCTAGGCCGAAATTTATGAGTAATCTTGGGAGGGAAAGCTATCAACTCACATGCCTCATAATTCATACTTGGGGTAGTATACTATTTTCCTTTTATATTGAATAACGTTGGTAAAGCTTAAAATATTCCCCTTCAGAAATATCGTTCTACTGCATCACTTCATACTAGCCCCGGATACAGTACTATTTTTTGTGGGGTACAACATCCTCCCCCCCTTAATATAAATTTCATCCTCGAAACTGGAAGTAGTTTGGTACATGATTTAATGCTTCTTTATGTCCCTCACATGGTTTCCATAGTAGTGCTTTTATGAATCTTTTTATTTCCTTCCGGAAATTTCCATGGTCGTCATTTCTGTTACTCCTAACTTTGCTCCAATCATGGCCACTTCATCCCTCTACAATGTTTTGTAAAAGGCCAGGGTATGGGGGGATTTCATTAAACAACTACCATGGCCCTACTGGCACCTTGTTCATTTTGCCATTGGTAGGTTGGTTGTAACATCTATAGGGGTGAAATCCCCCTTCCCAATCAAGAATTTAAGAAGGTTTCGAACAATCCGTGGGTCTTTGATTTTCTGTCTTCACCTTAAGATCAAATAGAATATCATTTTAATCCACTTTGTTCATCCTATCTTTAAGGTTACGTCAGGACTTATCCTTTACTCTCTATAAGCATTTTCACAGCCTACTGCTTTATCTTAAACACCTCTAATCTTGATTCTATGTATCAACATTCATTCTAGAGTATATATCCACATTCGAATAACTCCCATATACGATGTCCCGTGTATTTATTTGATAATGTACCTTGGTAGCCTGGTGAACTTAATCCTTTACCAGGTATTCCTAGTTTATCTATCTCGTAATAATCGAACTAGAATCGTTCTTCCTGCTTTAAAACATATGTCTCTGACATTTCAAATATTGCTTGTTCCCTGTAAAATCGGTGGTTTTTTTTCTCTTAAGACATGACATGAATTAAAGTAGCGGTTTCTATTCTTTATTGTAGTCTTATTGAGCTCTACTTATCCAGGTATTTACCGGACTGTTGGGGATCCTAACATTCTGTGACGTATTCTAGCATGTATGCTTCGGTTGCTCTACTTTAGTTGTCTTCCCGTATCCTCATACCACAAGTTACGGAGAAATCTTTCTTAGGGTTTCTTATTACACTGTTCTATAATCATTCATTCTTGTAAAATAAGTAAAGTAGAGCATAGGTAACTTATATTTAGATTGGATAGTCGGAGGTACCTGTTTAGAGTTTGGATGTTTCGGAGATCCCCGGATCAATCATTCTTCGATCCGGATTGGTGCTTTTGTTGGTCCTACATGAGTAGAGCTGCCACCTTCTACCTCGTTTCTTATTACGCTCATTAAATCTCTTATTTTGTTCTTCCATTATCTTATTATCGCGTTCCACTCTATAGCAGTTCTCTAGTAATTCCTCAAAAGTTCTTGAATATGCCTTGACCAATCGAATCTTGACATGGGGGTCTAAACCTCGCATGAATCTGATCACCTTATACCTCCCATCTTCCATAATCAAAGGAACGTACCGTCCCAAGGTGATGAACTGATGGGCGTATTCCGAGACAGTAGTGTACGAGCTCTTGTCTTAACACCTCAAATTCCTCAATCCTCCTTATGATCAAGTCCGGAGAGAGAAAGAACGCACAAAATTCTTCTAGAAATTTTGCCCAAGTTATCGATCGGGGCAGTGGCTGAATACTGATCCTCCACCACTGGCTGGCCCTACCAATCAGTAATGGCTGGACAATTCGTGCCCTTACCTCTTCCGGCACGTGTAATAAGTTACTCTCGACTTCATTTAATCATGTCTCTGCTTCTTCCGGGCTAGACTCCCCTCCAAATCTTGAGACTTGTGCTTTAACTAGCTGCCGATAGTAAAATCCAATGCTTCCCAGAGGTGACAATGGTGGGGTGGTTTACCGGGCCATGATGCCATCTGCACCACGGAGCGTCTGAATCTTACTCAAGGTATAAATATTCAGATAGCGACAAAATTTAATTTGTAATTCAGTAAAAACTTTTAAGTGTCATGTACGAAAATATGATTCTAAAAAATATCATCGACTAGGGCTTTATCATCAGGTCAAAAACCCTAGTTTTTATTATGTGTCATCTTAGTCTAAGGTCAACTCTCATCTAAGATCATAACTTAGATTTAATGGTCAAACTTAGATTTCTAGAATCATAGCTTAATTCTATATTCTGCCCGGATCTAGAGCCTCGGCTCTCATACCACCTATAGCGCCCCGCACCCCGGCCTAGCCGGATACGGTGCGCCTGCCATACTTCACTATGGAGAGTACCAGGCGTCAATCCATAACATGTCTTAGTCCATAACAAAATATGTGGACCTTCATGCTTACACATCAACAAGTAAGCAAAGCCGAGGCAGAATAAAAACCTTTAAAATAAAGCGTCTAAACATCCGTCATAAGCCTTACAAACATGTTCACAAAATGCAGAAGTATGAAAGTCAATGTTTCCAACATAAGTTCATAAAAAGTTCATCAATCATGACCATCACGACAAAAACACTTACAAGTCATCCTCCTTTCGCTATTCTATGGATAAGGAACCCTAGGCTCGTCCTTGATCCATTCTACCCTATTTTCTGCGTGTTCTGGGAGGAAAAATAAGGGGTGAGTGACAACGTCACCAGCAAGTAAACCACAAATAATCATGAATTAAATGGAAAGTACACACAAGAACCAAACCCCCAAAAATTTTTGTTTAGTAACATACATGACCTTCCATCCAATATCCGTAAGTAACAAGCTCATAACTTACTAAAAATTATAACTTAGGAGATGTCAAATCATAACATCTTAGCCTAAGTAACAGTGTACCAAATATTCGACTAACCATTAAACGCAACATGCATGAGTATGCACATGTGATGCATCGTGATAAATATGAGGATAAATTCTTTCTTTCTTTCTTTCTTTCAAAACATCATCGTCAATAAAAACAAGAGAGTGTTAAGATCTATTCTATCCGGATCTGAGGCGGTCATATTCTTCCCTTCGAATCTATTATTTCCGGATCTGAAAACGGTCACATCATCAGTCATAGTCATCAGGTCTATTCTTTCTGGGCCTGTACGGACATATTCATCATAATAAGGTCTATTCTTTCCGGGCATGTACGGTCATAATCATCATTCTCAGGTCTATTCTTTCTGGGCCTGTACGATCATAATCATCAGATCAATTAACCCCAGATCTGGAACAGGTTAAGCCGGCCAGAAATAAATGGTCCCAATGGAAATCGTTCTTTTCAAAACCAAATCTTTGCTTTTAAAAAAACGCTTTTCATCATTCTTTATCATAAAATCAGTTTCATGAATCATGGAAGTGACGATGATGCAATGCATGATGTGCACTATGCAATACATGACAAGATGCATCACATACATACATGTATGGTCTTATTCTTTGGGCTGGAAAAATTTCTATAATTATTGTTCTGTTTGCCCGGCCTCAAAACCTCATATTTTAGGCAAATTATCATGATTTCTTAACATACATATGCATAAGGTGTCTTTTTGACTCGCCATAAAGATTTTGTAACCTTTCGAGACATGTAAAACCCTTAAGCTATTAAATTACCATACAGGGTACTGCTGAAATCAGCAGAGCAGTACCCCTCTTTTACCTTTCTTTCAAGCCCAATAAGTCTTATTTAATTTGGGACAAAACCTGGAAAATACTGCTAACATACCAAGAATTAATTGTTCATAAGCCCAAGCTGTTCAGAGAAGTCCAATCCACAAGAACGAAGTCTCCCAACTAGTTCTTTAATTCTGCCTAGTTTTTCCAGTTTAGTTGTGCTCAATTAATTTCAGTAGTTACACCTTAAATAATAATTCCAAGCTGATTAATTTACATTGACATGCTCATCTATGTCCCAAGTAATTATCATAAAATTTCCGGAGTAATATAATAACTTTTAAGGGGTCATTTACTTACTTTTCCAAAAACGGTACATTGTGATTCTGGAGTGGCCAGTTTCACTACAAATTTTATTGTGATTAATCCGTAAGTCCTTTTTCTAAAATTCTAACTTGCAGACTTAGTAAACACATAAGGCTAGCATCCTACCCAAAATCAGCCCATTTGCATATTTCTAAGACCCATTTTTGGGTCAATCAACACGTCACTTAAATTCGCTTCAGTCCAGTAGTTTCAGCTTGACCAGTTTTACTAAAAAATCCATTAAGGATAAACCATGACTTCTTTTACCAAAATTCCAACTCTCATATTTACCACATACATAGGGCTAATGTCATGCCAAAAGTTAGCTTAATTCAATACTTCTAAGATCCCTTTTCAGGTCATACAAAACGTCACATGAATCTGTCCTGTTCCAGTGACTTTTCTCCTTTTGTCACTTTACTTACTAGAAGTGTTCCAACTTAAGTTATTCTTCAAAAATGGCTCACTAACCATCAAACACACTTTTAACATAAACATTACAGGTTCTAATATATTCTAAAGGTCACCTACAAATCACTTCAAAGCAGTTTTGAAGGTTACACATAGCCACCTTGATTTTGCACATTTTGTACATAACAAAGTCTATACATGGCACATCTAGTTTATATGTCCCATAACCCCAAAACATCCCGTTTCATACCCATGTAAGGGCTTATATTTCATTTCCATAATAAACCCATGACACCTAAGTCATAAAACATACAACTTATATGCATCCTTTACCCCCACAAGTAACATTCTTTCACAAGAATATTATTCACCCCAACTTCTTCATCCAACCGCCCCTTTACATATTAAAGAAGAGAGATTTACCACATTCATCTTAGACATGCATCATATTCACATTCAAAGGGGCAAAGAATCCATCTTTGAAGAAATCTTATACATACAAGTCACTTTTATTAAGGAATCCGAAATTTTCATGCCTCAAGCTCAACATTTTCCATCTAAGATTAAATCTTAGTAATAGCCAGACATTCAAGAATATACTTTCACAAACAAGTCAAGAATATTTATAGTGTACTTGCCTCTTCAAGCTTAAACCTTTCCTTAGCTTGGAATTTGGATGAAATGAAGTGATGTCTCCTTCCTCTTCAATATATACCCCACGGTTTTGGAGGAGGAAAAAGAAAAATGTTAGTTATTATCTTAAGTGAAAGATAGAACTAAATGGAGGCTAGATTGGCTTACCAAGATGAGGCTTGAATGGTGTTCAAACCTCTAAGAAGCTAGTACCACTTAAGAGCTTGAAAGCTTGAACCTGGTGACCATGGGGGTCACGGTTTTTGAGCAAGAAAAAGTAGTAATGTGAGCACTCTATGAAAGATATAAAATTCTCTTAGGGAGTTTAGAGTGTACTTACCTAGACCAAGTTTTAACTTGGATGAGTCCTAAATCTTCTTGGTTCAAGTTGGCCGTGTGCCTTGAGGGGAGGAGAGGGAAAGACTCTTGCTTTATGGTGATTCCTTGAATGGTTAGTAGGGTAAAAATTATTTAAGGAGCTCTTTATTAAAGGAAGGAGGAAGAAGCCTCTTGGTTAGGGGGGTGGCCGGCGGCTTCATTATAAGGGAGGGGAAACTTTTCATGAACATCTTAATGGAGCTCACTTAAAGCTTAACCATGTATTACCTTTTTAGGGTTCACGAAGAGTCTTGAAGCCATTACTAGCTCCAAAAAGGCCTCATGGCCGAATTCACATATGTATGTACTCATATATACGTAAATTTATTTGATCTATTAACATTGCTTACCCATTTTCATATCTTAATGCATATATATATATATGCTATACATATATGCGTTCTTAAAGTGTATGTTCATGTTATTATACCTTAAATACACCTTTCATGGAACTAGGGTCCCTTAGGCCATCGTTACCATAGGCCGAGGTATATACACATATATGCTATACATATCCTACTGATATATGTATATAATCATATCATGTAAACATACTTTTTCACAAAATTGAAGTTGCTAGACCAAAAGTGACTAGGATTAATGATGAAGTTCTCTTGGCTCATCCCAAGAGGATAGCCGGCGGTTAAGGGGTCTTCCCCCAAGTTCATTTACTCCTTAATTGCTTTATCCCTTTTTGTTTCTTAGGTGAGTTACTATGGTGTTATTCAATTTCAAAGACAATTTTTTCTCAAACATAGCTCTAAGAGATGGAAAGTATTCACTTGGCATGGAATCAGTAATATCCTTGTTTAAACCAGCATAGAACCTAATCATTCTTAATCTCTCACATTCTTGAGTGTTAGCATAATAATGATCATCAAACATGTAATTGTAGTATGCTTGAACACTTCATTTATCTTGAGGAAAAGTTTGAAAAGATGGTACCTTTTGGCGATAATTTCTTACCCAAATCTTATTTACCTTGCCAAAGTGATACATGCGCCTATTAACATCATTATTGATGTGAATACCTCACGCAAACTTGGATATTTTCCTTCGAAACTTCACCTTCATTGGCTGGCACAATGGAGGATCTCTCCATCCTAGCTCCCTTCAAGGCATTGACGGTTGAGCAATGCATCCATAACAGGATTATTGATCTTGGCAAAAGAATTGTCTTCTAAGACATTCCTCCCTTTGGGCTTGGAAAATACCACTTCAAAGTTTGAACAAATTTTAAGGATCCTAAACATGATTTTATGAAAACCAAGAAACAACTCAAAGACATAAAGGCTTAAGAGAAAATGAATTTTTATTAGAGAGAAGAATTGTGTTGGAATGGTACAAAGGGGGCAGCCATATGGTCCTTTAATTAGGCAAGAAAAGCTATAAACTAAATGGAAAAGTCCTAATCTATGACACCAAGTAAATGGGAGAGTCCCAAACTACAACTTCAACTGCATACAAAAAACCTTACTCACAACTCTACTTGTTAGGTAATTTACAAAAGCATGGAAGAATCTTATCCTATATTCTAAATACATAAGTGGCCAGCCTTATCACCTCTTGAGACTTGGAATTTTCCGGAAACTTGAGTTCCTAAAATGTAGGGATCATCCCCTAAAATGTAGGAACCTTAAGAGCCTTTTAGACTCCTTTTGCGCCTGGATCCTTGAATTTATTGACTTGTATGTTTGGAATTGGCCTTTGATGTCTGCTTCATTGCTGTAGAGCTCTCCAAGACCATGAATTTGAGCCCAACATTGAAACCATTCTGAGTTACAGAAAACAAGTTACACTTGTTCGAAGTTCAAGATCCATTCTTGTTAATCTTCCTCCAAACAAACGTTTTCTGCCTTGGAGTTCCCTACAAAAAAATTCCACCAAGCATCATTTTCATGAAGGATAAATATAAGGGTTAATTACCTTTTACACCCTTCATGTATTGCCTAATCTCCCTTTGCCCTCCTAATGTTTAAAAATATACCCTTATCCCCCCTGATGTTTGGACTAAAAGGTAAAATGACATTTTAAAATGTAAAACTAAAAATGTTTAAGAAAAAGTCAATAGTGCCCCTACTCTATTCATCTTCTTCCTATCAACTCTTACCCACCACCCAAACTTCTCCAACACCACCACACATCTCCCCCCTCCCCTGCCCGCCTCCACCAGCCGCTGCCCGACGTCAAATTCCACCCTCTCCCCTGCTCCACCTTGCCTCCACCATGATGAAAACACCATTTCAAGCTAAATGAGTTTTATTCCATAGCTTTATTCTTCAAGATTCACTCTTAATCCTTGGCATAAAATAAGAGAATTTTTGTGATTACAGGATGGATCATGTCAAGGGCACAAACATCACCAATCTTGAGTCCTTTTTCCTTGGCAAACCATACCTTGCTTATTCCCACCACCTTACTATCAATTATGCTGCATTGCCCTCGCCATTTGTTCTCATCAGAGTCACTAGATTATATCAAAACTCGAGTTCCCATTGAAGTTGAAAAAAAAAAGAAAGTGTCCCACGCAAATGGCATAATGCTTCACAAACTTTTTCCAGCCATCATCAAGGGAAACAAATGACCATATTTGTTTAGCCCGATATACTAACTAGGACCAACTGGAAGATGAAGTCTAGCAGACTTATAGAGTTCATTGCCATATCTTTCAACCAAGTTCTGTGGTCATGCCTACAAAACAAGGGGCCTTGGGAGGCGGGTGGTGGGGGCAGCGCAGAGGAGAAGGAGCTCGGGTCGCGACTAGTGGGAATAGGAAGAAGATGAAAAGACAAGGGCAAAAGGGTCAATTCCTATTTTATATATTCAAATAACATTTTATTAATTAAATCAAGGGGGGTAAGGGTGTATTTTTCAAACATCAAGGGGTAAGGGTGTATTTTTAAACATTAAGGGGCAAAGGGAGATTAGGCAATACATGAAGGGTGTAAAAGGTAATTAACCCTAAATATAATGCATGTCATGTATGTGAAATACCTAACTGTGAGTGAAATAAAAAAAATGCCCCTGAAAAGAAAACGCACAAACGACTACAGAAAACCACAAAAATGCTATCATTCATGAAATGACTATCCATCCCTTCCCTCCAACCCTTGCATCTTGTTTATAACATGCAAAACATAGAATAATCATGCATGAATCTAAAGCTTGTGGGGCGCCCTTATGGGGCTCATCATTCCCTCCCTCTTTAAACGGATTCATCCTCGGATACTTGTTTGAACCAATCGGAGAGGAGAATTGATACACGATATGATTACAAATAAATTAGACTAACATATTGATTCCATCTCCACCCGAATCAAATATCAAAATAATGAAACATATATGAAGTGAAGATGAATGAAACTTAAACGCATTACAAGAACTTCCATGTATCTTCAATTTTCTGTTTAACTTGTATCACTTCTTCGTAACATGCTATGGATGAGACAACAGAATCGGCTTCAAGATCTTATAATGCACAAAAGATAGCAATACAAAACACGACGTGAAGCATATCTTGGGTTCAAATCTCATGTGTGATGCATTTTTCCATGTCAAACAAGTGGTCAACAAAACATATGCAATCAAATGACTTAATTCCAAAACTATGTCCATAGCATACAGCTTTAGTTGAATGCTGAGTATTATAAAATGGAACCCAAGTTTTCAATTCTCATTCATATAATTCCAAGTGCTTGGATCAAACACATAAATAATCCAATCAAATTTAAACACAAAGGGAATGCTTAGGCATACACGTATGCAGATCAAAGCTTTTGAAAAGGGGGTGTCGGCTGGGTGTACACAATTTCCAACAACGAGACACACATCAAAAGAATAATGTACAATAGGTACAATCATAAGAGGTGTATCATTGCTGTTTGGCATTTCCATTAGAATCTTTTGAACATGAAACAATGGAAGCTCATATGCAAACAAAAACGGTAAAGCATTATGCATAAAACTTTATGCACGTATGTATCATTCTTGTACCCTTCATCATTAATTACAAGCCCAGATTCCTTTTTCTCATGTCCAATTTCAGCTTGATCAATTTTATGCTCACTTGCAGTTTTGGCACATTAGTATGAAAATTCTTAGCGTAACATTGTTTCAGCTGGTCCTGCAAATTTTCAGCAAAGGTCTCATGCAATTTAACTTCACTAACAACCATGGGTCCTTGGCATTTTCTAATGAGGCCTAGCCAAGCCAAGAGCAGTCCACACTTGATACTACGCCAAAACAAGACATGAGTTCCCTAACAAGAAGCATGGCAAGGAAACTGATGCATGAGGTGATGAACCAAGTGAAGAAAACATCCATTGGGTCCATTTAGTGCAATCATTGACATAGTTCATGTACAAAGTTTGTAATATATTAGTAGAATTAAGAGTATTGTTTACATTGCTTTTTCGTTAGCTTTCTTTTCTTAATGAAGTGTTGTAATATAGTCTAGATATGTCCTAGTGTGTTGTATATATTGTTTTGTATGTTTTGGACTCTTTTTAGGTCAAAGAAGAGTGACTGAAGACAAGTCAACGTCCAAACATGAAGCTGAATCAAGATTGTCAAGTTGGCAACTTGACACACTAATGATATTTCAGCCATATCTCCTCAACCCCAACTCCGATTGACATGAAATTCGAGCTTCAACATAAGAGATCAAGACTTCAGCAAATGACTTTACGAAGTTTAAATATCGCAAGTAAGATGAAGTTGTTGATCAGTTGCCTGCTTGAAGGACCACCTAGAAGCAGGTGGAAATTCAACAGGTCGTATCTCCTTCCTCTCAACTCTAAATTGAATGATTCAAAATTTAAACTTGAAGTTATTTTAATTATCTAGAATATTGATGAAGACAAGATTGGAAAAATATTATTGGAAGGAACCCAAATAACGTGGAACAATTTGGCGTGTGCTGAAGACACATAACTTGACCCACTTGGAAAATCAGCCTCAAATCTCAACCAATGCAGTAGACAACTTTAAGCTGCTTACAAGGAACTTCAAAACGAATAATATGGGAGATTTATAGCCGGTCCAATGAGTAGAAAAGGTTCAAGAAATCTTGCACAAGACTTACACATCGGATAGACATTTCTGCCGGCAAACTGAATTTCTTTCCTTTACTTGTAACATTGTTCAAAGTTCATTTTTCAGCCTTTGATTTCATTGGCTATTATTTAGGCTCATATATGATTGTTTATCTAAGATTTAGCCTATGAATTGCCTAGATTCCCTAGTAAAATATCATCCATTGCTGAAAATATTATCACTTAGCCGAGATCTACTTTCAAGACTTGTCTTGCTTTGCTTTGAATCAAGCTTTGATTCCCTTCAAGAATTGAACAATATTAATCGTATACTTCATAACTTTGGAGGGATATCATTTAGGAGGGTTAATTATTGCCTAAATGAGGTGAAATCACTTGTGGAAGTGCGTTCATCTACCAGGCTGAAGGCAAATTGGTTGGATGAGAAGCTTGGTGATTTGGATATGTTTTGCTTCAACGTCCATTGTTCTAAGCTGTTTTGTAGTTAAGGGAAGGTCCTCCTTGGTGATCAAACATGCATCAAGTGGTATCAGAGTGATGGTTACACTTTAACTCCCTTATCCTTAAATTCTGCCCGATTTTTATTTATACATCTTGTTGTTGTTTAAAGTGTCATTTAATCTACCCTTAAGGAGATTGAATATCATTATTGTATCATACATTTAGCTGTCCAATTCCCTAAGTCACAAAATCATCAAAAACAGTTGGTCTTTTGATTCTTGAAGTAGAAAACGAGGGTGAGCACTAGTTGTTCATTTTTTTCCAACTACAAAGGTTCAAAACAAGTGTTGTTTTCATTTCCTAGCCTATAGAAGATATTGTGTTGATTCTCATTTGTGTCATAAACTAAAAAACAAAAAGAAAGATCTATTTTTCTTGATTCCCCCATTACATCAGACAAGTTGAACCAGATGAACCGTTTGAGGTAAGAAACGATAAATCGGCTGGTTTTTGGTTGGAGTTCAAATTCATTACATGTTTACAATTTAATGGACATAGGATCTATGATTAGTTGTTGTTTTCAACCACATTCATATTTAGTCCAAAACTAAAAAAGCTACCAAAGTCTTATTAACATCTTGTTGCAATCGAAGCTCTTAGTTTGCATTAAGACTTTGTGTATACTTACCTGTTTGTAATTGTGAATTTACATTCCACATTGAGTGTTCAAGGCTGCCTAACAATCTTGTTCCAAAAGGAGGCTAAGTTTTGTTCACTTTGAGCCAAGAACTGAGAGTTACAAACAAGAGAAGGCCAAACAAAAACATCCTATCTATACATTGGCCTAGCTGAAAGTTATGCTAGGAAGCCAAAACAAAAGAAAAATCATTCCTTCCTAAATCAGTTCTAAAAGGGTAGCAAAATTATCATGAAAAAAGGTCCTTACACTTCATGGATATATTTGCTCCAAAAAGTAGCAAAAACATACTTTGAACACTTGGTTGTATCAATCTTCACTCATTACATCCATTTGAGTTGCATAAAGGCTTAAAGTAAGTTAAGGATTTCCCAGAGCAACCCTTAGTTTTCTTGACTCAGCCTATAACATACGTGTTGGTTTCTAAGTCTTTCTTGTATCCTAGATAGTCCAAGATAGTATCAAGTCATTGTATCTTAAGTGCAGGACGTGTGCAAGCTGTTTGAAGGACTTGAGGAGTATTTCGATATATTATCCCCTAATTAAGACGAGATTCTACCATGAAAAGCAAAACAAGGATTGAAAGAACTTATACACGAGAGATAGAGAGGAAACAGTTGTTCTAAACTAATATAACAAACTCTCTTCTATCTTTGTGTTTGTTTCGTTTTCTTAATCATTTTTAGGAACGATGGTTGAATCACGTGGAAAGGAGAAAACCTCTCATACTACCCCTAAATGACACAAGGTCCTATGAATATAGAGACGTATCACCAAATGATGTCCAGCCTGGTCCATGTGTTTGGATGCATGAACAGTGACATTGATGATCTTAAACTCAATGTTGGCCAAAGCAACAGAGAAAGCGCCATTCAAGAAAGGAGAGGACAACCAAGCATGCACTTGAATGAAGGAACACGCTATGGAGGTGAAACATGGCAAGAGAGCCGAGGGAACCACCCTCAAAGAGGGCATGGAACAAATGGTGGCCATAGGAACATATTGTTTCAAGAAAGATTTGATGATCCCCCTGAATACAATGACCACTTTCAAGAAGAAAGGTATCATAATCCCGGGTATGAAATGAATGAACCTCCTAGAGAGGAGTTTATTACAAGCAAACTGAATATATCTTCCTTCTAAGGTAAACGTGATGTTGAAACTTACTTACAATGGGAATTAAAAGTAGATGACATGTATTCTTGTACTAGCTATTCTGATTTGGCCAAAGATTGATATGCCACATTCGAGTTTATAGATTATGCCTTGAATTAGTGAGAACATCTACAAAATACAAGGAGAAGGACAAGACAACCACCTATTGGCACTTGGGAAGAACTAAAACAAGAAATGAGGAAGAGATTGATCCTCCAATCCTATGTAAGACTGTCTACCAAAAGCTGCAATAACTCACTCAAGGTAACAAAAGTGTTCATGAGTATTACAAAGAATAGGAACACTTGCTTACTAGAACCAACATAAAATAAGCTGAAGAGGCCACAATGGCAAGATTTCTAGCTGGCTTAAACAAAGAGATAGCCTACAAAATTGAACTCACACCCTACTCAGACTTTGCTTCAATGGTACATACGGGAGAAAAGGTAGAAGGCAGTTGAAGGTACGTACTCCCTTCTCTTCGGTCTAACCCTTCAAACTTTTTCAATGTACAACCTAAGACAAGTTTTATGCCATCACAAACTCAAGGCCATGGCTTTCAAGGGAGGGACCAACCTAGCTTTCCCAAACGTCCAACAAACAACTCGCTAGACATAGACAAAAGAAAGGCCAAGGTGGAAGGTGCTATAACTCTAATACTAGATTCCGTGACATACAATGTTTTAAATGCTTAGGTAAATGTCATTTTGCAAATCAATGTCCTAACCCTAAACAAATTATGTTTATTGAGGAGTCTAATGAGTATTATTCTGAGGAAGAGTTGGAAGAAACTGAGGAAACTGATGAAATTTGTGAGGAAGAAGAGGCAGTCATAGATGAAACAAGTGAATGTGAAAACAAAAAGGCCGTGGATGTAATAGATGTCTTAAATGTTCTAGTTAAAATGGAAGAACAAGATTAACAAAAAGAAAACGTTTTTCACATTCATTGCATGGCTAAAGGGAAAGTTTGCACACTTATCATTGATTCTAGATTTTGTAAAAATGTAGCAAGTGTGGAAATTACTAGGAAACATAATTTAACTTTAATCGATCACCCACACCCTTACAAGCTCACTTAGTTAAATGATTGTGGAGAAGTTAAGCTCAATAAACAAGTTTTGATTCCTTTGTCAATTGGTGGGTATAAGGATGAAGTATTATGTGATGTAGCACCTATACAATCAAGTCATATCTTGTTAGGTAGATCATGGCAATTTGATAACAAGGTTACATATGATGGCTACTTAAATAGATATTCCTTTAGGCATAACAACAAACTGCGTTACGCTGCATGCATTACCCTTACAGAAAGCGTAAGACGATCAAAAGAGAATGTCCAAGAATATAAATGATCCTAAGGAGAAAGAATTAGAGGGAATTTTTCTTAAGAACATTCGCCCTGAATCAAAAGGAAAAGAACTTGTCACTGTAGTAGAAAACAAACCCAAGAAGAAAAGTGTTTTCTTTGCATCCCAAAGTGAGGTGTTACATTCAATCAACTCCAACAAAACGGTTTACATCTTGCTGTATAAAGAAGCCTTGTTCTCTTCAATGACTTACTAACTACTTTACCAAGTGAAATCACCTATTTATTGTAAGAGTTCTCTAACTTATTCCCTGAAGGAGACCCCTCTGGATTACCACCTTCGAGAGGCATTCAACACCAAATAGACTTCATCCCTGGAGCTGTCTTACCAAACAGAACTGCCTATGGAGACAATCCAGAAGAAACCAAGGAAATCAAGAGGCAAGTTAAGGAACTCTTAGACCCTGGAAAGGTGAGGGAAAGTATGAGCCTTTGTGTTGTACCCATGATAATAGTCCCAAAGAAAGATGGAACTTGGAGAAAGTGCATATACCGTGGAACAATCAATAAGATTACTTTGAAATATATATACTCTATTCCTAGGCTGGATGACATGCTTAATATGTTACATGGGTCTAGATACTTTACCAAAGTAGACCTTAAGCAAGGTACTCTAAGTGAGGATTAGAGAAGGAGATGAATGAAAGACTGCCTTCAAGACTTAGTTTGGATTATATGAGTGGTTAGTCATGCCCTTTGGCCTAACTAATGCACCTAGCACCTTTATGAGGTCAATGAATAAGGTCTTGAGGAAGTTCATTGGGAAATTTATCGTAGTATACTTTGATTATATCATTATCTACTCCAAATCCATAAGTGAATACCTTATCCATTTGAGGGTTGTATTTGAAACTTTGCTAGTGGAACAACTCTATGCCAATCTTAAGAAATTTTCATTCTCCATAGAGAAAGTCGTGTTCCTAGGTTTTGTGACTGGTGCTGAGCTAATAGAGATGGATCAAGAGAAGGTCAAATCCTCACTAAATGGCCAACACCTAAGACTGCTGGAGATGTTAGGAGTTTCCATGGCCTAGCAAGTTAGGCGTTTTGTAAAAGATTTCTCTACCATTGTAGCGCCCCCAAATGAGTTAGTCAAAAAGGATGTAAGTTTTTAATGGGAAGAATCACAACAACGAGCCTTCGATGAACTTAAGAAACAACTTACCACAGCACCCATCTTAAGATTGCCCAACTTTGAAGAAACCTTTGATGTAGAATGCGATGCCAGTGGAGTTGGAATTGGAGCTGTTTTGAACCAAGGAAAGAAACCCATAGCTTATTTTAGTGAAAAGTTAAAAGGAGCTGCACTAAACTATTCAACTTATTACAAGGAACTTTATGCTTTAGTAAGATCATTACAGACTTTGTAACATTACCTTCAACCTAAGGAATTTGTGATACACACTGGTCATGAAAGTCTTAAATACCTTAAGGGGCTGGGTAAGGTTAACAAACGGCATGCTAAGTGGGTAGAATTCATTGAGCAATTCCCTTATGTCATTAAATACAAGCAAGTAAAAGATAACATAGTTGTTGATGCTTTGTCTTGTAGATACACCTTGATTACTATGTTGTCTTCACACATGTTTGGATTTGAGTATATAAAAGAGTTGTATGCCACTAATCATGACTTTAATTATGTCTATGAAGCGTTTCTTGAGTCCCCAACATGAAGCATTCTGGTTTAAAGAACGAAAGTTATGCATTCCTATATGTTCAATGAGGGAGATATTGATCAAAGAGGCTTATGGAGGAGGCTTGATGGGTCACTTTGGCTCATTCAAGACGTTGGAGATATTGAAGGAACATTTCTTATAGCCACACATGCGTATGAATATTGAAAAGGTATGTGCAAATTGTATAGCATGTAAGCAAGCTAAGTCTAGAACACAACCACATAGATTGTACAAACCTTGATGAAGCTCAAGCAGCCATATTCAAACATATCCCATAAACAAGAAATGTATACAAAAATAGAAATCATGAACTTAAATGCTTCTTGTTTAGGCATGTGCAGAACAAGCCAAGAAGTGAAGAGTAATGTCATTGTGTGATCATCCATTGTGTTTTAATGTCATAACAAATTATCCATTGTGTTTTATTGTCATAACAATGATGCAAGGGTTTGTGGGAGAGCAGGATGGGCAATTCATGCATGCGCGTCATAGTGTCGAGTTTAGTCGTTTGTTTAGGTCAAGGGTAACATATGGAGTCTCTTATTATGTGTTTGGAGTACTAATGGCTGTGTTGAGTGTCTTTGTAGGTGATAAAACCAAATAAGGAAAGTGGCATGGGGAATCCATACTTTCAACAAGGACAGCAAGGACACTCGTTTGGTATTTTGGACTTACATGTCAGAGGACAAGTCCAAACATGTTCACATTTCTTGGAGATGTTAGAAAAATCAATTTATAACGACTGTTATGCTTTGCACTTTTCCTGATTCAGGCTGCAAGGTGGTCCAAAGTCAGCTTGAAGGTTGGAGTCCAGATATGGAAAGTACTGAAGCCCGCAGGATTAGTACCCGACTTCTGTCAGCTAATATCTCTGCAAAGAAGAGTCCAAATGTGGTGATTCAAGAGCCCAATTTCAAGGGAATTGCATGATCTACAACTTTGCTGAAGAGTTCTGAACCTAATGCGGTGTGTAGAATCGTTCAAGTCTGAAACCGACATGTTGTAATCCAGTACGAAATTTTAGGGATTTGATTCCAAGCTTTTTTATTGATTAGTCTTGATTTATTTTCCTATTTAGACTTAATTTAGATTGATAGGTGATATGTTGATTATCTTGATTGATTTTTTATCTTTTAAAATTAACAAAATTGTGGCCATATAAGGCAAAACACGTTCAGCTTATAAAACAGATTTTAATATTCTCAGAATTCCAGTAAACTGTTGGCAGCTTTGTGCCTTTCTTCCCTTTGCAAGTTGTGTGTTTTCTTTTGTTTCATATACACAAATCAAAGCTAGATCAAACTCAAGGTTTGAGAAACCCTTGTTGGTTGCCACAATCTACGGAAAAGGAACGACTTGGTGGATTGGACGGGTGAATTTCTCAGCACCCAAAGTGTGCAACGCCATTGAGGAGAAAGGTGGTGTCTTGTGTCATTGTTCAACCTTAACCAACGTTGAGGCCTTGGTTGAGTTGAAGAAGGGTCTTATACACTTACAAACGTGCCTCATACATGTATCAGTTTGGTAACAGAGCAAAGGTTCTTCCTTTTAACTCACATATCCTTCTTTTCTATTCACCTCGTCTTCGTCACGCCACTACCACCCCTACGGTTCACCTTCACTTCCTTCCCCTTGTCTTTTTCTTGTTCTCCTCCATATCTTCTTATCCTAGATCGGATCCTATGTTAAAAAACGAGTAGAAAAAAAGTGTTTTTTCTTGAGAAACAAGTGCATAAACGAGGCCTTTGCATCGAAAGTTGCACCTCTGTCTTGCTTCTATCATTCTTGCATCAAAGCATCAAACATCCACGCATAACTTGGGATTTTTGTGCCATGTACAGATTACAGTCTCAGCTTTACATAAAATTCGACCATAGCCAAATAGCTTCCTTGTGTCACACGTAAATCTTGTTGCTAGCGAAGCTTTTATTTGATCTTAGACTTGTGTCATATTGGTTGCATTGTTTGCTTGGTTTTTGTTGCAATTCTCTTGTATCCAAGGCTGATTCTACTCCATACAAAACACGGCTGATCCATCACATTCAAAGGCATCATCTTTCAAGCCACACCAAGCCACAAAAGGCCCAATCTTGGAGACAAAAAAACCTTTTTGGCCGATTGCACTAAAACAGCCGTAAGGTACTGTTTTCTTTGCCTTGACTCAAAAGAAAGGCCAACAAAAACCCTAAATCAAGTATAGACAGCTGAGATACACTCATTTTCTCTTTGTACAAAAGGCAAAAAAAATTACCTCGGATAGCAAACAAAATAAAGGATCCGAGGCTTCAAAACAGCGCAAGTTGGCCCATTTGTGTGAGAAACAACATTCAGTTGTTGATATATATTGTTGCATATCAAGTCCATCATCATAACACAACAAAACCGAGACATCTCATATCACACCACCCTACATATTTCATTGTTTATTCTTGAATACTTGATAGTTGTAATAAAATCGACAACTTGGTAATTGATGCGCATAAGGCTAGGGTTTGTTAAAGATTGCCCAGGGCAACCCCTTAGCTTTCTTTCGCCCAACCTTTGACACAATTTTATCTCTATTTTCGTTGAATCATACTGGTTAAGTGTGAAAGTTGTCTTATTTTGTGACTTGAAATCGTTGCACTCGGAAGTGCTGAATTTGTTTCACTTGGCGATCAAGAAAGGGTGTTTGCGTCTTCAAATTGTGTTCATCACTTAGATTACTTGGTTTGGATTGTATCTAGCTCAAGATGGCCAAGTGATTCACAATTGTTAGGGTTAAAGTGAGGATAAACACCTCCAGAACTGTTTTGCATTTTATCAATAACGTAACGATATCTCTTTTGTCTTTGTAATAGTTTTCCTTTTCCTTTTTCTTCTTTATAGGATCTCAGGTGAGAAAATATCATCAAACAATGCCATAATTGAGGAGGTAAGGGCTGAAGTGTCCCTTGAGAAAGTGTAGTCACGTTTACCTAACCAGTATAAAAATCTTGGTGTTCTTAATTTCAACACTTTTACTCTCAGTTTTTGTTTTTTCGTAACATTTTCACACCACTGAAAAAATAGCAAACAATTTTTAAAAATCATCAAATCTTGCAGAAACATAAATAAAGGTATTAGGTTTCATTTTAGACAAATTTGATCAAATTTGGATAAGTCATCCAAACATTCAAAATTCTGAGACTTGTGCAATCTGATTTTCAGATTGGAAAAGGTTGAGAACATAAACGTGGTTGATATACTTTTCAAAGCAATGTTGAAAAAATATTTCAACTCATTAAAGTAGATATCTTAAGGGATGTTTCACGAAATTTACAGATCATTTGGAGTTGTCCTTCAATAGGAATTAATTTTTAATTCTAAGGGAAAGTTTTTTATAGATTGACAAAGGTCCAATTAAACACATTCTTTCAGGGCCTTACAATTTGAGTTTTAATCTGAAATTCATTGAGGATGACATAAGAGACACTTATCTTGCAGTAATAGAAGGCTTATGTAAAGGCTTACGTCAAGCTTATTTTAATTATAGAATTGCATATGATTTGTGTGATACGAGTGATGATTCTAGTGTTGTCCTTGAGCATGAGTCTTATGATGATGATGCTGAATTTTCCATTGTTATGCATGTCAAGGATGATGATAAAGCTGGCATAATCCTAAATTGTTTGAATCTGGTTTGGTTGAATCTGATTCAAGTAGTGTTGACGTTTTGCATTCTAAAGTGCATGAACTTGATAAGAATTTGCATGTTGGTTTCCATGATTCTTTGAAAGTTTTTACACATAATGACCTTGAGGTGCATAAGAAATTTGATTTAGGATCCTTATTTGCTGAAATTGAGTTGACAACACATAGATCACTTGATGTGCATACTAGTTTATTTGATGATAAGTGCTTGCATGATGATGTTGAAGTCGATCTTGATAGCAAGAAGTTCTTAGAACGTAACTCTGACCTTCGAAAGAAACTTGTAGCATAAAAAGAACGCAACTCTAAGATCCTTGTAGAAATAGAAGAACAAAAGGTGCACAGATTAGACCTTCGTATTAAATTCCATGGCCTTAGGAGACTTGTTGATGTTTATTGTGCTCATACACATGAGAATGATTTGTGTGCCTAAAATGATGAGCCTGAAGCTAAAATTTTTTGTGCTACACATGATTCACATGACTCTCTTGATTTAAATGCTAATTTTACATGATGATTTGAGTGACATTTCAAGTGAGAATAGTGATTATTTATGTCATGAACAAGATGAAGTTCAAAAGCGTGAATGAGTTGTTTATAATAATCCTTTGTCTGAGAGGCTTGATAGTGACCTTGCATTACTTGAAAAGTCTAATTGGTATAAGTATGAATCTAAAATTCCACTTGAAGTTAGGTTGCAAACTGATTTCAATGATGATAATCTGAATGTTAGTTATGATTTACATTTTGTTGAGCATGCTAGTCCATATAAATCTGATTTGGAATTGCTAAGGAGCATACAAGGTACGTTGTTTATTCCTAATATTTTACTTACTTTCACTTTCATGCATGATATATATTATGTGAGGAATTTGCTGCCAATCTTGTTTGTACACCCTAAACACATTGGAAGGAGGTGTTCTTTGTTGCATGTTCATGTAGAGTTTGTAGGATCTGCAAGGCACCACTAGAAGGGGGGGGGGTTGAATAGATGGTGCGGAAAGTGTGCTTTTTAAAATTTCTTTAAACTTGAACAATTCAAGTTCTGAAAACAGATTCTGTTTTCAGGGCCTGTTTTAAAACGTTTTTAAAACAAGGTTAGAGGTCTCCAAAAATTATGAAATTTTGAGAGAACTTAGCCTCAGATGTTATGAGGGTCCCCTAAAAATTTCAAATCAAAATTCAACCTTTAACCCCTTCAAAAACCGTTGGCACTCAGATTGTGCAAATCTGCCAGAAACGGTAGATGGTTTTGAAAAATTAATTCCTATTTGTGTGAATGTCCAAAGGATCTGATAATTTGACCAATAACTCCTCACACACTATATTGAAATGGGTTGAAACAGTTTTTGAAAATTCTTTTGGGAAGTAGGTCAAATACCACCAAAGTCTCAACCTTTGCAAGTCTGAAAATCAGACTGCACTAGTCTCAGAACTTTTGATGTTTGACTGACCTATACTTGTCCAAAAGGGTTGAAACTTGTGCCAAATTAACCCTAGAACGTTTATGTATGTTTCTGGAAATTTTTATAATTTTTAGAAAACGTTTACTATTTTTGCAAACGTGAACAATATGAGCAAACAGCGCAGAAACTGAAATGTAAATGCAGAAAGTAAATTGCACCAAGAATTTTATACTGGTTCGGTTATAAACAACCTACTCCAGTCTTCAAGGAACACCTTCCTTGGTTCACACTAATTTCACACACGCAGTACACCTTACCGCAGGGTTGATAGAGTTACACCTTAACTCCAACCCTTTACAAACCTTGTATTGTGAGTACAATTCACACGAACACCACCACCTCGTAAGAATGAAGATTGATCACACCTTGATCAATCTTGTACAAAGATGAATGAATGGTGGTTTCTATGAAGCCTATTCAAGAATGAAAGAAGTAAAGTACAATAGGCTTTTTACAAGAGAAGAAAGAAAGAAAGTGTAGGAGAAGAAAGCTTTGGCACTTTGATCACTTTTGAATGCAAGTCTTGGTGTTATTTTTGTTTGTTCTTCTCTTCCTTCCTTATAGGTCCAGCCGTCCCCTATGCAGCCTTCTCCCCTCTTGAAAATTTCCTTTTAAGTGCTTGAGAAGGTGTGAGACATCATGGTGACAATGTTTTGCTTACTTGGCATCACTCCATTGGACCATCATTTAGTCATTGCTTACTTGGCACCTCTTTATTGGCTCAATGTTGTCAACATGATGACATGGGAAAAAATCTGAGATTAACACTTTAAACATGTGCCAATATCAATCATAAAATCATACCATATGTCACAAATTCTATCATAAATTGCAAGACAAGAAATCTCTCCTTTTTCAAAGCAAAAAATCGCCCATAAAGTTCCTTGCCATGCTGAATTTTTCAGCATGTGCAACATCCATTTTTATCCAAGATAATACCCATTATTCTTTGATTTCTCACCATAAAAATGAATCAACAATACATGGTAAGTCTTGCTATCAATTGAGAAATGAATTTGGACACACAATAGCCTTAGAATTCGTCCACCATCACTTCACACATGCTGAAAAATTTCAGCATGTGTGATATGTAGAATATCACACTTTATTACCTTACATAATATTCAAATCATTTCTATAACATCTTCAATTAGTCCTTTAATAAAATATGACAAAATATGTCACCTTAAACATGTAAAATTCGGCCATGATAATGTTAGTATGCTGAAATTTTCAGCATGTGACATAAGAGAGATATATGTTGAATACTTACCTTTTGTAGCTTCTCTCTTTGATTCATCAACATTGTATGATTGATCCTTGACCAATCAATATGCCAACAAGGCTCCATATGTGCTCCATCTCAGCTGTATGTGCGTTGGAAGATGTATATGCATGTGCTGAATTTCATTTTTGTTAACTTTGTAAAATAGTGCACATTTAATAATACACACATGTAATATTCCAATCAGCCCTTAATTTAATTTTCTAGAACACTTTAAGATGTATATTATATGTAAAAAGTGTCTAGATACGTGTCACATGATGTTCAAGAAAAACGTTCCATGTTAAGTGCGTAGAAAACCGAATTTTCGATATTTATCGATTACCCGATTTTTCTCTAATTTAAATTCCAACTTTTGCACATGCTATATATATTATGTTATACATAATATATATAATATATACTTTAAATTTCAGCACTTGGCTGATTTAAAGTGGTACCATAAACATGTGAAAAAATAAAATTGAAATCTTCACATTTTGGCCTAAATGTGGGGTAAATTGTGTGTGCCAACATGGAAAGTATTTTTGTCTCAATATACAGTCATGTGCACGAAAATATCATCAATTTTTGATGCATATGGGCTGGCCATTTATTTATGGCAAGTACGTGACACGTTGGCGAAGTTTCGGTATCGCCCGATACGACAAATTTCGGTTTAGAACCTTTTATCGTGTCGTATTTAATTTGTCATCACCATATCTTATATCATATGATATAAGACCTGAATGTACTCATAAATATGAGTTAAGTATAGTGGTGTGACGTAAACGTACGTACGTAAGATATATAACGTGTCGGTAGTACGTTGGAATACATGTGTATGTGCCTTTAAAAAAAAATCTGAAAATATATAGTTTATATATATAAATGGCGTGTGAAATTGATGTGGGGAGGAGGAGAGAACTTTCCTTCCATAGCCATGTTGCCTTTATGCCTTTTCCAAATGCATCTTCCTTTAATGAACTACTTAGTTTATCAAACTAAGTACTTCACTTAATGAACTACTTTAGTTCATTAATTGTGGCACCTGAAAATAGTATAAACTCAACAAATGTTCGCCATATGATGTAAGCTTTAAAGCTTCATGGCTCGTTAGTACGGCAACATAATATATAAGCTAAATAAGGCAAGTTATCATGCATACATGTACACTTGTGTATATATATATATATATTCAACGTTTATATATATATATATATATATATATATATATATATATTCAAATTTCTTTATTTTGAAATCACTCAAACCCTCATATTTCTACAATCTCCCCCTTTTGATGATTTTCAAAATAACTAGTGTACATGATTTAAGTGTTATCTCTCCCCCTTGAATTATGCACAGATTTGAAATTTGAATTTCGAATTTCAATTCCGGCTCCCCCTTGATTCATGCAATTAGGATCAATCAGTGATCTCTCTCCCCCTTAAATCTCTCTCTCCCCCTTAAATCATGCTTCTCTCTCCCCCGTTATTTTGGAAAGTTAATCAAAAGATTCCTGTCAAAAAGAAAAGTAAATCAAATAATATCGCATTTAAATCACATCAACAGGAAGCGTGCCTAATTTAGAACGAAGAGATTCAAATGTGGCTTGATTTAAGGCCTTTGTAAATATATCCGCTACTTGTGATTCTGTGCGTACGTGATCTATGACAATATTACCATTGTTAACGTGATCACGAAGAAAATGATAGCGAACTTCTATATGCTTAGCCTTAGAGTGTTGTACGGGGTTCTTAGACAAATTTATTGCACTCATACTATCACAATATATAGGAATTTTATTTACGATTATTCCAAAGTCCGAAAGTTGTTGTTTTATCCACAACAACTGTGTGCAACAAAGGCTAAGAGCCATATACTCAGCCTCAGTAGTGGACAAAGCAACACTTGCTTGCTTTTTGGAAAACCATGAAATAAGAGAATTTCCTATAAATTGGCAAGTTCCGCTCGTGCTTTTTCTATCTATCTTGCAGCCACCATAATCTGCATCAGTGTAAGCATGTAAGTCGAATGTAGAGTCCTTATCATACCAAATACCTAAGGTGGGCGTGTGCTTAATATAGCGGAATATTCTTTTTACCGCATTTAAGTGTGACACCTTAGGTTGACTTTGAAAACGAGCACACATGCATACGCTAAACATAATGTCAGGCCTACTAGCAGTTAAATAGAGTAAAGAACCTATCATAGATCGATATAATCCATTATCAACGTCTTTACCATGTTCATCTTTGTCTAATTTAGTAGTAACACTCATAGGCGTGGGGGATGGTTTCAAATTTTCAAAATTGAACTTCTTGATCATGTCGTTTACGTACTTAGCTTGGCTTATATGAATTCCTTTACTCGTTTGCTTAATCTGCAAGCCAAGAAAATAATTAAGTTCACCAACCATAGACATTTCAAATTCAGCTTTCATACAATTTTCAAAATCTTTAACAAGTCTATGTGAGGTAGAACCGAAAATAATGTCATCTACGTAAATTTGAATAATAAGTAAATCTGATTTTTCTTGTTTCAAAAATAGTGTACTATCTATAGTACCACGTTTAAAATTATTTTCTAAAAGAAAAGTGGCAAAACGATCATACCATGCTCTCGGCGCTTGCTTTAGGCCATATAGTGCCTTCTTTAGTTTGTACACGTGATCTGGATGTTTCAAATCTTCAAAACCGGGTGGTTGCTTCACGTATACTTCTTCTTGTATAAATCCGTTTAGAAAAGCACTTTTGACGTCCATTTGATATAATTTAAAATCTTTCAAGCAAGCAATAGCAAGTAAGAGTCGTATAGCTTCTAAACGTGCTACGGGTGCAAATGTTTCATCGTAGTCTATTCCTTCTTCTTGATTATATCCTTGAGCTACGAGTCTTGCTTTATTTCTAACGACTTTTCCTTCTTCATTCATTTTGTTCCTAAATACCCACTTTGTGCCTATTATTGTCTTATCTTGTGGTCGTGGCACTAAGTCCCATACATCATTTCTAACGAATTGATTAAGTTCGTCATGCATAGCATCAATCCAAGATGAATCACTCAAAGCATCATGCACATTTTTGGGCTCAATTTCAGAAATCATAGCATGAAATTCATTTATTTCATCCGAAGTGATTCTTCTACGTGGTCGCACACCGTGAGTAATGTCGCCTATGATGAGATCTTGTGGGTGATCCCTATGCCATCTTGGTTGATTATTTTCTAAGTTATCATGCATTTCTATATGATCATGCATTTCTAGTGTCTCATTCATCTCATGCATATCAAAAGAATTATTATCTTCATCCAAAACGGGTTTCAATTCAAAATCATCGTCATATTCCTTATCTTTATCAATCTCTCCAAATTCATTGAATTTAACATGAATAGATTCTATGATTTGTCTAGTGAGAGGATCATAACATCTATATGCTTTTGAATTTATGGAATACCCAACAAAAATGCACTCAATTGATTTGGATTCAAATTTATCTAAATTATCTTTTGTATTCAAGACAAAGCATTTGCATCCAAACACACGAAAATAATCTATCTTAGGCATGCGATCATTCAAAATTTCGTAAGGCGTCTTGTTTATTTTCTTTCTTATAGATAGGCGATTTACAATATAGCATGCACAATTTACGGCTTCCGCCCACAGAAATCTAGGCAATTTATTTTCGCAAAGCATGGTTCTAGCAATTTTTTGTAGTGTGCGATTCTTTCTTTCTACTACTCCATTTAATTGTGGAGTTCTAGGTGGCGAAAACTCATGTTTAATTCCTTTTTCTTCACAAAACGAAATCATCTCTTTATTTTTAAATTCACCGCCTCTATCGCTTCTTATTCTTTTCACATTTACGCCGTATTGATTTTCAAGTTGTTTAATTAATTTAGCAATTTCTACGGCGCTATCATCTTTATGTGCAAGAAATAAAGTCCAAGTATAGCGAGAAAAGTCATCAACAATCACACATGCATAGTGACGCCCACCAAGGCTTGTAGTGCGACTAGGACCAAACAAATCGATATGCAATAGTTCTAGTATTCTAGTCGTGCTTATCTCATTTTTAGGCTTAAGTGACTCACGTGTTTGTTTGCCTTTTATGCAAGATTCACACAACTGAAAGTTGTCTAAATCAAGCGTAGGCAATCCCCGTACTAGGTTCTTTCGTTGCAATTTTTCTAGTGTAGAAATACCTATGTGTCCTAAACGTCTATGCCACAAATTCACATTGGGTTCATTTGACATAAAACATTTAACTTTGGCGTCTACTACATCATTCATAGATAGTGTGAATATATTCCCTTCACGTTTTCCTTTTAAAACGGTTTCTCCATTTTTATTATTATACTGCAATAAGGGTGAGTAAAACACACATTGAAACCATTGTCAACAAATTGAGAAATACTAAGAAGATTGTAAGATAAGTTGCTTACCAAAAATACGTTGGAGATTTGAAGTGTATTCGGATTGCCAATCGTACCTTTTCCAATGATCTTCCCTTCATTGTTGTCTCCAAAGGTCACGGATCCGCCTTTTGTGACCTTCTTTAATTTGGAGAACAGGCTCGGGTCACCCGTCATGTGCCTCGAGCACCCACTGTCAAGGAACCACTTTATTGATGTGTCTTTTGATGAGTGGTCTCCCTGCAATGTGAAAAGGTGATTTAGGTACCCTTTTAATTTTGGGTCCTTTCGAGTTAGTTAATCACCTTTTGGTAAAGGTACCTTTCGGTACCCATACTTGGGTGATCCTTCTCGGTTTATCAAATGGCAAGCATGAAGGTGCGATATAATATACATGTGGTGCATGTACTTTGGGTCTTTGCCCAAGGACTCCTCTATACTCATTAAATGAAGGACGCTTTTGATATGTCCTTGTGTGCGTGTGCGTAGTGCGTGGATGATATGTATTTCGTGTATGCATTGTTCTTTTGTTCTCATATCTATATGGTACAACGTTATATTTCACATGATATGAGGGAGTGGGGCGTGTGGAAGTGGGCGCTTTTTGCGTCATCTTAGACGCCACTTGATGCTTAGGGGTGTCTACTTTCTTAGACACAACAAACTTGGTTGGTTTGGTTGATACTTCGTTAGTATCAACGTATCTCAATCCAGTTTTTTCACTGTCATGCTTTTGCGATAATATGATGCGATGCAGCATGTTTGACCCTGTATCGAATTGTTTCATCATTTTCTCTAAGTCTGTATTCCTTGATTTCAAATTTGAAATCTCGGATTTCATTTCATTATTTTGAGAAGTCAATGATGAGATCTCAGTTTTTAATGCAGTGATGACACATGAAGACTCTTTCTTTGAATCGCTTAATTGAGCGACAAGATTCTCGTTAGAAGATTCTAACAGTTTCTTGTCTTCAATTAAACGTTTCTTTTCTTTTGCGAGAGTCTTAGTAAATTTATGTAATTCAAGATACTGACTAAAAAGATCATCATAAGAAGGTTCAGAGTCAGAGTCAGAATCGGATGATACCTCATTAGATGCCTTTGAAGCGAAGCAAACTTGAGCGGTCTCCTCTTCGGTCTCAGTTTCAGAGTCTGATGAGTCGCTCCATGTGGAGGCCTTTAGTGCACGTTTCCTTTGTTTAGGATCTGAGACGAGTCTATTTTTGTTCCGCTCCTTGTCAGGGTATTTATTAGTTTGCTTCTCTTTGTTTGGGCAGTCATATGATAAGTGTCCGAGTTTTCCGCATTCATAACATTTAATGTCCTTATCATTTGACTTGTTTTTATTTCTCTTAGATGTAGTGCCCTTGTTTTTATTTCTAAATGACTTTCTCATGAATCTTCTTAGTCCTTTAGCCAATAGAATTAAGTCATCATTATCCGATTCGGAATCACTATCATCTACGTGATCGGAGGGAGGGGAGTCGTATTCATTTGATTTAAAGGCAATTGTCTTACCTTGTTTAGATGATTCCAATTTCCGAATAGTGAGTTTGTTTTCATACACTTTTAGTGAACCAATGAGTTCTTCCATTTTTATTGACTTAGTCTCCTTGCTTTCTTCTATGGCAGTCACTTTAGGATCCCATTCCGAAGGGAGGCTCCGTAGGACTTTCTGTACCTTTTCCTGCGTTGTAAAAGCCTTACCAAGAGACTCAAGAGAGTTATAGATGTTAGTCAAACGAAGATCCATATCTACAATTGACTCATTAGGCAACAACTTGAAAGACTCAAGAGTAGACATAAGCATATTAATTTTAGACTCTTTTACTTGACTCGTGCCTTCGTGTTTCATCTCTAAGATTCTCCACATTTCTTGTGCACTCGAACAATTTGACACATAACTAGACTCACTCTTACTTAAGCCATTTAAGAGTAATTGCATGGCCTTAGCATTCATACTCAGTTTCTTTTTGTCTTCACTAGTATAGTCTTGTCTCGTTTTAATTACTTCTAGTGTGACTCCATCTACAATGGACAATTTAGACGGGACATATGGACCATCTTCAATTATTGACCAAAGGTCTATATCTATAGCCATAAGAAAAAGTTTCATCCTAAGTTTCCATTGAATAAAAGACTCACCGTCAAAGAGTGGAGGCCTTTGGCTCGACATACCTTCTTGTTCGGTTTTAAGATTTGTCGATGCCATCTCACTGAATCGTTGGATTCCTTGTAGTGAGTATTCCTGCGCTCTGATACCACTTGTAGGATCTGCAAGGCACCACTAGAAGGGGGGGGGGTTGAATAGATGGTGCGGAAAGTGTGCTTTTTAAAATTTCTTTAAACTTGAACAATTCAAGTTCTGAAAACAGATTCTGTTTTCAGGACCTGTTTTAAAAACGTTTTTAAAACCAGGTTAGAGGTCTCCAAAAATTATGAAATTTTGAGAGAACTTAGCCTCAGATGTTATGAGGGTCCCCTAAAAATTTCAAATCAAAATTCAACCTTTAACCCCTTCAAAAACCGTTGGCACTCAGATTGTGCAAATCTGCCAGAAACGGTAGATGGTTTTGAAAAATTAATTCCTATTTGTGTGAATGTCCAAAGGATCTGAAAATTTGACCAATAACTCCTCACACACTATATTGAAATGGGTTGAAACAGTTATTGAAAATTCTTTTGGGAAGTAGGTCAAATACCACCAAAGTCTCAACCTTTGCAAGTCTGAAAATCAGACTGCACTAGTCTCAGAACTTTTGATGTTTGACTGACCTATACTTGTCCAAAAGGGTTGAAACTTGTGCCAAATTAACCCTAGAACGTTTATGTATGTTTCTGGAAATTTTTATAATTTTTAGAAAACGTTTACTATTTTTGCGAACGTGAACAATATGAGCAAACAGCGCAGAAACTGAAATGTAGATGCAGAAAGTAAATTGCACCAAGAATTTTATACTGGTTCGGTTATAAACAACCTACTCCAGTCTTCAAGGAACACCTTCCTTGGTTCACACTAATTTCACACACGCAGTACACCTTACCGCAGGGTTGATAGAGTTACACCTTAACTCCAACCCTTTACAAACCTTGTATTGTGAGTACAATTCACACGAACACCACCACCTCGTAAGAATGAAGATTGATCACACCTTGATCAATCTTGTACAAAGATGAATGAATGGTGGTTTCTATGAAGCCTATTCAAGAATGAAAGAAGTAAAGTACAATAGGCTTTTTACAAGAGAAGAAAGAAAGAAAGTGTAGGAGAAGAAAGCTTTGGCACTTTGATCACTTTTGAATGCAAGTCTTGGTGTTATTTTTGTTTGTTCTTCTCTTCCTTCCTTATAGGTCCAGCCGTCCCCTATGCAGCCTTCTCCCCTCTTGAAAATTTCCTTTTAAGTGCTTGAGAAGGTGTGAGACATCATGGTGACAATGTTTTGCTTACTTGGCATCACTCCATTGGACCATCATTTAGTCATTGCTTACTTGGCACCTCTTAATTGGCTCAATGTTGTCAACATGATGACATGGAAAAAAATCTGAGATTAACACTCTAAACATGTGCCAATATCAATCATAAAATCATACCATAAGTCACAAATTCCATCATAAATTGTAAGACAAGAAATCTCTCCTTTTTCAAAGCAAAAAATCGCCCATAAAGTTCCTTGCCATGCTGAATTTTTCAGCATGTGCAACATCCATTTTTATCCAAGATAATACCCATTATTCTTTGATTTCTCACCATAAAAATGAATCAACAATACATGGTAAGTCTTGCTATCAATTGAGAAATGAATTTGGACACACAATAGCCTTAGAATTCGTCCACCATCACTTCACACATGCTGAAAAATTTCAGCATGTGTGATATGTAGAATATCACACTTTATTACCTTACATAATATTCAAATCATTTCTATAACATCTTCAATTAGTCCTTTAATAAAATATGACAAAATATGTCACCTTAAACATGTAAAATTCGGCCATGATAATGTTAGTATGCTGAAATTTTCAGCATGTGACATAAGAGAGATATATGTTGAATACTTACCTTTTGTAGCTTCTCTCTTTGATTCATCAACATTGTATGATTGATCCTTGACCAATCAATATGCCAAAAAGGCTCCATATGTGCTCCATCTCAGCTGTATGTACGTTGGAAGATGTATATGCATGTGCTGAATTTCATTTTTGTTAACTTTGTAAAATAGTGCACATTTAATAATACACACATGTAATATTCCAATCAGCCCTTAATTTAATTTTCTAGAACACTTTAAGATGTATATTATATGTAAAAAGTGTCTAAATACGTGTCACATGATGTTCAAGAAAAACGTTCCATGTTAAGTGCGTAGAAAACCGAATTTTCGATATTTATCGATTACCCGATTTTTCTCTAATTTAAATTCCAACTTTTGCACATGCTATATATATTATGTTATACATAATATATATAATATATACTTTAAATTTCAGCACTTGGCTGATTTAAAGTGGTACCATAAACATGTGACAAAAATAAAATTGAAATCTTCACATTTTGGCCTAAATGTGGGGTAAATTGTGTGTGCCAACATGGAAAGTATTTTTGTCTTAATATACAGTCATGTGCACGAAAATATCATCAATTTTTGATGCATATGGGCTGGCCATTTATTTATGGCAAGTACGTGACACGTTGGCGAAGTTTCGGTATCGCCCGATACGACAAATTTCGGTTTAGAACCTTTTATCGTGTCGTATTTAATTTGTCATCACCATATCTTATATCATATGATATAAGACCTGAATGTACTCATAAATATGAGTTAAGTATAGTGGTGTGACGTAAACGTACGTACGTAAGATATATAACGTGTCGGTAGTACGTTGGAATACATGTGTATGTGCCTTTAAAAAAAATCTGAAAATATATAGTTTATATATATAAATGGCGTGTGAAATTGATGTGGGGAGGAGGAGAGAACTTTCCTTCCATAGCCATGTTGCCTTTATGCCTTTTCCAAATGCATCTTCCTTTAATGAACTACTTAGTTTATCAAACTAAGTACTTCACTTAATGAACTACTTTAGTTCATTAATTGTGGCACCTGAAAATAGTATAAACTCAACAAATGTTCGCCATATGATGTAAGCTTTAAAGCTTCATGGCTCGTTAGTACGGCAACATAATATATAAGCTAAATAAGGCAAGTTATCATGCATACATGTACACTTGTGTGTATATATATATATTCAACGTTTATATATATATATATTTTTTTTATATAAAGGAAATTTTATTGCAAAAAACCTCACTTGTGGCGGAGGAAAACCATATTACAAAAGTCTGTGAATGTAAATAAATGAATTAACGAACTAATAATGTCATATCTCCAGTCGTATATGATATGCCGCATTAAAACCTTGCCAAGTAAAACCACCCTTGTGGATAAAACCTTGGCGAAGGAAAAAGCGTACATATTTATACGGCTGTCATTGATATGATATTTGTGGAAAAATATGTACAACCGAAGATGTGATGCAGGGGGATAGGAGAAGAAGTTGAGGCCCCAATCAGAATAATCGCCGACTTTGGACATGTGTTGTATGGAGTTGAACCAAGCTACAAAATCTGGATAGAAAGTAGGATGCCATCGTGACCGACTGATGAGATGGTGCACTTGCTCCATATAAATGGTATTCATCGGATGTGTAATCTCGCACGGATGAAAAGAACACATTAATAGAGGAGAAAGTCCATAAGCAAGAAGCATAAACCAAATGTGTAATTGCGTACCCAAGTCGCCTTGACTAGGCAGCCAAGGCGACAACGTGTAGGTTCCAGCATCTCGGCAACTCGACAATATAGAATATCGATCCATGTCATCGCATGATTGTCCCCAACGCGACAACGCCAGAATGAAAGTGCAATATAGGCGCCAATATGATATCCAAATCGCTCTCATGAGACAAAGCAGCATGTTATATTGATATATGAAACCACATAATGCATAAAAAGTGGACGGAGAAAACATACCGTGCCCGCCTGCAGCCCAATGGGTGCAGGCAGGTGAGGCAGAATAGCGCCAATCCATATGGAAGACCTCAAGTGTCAAGGGAATCGGAGGTGAGCTGACGTGAGATCTAAAGTAACAGCTGCCTTGACCAAAGACGGTAGATTAGACGAGGAATAGTACTTCGTAATTGGGTTTAGCATGGCCTGCTGTGCTAAATAATGTGCCGCCATATTTGCTTCACGATAGGTATGACTGCTAGAGAGTCGATGAGAATGAACCAGATGAAGAAGCCAACGGATGTGGTAATTTCCATGGGATGCGTTCGACTGGCTGATACGATCTGTTAGCTGGACGGAGTCTGACTCGAGTGTAATTGAGCGATATAACGGAAGGAAATAAAGAAGGCCAAAAAGCGCAGCCTGGATTTCTGCATGAAGAGGAGAACATTGTGGTAGCCGGAATGAAATTGCTCCTAGACATGATCCGGTATGGTTACGTAATATGGCACCGCCCGCTGCAAAGTGTTGGCCTACTGCAGCATCCACATTTAGCTTCAATCGGCCAGAAGGCGGAGTGACCCAACGAACTACAATTGGTCGAGGCGGTCGAGGGGGAGGAAGCCATCGGAATACTTGACGTGGGTAGGCACAAAGTTTAGAGCCTGCTATTTTTTTGTGCCATAGAGTAATATCATAACGGATGTTGGCTTGTAGAGAAATTGTTGTACATGTTGTTTTGTCCCCATAAACAATGGATGTATAAGCCCGCCAAACGTTGTGCACAATGATAGCAGGAATCACAATTTTATAAACCCCAATAAGAGAAGAAAAAGATGACCGATACCACCAAGCGAGAAGATAATGGCGTAGGTGCAAGGATGAAGGAGGGGGACAATGCAGCTCACTTGCAAAGTAAGACCATATAGGATGAATATGAGAGCAGGAGATGAAAACATGGTCTATCGTGGCCGAATCGCTCCTGCAGAACGGGCATTGTGTTGGCTGTGCCGCAATATATCGGCCAATATAATCCTGAAAAGGCAATGCGGAGTGAAAAATACGCCATAAGAACAGTCTAATAGAGGGTGAATGATGCTTGGACCAAATAAAAGAGAACGACAGCATAGTTGGAGATGAAGTGCGGCAGACATCATATGCACTCTTGATTGAAAATTCTCCCAGTGTCGCTGGTAGCCATGTGAGATGATCATCCTGTCTGATCGTGTGCATTAAGCAGAACGAATGAATACTGCAGATTGTTCTCCAGATCGGTGAGTCAGTAAGCCGAGGGATGTAATCCTGCCTCTGACCATATTTTGCATGCATGAATTGGCTCCACAAAGTTGAATGCTGATGATAAGACCACCAAAGGCGGCAATGATATGCCTTTTGAAGGACAGTTAAGTCTCGGAGGCCTAATCCTCCCTCAGACGTGGGCTTAGTAATGTTTGCCCAGGAGACCCAATGATGTCGATGACCCCAATAGAACGTAGCCATTTTGTGATGAATAATTTTAATGACCGATTTAGGAATTCCTCCCGCAGCCATAATATGAAGAGGCAGTGCTGCAATTACCGATTGTAAAAGCACGAGGCGGCCTGCAGTAGATAATAATTTAGAGTGCCACCCCTGAAGTCTGTCATCAATATGCTGTAACAGTGAGACACAGTGCTGAGAGCGAGAGATACCGTGTAAAAATGATCCAAGATATCGAAACGGAAGAGTGGCAAACGCATGCCCAAAATATTCATGAAACATTGACGCTGATGTGGAGTAACAGACGAAGAAAGAATCATACTGCTCTTTTGGAAGTTGACTTTCTGGCCTGAGGCAGTTTCATATTGTTTAAGAAACATATGAAATTGTCTTAAATTTCGCTGTGTACCTCGAAGAAAAATGAGAAGATCATCCGCATAAGCCAAATGTGTAACTGGAAACGGCATGCGGCCCATTCGAAATGGCTCCAACACACCCACTGATGTCAAAGCTTTTAAGCCTCTGCTAAAACCCTCTGCTGCTAAAATAAATAATAATGGAGATAAAGGGTCTCCCTGCTTTACTCCTCTAAACGGCCGGAAATAAGTTGAGGGTTGTCCATTTATTAAAACGGCAAACGTGGTGGCACTCAAGTGATTCAGAATAATACGTGTAAAAAAATCTGAAAATCCAAAGGCCTTTAGAATTAATTCCAAGTATTCCCAGCTAACTCTGTCGAATGCTTTCATCATATCCAATTTGAGACAGAGTTGTGAACCACCGCGGTCAAGCATATGAATCATCCTCGAGCCAACAAAACTGATTGTGAAATATCCATTCCCGGCAGAAAACCAGTTTGCTCGGGGGAGATTAGACGTGGCAACAACTTACTCAAGCGACTAGCAACTATTCTGGTACAAACTTTACTGATGAAATTTGTGAGACAAATAGGACGATAATCACTGAAAGTGGTAGGAGAAACTTTCTTTGGAATTAAGGTGATCAAAGCACTCGCCATAACTTTGGGCTGTGGTACGCCAAGAAAAAATTCCTGAACTGCTAAGATAACATCCTTGTGTATAATGGACCAGCAAGCTCTATAAAAATTACCGTCAAAACCATCAGGCCCTGCCGCACTGTGTGGATCCAAGTGCCAAACCGCCGTCTTAATTTCGTCAGGCATGGGTATTTGAGTTAAGGAGGCGTTGTCATCTGCTGAAAGCAGAGATGGAATATGACATAGAATTTGATCATAATTTCCCGTTGCTTCTCTCGCAAATAAAGATGTGTAGAACGATACTGCTTCAGTCATGATATCATCAGGGGTAGAGCAGATAAGACCAGTAGATGATTGTATTTGCTGAATCTTAAGATGTAGACGCCTGCCTTTGACTATAGAATGATAGTAACTAGTATTTGCATCTCCATCCTTCAACCATCGGACTCTTGCTTTTTGTTTCCAGTAATGCATTTCATAGGAGGCTGCTTGTTGATATTCTGCCTTTGCGCGATGATATTCCATACGACTCTCCTCTGTCGGCTGCATGTCCCACTGTTGTTCAGCTTGTGTAAGCTTAGCCTCAGCATGTTGAATGCGTGAAAAAATATTACCAAAGATGTTTTTATTCCATTGCTGCACATCCTTTTTGAACTTAAATAATTTATCATAGAACCCATACATGCCTCCCATTGTTGGATACGCATTCCACGCATCTCGCATATAAGCTGTGAAATCTGGATGCTGCAGCCATGAGTCTAAAAATCGAAATGTGCGGCGCCTCGAGCTTATAGTATGTCGGCATATGAAGAGCAATGGCGTGTGGTCTGACGCAATTCGAGGGAGATGCGTTAGCTGCTGGTCTTCAAAGAGATCATGAAATTCAGAATTGATAAACAACCAATCTAATCGGCGACGTAGCCTGCCGAGACCGCGACCATCCGACCATGTGAACCTAGAACCCTGAAATGGCAACGACATCAAACCGCATGATTCTATACAATCATTGAAATCTTGCAAAACTGAGAGTGATGGCTGAGATCTTCCTTCGTGATCTGAGAGAGAACGGAATGTATTGAAATCTCCCCCTAACACCCAAGGAAGTGTTGTATTTTCCGAAAAATCACATAAAGAAGCCCACAATGCACGACGCAGAAGTGGCGTGTGGCTGCCATAGACTGCTGAGAGGACAAAAACACGCTGCAACTGCCGAAAGAGTAATGTGAAATGTACTATTTGCCCTTCGTCCTGTATTGAGACCAACTCGAAGTAAGAATCACGCCAGAAAAACCATATACGTTCAGACTGCGATGCATATGAATTGGAAAAGCCAAACTCTAAAGCATACCGAGAAACAGTAGTAGATGCATGCTTAGGCTCTATAAGTACAAGTAAATTTAGACGATGTTCGTGAATTAAATGATGTAAACGAGGCTTAGAGGCACGAAGGCCTCGTGAATTCCATATCATAATATTCATTGAGAAAGGGTGGTGTTACTTCCCTGTATCGCATGTGAAGCGCTGCGTGTGAGAATAGACGACGGAGGTAAGGGTGGAAGATCCTTTTTTGACCGACGTTTTCGACGTGGTACCACCTGAATAAAATCATCTGACGAATCCTGTAAGCGAGAGATTAATATATCCGTATCAGGAGTAGCAGGCAACTGCTGGATGCGAGTAGTGACATCTTCTGGCACCATAGTAATTTCAATGTTGTCTGTAACCGGAAGGTCAGTATCAGATGAATGTCCAATATCACCGGATTCCATGGAATCACGCAATGTTCCCAAATTATCTGCTGGGTTATGTTCCGTGAGAATTGCGTCGCGTGTGGGGGATACCTCGCAGGGAGGGTCATCGGGCAAAGCAGTAACTGGCTCTATAGGGTTAGAACCATCAGGGCACGAAGTAACAGTATCAGACAACACCGGAGCCTGCTGTGATGGGTTAGCTGGAGCAGCAGGGCGCGATTTAACAGGAGTCCACCGCTGTGCCTGTGGTCGACGTGGAGGGGGGTGGCGGCGGCGGAGGAATGTTATTTTCTGAAGTGGGCAGGCAAGTGGAGGCTGCATGGCCTAACCGCCTACAAGAAGTGCAAAACAAAGGTAAATCTTCATAAGTAATAGGTTGCAGAATAAATCGTCCTTTAGCTTCTAGATAAATTTTCTGCGGTAATTCTCTGGAGATGTCAATTTCTACACACACACGTGCAACTGACGGCCTAAGGCCCTCCGCTGTGGCAACATCAAGTTTGATAGGACTGCCAATGGGTTTCACAATTTCAAATAAAGCTTCCTTTCGATGAAGATGAACAGGAAGGCCTGGAAAAGCGATCCAAACTGGCACAATCGGCACATCAGTGGACGGATCAAAATCTACTGTCCATTTCGTTATCCGCATATGACATCCAGAGATATGCCATGATCTCCGATAAAAGCAACGTAAATAATCTGCTTCATTGCGAAAATTGAGAAGTATATGTGTCTGATCAATTAGAGTGATACGGAGATCCGGCTGAAATCCAATCTTTTCAAAAACTTCCCTGATCACTTTCAATGGAGGCCTCCCATACCAAAAAGTACCCACTAATGAATATTTGAAAGGAGCAGCAAGTTCATCTATTTCCGAATCTAAAAAAGATATCAATGGAATACCTTTGTACCGAGATACCGTTTTGGGGGAGATGTTGATCGTCTGCGCTGAGACGGCGCCGGTTACCACAGCAGCGAACGACGGCGCCGCGGTAGACATGTCGTAGGAGAAAAAGATCACTGATCGCAGAAGAATACAATGTCGGCAGAGATGAAAAGGGCCGGTGGCAGAGGGCACACCGGCAACCGCGACGGCGGCCGGAAGCCGCTGATCAGTGAGAGACGGAAATCGCCATTGCCGCAGGAGCATTTTTATATATATATATATATTCACATATAACATATATATATATGTTTATATATATATATATATATATATATTCAAATTTCTTTATTTTGAAATCACTCAAACCCTCATATTTCTACAGAGTTGAGTTCTTCTATGTCATTGTGTATATGTTTTCACATTGGGTGTCATTCAGCCTAACCATGTTAGACTCAAGTTATGCATGATCATTTTACTTTGTTTGTTTAGATTTGTGTCTTATATAGCTTTTGAGTCAAATGTAGAATATCCCTCTTATCTATTTGAGTGTTTAAATTCGAGGTCGAATTCTTTTGAGGAGAGAGGGAATGATGAGGCTCAAGGAGCCATATTCAAACATATCCCGCAAACAAGAAATGTATATGAAAATAGAAAGCATGAACTTAAACATTTTTTGTTTAAGTATGTGCAAGGCAAGCCAAGAAGTGAAGAGTAATGTCATAATGTGATCATCCATTGTGTTTTAATGTCATAAGAAGTTCTCCATTGTGTTTTAATGTAAGAACAATGATGTAAGGATTGGTGGGAGGACAGGATAGTCATTTCATGTATGCGCGTCATAGTATCGAGTCTAGTTGTTTGTTTTGCCTTTGTTTAGGTCTAGGGAAACATATGAAGTCTTTTATTATGTGTTTGAAGTACAAATGGCCGTGTTGAGTGTCTTTGTAGGTGAAAAAGCCAAATAAGGAAAGTGACATGGGGAATCCCTACTTTTTAAGAGGACAACCAGTACACCCATTCGGTATTCTTGACATACAGGTGGGAGGATAGGTCCAAACATATTCAAACAACTTGGAGAAATTAGAAGACTCAATTTGGGAAGACTTTTATGTTTTATACTTTTCCTAATTCGGACTGCAAGCTGGTCCAAAGTCAGCTTGAAGATTGGAGTCCATGTATGGAAAGTAGCGAAGCATACTGTATTGGTACCCGACTTTTGTCAGCTGATATCTCCGCAAAGAAGAGTCCAAATAAGGTGATTCAAGAGCCCAAATTCAAAGAAATTTCATGATCTATAATTTCTGAAGAGTTCCAAACTTAATTCAAAGTGTAAAAGCATGTCGAAGTCTTAAACCGGCAGGGTGTAATCTAGTACGAAATTTTAGGGATTTGATTCTAAGCACTTTTATTGATTAGTCTCGATTTATTTCCCTAGTTAGACTTAATTTAGATTGATAAGGGATATGTTGATTATCTTGATTGATTTATTATCTTTTAGGATCATCAAAATAACGGCCATACAAGGCAACAGATATTGTACCCTGTCTTCGTAGGGCTGTAATCTCTTGTTTGAATTCGTGTCATGATATGCACCTGGCTAGGAGTTCTCGTTTAGTAAGTAATATAGCTTATAGTGAGCGATCTAGAAATTCATAGCATGAGTTAATGGTGTTACAATACATTAAGCCTTTGTAAATTTGTGTTTATAAAATATGGTGGAGTAGCAAGTCTTGATATCTTTTAAGTTTACGTCCATATGTGACTATCTCCATATGCATAAGTTTTTCACCATATAAGTATGTTAAAATATCAAGTTACGCTGCAAGCTATATATATATATATATATATATATATATATTGTTATCGACCGTGCCAAATGTTCTATCGCATTAATTTTACACTGTATGGTTGAAAGACAAAAAAACGTTATTATGCAATCTTTATTTTCAACAAGTTTAGACTTGTTTTATTTAGTATTTTGTCTCAGTTAAAAATACTAAATAACTTTTGTTTTATTTTCAACAATAGCTTTTGCTGTCGTTGGGATATACAGGGTACGGATGATAAAGAATCTTTGAGTCAACATTTTATATCCCAACCATCATATTGTTATAAAAAATTTTGTTGTACAGCACGGGTGGTAGTATATGTTACGCCATGATCTTATTGGCAATAAAACAAACATTTTGCTTACGGTGTCTAGTTCAAACATAATGCAATATAGAAATCGGAGTTGTATCAAGTAATTCTCCCATCTTAAGAAAAGATCTAATTAGCGCATAAAACCACTGAATAATACATTCTAATTTAAAGAAACAAAATTGCATGAGGAAACATCAATTAAATACGGATGGCTCATGCTTTGCACATGCCATGACAATATGATTTCAAACCATTGAAATCGACCCAACATTAAGCATGCGGCGGCTTCATGAACCCCAAGGAAAAAAAGAAAAAAAAAGAGAAAAAATAAAACTATAAGCTGCTCCTTTCAGCTATAAAAGTCACCTCTCCATGTAGATGAACGAGGAGTGTAGGAACCCATCCATACACCTTAATAATCAGCGTCTCCCACCCTTCTCCAAGAAGCACCATCACCAAATCCTCCATCCTTCGATTTACACCTTCAAACCGTGGCATCTAGGAGTCAGAAGGAGGAACCCCCTTCCAACGTTAAGGTGCAAAGGAAGAAGCAGCCTAGGGAGAGAAGGCCACGAAGAAGAAGAAACCGGTTGCAAGAACCCCTCAATCATTCACAAAAAACTTGCAGCAGTTAAAAGCAGGGGAAGAAACCAAGCTATATGCAGGGCATATTGTTGTCCGCCGAATCCTTCTTAGTCTCATTTGAAACTGTGAAAAAAAGAAGCAGGTTAGATGAAGCCTTCACTCATCTCTTTAGCAAGGAAAGTAACGAGATCAAATCTTGAAAAGGCAAGTAAACCCCCTAGCTCCCGAATCTTGTGCTCTACATATCAAGCATGTTATCTTTTAATGTAATTTCCTATGAATAGAATGTATTTTCACTTGAATAAGGTATTTTGGCATTGAGTAGATGGTTTACCATGCCCCTGGGTTTACAGCTAGCTTACGGATTGGCTGGAATTAGGGAGTTTAAACAGCTTAGGTGTCAAGATGAATGAATGGTAGTTCTTGGGTGAGTGCATCTTGGCTAGAATGAAATTCAGTAGTTTTTGTGATATGATGGGTGATTGCTAAAAGGAAAATGAACTCACATAGGTCTCCCTTCTGACTCTGTTTCACGACCCTTGCTTTACCTCATGGATGAACCCAGCATGTACCCTTAAAACCCACTGTTTGAACACTTGTGAAGAAGTAAAATGGTTGAGTGGTTATTTAAATGGTTTGGTGTGCATGTTTTCCCTTGATTCTCCCTTGAGACATTGATGAACTATGAATGAGATGTTGTTATGTTTAGGACTTCAATTATAGCCTTTCGTTGAGCATATATGTTATGTACCTTGCTGAAATTTCTGTGAAGATCTTTATAATGAACCTTGTGAAGCATGTAAATGAACTCATGAAGAGAATTTCATATCTTGGTTAATGACCTAATTCAAGAGCCATTTCATTATCATCTAAGGAAAAATTCTCAAGCTCATAAGGAAAAAGAGCTTTTAGGAGGCTTGGATCATCAAGCAACACCACTAGGTGGAAGAGGGTGATTTTCAAAGTTCTAAGGAAGACCAAGTGTTCAAAGATCTCAACTTTGTACAAAAAAAGGCAAGTCTCCTCTTATTCTTCGACAACATTGAGGAGCCATGAATAGGAAATTTTAGTATGTCTAAGACCTTATCTATGCTTGCGTTGAACTCACCTCCCATAAATATTAGGCTGACTGAAAATTTTAGCCTAGCCACTTTAATGGGTATTGAGATACATGTAAATGAACTTAGGGTGTTATTCTGGTATGTAGACTAAAACCATGAAGAAAATAAAGTAGTAGCTAAAGGGCTCTTCTACCCTCACTCACGGCCTTGATGGGGTGATTTGCCTCACCATCATCATAGAATGGTTAAAATAGCAATTGGATGGTTAGGTTATCCGTATAGTTGAAGGTTTAGAAGCTGTTTATACATACTTTTGTTCTTGTCAATGAATGGTTAAGTCATGGCTCTAAACATATTAAATTATGAGTAAAAAAGGGTAACAAGTGAATGGACTAATTATTGTAGGATGGAACTTAAGTCAGGAAGATGAAAAAGAGGGCGTTTGGAGTGTGTAGCCCTCCCTACACCATTCGGCCTTAATGGAGGAATTTAGGGAGATAGCTGACTTTAATTGTTATGTCTCTAGGACGGTTTAAAGGCCATATCGATGTTAAAGTTTCACTCAAAATAGAGGCTAAGGGGATGTTTGAGCTGAATCCGTATTTGATGAAATTTAACATTACAAATAACTTCCTATGCTAAAATGAACCCGTATGTTGGCTGTTTTGTATACCTTATTATATATGGCCTATTTGAGTAAATTATAATGCTTGGTTATGTTTATTGAAGCTAAGGAAGATGTGCTTGAAGGGATAATCACTAGGAGTGGATAGATGCCCGAGGAGAAGTTTAGAATCAATAAAAAAAAGTTGTTCAATTTGTTAGTGCACAATATGAAATTTTTATGGCCTTGCCCACGTGTGTATGGGTAAAATAACAAAAGAAAGGTTGCGGGCTACTACAAGTCGAGTATTAGAGTTTTAGGGGCTGTTGAGAGTAAATAGTAGTGCTAAAAGGCGAATTTGGACGCCGCATAAGCATAAGGAACCGAAATAAGGGCTGTTTCGACATTCTTGTGCAAAACAGCCAAGTCGGCCTTTAAGGTTCTACTACTCCATTTAATTGTGGTGTTCTAGGTGGTGAAAACTCGTGTTTAATACCTTTTTCTTCACAAAATTTCATCATGTCCTTGTTCGTAAATTCGCCGTCGCTCCTAATCTTTTTCACATTCAATCCATACTCATTTTCAAGTTGTTTTATTAATTTAACAATCTCAACGGCACTATCATGCGCAAGAAATAAAGTTCATGTATAGCGAGAAAAATTGTCAACAATGACACATGAATAATGTCACCCACCAAGACTCCTAGTACGACTAGGACTAAACAAGTCAATGTACAATAATTCTAAGGCTCAAGACGTGCTAATTTCATGTTTAGATTCAAGTGACTCGCGTGTTTATTTGCCTTTAATACAAGATTCACACAACTTAAAATTGTCTAAATCAAGTTTAGGCAATCCTCGTACTAGATTCTTTCGTTGAAGTTTCTCAAGGGTTGAGATGGCAATGTGTCCTAACCGTCTATGCCACAAATTCATGTTAGGTTCAATTCACATAAAATATTTTACTTTAGCGTCTAACATGTCATCCATAGAAAGTGTAAAAATATTTCCTTCTCTTTTTCTTTTTAATACCGTTTCTCCGTTTTTATTTACTATATTGATATATGGGTGAGCGAAACACACATCAAAACCATTGTCAAGAAACTGTGAGATACTAAGCAAGTTGTATGATAGATTACTTACCAAAAAGACGTTGGAGATTTGAAGAGTGCTTGGGTTTCCAATTGTACTTTTTACGATGATTCTTCCTTGTTTTCTCCAAAGGTCACCGATCCACCTTTTGTAACCTTCTTCAACTTTGAAAACAAACTCGGATCACCCGTCATGTGCTTCGAGCAACCACTGTCAAGGAACCACTTGATTGATGTATCTTTAGATTTATGTGCTCCTTGGAATGTGTAACAACGGTTTAGGTACCCTTTTATTTTGGGTCCTTACGAGTTAGTTCTTCACCCCTTTCTAAGAGTACGTTTTGGTACCCAAACTCGGGTGACCTTTCTCGTTCTTACAAATGGTGAGAATAGAGATGAAGAAGCAATATAATAGAGACCAGGTAGAAATGCGTTTGGCCTTTGGCCGAGAATGCCATCATGCACATGGTATGATTTTCATCTTTGATATGCCTTTGTGTTAGTATACGTGGTGCGTGATCTAGATGCATTTATGTGGTATGAATGTCGTGTATGTATCAATGGTTTTCTTGCATATTTATACGGCGGATAATTATATCATGTACAAGATAAAAAAGAAGAAGCACGATGAGATGAAGTGAGGGTTGATCTAGGCATTTTTTTAGGTGCTAAATTTGTCTTGAATGCATGAGGTATCTTAGATGAAGATAAGATGAATTTGGTTGACTTATTTTGTGTTTCATTTTTCTCAACGTATCCTAATCCTGTTTTGTCGCTTTCATGCTTTTGTGAGGTGATGATGTGATCTAGCATGTTCGTACCCGTATCAAACTGTTTTACCATTCTTTCTAAATCCGTGTCTTTTGATTTCAAATTTTTAATCTCGAATTTCATTTCATTATTTTCTGACATTAATGACGAGACCTCTGATTTTAATGCATTTATTATGTAAGACTACTCTTCTTTTGAATCGTTTAATTCAGAAATAAGGTTCGTGTTAGATGATTCTAACAACTTCTTGTCTTCAATTAACCGTTTCTTTTTTTTCGTAAGAGTCTTTGTGAATTTATGCAGTTCAAGATATTGACTAAACAAATCATCATAAGAAGGTTTGAAATCAGAATCAGAATCATAAGATACCTTGTTTGATGCTTTGGATGCAAAGCATACTGTGCCGTCTTTTGTGCGGTATCATCAGTCTTAGAGTAAGATGAATCACTCCAAGTTGAGGCCTTGAGAGCTCTTCTTGAATTCTTTTGTTTAGGTTCTGAGACAGGTCTATTTTTGTTCCAATCCTTGTCACAGTTGTTGTTTGTTTGTTTGTCCTTGTTCAGGGTAGTCATATGATAAATGTCCAAGTTTTCCACATTCATAGCACTTTATGTATTTATAGTTATTTTTATTTTTTATTTTTCTTAGTTGGAACAGCCTTAGGTTTAATCTTTAATGATTTTAACATGAATTTTCTCAAACCTTTAGCCAATAGTATTAGATCTTTGTTGCCCAATTCAGTATCACTATCATCTGTGTGACAGGAAGTGGTAGAGACGTAATCATTTGATTTAAAAGAAATAGTCTTACCTTGTTTGACTTTGATTCTGATTTCCTTAGTGTAAATTTGTTTTCGTATACCTTTAAGGATACGATTAGTTCCTTCATTTTTATTGATCTCCTTTCTTTACTTTCCTCAATTTATGTGACATTGGAGTCCCATTCGGATGGGAGACTTCTTAGCACCTTTTGAACATTTTCCTGTGTAGAAAAAGCTTTTCCAAGAGACTAAAGAGAGTTATAAATGTTAGTCAAGTGTAAGTCCATATCAACAATAGATTTGTTTGGTAATAACTTGAAAGACTCAATAGTGGACATAAGCATATTTATTTTAGACTCTTTAACTTGACTGGTGCCTTCATCTTTTCCAGAACTCTCCACATCTCTTGGGCACTAGAGCAATTATACACACAGGTCCATTCGATTTTACTCGACCCGTTCAAAAGAAGTTGTATGACTCTAGCATTCATACTTAATTTTTTTTGTCATCACTAGTATATTCTTGTGTCGGTTTTACGACTTCTAGTGTGACACCATCAACAGTAAATACCTTAAAAGGAATAAAAGGACCATCTTCTGTAATGGACCACAAGTCCATATCAATGGCCATAAGAAAAAGTTTCCATTGTTTGAAGGACTCACCATCAAAAAGAGGAGGCCTTTGACTCAACATACCTTCTTGTTCGGTCTTGTGACTAGTGGATGACATCTCACAAAGATCATTGAATCCTGTTGTAGTGAGTGTGTCTGAGCTCTGATACCACTTGTAAGACCAGTGTAGCACCACTAGAAGGGAGACTGAATAGTGAGTGCGGAAAATTTCATTTTTAAAATTTTTTTCCCTAAATTACTCACTTCAGAAAACATTTTCTGTTTTTAGATCCTGATTTGAATTATCTAAATGACCTAGTTGTAGACCTTTAAAAATTGGGAACTTTAATGTGAATATACTCTCAGATGTTATAAGAGACTCACGAAAATTGCAAATTAAAACTCTATCCCTAACCCCTTGAAAATACGTTTTTGGTTAGATTGCACAAATCTGCCAGAAACAGTACTACGACTTGAAAATTTTATTCCTACTAATTGGTGAGTCCAAATGATCTGAAACTTTTACGATAAGACCCTCAAGATGTGTATTTTAGTGGGTTGAAACAGTTTTTAAAAATTCCTTTTGGAAGTATGTCAACCACCTTGATGTTCTCAACCTTTGCAAATCCGAACATCAGATTGGCTAGTCTCAGAACTATTAACGTTTGATTTATTTATACTTATACAAATAAGTTGAAACTTGCGTCAAATGAAAACTAGGATATGTTTCTATGTTTCAGAAAAATGTTATGATTTTTGAAAATCGTTTATTATTTTTACCGTTGCAACGAAATCAATGCAGAAAACGAAAAACTGAAAGTAAAGTGCAAAAAGTAAGAACACCAAAAATTTTATACTTGTTCGGTTAAAACAACCTACTCTAGTCTTCGAGGACACCTTCCTCGATTATCACTAAACACAATAAACTCCTCACCACAAGGGTGACTGGATTTAAACACTAACATCACCCTTTTACAATCGAAACAAAAAAGCAAATCAATCACGAACACCACCACCAATCGAATGAATGTTTGGTCACACCTTGATCAACCTTTTACAAAAATGAACGAGTGTGGGTGGTATATTCAAAGACTATACAATATGTAGAATATATGAACAATAGGATTGAGAGAAGAAGAAGAAGAAGAAGAAGAAAGAAAGGAAGAAAGTAGTCTAGCTTTTTGCACTTGAGAGAATGTGAATTGTAGCTTGACCTTGTCTTGCACTATTCTTCTCCTTTTATTTCATTTTGGCCGCCTCCTCTAGGGCTTTCTTCCTTCTTGAGAATTACCTTTAATGTCCTTGGAAGATTGTCTTGTGTAAGAGATGACAAAATCATGCTTACCTGGTGTAATATGATTGGAAGGATGACTTGACCTTGCTTACTTGTCACTTGTTGATTGGTCCACCTTAGTACCCTTGTAGTGAGCTGTAAATTCTAAAAAAACCCTCAAAAGATGTGTTCAAAATCAATTCAAACAATTATCATAACATCACATTTAAATCCTTTGAATTTCGGGAGACAAATTGAGGACCATTAAGGTGACAAAATCGCCCAGTCCTTGAGACATGCGCTGAAATTTTTAGCATGTGTCTCTTTGAAATTGTTCCCTTGAGTGGTGCCTCTTAAATGTCATCAATATTATGTGGCATATTCTCCACCAATTGAAGTGTCAAATAATCTCCACCTTGGCTCCAACATGGATGAGTAGGCGTGTATGTGAGCTGCACATGAGTTGAAATTTTATTTTAGCAAGCTTTGTCAAATAATGCACAATATTTACACATATATGGTAAATAATAATCAACTCTATTTTGAATTTCCTAGACCACTTTAACATGCCTTGATTGTGTTAAAAGTGTCTAGATACATGTTACACCTATGCCAAAAATGTTCCAAGTGTGTATGTTCGTAGAAAACTAAATTTTCGACTTTCGTCGGTTACGCGATTTTCTCCGACTAAATTCAAACTTCTTACACATGTAATATATATTATGTCACACATAATATACATAAAATGAAGTGTATATTCAGCTCCAATAGCTTAGAAACAAAATGCCCCATGTGCACAAATGAAGTCGAGTTTGAATTCTCAACAAATCTAGCCTAAATTGTGGGTGATTTGCGTGTGCCAACATGCAATGACTTAGTGGATGTTTGTAACATGTGAGCCACAAAACTTTTAGCCTTTTTTGAAGTTTATGGGCTGGCCATATTTATATGGCAATTACGTGACATGTCGGTGAAGTTTCGGTAGTCACCCGATACGACAATTTTTTGGTTTATGACATTGTAACATGTCGTTATAATTTTGACGTCACCATGACTTATATCATATGATATAAGACCTGAATATACTCATAAATATAAGGTGTATATAGTGGTGTGACGTTGAAGTACGTTTATGATATATGTCATGTGTCGGTGGTACGTCGGAATATATGTGTATAGTGTCTTTTAAAAGAAATATGAATATATATTAAATATATATAATATGGCATGTAAAATGTATAAGACTTTCCATTCTTAATTTTGTTGTCATAAAGCTTTCTCCAAATATGTCGTCATTTATGAACTAGTTAGTTCAATAACTTAAGCACTCCACTTACCTGAAAATAGTACAAAGATAACAAATGTTTGCCATATGATGTAAGATTTAACACTTCATGACTTGTTAGTACAGAAACAAGATATATAAGCATACGACGCATGTATATCACATAAACGTGTCAAGTAATAATTTATTTATGCATTTCGTAAGTACGTTGCATTTAAATCATGCATTTGTAAATCACTCAAACCCTTTTTCTCAACAGAGACCACTTAGACATAAGCTACGGTCTTTTTGTAAAATGACGATTTTACCCTTAATAAATAGAGTAGACTTCAGAGTTGATCTTAGTCTTAAGTTATGATCAAGATAAGGGGTGAGATTCTTACTTTGTTTTTATATATTATTTACCATTTTACCCCTGAACTTCTGCATGCACCACATAGGTAGTCAGAAATTCCCCAAAATACCCCAGACCTTAGGTTGAATTAAATATAAATAAATATTATCAGTTGTTCTAAATTCAGAAAATACCGTCAAGAAGTGAACAAGCCGATAATAGAGAAAATGTTGCTTAGAACCACCAGAATCAGGGGGCCACCCCAAGCACTTGCAGATGGCGTAGTCACAATGACCAACAACTTAGCACAGCAACAACAACTACTGAAATAGCAGGCAAGACACCGCCTTCACCACCACCGTAGTCGGGCCTGAAATCTTCTAAGGAGATGCAGATGAGTGGTGGCATAGGATATTGGAACAACTGACATCGTCGATCAGTTGGACCAAATTTTAGGATGAGTTTGTGAAGTACTACATGTCCGATAGTGCAATCATCAGAGCATGACTCTAGATCCATAGCGGAAACGTAGGTTTAGGACATGATTATAGAAATTAATCGATGATCTTACCCATAAGTCATAATCTTAAACATAAGTAACGATGTCGATTAAGAGTTCACCTTAGACGTAAGTACTGATTGTAGTCATAAGTGTTGATCATATACTAAGCATGATTTTAGAGATAAGACGTGATCTTAGACTTAAGAAATGAAGATACTAATAACGACCCCAGAAACAAGTTATGACCCTAGACTTAAGGAGACGATGGGTTAAGGAACACATATACGTATACTTGGGATAACTGACACGGGTCATGCCGCTACTTTGACAGTGGTGTCGGAACAAGACTAGGTCTAAGCTGAGACCATAGCTACTAAGGAGAGATTTATAGTAGCATAATAGAAACTAAGTAACAATTTATAAGCTTTATGATAAGTACAGTTTAGTAAGAGATGACATACGAAGCTATATATAATATAGGGTTAAGATGTTTAAGTAGTATGATCAAAATAGGTCGACGATATTAGTCTTATTAAAGATATTGATCAATGGCGACATGCAAGAATCGACTAGGGTATGTGTCGTGGAATGATAAATTGTCACAAAATTTTAGTTAAGTCTTCAATTTTAGAAACAATGAGTTATCCGGCTTGAATCTAATAGGCTTGAATTGAAATAAAGTAAGCATGAACGAGCAGTGGTGGCTTTTCATATGGGATTTAACTATGTTAAATCTAGCGGTTGAAATAACCCAGTAAAGAATTACGATGGAGCAGTGTGGCGCGCGGAAACATTGTGAATTAGAATACCTTAAGTCGATGAATATTCAGCGTGCCATGCTAGGACTAGACAAATTAAATTAATGATTTATCATGAGTAGACAGACGTGCGACTTAGAAGAAGCTGTACATAGGAGACCCTATTCGAAAATAAGGATGATTTGTAGAATTAAACGAAATATTGGACTGATGTTTTTTTTAAACAGATAAATATTTTACATATGCACGTACACCAATTTATACCTATCTTTTTGAGGGACGTCAAAGAAAATATTTTCAAAAATACCTTATTGAGTCTTATTTTTGTATATTGTACTAAACTTTACAAGACTAAATTATTTTCAGCACTTCTATATAAACATGATAAAATTTCAATTCTTTTGATGACTACCGACATCGCAAGCATTTTATCCGTTAAAGTGTTTTCGAAGTTATTTATCCTCTTGCGAAAAACTTGCTTAACTTTTCTGAAGCCAAAAAAAGTAGCTTTTAAAATGTATACCTCTTTTAGAAAATGAGAGGTATCGTATTCAAATCGTTTTATAAAACCTCACCTCATTATGTTTTCAATTGTTTTCAGGCGATTATACCAAACTACTTTTGCAAACAAGTTATATCATTATTTTTGTAGGAGGTGATTTGAGACATCCTTTGTGAAAACATGTATGTACTACTTTGACTCCTGTGCTACACAAATTTAGATGATATTATTTTAAATAACTAAAGTTATATTTCAAATTATGGACACATAAGTTCAAGTTTTACATAAAAAAACACGTCCATACATATATTTTGAATACTAAGCTGTTGATGATGTCTCTCAAAAATTAAGAGCATGAGCATAGGGTTAGCTCGTAAATATATAAGAATTGATTTTGAGGATTTGGTTCGGTGTTAAGGAAGCATAATGGGTGGCCTATTTAAGGACTTAAAGTACATATGAGATTAGTTCTCTACCTAGGTAGTTGATCATACATGATTAGTTTAAGAAGTCGGAATTGTAGATCTCAAATATATAAGTTGAATGATCCACGGTATATGTGGAATTAGAGGCTTAACAGTTTAAGAGTAAGACTGTTATAGTGATATTTGTTACATATACTAAGTGTGATTACATAGTACGCAATTGTAAGGGGGAGGAATGTTACACCCTGGTATTTTGGGGTGTAAGAATAAAGAGAAGAAAAAAATAAAAAGCATAAGTTAAATAAAAAGGAGATAAATAAAAGGCAATGTTTATCTTAGACATGTGGAGAACATAGGAAATAGATATCCTAAGATGATATGATTGAGAAAGGCAATACTTGATAAATATGGAAATTAGGAGTTTTACCTCAATACAATTTCCTAAACTTATTGCTATATATATCACTCTAATCAAACCCTCTCCCCACCACCACGAGTTACATTACACCCGAAAAATATATATATATATATATATATATATATATATATATATATATATATAGAGAGAGAGGTGAGCCTTTATTAGCCACCAGCGGCAGCCCCTTTGGAGGGGAGAAAAAGGCATATCTATGCCATACATATATATATCTTAGATTGCAAGCACCAAAAAGCAATTTATTCTTAAATATCTCAATAGCTGCCATTGCCTACTGATGAGCAAAAGACAGACTCTGCTACGTGTTGCAAATAGCCAATTACAGTGAAACGGCACCAAGAGAACCATAAAGACAATAATGTTCAGAAATCATGGCAAAAGTACAAGTTGAAGCAATTAAGAAAACTGAAGGTTGGTAGAAAGGCAGAGGTTTTTCGTTTGTCCTAAGGATGAGAAGCAAGTTCGGCCAGTCAAAGAGGGATAAGAAACGCGTAGGAAATTCATCCACAGAAAAGGTAGGTTACATTCTCCTCTTCTCGGATCGCCGTACTTGTAATAAATTTCTATGTTATTTTTATATCTTCGTATGCATGTGTTATATGAGATTAGCATATGCTATTATATGTAAGTGTATTGTTGTTGATGGTGCGATTTGAAATTAATTAAAAAGAATCGATTTTTATACGATTAGGCAGAAAATTGCATGAATAATACGAAATCCAAAAGTATAAGCCAATAGGACATAAGATGGTACCAAATCGCCTTATCGTATTTGTTCACGTGGGACAAATTCTGGTATCTGAAAATAAAAAAATGGTGTCCTAGAGCCTGACATTTTTGTTACAATATTAGAAATTGAAACCAAAACTGCTAATTTCTTAACTATATGTTTCAAATTCAACTTTACGGCAAATATAATTTTTCTTTGAGATAGGCATGGCTAGATTTCAGAGTCTTTTTTTCAAAAGGAATTAAAACAAACAGAGTAAATAAAGTAAAAATAGGTGTCGTTTAGGGAAGAAAGAATAGGCCTGAAAGCAAAAGTTAATTAATTAATACAATATTAATATTGTTTAATAAATAGAAAAACTTTGTAACTTGTAAAATAAAGAAAAAGAGTGTGTGGGCGTGTGTAAAGAGAAGAAAAATAGGAAAAAAATTTAAAGTAAGAGAACGAAATAGTAGGGGAAGATAAAAATAAGTAAATAAAATTATGAACTGGTTGAAAGCCTAGGAAGATAAAATAAAGTGTAAAAACCTAAAATAAAGTCTAGAAAGATAAAATAACGGTAGAAGATAAAATATAGTAATGAACCCCACGCAATATATGGCAACTACGCAATATAGGTAATACGCAATATGGCACGGAGCATGCAACATAGGGGAACCAGAAGAGTGAAAGTGTGCAGTATTCATGGCACGTGCATCCCTTCGGGGCGAGTGACTTCACGATACGAAGCGTGTGCGCTGACTCCACGTTATAGACCGCGTGTGCTGACTCCATGTTACGGAGCTTGTGATAGAACTCCACGTTACGGGGCTTGTGATAGAACCACAGGACATGCATTGCATGAGATGGATAGAAAGGGCATGACATGTGATTTGATGCGATTGGGTGGGTCACACGGTAGTGTGAAGGAGCATGCATCATGAAGTTGCGCATTGCAGTTGGATATGTGATGATGTTACATTTGTTTACCGTACTACTTACATTGCAAGTCGGATCAGATATGTGTTATTTGCTTAATGTTATGCTTACTTTGCGATCGGATTAGGTATGTTTTTATTTGCTTTATTTATTTGTGCATTTATTGTATTTATTATATGTTTATGTCTCGATCGGATCAGGTATGATTTACTAGCTTTATTTATTTCTACATTTATTATATGTATGGTTCCTTTCTGGGATTAGATGGGTAACCTACGGGTGATTTCCCAATCACTCACCCCCTACTTATGCCTCCACAGTTGAGCCGACTATGAAAATATCTTCCTAGAGGATGATTCGGACTACGCGAACTGGACGAGTGAGCTTGGAGATATTTCTTTAGGATACTAGATGATTTTCGTATTAATTCAGTTTTTATTAGACTTTTAGAATTTCATTAATGTATCGAGTTTCGTCAGCCCTGAACACCGAGTTACTTTTACGTTGGGATTATTATGAATTTAATTTGACTTTTTAATTATAGTTTCTACGAAAAAAATTTCTACGATAGTTCTGACGTGTAAGAAGTTTGAATGGCGCCTTGTAGTTCTTGTAGTAGACTACGGCGGGTGCATTATTTCCGATGCTAGGGTTTGGGAGCGGAGCGCTACAACCGCCTATGACAAGTTTCAGACCCCCCCTACAAAGCTAGGGATGCAGATTCAAGGGAAGACCACAACAAGCCTTCGAAAACGCCTAGCAACCAACAATCCTCCAGTTGTTGGACAAATGCGAAGCAAAGGTGGAAGGTGCTACTTCTAACCCTAGATTCTGTGATATTAAATGTTTTAAATGCTTAAAGGTCATTTTGCAAATAAATGCCCCAATCCTAAACGTATTCTGTTCATTGAGGAGTCTAATGGGTACTATTCTTAAGAATGATTGGAAGAGAATGTAGAAACTGAGGAAACGCTTGAGAAAGAGGAAGAAATAATTGATGACACTAATGAATGTGAAAATAAGGAGTTCTTAGTTGTACATGTGCTTTAAATGTTCAAGTAAAAATGGAAGAACAAGATTTGCAAAGAGAAAACATTTTTCACATTCATTGCATGGTTAAAGGCAAGGTGTGTACACTTGTCATTGATTTTGGTTCATGTACAAATGTTGCAAGCATTGAAATTATTAGGAAACTTGATTTTCCATTAATGAATCACCCACATCCTTAGAGACTTACTTGGCTTAATGATTGTGGAGAAGTCAGGTTTAATAAGCAAGTCTGATTCCTTTGTCAATTGGTGGGAATTCTGATGAAATCTTATGTGACGTAGCACCTAAGCATTCAAGTCATATCTATTAGGTAGGCCATGGTAATTTGATAACAAAGTAACATATGATTGCTACTTAAATAGGTATTCCTTTAGGTACCACAACAAACTGTTTAAGCTACATGCATTATCCCCACAGAAGGTGTTTGAGGATCAGAAGAGAATGACCAAAAGTTGAAATGATCCAAAAGAAAATGAATTGGAGAGAATCGTCCTTAAGAACATTCGTTCTGACAAAACTGAATCAGAGGGGAAAGAACTTGTCATTTCTGAAGAAAATAAACATAAGAAGAAGAGTGATTTCTTTGCATCACAAAGTGGGGTGTTGCACTCAATCAATTCCAACAAAATTATTTACATCTTACTTTACAAAGAAACCTTATTTTCTTCATCTGATTTACTCTCCACTTTGCCAAATGAAGTCACCTCTCTACTGCAATAGTTTTCTAATTTGTTCCCTGAAGGAGATCTCGAAGGTTTACCACCTCTAAGATGTAGTGAACATCAAATACATTTCATTACAGGAGATGTCCTACGCAATAGGCCTGCTTATAGAGCCAATCCAGAGGAAACTAAAGAAATCCAAAGACCAGTTGAGGAACTTTGAGACCAAGGCAAGGTGAGAGAAAGTATGAGCCCTTGTGATGTACCTTTGATAGTTGTCCCTGTGAAAGATGGAACTTGGAGGATGTGCACTGAATGTAGAGTAATCAATAAGATTATTGTGAATTATAGATACCATATTTCTAGGTTGGATAATATGTCGGATATGTTACTTGGGTGTAGATTCTTTACCAAAGTAGATGTTAAGCAAGGATACTTCCAAGTGAGGATTAAGAAAAAAGATGAATGGAAAACGGCCTTCAAGACTAAGTTCGGATTGTATGAGTGGTTAGTCATGCCCTTTGGCCTATCTAACGCCCCTAGTACCTTTATGAGGTTAATGAATGAGCTCTTGAGGAGGTTCATTGGAAACTTTATGGTAGTATACTTTGCTGACATCCTTATCTACTCCAAATCCATAAGTGCACACCTTATCCATTTTAGATCCGTGTTTGAAACTTTGCAAAAGGAACAACTATATGCCAACCTTAAGAAATGTTCATTCTGCTTAGATAAAGTAGTGTTCCTAGGTTTTGTGATCAGAGCTGAAGGTATTGAAATGGACCAAGAGAAGGTCAAGTCCATCACTGAGTGGCCAACACCTAAGTCTGAAGGAGACATTAGGAGTTCTCACGGACTAGCAAGGTCTTATAGGCGTTTTGTCAAGGATTTCTTTACCATTGCTGCACCCTTAAATGAGTTGGTTAAGAAAGATGTAAGTTTTCAATGGGAAACCTCACAACAACAAGCATTTGATGAACTTAAGAAACGTTTAACCTCAGTACCTATTCTAAGATTGTCAAACTTTGAAGAAACATTTGAAGTTGAGTGTGAGGCCAGCGGAGTTGGCATTGGAGCTGTACTGAATCAAGCTGCGAAACCAATAGCTTTTTTCAGTGAGAAGTTAAGAGGAGCTGCCTTGAACTATTCAACCTATGACAAGAAACTTTTGCCTTAGTCAGATCTTTACAAACTTGGCAACATTACTTGCAACTTAATGAGTTTGTTACCCACACTGGTCATGAAATCCTTAAGCACCTTAAGGGCCAAGGTAAGCTGAATAAAAGGCATGCAAAGTGGGTTGAATACATTGAACAATTTCCATATGTAATCAAGTATAAGAAAGGAAAGCACAATATTATTGCTGATGCTATGTCTCGTAGATATACTTTGATTACTACATTGACTTGTAACATGTTTGGTTTTGAAACTATCAAAGATTTGTATATCTCCGATCATGACTTTAGTTCTATTTATGAAGCATGTCTTGAATCTTCTTTTGGTAATTTTTATCTGCATAAAAGATTCTTGTTTAAAGAACAAAAGTTATGTATACCAATGTGTTCAATGAGGGAGTTACTGATCAAAGAAGCTCATTGAGGAGGCTTGATGGATCATTTTGGCTCATTCACGACATTAGAGATGCTTAAGGAGCATTTCTTCTGGCCACACATGCATCTGAATATTGAAAAAGGTATGTGCTAGTTGTATTACATGCAAGCAAGCTAAATCTAGAACACAACTTCATGGATTGTACACTCCTTTATCCGTTCCAAATTCACCTTTAACTTACCTTTGAATAGACTTTGTGTTAGGATTGCGTAGGACCAAAATTGTTAAGGATAACATCTTTGTTGTTGTTGATAGATTTTCTAAGATGGCACATTTTATTGCATGCAAGAGGATGAATGTAGCGCCCCGCACTCCAGCCTAGCTGGATGCGGTTCGCCCGCCGTACTTCACTAAGGAAAGTACCAAGCGTCAATGCATAACATATCGTCATCCATAATAAATTCATGGATTTCCATGTCATCATCTCGACAGGTATGTAAAACTTAGGCGAAATAAAAACTTTTCAATAAAACATTCTATACATCCAACATAGACTTTGCAACCATGTTCTTTACATCAAGTAAATCCGCCATCGATGATCCCAACATACATCTGTCAAAATATAAATCCGTCATAAGAGAATCCCTAAGCTGTCATCCACTCATATGCTCATGGGGTGGGACCCTATGCTCGTCATCAATCCCTGCTACCCCGTTTCCAGTAAACTCTGGGAGGAAAAATAAGGGGTGATTGACAAAGTCACCAGCAAGTACACCATAAACAATCATGCATTAAATGAAAAGTACACACAAGAACCAAATCCCCAGAAATTTGGACTTTTTCCATCATACCTGTCTTTCCATTCAATACCATCAAGGAAATAGAATCATCACTTAGTCATAAAGGAAATAAGATCATAACTTACAAAACAACAGTAATAAGATCATCACTTAAGTAATGAAAAATTACAAGATCGTAACCTAAGTAACATTTCTCCTAGCATTTAGCTAGCATCTCATCCCTTCAGTCAATAGCCGCTAAGGCAACACGATCGTAACTTAGTCATGAAGCAAAGATGATCATCGCTTAGTGAAATTAGACTCAACATCATACTCGTGACCATATGCAATGCGCATGATTATGCAAATGCAGTGCATAATGAAAACATGAAAACCTCGTTCTTTCTTTCTTTCTTTCTTTCGAAACATCATCGTCAATACATGCATAATGAAACCATGAAAATCTTTTCTTTTATTCATTCTTTCAAATCATATACTTGATATGATGTATCGTACGCATGGGGTACGCATGATGCAATGCATAATATCATGTCATCGTAAAAATCATCATCATGTGGTACCATGAAATCATCATCATGAAAACAGAGTGTCAGATCAATTAACCCCGGATCTGAGCGGGTCCAGAACAGATATCAGATCAATTAACCCCGAATCTGAGCGGGTCCAGAACAGATATCAGATCAATTTACCCCGGATCTGAGCGGGTCCAGAACAGATATCAGATCAATTTACCCCGGATCTGAGCGGGTCCAAAACAGATATCAGATCAATTAACCCCGGATCTGAGCGGGTTATGCTGGCCAGAAACGAATGGTACCAAGTGAATCTTTCTTTCAAATCCGAAAACTTCTTTTAAAAGATCTTTCTCATCTTTATTTATCATAAAAATCATTCTCATAAATCGTATGAACATGAACAATGTAAGGCAGGATTTGCAGCATGAAATTCGTGAACAAATACATCGTTGTGTTGGCCAGGAATAAATGGTACCATCGGAATCTTTCTTTCACAAATTCAAAACTTCTTTTCAAAAGCATTTTCGCATCATTCGATGACATAAAATCAATTTCATAAATCATATGAAAAACTCCTTTCAAAAACGCTTTCTCATCAATCTTTAGCATAAAATTTAGTTTCATAAATTGTGTAAACATGGACAATACGATGCATGATATGCAACATGCAACTCGTGGACAAATGCATCATAACATGCATGCACGGACTTGTCTTTTAAACTGAAAAAACTGTCCAGCAATCACATTCTGTTCATACAGCCTCGTGCTCATCCATTCGTGCTCATATTCATAAACCCATGCCATACACATGCATAATGAAGGCTTAGACGCATGTTATAAAAATTTCGTAACATTCCAAAATGTCTAACGACCTCAAAACATCATACTATCATCAAAGGTACTGCTGAAATCAGCAGGGCAGTACCGCCTTACCTCAGCTTTGTGGGTCATAAAACCTTATCCATTTAGATCTATCACACGGAAAACATAGCTAATTCACCAAGGAACAATATTCATAAGGCTAAACATCACATTCAATCCTAAATGATCAAGATCGAAGCCTTACAACTTAAGACATTAAACTGTCCTGTTTTCCAGTTTTGTACTCCAACTTCCATTCAGTTGTTAACCATCAAAATAGTGGTTTTATGATGGTTTATTTACATGAACTTAAACCTATATGCCTTAGGTAGTTACCATAAAAACATTCCAAGGCAATCCAATAAGCTTAAGGGGGTCATCTAATTACATTCCCAAACTGGGTACATGCAGAAACTGGAATGACCAATTAAATCACGAATTGAATTGTGACCAAATCACAACTCTTTTTACAAAAATTTCAACTCATAGATGTCATAAACACATCAAAATATCACCATGTCAAAAATCATCTCGTTTGGACGTTCCTAAGGTGCATTTTAGAGCCATAGAACTTACTACTCAAAACTGTCCTGTTCCAGCAACTCTGAGCAGTTTTATTAAGAATTTAATTACAAATAAACCATGAGTCCTTTTAGTGAAATTCCAACTCTCACACTTACAACATACATAAGTATCGCACCATACCAAAAATTAGCACATTTGAACCTTCCCAAGGACCATTTTCAGGTCACACAACACGTTACCAAAAACTGTCCAGTTTCAGTATTTCTGTTTGACCAACCCTTACTAAAAATTCCATTAAAAACAAACCACAATTTCTTTTAATGAAATTCCAACTCTCACACTTCATATACATATGAGGCTAACATCATACCAAAATTTAGATAATTTGAACACTCCTAAGGTTCCTTTTCAGGTCGCACAACATGACACATCAAAACTGTCCAGCTCCAATACTTCTTTGTGATCAGTTTTACCAAAAGAATTATTAAAAATAAACCATAACTTTTTTTACTGCAATGCCAACTCTCAAACTTCATATACATCTGAGGCTAACATCATACCAGAACTTAGCTAATTTAAACACTCCTAAGGTTCCTTTTCAGGTCGCACAACATGACACCTCAAAACTGTCCAGCTCCAGTACTTTTGTGTGAGCAGTTTTACCAAACGAATCATTAAAAATAAACCATAACTCTTTTTACTGCAATTCCAACTCTCAAACTTACTAAACACATATAGCTAGTGTCATGCCAAAACTTAGCTTAATTTAACACTTCTAAGATTCGTTCTCAGGCCACACAACCAGCAACACAAATCTGTCCAGCTCCAGTGATTTCAGCACATCATCACTTTTATGGTTCAAACATTTCAAATCAACTTCACTCTTTAATCTGACTTAATATCCATCAAATACATACTTAAAAATAATGTATTCAAGCCTCATGACATGATTTAAACCATAAGAAACCTGTTCATGAATCATATCAAAAACAGTCTCAACACTTTCATACAACAATTCCTTCATTCATGCTATCACTTTTCTTATAATAACTAGTTTTCATGTCTTGTACTTAGCATCTTCAACTAACATTCATAGCCTAAAAATGGCTAGTAATTCAAGCATGCACTTCACAAATAAGGCAGGATTGGCTAGAGTATACTTGCCTCTTCAAGCTAAAGATCTTGTCTTTGCTTGGTTATGGAGTGAGTTGAGTTGAAATCTTCCTCCTCCAAAGTGGGACTTTGAATGGAGCTTCAAGTATCACAAGATGCACCACCTAAAAGAGTTGAAACCTTAGCACCTAAACACTTCTTGAGCTTGAAAATGAGAGTGAAATTGAATCTCTTAGCCTCAAGGATGAAGAGGGACGTATAGCATGAGTTGGAAGGAAGGTGAAGAGTAGACCAAAGGTTCTTTCTTGACTTGTCTTCTAGAGAGAGTTTAAGATGTAGTATATTGAAGCTTCTAGGTTGTTTTAGAATAAATCTTTGTGGGGGATGGGAGAGGGAAAACCAACGGTTTAGGGGTGGCTAAGGGGGACAAGGGTCCTCATGTGGGTGCTTAAAAGAAAGGAACTTTTCTTGGGTCTTACATTTGACCCTCCTTTTGGTCTCTTATCTTTGCATGCTTAATATTTTATTTTGTCTTGTCTCATGCATGCTTCTCATTACTGTATACTTTAAATTTAAGACATCTTAAGAGGGTTAAGACCAAGGAGCCTTCTTGAACTCCTTGGTGACCAAACTCTTTGGGGTTTTTTTTTGTATTGGGTATTTTTTATACCTTATAGTTCATGCTTGTTTTCATTTTCTTTATTTTATTGTTTTCCATGATTATCATATGTATGTATATTGTAGGATGTACAATATGTAAGTCTCTTAAACATATATCAGTGTACATGTATCCGCATATATACATATATATACACACCTATGTGTACATATTGCATATACTCCCTTTTTATGTACACACATATATATACACGTGCATGATAATATATATATATATATATATATATATATATATATATATATATATATATGCACACCTATATGTACATGCATTAGATATATATACCTTTCTATGTATACAGATGTAGGTACGTATACATTTCATACGCATATATCATATACACGCACATACATATATAGTGGTATGTATTGTTCCTATATTTCATGTATCACTTTCTTGAAATCCCCTTATTTAATTATTTAGTAACATTTCAAAAGTATTTAAATAAAGAGTGTTAAGTAACACGCGCTTTAAAGAAATTATCGCTTCCATTCCGTCACTTATTCATAGTTTTCAAGTACATGTCGTTGGGGTACAACAATGAATGATGCCACATATGTTTCCGATCTCTTCTTTAAGGAAATTGTAAGATTGCATGGCATGCCCCGTACCAATGTCAGTGACAGAGATACAAAGTTTCTAAGCCATTTGTGGCTTTTTTGTTGAGTAGACTTGGTACAAAATTTCTTTTCTTAAGAACCGCTCACCACAAACTGATTGACAAATGGAAGTAGTCAATAGAACTTTGCCACATTTGTTGTGTGCCATAATTCAAAAGAACTTAAAGAATTGGGAAGATTGTTTAGCTTTCATTGAGTTTGAATACAATAGGAATGTTCACAGTGGTACTTTGCATTCTCCTTTTTAAGTTTTTTATGGATTTAACCCTTTATCCGCACTTGACTTAGTCCCTATTCCTGTACATGAAAGTGTTAGTATTGATGGAGAACATAAAGCTAAACTTGTCAAAGATTTACATGAAAAGGTTAAATAACAATTTGAAGCTAAAAACAAAGTGTATGCCAAAAAAGCTAACAAGAACCATAAGGCTATTACCTTTGCACCTGGAGATCTTGTTTGGTTACACTTGAGGATGGAAATGTTTCCTAAGGAAAGGAAATCAAAGTTTATGCCAAGAGGCAATGGCCTGTTCAAAGTTCTCCAAAGACTTGGAGCGCATACGTCCTTGACACCCCTGAAGAAAGGTATGGTTCTGTCTTTAAAAATTTTAATGTTGCTTACCTTACTCAATTTAGTGTTGATCCAGATTCGAGGTCTATTCCTTTTCAAGAGGATGGGAATGATGAGCCCAAGCCAAGCCATGATGAACCAACCACAATGGGAGGTACAACAATGCATGACAAGGGTCCCATAACATGGAGCATGGCCAAGAAATTGATGCATTAAGTGGCAACCTTCATTTAAAAGCATATTGAGGATTAACCAAGTCAATATATCATCCATTGGGTCCATTTGGTACAAGCTGTAATTTAGTTTTGAACCATGTTGTAATATAGTAGGTAATCTTGTGAGTTTTGTTCATATTATTGAGTACGTAGCTTTCATTCCTTTATAAATTGTTGTAAACCAATCTAGATATGTCCTAGTATTTTGTATATGTTGTTTGGTGTATGCTTGAATTGTTCTTAGGTCAAGGAAGCTTGATTGAAACCACGCCAAAAGTTCTAACACAAAACTGAATTGAAAAGGCAAGCAGGCAGGTTGACACCCTCTTACTATTTCAGCCATAACTCCTTAACCACAACTCCAATTGACGTGATTCTAGTTGGAGGGAAAATCTATGAGGATAAGCTACAATTTTCATGCCCATCACTTTCCCAGAAAAGGCCTGTGTCAAGCTACACGATCGTTGCAAACAAGCTAGCTGCTGAGTCAGCAGCTTCAAAGTTAAACATCTGAAAGCAGGTCAAGTTCAAACAGGCATATATCACTCATCCCAGCTCCAAACAACATCTATTTTGTGTCTACACACATCTACAGAAAAATATATACTATTTTTCTTTGATGTGCTAGAGCTAATTCTGATTGGAAAACTAAGTGATATTGCAAAACTATTCAGAGGTCAAATTTGGATAGTGTCAGCTTCATTGACTATTCAAGTGGCCATTTAACCCAATCAACTGCAATGAGCTTATCCAGCACATCAGGGATATCCTAAATAATATTCCAAAGCAAGCAGAAGCTGGTCCAATCAAAAATCAAAGAGAATATCAACTTGCAACAAAAGGAAGAATCTTGCTGAGAAACTACTTGTCAAAGTTCAATCATTTTACCTTGTTTATAGCTTGTCTAAACTTCCTTTTTTGCTCCTATTTGGCCATGTACATTAGTATAGCTTATTTAAGGTAGCTTAGGACGTTTGTACACTCAGATTCTGAATATACAAGAAAACCGCAAGGTTGCACCAAAAACTTTTTTCAGTTTTTCTTTACTAGAAACTTTGATTCCCTTCAAGAAACTTGAACTAATTCTTGATTGTATTACTTCATATTCTTAGGATGGATATTATTTGAGAGGGTTTAAGGCTTGCTCACTCAAGTTTGAAGTTATTTGCTGAAGAGTTCATCTACTCGGCTGAAATCTGGACAGGTTGCATGCTTGGTGTTCTCTTGAACGTTTTGCATCGTCTCCTTCTTATCTAGGCTGAGCTTTGAGTTGAAGAAAGGTCCTTTATTGGCTGCACGTTTGTGCATCACAAGCCAAATCCAAGTGCCAACCACATGGCCTTTATACACCCTTGCCTGTTCTTGACTTACCTTGGATTGACCTCTCTATGGACTTTGTTCGAGGCCTCCATAGGTCTAGAAGTGGTAAGGATAGCAATTATGTTATGGCTGATAGGTTTGGTAAGATGGCATATTTTATTGCATGCAAGAAAGAAGATGATGCCACATATGTTGCTTGTTTATTCTTTAGGGAAATTGTTAGATTGCATGACATGCAACGTACTATTGTAAATGATAAGGATACTAATTTTTAAGTAATTTCTAGCATGTTTTCTGGGCTAAAATTGGTACTCAATTGTTATTTTCCACCACTGCTCACCCACAAATTGATGGCCAAGCTGAGGTTGTCCATCGCACCATATCTCAACTTTTACCTACCATTTTGCGAAAACACCTCAAGCATTGGGAAGATTGTTTACCATACATAGAGTTTGCATACAATAGGAGTGTTCATCATGGTACCTGGCATAGTCTTTTTGAGATTGTATATGGCTTTAACCCCTTATCCCCTATTGATTTGATTCACATCCCTGTGTATGACCGTTCAAGTATAGATGGTAAGCGTAAAGCTAAAACGATACAGAAATTGCATGACAAAGTAAAAAATGCAACTTGAGGAAAAGAACAAAGCTTATGCAAGACAAGATAATAAACATAGGAAACGAATTTATTTTAAACCTAGCGATTTGGTTTGGTTGCATTAGCATAAAGAAAGGTTTCCTAAAAAACAAAAGTCTAAACTATTGCCTTAAGGAGACGGACCATTTCGCGTACATAAATGTATCGGTGACCATGCATATATTCTTGATCTTCCAGAAACCTATGGTTCAATTTCCTCCACTTTTAATGTAACTGATCTATCCCTTTTTAATGTTGATCCCTTTGATTTGAGGACGAATACTTTTGAGGAAGGAGGATTGATGCAGATCAAGGATCCCGTCATGAGGTCAATGGCCCTATGACAAGAAGCAAGGGCAAACAACTTGATTACGAAGTTGGTAGCTTCTTGTATAGGCATGTGAAAGATGAACATGAGGTTCATTGGGTTCACTTCATTGAGCCCAAAAAAAGAACCTTTCGGGTAACTTACGTGTGTGTGTGTGTGTGTTTATTTATCTTAATTCTTGTCTCGTTTACTTATGATCCCGCTTTCATGTTTTTGTTATGTAGGGAAGAAGGAACGTGTGAAAATCTAGGTCAAAAGGAGACAAAAGGAATGTTACTATTTTGGAAGACAAAGAGAATGTTTTTAAAGATGAAACAACTTTGGTCCAAAGAATGTCCAGAGAATGTTTGTCTAAAGAATGTTCATAGAATAATCATGCATGAATTTAAAGCACACTAAGGCTAAGGCGTTGGACATTCGTATGCCCTTGTGGGGCCACATCAGTACAACTTGGAGAAATAAGGTTGGTGGACAAATGTTTCAATGTTGGTTGAACATTTGCAATTAATTTGGATTGGATTTCAAGTGCTTAAAGCTTTTCTTGGACTTTAAGTTCTTAGTTTAGAGTTCATTTAAGCTATACTTATATTTCAGTCTATTTTCTTATACTACTACCATAGTCTTTACTACATTCTTGTTACATTCGAAGCTCTTCGCTTGCGTTAAAGACCTTGTGTATATTTACTAGCCTCTTTGATTGAACTTAGTGGCATACCCTGGGTTCAGATTTGCTTAGCCATTTTTCATCAAGCAAAATATGTACATTATTCATCTTGAAAGATCTAGTCTAAGCTACCTTTGCCAAGTTCATATCCTACAAAAAAAAAAGGCTAAAACACGTTGTACACACATACGGTCTTGTACCAATTCTTAGTAAAAAGAAACTACAGTTTGAAAAGCCAAACTCACACCAAAGTTCAAAAGAAAAGGGCAAAAGATGTGCAAAGAGAAAACTTGCAAAAAAAACCGTATCAAGTGCATGGAAAGAAACGTTTTTTATTTACAAAGTACAAAAGACAAACATATCCTAAAAAAACTTAAACACTTGTTTGCTTCTACTTTCATTCATTCTTGCATTTGAATCGCATAAGGCTTAAGGTAAGTAAGGATTTCCGAGGGCAACCCCTTAGCTTTTTGACTCAGTCTTTGACATCATTTTTGGTTTCTATCTTCTTTTATTCCTAGAATAGTTCAAGATTGCGGTTTAACATACTTGTTGATGCATGCTTGTACACGAAGGAGGACCTTCATTTAACTCCAAAGGCAGCTTAGAACAATGGAGGATTGAAGCAACACAGTCCAAGTCCACCAAGCCTCTTACCAAACTGTTTGTCACCGTCGAGTATTTGAACAACACTTCACAAGTGATTTCAACTAATTTAGGCAAGAATTAAACCTCCTAAATGACATCCCTCCCAAGTATATGAAGCATACAATTAAGATTATTCAAGTCTTAAAGGGAATCAAACCTTGATTCAAAGGAAAGCAAGACAATGGCTTGAATAACAAGCTCTCGGCTATTTGTATAAAATGAAGAACTGGTAGTGTTTTACAAAGAAACTGAGGCATTTATAGGCTAAAGCTAACTTAAACAATAATCTATGAACCTAACTAATAGCCAATGAGATCAATGGCTGAAAAGGGTAACTTGAACAAGGTTGCAAGCAAAGGAAGAAAATTATTTTTTTCTCGGAGAATGTACATCAGATGAGAATGGCATTTGCAAGTTGTCTTGAACCTTATCTTTTGATTGAACCAGCTATAAATCTTCCTTTTGATGCCTTTTGATGTTCCTTGTAAGCCTCTTGTGCGTCCTCCCTTTAATTTGTTTAATTTGAGGATGATTTGGCAAGTGGGACAAGTGCGTTTTCAGCACATGCCAAACTGTTCTATGTTATTTGGGTTCTCCCCAATAAGATTTAGCCAATCTTCTCTTCATCAACATTGTAGATAATTAAAAGAACTTTGAGTTTGACTTTTGAATAATTTGATTTAGAGGTTGGAGGAAGGAGATATGATGGGTTGAATTTCAGCTGCTTCTTGGTGGCCTTTCAAGCAACCAGCTCATCAGTAGCTTCATTTTCCTTGTGATGTTTCAGCCTGATAAAGTCATTTTCTGAAGATATGCTGAAGATGAAATTTGTATATTGGTCTCTTATGTTGAAACTCCAATTAGAATAAGGTCAATCAGAGTTGGGGTTATGGAGATACGACTGAAAGACCATCAGTGTGTCACGCTGTTTACTTGACAATCTTAGTTCAGGTTCATGTTCGAACTTGTCTTGACTTCAATCAATCTTTCTTGGCCTAAAATCAGTTCAAACACATACAAAACAACATATACATTATACTAGGACATATTTAGACTGTATTACAATATTTCATAAAGAAAAGAAATCTGACTAGAAGGAAATGTAAACAGCACTCTTAAGAATACTAATATATTACAAACTTTTGTACAAGAACTATATCAAGGCATGCACGTCCGCGCATCAACCCCTCTTTCTTAGAAATGATTCATTCTCGAATCTTTAGTATGTATGTTATGAAGGGAAAAGAACCTCAACAATCCATGCACAATTTCAATTGAGAAACCGAGGTTTGAGTGATTTGAAAATACATTATTTAAATGTTACGTTTTTATGAAATGCATGAATTAAGTGATACTTGACATATGTATGTGACAAATATGCTTTCCATGCTTATATATATTGTTGTCGTAGTAATGTGCCATGAAGCGTTAAAGCTTATATCCTATGGCAAATATTTGTTGTCTTTATACTAATTTCAGGTGCCATGATAAATGAACTAAACTAGTTCATTAAATGGAGATATATTTGGAGAGAGCTACTTGGCAGCAAACTTGAAATGAAAAGTCTCCTCTTCACACTTATACACATGCCACACGCACACACGCACGCACGCACACACACACACACATATATATATATTTATATAATATACATATTTTTAACGATGAATTATACGTTTCTATCCAGATGTTCCACCGATACGTCATACACATCATAACCATACGTCGACATCACACCACCATATACATATCATGGTTGTGAGTATATACAGGTCTCATATCATACATTAAAAGTCATATTGTTACAATAATTATGTCGACATGTCACGAGTACATAAACCGAAAATTGTCCCATCCAGTGACTACCGAACCATCACCAACATGTCACGTACTTACCATATAAAGATGTCCAGCCTATAAAAACTCAAAATACTCAGGAATTTCGTACACCACATGTCAAAATCAGCCCAAAGTCATACCATGTTTAAACACATCAATCACCCACAATTTTGCTTGAAACATTTTTGTCACATGGAGCGTTTTTAATCTCAGCTATGGGAGATAAAAATACACTTTATGTTATTCATATTATGTGTGACATAACATATGTTACATGTCTAAGATGTTTTAGATTAATCGGAGAAAAATCGCATAATCGACGAAAGTCAAAAATTCGGTTTTCTACACTTATGCATACATGAGATGTTTTCGCCATTGATGTAATATGTATCTAGAAACTTTTTACACATCCAAGACATATTAGAGCATTCTAGAAAATGAATTAAGGGTTGATTGAAATTTACCATATGTGTGAAAATTATGCATCATTATTTGACAAAGTTTACAAAAGAAATTTCAGCACATGGTGCTGATGGTTTACACATCATTTGGAGCCTAGGTGGAGATGTTTTGGCACTTTGATTTGTGGAGGATAAGCCACATGTGATTGGTGACGTTGAAGACACATAGTGATATGACCGGATTTTGCATGCCATTATGCTCCAAATTTCATCCAAAATTGAGAGGCAATCACATCTTGATCGATTGATAATTAACATGTGTGAATTTGACCATGTATTTCAGATTTTTGGTTGAATTTTCAGCTCATTTTATAAAATGCCGAGGTGGAAAATGATGACCTATCATGAAGTGACAACTAGGCGAAGACATGTCGTTTGTCCAATCATATTTCGCCAAGTAACCAAGTGTGTGTCACCATATTATACAAGGCAATCTTTCAAGGCATTCAAGACAAATTTGAGGGAAGTTATCAGCCACATGGGCAGCCACACACCTATATAAAGGGGCAAGAGGGTTCAAGACAAAGCCAAGCAAAAGTACATATTCAATCAAGATCAAGCAAAACTATTCTCTTCTTCTCTTATTCTTTTTCTTGTTCTTAGCCCTAATCCTATCATTGTTATATTCTAAATTCTATATAGGCTTTGATTATACCACCCACATACATCTCATTCTTGTACAAGGTTGATCAAGGTGTGATCATACCTTCATTTGATAGGTGGTGATATTTCGTTAATTGTTTTTGTTTGTTCATTGTAAAAGGGTGGAATTCGTGTATAAAACGAGTCACCCTTGTGTCAAGGTATTGTTTGTGTTTAGTTAATATCGAGGAAGGTTTCCTCGAAGACTGGAGTAGGTCGATTTGACAGAACCAGTATAAAAATTTCGGTGCTCTTTCTTTTCAGCACTTTTACTTTCAGTTTCAGTATTCTGCATCGTTTTCATACTCATGGTAAAAATAGCAAACGCCTTCCAAAAATCACCAACTTTTCCAGAAACATATCCACACGTCTTAAATTTCATTTAGGACAAGTTTCATCAAATTTGGATAAGTATAAGTCACTCAAACGTTCATAGCTGTGATACTAGTGCAACCTGATTCTAAGATCTGCAAAGGTTGAGAACATCAATGTGGTTGACACACCTACCAAAAGAATTTTGAAAAACTGTTTCAAATTATTCAAGTACACATCCTATGGGTCATACCTTAAAATTTTCAGACCATTTAGAGTTGTCAATTAATAGGAATAAATTTTTCTTTGAGGTACAGTTTCTGGCAGATTGACATAATCTGAAAAAAAATGTTTTTTCCAAGGTGTTACACTTGGAATTTTAATCTGAAACTTTTATAACATTTCATAACATCTAAGAGCACATTGTCACCAAATTGCATGATTTTTGGAAGTCTACAACCTGGTCATCTAAATAATCCAAATCAGGATCTAAAAACAGAATCTTTTTTCAAAAGTGATATATTGGGTTTAAAAAGTTTTAAAGACCAATTTTTCTGCACTCATTATTAAACCCCCACTTGTAGTGGTGCTATACAGGTCCTACAAGTTGTATCAGAGCCCGGTAGACTACAAAAAGATTCAACAATCTTTGTGAGATGACATCCACTAGTCATAAACAGAGCAAGAAGGAATGTCAAGTGTAAGGCCTCTCCTTTTTTACGGTGAGTCTTTTATTCAATGGAAACTTCATGTGAAACTTTTCTTTATGGATATTGATATAGACTTATGGTCCATCATAGAAAACGGTCCGTTTGTTATGTCTAAGATAACTACTTGATGGCATTACATTAGAAGTTGTAAAAGCTAAGCAGGAATATATTATAAAAGATAAAAAGAGATTGAGTATGAATGCATAGCTATACAACTTCTTCTAAATGGTTTCAGTAAAAGTTAATCAATTTATGTGTTAAATTGTTCTAGTGCCCAAGAAATGTGGAGATGTCTTGAAATGAAATATGAAGGTACTAGTCAAGTTAAAGAGTCCAAGATAAACATGCTTATGTATACTCTTGAATCCTTCAAATTATTACCGGATGAATCTATTTTCGATATGGATTTAAGATTGACTAACATCTACAATTCTCTTGAGTCACTTGGAAATGTATTTTCTCACAGGAAAAGTGCAAAAGGCATTAAGAAGCCTCCCATCCAAATGGGAACCCAAAGTCACCGCAATTGAAGAAAGTAGGGATATTAAGTCAATAAAGATGGAGGAACTAATCGGATCATTAAAGGTATATGAAAAAAACTCACTTTAATAATTCTGAATCGACTTGTAAACAAGAGAAGGATATAGTATTTAAATCAAATGAATACGTCTCTACCTCTTCTAATCGTGTAGATGATAGCGACATGGATTCCAATAATGAAGATCTAATCACGTCGGCTAAAGGATTAAGAAAGATCATGAGAAAGTCGTTTAAAAACAAACCTAAGCCTACTTCTAAGAACCATAAAAATAAGAATAATGATAAAAATATTCAATGCTATGACTGTGGACGACTTGGATACTTCTCTTATGACTGCCCGAACAAGGACAAAACAATAAAAAAAAACCGTGACAAGGATTGGACCAAACTAGACCCGTCTAAGAACCTAAGCAAAGGAATACAAGAACTCTCAAAGCCTCCACAAGGAGTGACTCATCCGATTCTTACACTGAAGGAACCGAAGAAGAAACGACACAAATATGATTTGCATCCAAGGCATCAAATGAGGTACTTTCTGACTCCAATTCTGATTCTGAACCCTCGTATGATGATTTATTTTATTAATATCTTGATTTGCATAAGTTTGTTAAAATTTGCAAAAGAAAAGAAACGGTTAATTGAAGACAAGAAATTGTTAGAATCTCCTAACACAAATCTTGTATCTTGATTAAACGGTTCAAAAGAGATGTCTAGCATGATAAATTCATTAAAGTCTGAATTTCATCATTGACATCTGAGAACACTAAAATGAAAGCCGAGATTTCAAAGTTAAAATCAAAAAACACAGACTTAGAAAGGACGGTAAAATAATTCGATACAGGCACTTGCATGTTAGATCATCTTATCTCTTCTCAAAAGCATGAAAATGATAAAACTGGATTAGGGTATGTTTAAGATAATAAGGTACAAAACAAGTACACAAACTTTATTCTATCTTCATCTAAGAAATCAAATGTATTTAAAACAATTATACAGCCTAAGAAGACGACTAGCACGCCACCTATTATATCTCATCGCACTCCTTCATTTTCATCACAAGCAAAGTACAATCATGTACCATATAGATATGAAAGAAAGACATTGATGCATTTGCAACACTCATATCACACAAATGCATCCTGATTACAAACTATTCATACAAACCGAAATGCATATCAAAATCGAAAATCACATTATGATTACTATGATGATTTCGGCCATAGGCCAAATAGAAATGCTCCTAACATATATTATATTGCTTCTTCATCTTTCTTATCACCTTTTGTAAGACCAAGAAAGGTCACCCAAGTATGGGTACCTGAAGGTACTCTTGCAAAGGGTTGAATCACTAACCCTTAAGTAACCAAAGATAAAGGGTACCTACATAATTGTTACACTTTGCAAGTATCGTATAAAACAAGGTGTAGCAAACAAGTGGTGGTTCAAGACACATGACGCATGATCCAACCCTATTCTCAAAATTACAAAAGGAGGATTAATATCCTTTAGATGACAACGAGGGTAAAATAATTGGAAAGGACAATCGAAAATCCAAGCATCCTTCAGATCTCCAACATATTCTTGGTAAGCTACTTATCATACGACTTGTTTGATATTTCATAATTTTTTATGGTTTTGATGTGAATTTATGACATAGAAGAAAATAGCATATGTGATGAGCATGCCACAGTGAAAATGCATGATTCTTTGTATAAATTTTCTTTACTACCACGTATGAAAATCTACGATCTAAATTAGGCCTGATTTCTATTGATATGTTATAGATTTCTCTTTCTTACCAATGCTACTAATGCCTTTGATGTAATTTACAAAATAAAAAGGGAGAAAAAAATCATGATTTAAGGGGGAGAGAGAGATAAAGTTAAGGGGGATCACGATATGAAATTCAAATTTTGATTTAAAAATTTATGCATGATTGTAGGGGGAGAGATTATGACATATTAAATTCATGGATAGAGGTTATATTGCAAGTCATCAAAAGGGGGAGATTGTTGAAAAACCGGGGTTTGAATGATTTGAAAATGCATTATTTAAATGTTACGTGTTTACGAAATGCATGAAATAAGTGTTACTATGTATGTGATGAATATGCTTTACATGCTTATATATATTGTTGTCGCACTAACGTGCCATGAAGCATTAAAGCTTATATTGTATGGCAAACATTTGTTGTGTTTATACTAATTTCAGGTGCCATGATAAATGATTTAAACTTGTTCATTTAATAAAGTGCTTAAGGAGATGAACTAACTAGTTCATTAAATGGACATATATTTGGAGAGAGCTACTAGGCAACAAACTTGAAATGGAAAGTCTCCTCTTCACACTTATACACACGCCACACACACACACACACACACATATATATATATATATATATTTAAATGAAAGCAATATTTTATTAGATAGCCTCACTTATGGCGGAGGAATACCATATTACAAAGAAGTTATCGTAGGAAAAAAAAATGAAACAGTGAGCTAATGATTGCCAACCTCCAATCATATATGATATGCTGCATTAAAACCTTGCTAAGTAAAACCGCCCTTGTGAATAAAACCTTGGCGAAGGAAAAAGCGTACATATTTATACAATTTGAGTGTTGGACCAATACATAGGAATGCCAAAAATTGTGTAGCGGCCCGCACCCGGACCCCGTCCGAATACGGTGCACCCGCCGTACCTCACTAAGGAGAGTACAAAGCGTCATGCATAACATGCGAAAATCCATAACATAAGCCATGGACTCTCATGCTAACATTTAACATGGTAGTAAAAATTAGACAGAATTAAAACTTTTTCAAATTAAACGTGCATTACGAAAATACTAAGTTCCCAAAAGTAGCATTCCCACAAAATGACATAACCGAAATTCAGAAAGTTCAAACATTGTTCATAATACAAACGTCTTGGCTGCACAAAAGTCCTTAAGCTTTGCTCCCTTCAGATTTCTATGCCTATGGATAAGGTACCCTCGACTCATCCTCGATCCACTCAATCCTAGCGTTATCTGGCTCTGAGGAAAAATAAAAGTGTGAGTAATAAAAATCACCCAGCAAGAATACAATAACTACCATGAAATACATAAAGAATTATAACATGAATGTAATAACCCAAAGACCTCAAATAATAACTCATACCTTATCTTCATTCCTGAATTGGCTTGATGATATAGCCTAAGTCTAACTCTAGATAGGGCTATACCAATAATGTCATAATAATAATCATTAACCATAACATACAACATATCAGCGTGCTCATGGATTACGCAAAATGCAATGCATGATCCATAAAATAACATGTCATAACACAGATTGTCAGCTCAATTAACCCCGGATCTGAGCGGGTCCAGAACATATCAACAGACCAATTAACCCCGGGTCTGAGACAGTTCTAGAACATGTATCAGATCAATTAACCCTGGATCTGAATGGGTCCAGAATATGTATCAGATCAATTAAACCCAGATCTGAACGGGTCTATAACATATCATGTCAACAGACCAATTAACTCCGGGCCTGGATTCGGGTTAGTCACATGCTTGGCCGGCAAAGGAATCATGAAGCTTTCTTTAAAACATGGGACCATAAAAACTTTTAAGCATACCGAAAACATAGTTTCTTGTAAAACTTGCTTGCATAAGTAAAACCCATAAAATCATATTCATGTGGCATATGATCATGGATGATTCATGTAGTGGTATGCAATGCAAGTCATGACGTGAATAATCGTAAACATTTCTTATATCATGTTAATAAGCATGATTTCGGAAGCTAAATATTTCAAGATTCTCACTTCATGTTCATGGGGCGGTCAAGCTAACCAAACGGGTTCATTTCCATAAGATGTTGTCATACATGCGTTTGGTGGGATCTTATGTACATGTCGTAAAATTTTCGTAACTTCCTAAGACGAATAAAGTCCTTACGTCATCCAGTCATTATCGAGTGTACATGCTGAATTCTACGGTATAATCACCATATTACCTTATCTCTTGAGACCTTAAAACCTTAATTATTTGGACCATAACCTGGAAAATATAATAAACTCCCTAAGGATTAATATTCATGAGCCCATACTGAGTATATAGATCAAAATTTCTCAAATTGGGCCTTTTATAATTAATCCCCTATTCGGCCCAATTTCCAGTTTTAATACATCCATTTCATGTCCATATTTGTCCACCAAAACGTTAAGGCCAATTTGATTCGCTTGCATGATCCTGCTCCTTTATGTCTTGGATGATCGTCATAAAAATTCCAGATTAATCCGAGAAACATAAAGGGCTCATTTAATTAGTTTTCTGAAAGGAGTTATGTGCTGAAAATTGGACTGACCCATTTTACTAAAAATTCAATTGTGGCAAAACAGTGGTTCCTTTTTAAGAAATTCCAACTCACACGAGTCATAAACATGTGGAACTAGTATCCTACCGAAATTTAGCCTATTTGCATATCTCTAAGTTCCATTTCTGAGTCCAGTAACTCGTTACTTAATTTTTGCTTAGTTCCAGTGATTTCAGTTGAGCAGTTTTACTAATTAATTCATTAAAAATAATCCAAAAATTTCTTTACCAAATTTCCATCTGGAGTATTCACTAAACACATAGGATTGTTACCATGCCAAAAATCAACTTTATTGGTCATCTACAAGGTCCCTTTCCAGGCCAGTTAAAAAGAGGTACAATTCTGCTCAGTTCCCAATTTTCAAGTCTGAGCAGTCTTACCAAATATTTTATTAAGAATTACCCATAGCTTATTTTACCAAAATTCTAACTCTCATCTCTGCTATACACATAGGGCTAGCTATGTGATAAAAATCCAATTTATTGAAGGTCTACAAGGTCCTCTTTTAAGCCGTTGAAATCAGTGTTCAATTCTGCCCAGCTCCAGAATTTTCAACTGGAGCAGTTCTACTAAATATTTTATTAAAAATAGTCCGTAACTGATTTTAACAAAATTCTAACTGTCATTCATGCTACACTCATAAGGATAACTCTGTACCAAAAATCAGCCTCATTGAAGGTCTGTAAGGTCAATTTTCAAGCTATTGAATCGTTACTTCATCCTGCCCGGTTCCAATAGTTTGTTGTTTTGTCATTTATTCAAGTCAAATGTCCACTATTCATTTTGTTATCATGAAATACTTTAATGGTTGTCCTTCACACTCCCTGTAACATGAACATTCAGATTCCATGCTTATTACAAAGTCACTTTTGGCATCATAATAAACAGTTTGTAGATAGCAACCAAGCAAGTCTCATATAGGCACAAAGCAAGTGTTCTTCCTTGAAGACAAGACTCACCTCCTCTTCCCTCCTTTAGGCCGAAACCTAGGTGGTACCTTAACCACATTTTACAACATATATTCAAGCATGCAACACATTCAAGAGTCCTTTTTAGACTAATCTTGCAACAACTTCATAAAAACTCATATCCATCTCATGCAGGCTTTTCCTAGGACCTTTCAAGTTACAACCAAGGGTTAATTTTGCCTAGGCTCACTTAGATAAATCTTATTTCATCTTAAATCAGCCTCTTAATATATTGCATGTAAGAAAAGACTCCATCTTTGAAAGAATAAATAACATGCAAGGCATTGTTCTTAAGGAATCACTAAGATATAATCTTAAACTTAAGATATTCAACTAAAGATCACATCTTTGGAACTTCTAATCATTCAAGCCACTAATTCTTTAAGTAAATCATGAGAGATTAGTGTATACTTGCTTCTTCAAGCTAAAGCTTTTGTGTTATCTTTGTTATAGAATGAGATGGGTTGAAACCTTTCTCCTCCTTCACTCTTGAGCATGCGGTTGGAATAAGAAAGAAAAGGAGAATGTTAGTCATTAATCTCGTAATGGAAATAGGGCTATTTTGAAGTTGAACATTCTTACCAAAATGAGATTTTGAATGGAGCTTTCCTAGCAAGAGCTTGCACCACTTAGGAGGTTGAAGATCTTGCACCCATTGAGCCCTAAGGCCACGACTTTTGGTGGTTAGGAGAGGTAACCAAATGAGTATCATAGAATTCACTTAGAACACTTAGCATGTACTTACCTAGATGAATTCTTGAGGCTTGAAGATCTTGGATTGCTTGGCTCAACTACCCGTGTACTACAATGGAAAAATAGGAAAGACTCTTTGCTCCATTGTGATTCCTTGAGAGTTAAGAATAAGAGAGAGTTCTAGGGTGTTCATGGAATGAATTTTTCCCTCCTTGGCTAAAGGTTCGCCGTGGGTTATAAGAGGGAAGAGGTTTACCTTGGCTTGGTTTAGTTAATTAGCCTTAGTTACTTTTTGCCCAACCAAGGTTACTTTAGTTCAACTATAGTTACTTTATGTAAACCATAGTTACTTTATGTCAACTATAGTTACTTTATGTCAACTATAGTTATTTTATGCCAACGTTAGTTACTTTATGTCAACTATAGTTACTTTATGTCAACTATAGTCACTTCATGTCAACTATAGTTACTTTATGGCTAACCTAGGTTACTTTACCCAAATAGTGTTACTTCTTTAACCTTGTAGTAAATGTTAAGTAACCATGGTAATTTTCTTGGTCAACCATGGGGGCCGGCGGTTTTCACCTTTGGGGGGCTTTACCATGCTTAATTTCTTTCCAAATGAGGTTAATGAGAAGCTATGTGGGTATTTGCCCCCTTTTGATTAATTATTTCCCCTTTTCTTGTTTTTTTTATTTTATTGTTTTTCCAAGACAACATATCTTGTCTTTCTTATTTTATTCTATTCCAAGAATGGTATATATATTAGGAGGTGCAATGTGCATGTCACCAAAACATGTATTATTATATATGTATCCGCACATATATATATATACACGCCTATATGTACATATTATATATATACCTTTTTATGTACATATATATATATACATATACATGATAATATATATGCGCCCATATGTGCATGTACTATATATATATACCTTTCTATGTATACGCATGTATGTACATATACATTTCATACGCATATAGTGGTATGTATCGTCCCTATAACTATATATCATATATGTTCACTATCCGTATGTGGGTGTATTTAACATGTACAATAGAAGTGTACAAAAGTGTTTGTATATATATATATATATATATATATATATATATATATATATATATATATTTCATGTATCACCTTCTAGAACTCCCTTTGAGATAATTATTCAACTAGGGTTTCTTTATACCAACTTGAGTTAGTTAGTATGGTGATTAACCTAAAGTAACCATGGTAAAGTTTGAAAGGTTTCTTGGTTGCACTATGGGGAAAAATCCGGCGGCTCATGGGGGGTCAAAAGGGAGGGGCAACTGCATTGGTTTTGTGTAAAGCAAGTCTTCTTGTCCCTCATGCTTGCATTTGTTTAATATTTTTTTGCATGCCTCATTATTTTACTGTTTTATTTTGCATGCATGCTTGCTTTGTATGTTAATTATCATTTAGTTAATTAATCTAGGAATTATGTTGGACAAATGTGGAGGATTCTAGAATCCTTGAGGGTATGGCCGAAATTTTGGGGGGTCCTTGGGGTAGTTTTGTCATTTCATATTTATCATATCTCAACTTAAATAATTTGTGGTATTATTTAATTGCCTAATTATGATTTTAAATCTTGGTTTGTGAGGATCATTTAGATTTCTATTCTTATAAAAACAAATTTATTCTAGGGTTGATCAAGGCCTTTGGCCGAATTTACAAGAGCTTGGGGGGTCAATATTGTCTTTTCACTCATTGCTTTATTAATTCGTATACAAGTATAGTACGATTTTCGTGGGGTACAACATCCTCCCCCCTTATAAAAAGTTTCGTCCTCGAAACTTAAGAGGACTAGTTGAAGGGGTGCGGGATAACTCCTTTCATGCTCCCTTTAATTCCTGCGTCTATTTCACTGTAGTGGAGATCGGCATTTCTTCCATATAGTGTTTTTTCGTACATGCCACAAAATGGCAAATTTCGTTAGACGGTCGAATTACAACTCCCCTAGTGACATATTCATTCCTTGTCCTTAGCATGTCATTTATGAGATCCATGATTCCATTTCCTCTCGTAACGAGAAGGGGTCGCATCAATATGGCGGGTCTTTGAGGGTCCATCATAAAATATCTATCTAGTTCCCTTGCAACTGCTTCGTTCGGCTTACCCTAGAGGTTACCTTTGGACTTATAATTTCTCATCACCCATCTTGTGCTTGAGCACTTCCAATCTCAACAATATGTACTGACAATGATACTCCTCCAGGGTTAATCATGATGTAAATGACATAACATGATGATGTAATATTAGGGTTTCCTTATTTTCATGATAGAGGTCTTTAATTCCAGACTGAGTCAAAACATCTTTCTATATCCATGTTTAGCTATAAAATCGTTCCCATCGGCGTTAGAAAGTTCTTCCCTAATATGCATACATGATGACTCGTACCTTAGTCTGAGAATGTACTCTTATAGAATGGTGAACCTCAATCTTTCGTCAAGTCCTACCCAACTCATCCATTTCGTTGATATGCGATTCTCGTGACAACCGAACTAGAATCGAAGTTCTTTCTTGGAATTTTATGACATTTCGAGGTGTTCTTGTTCCCTACCGAATATATGTTTTCTTTTCCAACATAAGGGTATTCTCATTTGCTTTGTCCTCATAGACTATTTAGATTATTAGGTTATGCAAGATTCCGCCATATCATATCGTTACTACTAGAGTGGGTTGGATAATCCCAACTTACAATTCCTCCATCCTACTCCGGTAGTACCATGGACATAGTTCCCTTTTTACACTTCTCCAATATATATTAATCAAGAAAGGAATTTAACCAACTTACCGAATTGCCCTTGCGATACTGGATCCATAAAGTCTATAACTTAACAGGGCTTTTGTCAATCCTAATGGTTTCGGGATGTCTATGATGCAACCTATACTACGTACATGCTCAGCCTTAATTCTTTGGTCTAGGTTGGTGTTCTTGATTGGCTCCTTGTTAGCTCTACGTGGATACGGCTGCCACTTCCTACTTTGTTTCTTGATACGTTTGTTAAGTCGCTTATGTTGTCCTTCCATTATTTTACTATCCATTCTGCTCGATAGCAGTCCTTGAATAACTCATCAAAAGTTCTTGAATACGCCTTAACTAGGTGAATCTTGATATGTAAGTCTAAGACACGCATAAACTTGATTACTTTATATTTTTCGTCCTACAAGATCAAAGGAATGTATCGACTCAAAATGACAAACCGATGTGTGTATTCTAAAACGGTGGTGCTTGGCCCTTGTCTCAACGCGTCAAATTCCTCAATCCTTCTTGTGATTAAGTCCTGTGGGAGGAAGGATTCGTAAAACTCTTCTAGAAACTTCGTCCAGGTTACTGGTCGGGGTAGTGGCTGGATACAAGTCCTCCATCACTGGCTGGCCTTAACAATTAGAAAGGGCCGGACAATTCGTGCCCTTATTTCATCTGGCACTCGTGTCAAGAAGAGGTTACTTTCAACTTCGTTTAACCATCTTTTCAGCCTCCTCTGAACTAGACTCTCCACCAAATCTGGGAATATGGGCTCTAACCAGCTGTCGGTAGTAGAACCCACTGCTTCCCGGGGTGATAGGGTTAATGCTTGTTTATCAGTCCGTGATGCCATCTGCACTATGGGGTTTAATATTTTCTTAGAATATCTGAATAAAACCAATTTATTTTTACTAATGACCATAATTTGAAAATTTTAAATAAGAGAAGGGCATGTCTTTTGTTATAGACTTGGCTTTCATAAATCAAGATTAATTATTAAGTCACATCCTAAACCCCGTCTAAGTGGTCCTAGTCTAAGGCCATCACTCATCTAAGATCCTGACTTAGGTCTAAGATCAAACTTAGATTGCTAAGATCATAACTTTGTTCTATGTTCTGCCCGAAATCTAGAGCCTGGGTTCTGATACCACTTGTAGCGCCCCGCACCCGGACCCCGTCCGAATACGGTGCACCCGCCGTACTTTGCTAAGGAGAGTACAAAGCGTCATGCATAACATGCGAAAATCCATAACATAAGCCATGGACTCTCATGCTAACATTTAACATGGTAGTAAAAATTAGGTAGAATTAAAACTTTTTCAAATTAAATGTGCATTACGAAAATACTAAATGCCCAAAAGTAGCATTCCCACAAAATGACATAACTAAAATTCAGAAAGTTCAAACATTGTTTGTAATACAAACGTCTTGGCTGCACAAAAGTCCTTAAGCTTTGCTCTCTTCATGTAGCGTCCTGCACCCGGACCTCGTCCGAATACGGTGCACCCGCCGTACTTTGCTAAGGAGAATACAAAGCGTCATGCATAACATGCGAAAATCCATAACATAAGCCATGGACTCCCATGCTAACATTTAACATGGCAGTAAAAATTAGGCAGAATTAGAACTTTTCAAATTAAACATGCATTACGAAATAACTAAGTTCCCAAAAGTAGCAATCCCACATAATGACATAACCGAAATCTAAAGAGTTCAAACATAGTTCATATTACAAACGTCTTGGCTGCACAAAAGTCCTTAAGCTTGGCTCCCTTCATATTTTCTCGCCTATGGATAAGGTACTCTCGGCTCATCCTCGATCCAATTAGTCTTAGCATTTTCTTCCTCTGGAGAAAAATAGAAGTGTGAGTGATAAAAATCACCCAGCAAGAATACAATAAACTATCATGAATTACATAAAGAATAATAACATGAATGTATTAACTTAAAGTCCTCAAATGATAACTCATACCTGATTTTCATTCCTGAATTTTTCTTGATGATATAGTCAAAGCATAGATCTAGATAGGCTATACCAATAATGTCTTAATACTCATTAGCCATAACATACAACATGTCGGCGTGCTCATGGATTATGCAAAATGCAATGCATGATAGTCATTAACCATAACATATAACATGTCAGCGTGCTCCTGGGTTCATGCAAAATGCAATGCATGATGTCATGTCGTGTCAAAACATCATTTTGGCCCCATAAATAACATGTCATAAAAACAGAGTCTCAGATCAATTAACCCCAGATCTGAGCGGGTCCAGAACATATCATCAAACCAGTTAACCCTGGGTCTGAGACTGGTCCAGAACAGATATCAGACCAATTAACCCCGGATCTGAACGAGTCCAGAACATGTAACAGATCAATTAACCCCGGGTCTGAACGGGTCCAGAACATGTATCAGATCAATTAACCCTGGATCTGAATGGGTCCGAAACATGTAACAGACCAATTAACCCTGGGTCTGAAGTCGGGTTAGTCGCATGCTTGGCCGGCGAAGGAATCATGAAGCTTTCTTTAAAACATGAGACCAAAAAAACTTTTATGCATACCAATGTCAGGAAATCAAACGAGATCACTACAAAACGCGTAGCAGAAAAACAAAACTTGATCTCCGATTTCCTACCAAGGATCCATGTTGTTCGTTTAATTCGACAAAAGAAATCAAATAATTACCTTCAAATATTCGAAATCTGCAGATGGAAGAGGTGCGAAATCACGAACACCCTCTGTCGTTATCCACACGAACGCTTCCGTCTGGAGTGCTACCTCTTGAACGGCGCGGTTGAGAGAACTCGCTTTTCTCCAAAACGGCTCTAGGGTTTCTGTTGTTTTCGTGTGTATTTCGTAGGTCTCTATGTACGAGATACATAGATATATACACACATATATGGATATTAAAAACCGAGTCCTAATTGGTTTCGTGTATGCCAATCAAAATCCATATCAGATATGGATCCTGTCAGGATATTCAAAATCCATATCAGATATGGATTCTCTCATTATTATCCGACAACATATATATATATATATATATATATACACACACATAACCACAAAAACAAAAATAATAATATTAATAATAATTAATATCCAATATTAATATTATTAATATTAAAAACGATAATAATAATAATTAATATCCAATATTAATATCATTAATCTCAGCCATACGCATTCTTGTGTGTGACCCGATAGGCCCATATTAATTGGCAGTTGATTAAATCTCTATTAAACCAACAAGTCGTAATTGGTCTCTAGCAAGACATTACGACTACCCAATTAATACGAGGAAAGTCCAACTAGCCTAATAGCACATGAATTAATCCCTTTGTCACACGATATCTAGTTTGAACACAAGTCATGGTCAGTGTCATACTTATATTGTTCAAACATATGATTGCTCGATCTCTAGGTAGACTAATAAAACAAATGATATTGATCAGACCAATTCATTTGAGCACGGCCATGCATTTCACAGTCTCACTAATCAAGGGGCCCAAAGATATCTCTCTCAAAAGAGAGGGACAAATTCTATCTTGATCGTTCAATATCCTCTACATAATTTCTATCACATTTAATCATGACCTTTATTATTATCCAGTCCATATCCTCTTACCAGTCCATATCTCATATGGTGTCTTTTCAACCGCTTTAGATGGTACACGGTTCAAAATGAATGTAGCTGTCTCCAAGGCATAACCCCAAAAAGATAAAGGAAGATCTACTGGACCCATCATAGATCGAACCATATCTAATAAAGTTAGATTACTCCTTTCAGAAAAACCATTTCATTGTGGAGTTCCTGTAGGAGTCAACTGTGAAACGATTCCACAATTTCTTAGATGTTGGTCAAATTCTTGGCTCAAATATTCACCACCTCGATCTGATCGAAGCGTTTTAATTGTCTTATTAAGTTGATTTTGTACTTCGTGTTGAAAAGTTCTAAACATTTCAAAAGACTTGTGCTTATGTTTCATTAGGTAGACATAGCCATACCTACTGAAATCATCAGTAAAAGTAATGAAATACTGAAATCCTCCTCTGGCACTAATGCTGATTGGGCCGCATACATCTGTATATACCAAGCCTAATAAGTGATTAGCCCTTTCACTATGTCCAGTAAAAGGGGTCTTTGTCATCTTTCCAAGCAAAAAAGACTCGCAATTTTCAAATGATTCAAAATCAAATGAATCTAATAATCCATCTTGATGTAGTTTAGATACGCGCTTCTCATTTATATGGCTAAGGCGACAATGCCATAAATATGCAGGGTTTAATTCATTTGGCTTAGTTCTCTTTGAAGATATGTTATAAATATTACCGTCATTGGAATCATTAAGGCTAAGGACATAAATGCGATTATAACTACTTGCAATACAATAAAGCAAGTCATTTTTATCAAAAATAGAACACTTCTTATTTTTAATTAAAAATGAATAACCTTCATCATCCAAAACAGACACTGAAATAAGATTCCTAATCATAGTAGGAACATAAAAACAATTGTTTAAAACTAACAAAAGCCCATTGGGCAAGACAAGGTCATAGGTCCCTACAGCTATAGCAGCAACTCTTGCTCTATTGCCAACATGTAGGTCCACCTCGCCCTTCTTCAGCATCCTACTCCTTTTGAGCCCCTGCATATTTGTACAAATATGGGATCCACATCCAGTATCTAATACTCAGGACTAAGAAGAAGATAAATTAATTTCTATAACATAAATACCTGAAGATGTAGTCGCACTACCCTTCAGCTTCTTCAACTCCTCCAAATAAATGTCACAATTTCTTTTCCAATGCCCAGACTTTTTGCAATGGAAACAAGTCCCTTCCTTAGGAACCTTTGCCTTGGGTTCATTTTTCGATTTAGTTTGCCCCTTTGACCACTTTGCAACTTTTTCAACTTTGGCAACTTTTGCCTTACCCTTGACTTTGCCTTTTTTTTCATTTGTTTAATATTGACACTCAATACATGGGTAGGCTTTTTGATATTCCTCTCAGTAGTTTTGAGCATACTGTGTAGCTCAGGAGTGGAGTTTTCCATATTATTCATATTGTAGTTCATAACGAACTGAGAAAAACTGCTAGACAAATAGTGTAGGATCAAATCTGTGGCGAGTACCAAACTCAGGGGATATCCAAGTCTTGCAAGGTGATCTATATACCTTTCATCTTTAAAACATGAGCGGTAACAGATTTACCTTCAGACATCTTACAGTCAAAAAGTGCAACAGCGGTGTCAAACCTATCCTGCCTGGCATGTTGTTGGAATGCTTGTTTGACATGCACACTCATTTGATAAGCCTCTAAGTGTTCCAAGTCTTTCTGAAGTCCTGGACACGTAGTTGCCAACATTAGACATCCTATGTCATTGGAATCTTCCACATGCTTCTTATACTTGTTCTTAAAGGCAACAGAAGCATCAGCAGGAGGGGGTTCAGGGACAGGGTCATCGAGCACGTAGGACTTCTTTTCCTGCTTGAGAGCGATTGTCAAGTTTCGAAACCAATCAACAAAATTAGTCCCACGTTCTTTTAATTTTTCCTTCTCAAGGATTGATCGCAATGATAAGGTGGAATTGTTGTTAGCAGCCATTTATGATCTACAAAACATGCAAAGTAACACTTTATTAATAATGAGGTTAAAATTTATAAAACTCCCACTAAAACATAACCCTCAAAGGAAATATTTTAGTGAGCTAAGATCCATATTTGACTTAATTCTAAACTCAGCTTTGGCATGACGCTTAAAATTAAGTTATTTAGGTAGGTAACTTCTTTAGCAATTACATCTCATGCAACTCTTAAAATTTATAGAATAATGACATCATATATCATTGTATGTTAGATTCCATCTAATGCCTTGGACCCAAAACCGTTTTGATAGCCCAATTAAGTCTAACCAATTTTAAACATATAAGTAGCACTATTACTCACCCTACGTAGCTAGGAATGTTTAAAGCACATTGCTTGGGCAATACCTACTTTAATGTAATCCCAGTTTTAATAGGTTTTTAAGACATGGATGACATCAAAACTTAAATTATTAATGAGAGTTCAATTTAGTTTATGTCTTGCATTGCATATTATCATATCATAGCATCCTGTATGCATATATAATCTATCATCCACGCATCTCATACAAAATGATAAATATGTAAACGTGACATAGCATGGCCAAACTAAATATGATCTTCATGAGACCAAATGAAGATCATAAAGGAAACCTTATGTGAAAGACTTCCTATTATAACATTTGCAATGATACATATCTTCTACTCTTGAGCTCGTGCCTCCATCTCCATGGAATCCACTCGTCCTTGGTATGTGTCGCCATCACCAGTTTTGTAGCTTGATTCTTAATTTATTACAATAATAAAGAAAAACCTAACTACTTGTATAATTAAATACAACAAAAACTACAGCGGCACGCAGGCCATAATAACCCAAAACAGAAATTTGATTAAGTCAATCACATAGGTCCTGAGGCCATGCTATGCACCATGCAAAGGCATCGACAATTATAATATATTTTACACAAACATATTATAACAAATAAATATATGTTGACATTCTTCATGTCACGGTAACAAAAGAAATCAAATAATTACCTTCGAAGATTTGAAATCTGCAGATGGAAGAGGTGCGAAATCACGAACACCCTCAGTCGGTATCCACACGAACGCTTCCGCCTGGAGTGCTAGCTCTTGAACGGCGCGGCTGAGAGAACTCGCTTTTCTCCAAAAACGGCTCTAGGGTTTCTGTTGTTTTCGTGTGTATTTCGTATGTCTCTATGTACAAGATACATAGATATGTATACACATATATGGATATTAAAAACCGAGTCCTAATCGGTTTCGATGATGCCAATCAAAATCCATATCAGATATGGATTATGTCAGGATATTCAAAATCCATATCAGATATGGATTCTCTCATTATTATCCGACAGCATATGTATATATACACATAACCACAAAAATAAAAATAATAATATTAATAATAATTAATATCCAATATTAATATTATTAATATTAAAAATGATGATAATAATAATAATTAATATCCAATATTAATATCATTAATATTATTAATCTCAGCCATACGCATTCTTGTGTGTGACCCGATAGGCCCATATTAATTGGCAGTTGATTAAATCTCTATTAAACCAACAAGTCGTAATTGGTCTCTAGCAAGACATTACGACTACCCAATTAATACGAGTAAAGTCCAACTAGCCTAATAGCACATGCATTAATCCCTTTGTCATGAGAGAATAGTGTATACTTGCCTCTTCAAGCTAAAGTTCTTGTCTTAGCTTGGTTATGGAGTGAGTTGAGTTGGAATCCTCCTCTTCCTTCACCCTTGACATACAGTTTTGAAGATGAGGGAGGGGAAAGGTTAGTCTTCCTTCAATAGTGAAAATAGAGTTTTAATTGAGACTAAAACATCTTACCAAAGTAGTCTTGAAATAGAGCTTCAAGTGTAGCAAGATAGCACCACCTAGGAGAGTTGAAGACTTTCACCTATTTGAACATGGAGGCCACGGTTTGGGGGTGAATAAAAACATCCTTGTGAGCTTCACTATTATGTATGAATATCTACTCAGGAACTTTGAAATGAGACTTACCTATATAGGGCCTCAGGCGCTACCATCTCTCTCAAAACCAATTGGTGACAGGAGATGCATATACCTTAGCCTTATAGTGCATTATGCACACAAGCGTCCACGGCATTCGACTCTGACTTGGCCCACACGGCATACGCCCACCGGCCTACGCTACGGGACAATTGCTGCACCTAACAATCTTCCCCTCAGCAATTGCTCCTGCTGGGAATCGAACCCATGACCTCGCTCTGATACCACTTGTAGTATATGAAAGGCACCACTAGAAGGGGGGTTGAATAGGTGGTGCGGAAAGTGTGGTTTTTAAAATTTGTTTAAAACCAAACAACTCAACTTCTGAAAACAGATTCTGTTTTTAGGACCAGTTTTAAAACGTTTTTAAAGCTAGGTTATAGGTCTCCAAAAATTCTGAAATTTTGAGAGAACTTAGCCTAAGATGTTATGAGGGTCTCCTAAAAATTTCAAATTTAAATTCAACCTTTAACCCCTTCAAAAATTGTTGGTGGTCAGATTGCGCGAATCTACCAGAAACGGTACACTGTTTTGAAAACTTAATTCATATTTTTACACAACTCCAAATACTCTGAAAATTTAACCACTAACCCCTTATATATTTTATTTGAATAGGTTAAAACAGTTTTGAAAAATTCCTTTGGCATGTTAGTCAAATACACTCAAAGTCTCAACCTTTGCAAGCCTGAAAATCAGACTGCACTAGTCTCAGAACTTTGGATGTTTGAGTGACTTATACTTATCCAAAAGGGTTCAAAATTGTGCCAAATTAACCCTAGGACGTGTGGCTATGTTTCTGGAATTTTTCATGATTTTTGAAACTTGTTTACTATTTTTACAAAAGTAAAGAAAAAGAGTAAACAGTGCTGAAACAGAATATAAATGCAGAAAGTAAATTACACTGAGAATTTTATACTAGTTCGGTTATAAACAACCTACTCCAGTTTTCAAGGAACACCCTCCTTGGTTCACACTTGTCACACACACGCAATACACCTTACCACAGGGTTGTTGGAGTTACACACCAACTACAACCCTTTACAAACCTTGTACGATGAATACAATTCGCACGAACACCACCACCTCGCAGGAATGAAGATTGATCACACCTTGATCAATCTTTTACAAAGATATAGAATATGTGGTGGTCTATAACAAGCCTATTCAAGATTGAAAATATGAATACAATAGGCTTTCAAGAAGAAGAAAGAAAAAGAATGTAGAAGAAGAGAGGCTAGGCGTTTTGATCACTTGATTTTGCAATGCTTGTTCTTGTCTTGTTTTTGCTCATCTTCTTTCCTTTTAATTCCTTGTAGCCGTCCCTCTTGTGCTATCCCCCTCTTGAAAATTATCTTCTAATTCATTGGGAGAATGTAAGTCATCAATGTGACATGGTCTTGCTTACTTGGTACTTCATGATAGGTTGGATGTTTTCATCATTTGATGACTTGGAAAATCTGAATATATCACTCAAAACATGTGCCAAAATCAACATAGACTAATTTCAATAATCCACAAGATTGTCACATAAATTTTGCAAGACAAAATTCCTCCTTACCAAGGCAAGAGATCGGCCATAAAGCTTCTTAACATACTGAAATTTCAGCATGTGTTACTTAGTGAGATAATTCAAATAACTTCCATTTTTCTTTGATTTTTCTTTTTAAAATATATCATCAATTGATGGCAAATATCCTTATCAAATTGGAAATGAATTTGGACAGCCTTATGACCATAAATTCGGCCAAGACATATTGTACACATGCTGAAAAATTTCAGCATGTGTGATATATAAAATATCACACTTTATGGCTTTGAAAATTATTCAAATTACTTCCATTTCTTCTTCCAATCATCCACATAATTCAAGACACCAAATATATATATTTTAATTGAAGATTTCGGCCAGCCATATTTTAACATGCTGAAATATCCAGCATGTGTTTCAAATGAGACTTGAAACCTTACCATTTGTAGCTTCTTTCTTTAATTAACCAACATTGTATGATTGATTCTTGACCAATCAATATGCCAACAAGGCTCCACATATACTCCATCTCAGCTGTAGGTGGCGTGTATAATGTATATGCATGTGCTAAAATTTATTTTTGCTAACTTTGTAAAATAGTGCACATTTAATAATACACACATGTTATATTCCAATCAGCCCTTAATTTAATTTTCTAGAACACTTTAATATGTATGACATATGTAAAAAGTGTCTAGATACATGTCGTATGATGTGCCAAAAACGTTCCATGTGTTATGTGCGTAGAAAACCGAATTATCGATGTTTATCGATTACCCGATTTTTCTCTAATTTTACACATGTTATATATATTATGTTACACATAATACATATGATATAAACTTTAATTTTCAGCACTTGGCTGGTCTAAAGTGGCGCCATTAACATGTGACAAAATTAAAATTGGAATCTCCACAATTTCGCCTTAATGTGGGTGATTTGTGTGTGCCAACATGGAAAGATTTTATGGCTGAAAATATCACCCTAGGCACAAAATTTTTGAGTATAAGTGTAGGGGTTGGCCATCTATTTATGGAAAGTACGTGACATGTTGGCAAAGTTTCAGTATTCGCCCGATACGACGATTTTTGGTTTAGAACCTTTTTAACATGTCGTATTTAATTTGTCATCACCATGACTTATATCATATGATATAAGACCTGAATGTACTCATAAATATGAGTTAAGTATAATGGTGTGACGTTAACGTACGAACGTAAAATATATAACGTGTCGGTAGTACGTTGGAATACATGTGTATGTGCCTTTTTTTTTAAAAATCAGAAAATATGTATTTACATATGTGTGTGGCCGTGTATATTAATGAGGGGAGGGCGAGAAGACTTTCCTTCCTTAGCCTTGTTGCCTTTGTGCCTTTTCCAAATGTAGCTTCCTTTAATGAACTACTTAGTTTAATTAACTAAGTACTTCATTTAATGAACTAGTTTAGTTCATTAATAGTGGCACCTGAAAATAGTGTAAACACAACAAATGTTTGCCATATGATGTAAGCTTTAATGCTTCATGGCTCGTTAGTACGGCAACATTATATATGAGCTAAATAAGGCAAGTAATAAGCAATATCATGCACACGTTTGTTTATATGATGCACGTTTTATGTCATTCATTTAAATCACATATTTTGAAATCACTCAAACCTCTTTTCTCGACAATCTCCCCCTTTTGATGAATTTTAAAATAACTTATGCACATAATTTAAATACTATCGATCCCCCTTCAAACATGCATAAATTTGAAATTTGAATTTCAAATTTCAAATCTGGCTCCCCTTTGATTTGTGCAATTTGTGTCTCTCTCCCCCTTAAATCATGCTTTCTCTCCCCCTTTATTTTGGAAAGTAAATCAAAAGATTCCTGTAAATAAGGAAAGAAAATCTAATCACGTCAAATCAAATCATATCAACTGAAATCATGCCTAATTTAGAACAAAGAGATTCATACGTGGATTGATTTAAGGCTTTTTTAAAGATATTCGCTACTTGTGCTTCTGTGCGTACGTGATCTATGACGATACCACCATTGTTTACATGATCACGAAGAAAGTGATAGCGTACTTCTATATGCTTAGCCTTAGAGTGTAACATGGGGTTCTTAGACAAATTAATGGCACTCATACTATCACAATATATAGGAATTCTATTTACGGTAATTCCAAAGTTCGAGAGTTGTTGTTTTATCCACAACAACTATGTGCAACAAAGGCTAAGTGCCATGTACTCAGCCTCAGTAGTGGACAAAGCAACACTTGCTTGCTTTTTGGAAAACCATGAAATGAGCGAGTTTCCTATAAATTGGCAAGTCTCACTCGTGCTCTTTCTATCTATTTTGCAGCCACCAGAATCTGCATCAGTATAAGCATGTAAGTTAAATTCGGAATCCTTATCGTACCAAATTCCTAAGGTGGGAGTGTGCTTAATATAATGAAATATTCTTTTTACCGCATTATAATGAGACACCTTAGGTTGACTTTGAAAACGTGCACACATGCATACACTGAACATGATATCAGGCCTACTAGCAGTTAAATATAGCAAAGAACCTATCATAGATCTTACAAGCCATTATCAAAGTCTTTACCATGTTCATCTTTGTCCAATTTAGTAGTGACACTCATAAGGGTGGGGGATGGTTTCAAATTTTCAAAGTTGAACTTTTTAATCATGTCATTTACATAATTTGCTTGACTTATGTGAATGCCTTTACTCGTTTGCTTTATCTGCAAGCCAAGAAAATAATTAAGTTCACCAACCATAGACATTTGAAATTCGAATTTCATGCAATTTTCAAAATCTTCAACAAGTCTATGTGAGGTAGAACTGAAAATAATGTCGTCAACATAGATTTGGATAATAAGTAAATCTGATTTATCTTGTTTCAAAAATAGTGTACTATCTATAGTACCTCGTTTAAAATCATTTTCTAAAAGGAAAGTAGAAAAACAATCATACCATGCTCTCGGTGCTTGCTTTAGGCCGTATAGTGCATTCTTTAGTTTGTACACGTGATCGGGATGTTTCAAATCTTCAAAACCGGGTGGTTGCTTCACGTATACTTCTTCTTGTATAAATCCGTTTAGGAATGCACTTTTTACGTCCATTTGATACAATTTGAAATCTTTCATGCAAGCAATAGCAAGTAATAGTCGTATAGCTTCTAAACATGCTACAGGTGCAAATGTTTCATCGTAGACAATTCCTTCTTCTTGCTTATAGCCTTGTGCTACAAGTCTAGCTTTATTCTTAACGACCTTTCCTTGTTCATTCATTTTATTCCTAAACACCCACTTTGTGCCTATTATGGTCTTATCTTGTGGTCGTGGCACTAAATCCCATACATCATTTCTAACAAATTGATTAAGTTCATCATGCATAACATCAATCCAAGAAGAATCACTCAAAGCATCATGCACATTTTTGGGTTCAATTTCAGAAATCATAGCATGAAATTCATTTATGTCATCCGAAGTAATTCTTCTACATGGTCGCACACCGTGAGTGAGGTCGCCTATGATGAGATCATGTGGGTGATCTCTATTCCATCTTGGTTGATTATTTTCTATGTTATCATGCATTTCTACGTGATCATGCACTTCTAGCGTGTCATTCATGTCGTGTATATCAAATGCACCATCATCTTCATTCAACACGGGTTTCAATTCAAAGTCATCGTCATATTCTTTTTCTTTATCAATCTCACCAAATTCATTGAATTTCACATGAATAGATTCCATGATTTGTCTAGTGAGAGGTGCGGAAAGTGTGGTTTTTAAAATTTGTTTAAAACCAAACAACTCAACTTCTGAAAACATATTCTGTTTTCAAGACCAGTTTTAAAACGTGTTTAAAACAAGGGTTTAGGTCTCCAAAAATTCTGAAATTTTGAGAGAACTTAGCCTCAGATGTTATAAGGGTCTCCTAAACATTTCAGGTTTAAATTCAACCTTTAACCCTTTCAAACATTGTTGGTGGTCAGATTGCACGAATCTGCCAGAAACGGTAGACTGTTTTAAAAATTTTATTCCTATTTGTTCTTAACTCAAATTGCTCTGAAATTTTAATCACTCACCCCTTATATGTTTTATTTGAATGGGTTGAAACAGTTTTGAAAAATTCTTTCAGGAAGTTAGTCAAATACACTCAAAGTCTCAACCTTTGCAAGCCTTAAAATCAGACTGCACTAGTCTCATAACTTTGGATGTTTGAAAGACTTATACTTATCCAAAAGGGTTGAAACTTGTGCCAAATTAACCCTAAGACATGTTTATTTGTTTCTGGAAATTTTCGTAATTTTTGAAAGTAGTTTACTATTTGTAAGAACGCAAACAAAAAGAGTAATTAGTGCAGAAACAGAATATAAATGCTGGAAGCAAATGATACCGAGAAATTTATACTGGTTTGGTTATAAACAACCTACTCCAGTCTTCGAGGAACACCTTCCTCGGTTCACACTATTCACACACACGTAATACACCTTACCACAGGGTTGATGGAGTTACACACAAACTCCAACCCTTTACAAACCTTGTACGATGAATACAATTCGCACGAACACCACCACCTTCCAAGAATGAAGATTGATCACACCTTGATCAATCTTTTACAAAGATATAGAATATGTGGTGGTCTATAACAGGCCTATTCAAGATTGAAAATATGAATACAATAGGCTTTCAAGAAGAAGAAAGAAAGAGAATGTAGAAGAAGAGAGGCTAGGCGTTTTGATCACTTGATTTTGCAATTCTTGTTCTTGTTCGATTCTTTCTTTCTACTACTCCATTTAATTGTGGAGTTCTAGGTGGCGAAAACTCATGCTTGATTCCTTTTTCTTCGCAAAATGAAATCATCTCTTTGTTTTTAAACTCACCGCCTCTATCGCTTCTTATTCTTTTCACATTTACACCGTATTGATTTTCGAGTTGTTTAATTAATTTTGCAATCTCTACGGCACTATCATCCTTATGTGCAAGAAATAAAGTCCAAGTATAACGAGAAAAGTTATCAACAATCACGCATGCATAGTGACGCCCACCAAGGCTTGTAGTGCGACTAGGACCAAACAAATCGATATGCAATAGTTCTAGTATTCTAGTCGTGCTTATTTCATTTTTCGGCTTAAGTGACTCACGTGTTTGTTTGCAATCTCAATGGCACTATCATCCTTATGTGCAAGAAATAAAGTCCAAGTATAACGAGAAACATCATCAACAATCACGCATATTTCATTTTTAGGACCAAACAAATCAATATGTAATAGTTCTAAGACTCTAGTCGTGCTTATTTCATTTTTAGGCTTAAGTGACTCACGTGTTTGTTTGCCTTTTATGCAAGATTCACACAACTGAAAGTTGTCTAAATCAAGCGTAGGCAATCCTCGTACTAAGTTCTTTCGTTGAAGTTTTTCTAGTGTGGAAATATCAATGTGTCCTAAACGTCTGTGCCATAAATTCACATTGGGTTCATTTAACATAAAGCACTTAACTTTAGCGTCTACCACATCATCCATAGAAAGCGTAAAAATGTTACCTTCTCGTTTTCCTTTTAAAACGGTTTCTCCATTTTTATTTATTATATTGCAATAAGGGTGAGCAAAACACACATTAAAACCATTGTCAACAAATTGAGAAATGCTAAGAAGATTGTAGGATAAGTTGCTTACAAAAAAGACGTTGGAGATTTGGAGAGTGTTTGGATTTCCAATCGTACCTTTTCCTATGATCTTGCCTTCATTATTGTCTCCAAAGGTCACAGATCCGCTTTTTATGACCTTCTTTAATTTTGTGAATAAGCTCGGGTCACCCGTCATGTGCCTCGAGCATCCACTATCAAGGAACCACTTTATAGTTGTTTCTTTTGATGTGTGTGCTCCCTCATTAGATGCTTTGGATGCAAAGCATACTTGTGCAGTCTCCTCTTCGGTTTCAGTCTCGGAATCATATGTAACACTCCAAATGGAGGCCTTTAGAGCATGTTTCCTTTGCTTGGGTTCTGAGACGAGTCTATTCTTGTTCCTCTCCTTGTCAGGGTATTTATTTGTTTGCTTTTCTTTATTTGGCCAGTCATATGATAAATGTCCAAGTTTGCCACATTCATAACATTTAACATCTTTATCATTTGACTTGTTCTTATCTCTCTTAGTTGTAGTACCCTTATTTTTGTTTCTAAATGACCTTCTAATGAATTTTCTTAAGCCTTTAGCCAATAGGATTAGGTCATCGTTATCTGATTCAAAATCACTATCATCTACGTGATCGGAAGAAGTAGAGACGTATTCATTTGATTTGAAAGCAATAGCTTTACCTTTTTTAGATGATTCCGATTTTCGTATGGTGAGTTTATTTTCGTACACTTTAAGTGATCCAATTAACTCTTCCATCTTTATTGACTTAGTTTCCTTGCGTTCTTCTATTGCGGTCACTTTAGGGTCCCATTCGGAAGGAAGGCTTCGCAAGACTTTCTGTACCTTTTCCTGCGTGGTAAAAGCTTTACCAAGAGACTCAAAAGAGTTGTAAATCTTAGTCAAACGAAGATCCATATCAACAATAGACTCATTAGGCAATAATTTAAACGACTCAAGTGTGGACATAAGCATGTTTATTTTTTACTCTTTTACTTGACTCGTGCCTTCGTGTTTCATTTCTAGTATCCTCCACATTTCTTGTGCACTCGAACAGTTTGAGACATAACTAGACTCACTCTTGCTTAATCTGTTTAAGAGCAATTGCATAGCCCTAGCATTCATACTAAGTTTCTTTTTATCATCACTCGTATATTCTTGTCTAGGTTTAACAACTTCTAGTGTGACTCCGTCTACGGTGGATAACTTAGATGGGACAAAAGGACCATCTTCTATAATCGACCAAATGTCAATATCTATAGCCATGAGAAAAAGCTTCATTCTAAGTTTCTACTGAATAAATGACTCACCGTCAAAAAGGGGAGGCCTTTGGCTCGACATACCTTTTTGCTCGGTTTTGAGATTTGTGGTTGCCATCTCACTGAATCGTTGGATCCTTTGTAGTGAGTGTTCCTGCGCTCTGATACCACTTGTAGGACCTCAGGGCGCTACCATCTCTCCCAAAACCAATTGGTAACAGGAGATGCGTATACCTTAGCCTTATAGTGCATTCAGCACACAAGCGCCCACGGCATTCGACTCTGACTTGGCACACACGGCCAACGCCCACCGGCCTACGCCACGGGACAATTTCTACACCTAACAACCTAGAGGCTCCTTGAGCTTGAAGAAGAAGATGAAGTTGAACCTCCTAACTTTGAGGTGTTGGCCGAAAGTTGGTGATGGAAGGAAGGTGGAGATCTGTATAAGTGTTGGCTTTGTTTTCTTGAGAGTTGAGTGTTTTTAAAATTGCTTTGAGAAAATTTTCCTTCCTTTGGCTAGGGAATGCCGTGGGTTATGTGGGAGGGGAAGGGAATTTACTATAGTTTAGTTAGGATACTAGAATTAATTAGCCTTGGCTACTTTTAAGGCAACTATAGTTACTTTTACGTCTACCATGGTTACTTTATTTCAACTATAGTTACTTTATGTCAACAATAGTTACTTTATGCCAACTATAGTTACTTTATGCCAACTATAGTTACGTTATGTCTACTATAGTTACTTTATGTCTAACTTAGGTTACTTTACCCAACTAGTGTTACTTCCTTAACTTGTAGTAAATATTAAGTAACCATGGTAATCTTTCTTGGTCAACTATTGGGGGAGATTTTTTTTCCCTTATGCTTGGGGGACCCTTTATCATGCTTAATTTTTCTTATATGAAGAGTTATGTGGGTAATAGTCCCCTAATTAATTGATAATTTCTCCATTTCTTGTTTTAGAATAAAATTAAGAAATTCTAAATTCCTCATGGCTAAGGGCCGAAATTTGTGTAGTAGTTGGGGAAAAATTGTCCACTACTTACAATTCCTTAATTTCCTTTTGGGCTTATTTTAGGGAGGCTCTTAAAATTAAATTCTCCTATAATTTGGGAAAACCCCTTTAAGTCCCTTTTTAAACCTTGTGGCCGAAATTTCTCTTAAGCCCCTTTTGGGTGAATTTGATTTGGTCATGGTCCCCATCTCATGCTTGAATAATTATATTGCTTATCATAAAAGAATTACGAAGGAAACTTAGTGAAAGGCACTTGAAGGATACCACTTTATTAATTCACTTATATGAGTCTTCCAATACTATATGATTTTTCGGCAGGGTACAACACTTCAGATTTCCATGCCTATGGATAAGGTACCCTCAGCTCATCCTCGATCCACTCAATCCTAGCGTTGTCTGGTTCTGGGGAAAAATAAAAGTGTGAGTGATAAAAATCACCCAGCAAGAATACAATAACTACCATGAAATACATAAAGAATTATAACATGAATGTAATAACCCAAAGACCTCAAATAATAACTCATACCTGATCTTCATTCCTGAATTGGCTTGATGATATAGCCTAAGTCTAACTCTAGATAGGGCTATAACAATAATGTCATAACAATAATCATTAACCATAGCATACAACATATCAGCGTGCTCATGGATTATGCAAAATGCAATGCATGATGTCATGTCGTGTCAAAACATCATTTTGGTCCCATAAAATAACAAGTCATAAAACACAGTGTCAAATCAGTTAACCCCGGATCTGAGCGGGTCCAGAACATATCAACAGACTAATTAACCCCGGATCTGAACGGGTCCAGAACATGTATCAGATCAATTAACCCCGGATCTGAACGGGTCCAGAACATATCATGTCAACAGACCAATTAACCCCAGCCCTGGAGTCGGGTTAGTCGCATGCTTGGTTGGCAAAGGAATTATGAAGCTTTCTTTAAAGGGTCCAGAACATATCATGTCAACAGACCAATTAACCCCAGCCCTGGAGTCGGGTTAGTCGCATGCTTGGTTGGCAAAGGAATTATGAAGCTTTCTTTAAAACATGGGACCATAAAAACTTTTATGCATACCAAGAACATATTTTCTTGTAAAACTTGCTGGCATAAGTAAAACCCATAAAATCAGATTCATGTGGCATATGATCATGCATGATACATGTAGTGGTATGCAATGCAAGTCATGACGTGAATAATCGTAAACATTTCTTATATCGTGTTAATAAGCATGATTTCGGAAACTAAATATTTTCAGATTCTCACTTCATGTTCATGGGGCGGTCAAGCTAACCAAACGGGTTCATTTCCATAAGCTGTTGTCATACATGCGTTTGGTGGAATCTTATGTACATGTCATAAAATTTTCGTAACTTCCTAAGACGAATAAAGTCCTTACGTCATCAGTCATTATCGAGTGTACATGCTGAATTCTGCGGTATAATCACCATATTACCTTATCTTTTGAGATCTTAAAACCTTAATTATTTGGACCGTAACCTGGAAAATATAATAAACTCCCTAATGATTAATATTCATGAGCCCAGACGGTGTATATAGATCCAAATCCCTCAAATTGGGCCTTTTATAATTAATCCCCTGTTTGGCCCAATTTCCAGGTTTAATACATCCACTTCATGTCCATATTTATCCACCAAAACGTTAAGGCCAATTTGATTAACTTGCATGATCCTGCTCCTTTATGTCTTGGATGATCGTCATAAAAATTCCAGATTAATCCAATAACCATAAAGGCTCATTTAATTAGCTTTCTGAAACGAGTTATGTGCTGAAAACTGGACTGACCCATTTTACTAAAAATTCAATTGTGGCAAAACCGTGGTTCCTTTTTCAAAAATTCCAACTCACACGAGTCATAAGCACGTGGAACTTGTATCCTACCGAAATTTAGCCAATTTGCATATCTCTAAGTTCCATTTCTGAGTCCAGTAACTCGTTACTTAAATTCTGCTTGGTTCCACTGATTTCAGTTGAGCAGTTTTACTAATTAATTCATTAAAAATAATCCAAAACTTGCTTTACCATAGTTCCAGCTGGTGTATTCACTGCACACATAGGATTGTTACTATGCCAAAAATCAACTTTATTGGTCATCGACAAGGTCCCTTTTCAGGCCAGTTGAAAAGAGGTACAATTCTGCTCAGTTTCCGATTTTCAAGTCTGAGCAATCTTACCAAATGTCTTATTAAAAATTAACCATAGCTTATATTACCAAAATTAGAACTCTCATCCCTGCTATACACATGGGGCGAGCTTTGTGCCAAAAATCAGATTTATTGAAGGTCTACAAGGTCCTCTTTTTAGCCGTTGAAATCAGTATTTAATTCTGCCCAGCTTCAGAATTTTCAACTGGAGCAGTTCTACTGAATATTTTATTAAAAATAGTCCGTAACTTATTTTAATGAAATTCTAACTCTCACTTGTGCTATACTCATGAGGATAACTCTGTACCAAAAATCAGCTTCATTGAAGGTCTGTAAGGTCAATTTTCAAGCCATTGAACATGTTACTTCATTCTGCCCGGTTGCAGTAGTTTGTTGTTTTGTCATTTATTCAAGTCAAATGTCCACTATTCATCTTGTTCTCATGAAATAGATTAATGGTTGTCCTTTATACTCCCTGTAACATGAAACTTCAGATTTCATGCTTATTAAAAAGTCACTTTTTGCATCATAATAAACAGTTTGTAGATAGCAACCAAGCAAGTCTCATATAGGCACAAAGCAAGTGTTCTTCCTTGAAGACAATACTCACCTCCTCTTCCCTCCTTTAGGCCAAAACCTAGGTGGTACCTTAACCACATTGTACAACTTATATTCAAGCATGAAACGCATTCAAGAGTCCTTTTTAGATTAATCTTGCAACAACTTCATAAAAACTCATATCCATCTCATGCATGCTTTTCCTAGGACCTTTCAAGTTACAACCAAGGATTAATCTTGCCTAGGCTCACTTAGATAAATCTTATTTCATCTTAAATCAGCCTCTTACTATATTGCATGTAAGAAAAGACTCCATCTTTGAAAGAATAAATAACATGCAAGGCATTGTTCTTAAGAAATCACTAAGATATAATCTTAAACATAAGATATTCAACTAAAGATCACATCTTTGGTACTTCTAATCATTCAAGCCAGTAATTCTTTAAGTAAATCATGAGAGATTAGTGTATACTTGCCTCTTCAAGCTAAAGCTTTTGTCTTAGCTTGGTTATAGAATGAGATGGGTTGAAACCTTTCTCTCCTTCACTCTTGAGCATGCGGTTGGAATAAGGAAGAAAAGGAGAATGTTAGTCATTAATCTCTTAATGGAAATAGGGATATTTTGAAGTTGAAAATTCTTACCAAAATGAGATTTTGAATGGAGCTTTCCTAGCAAGAGCTTGCACCACTTAGGAGGTGGAAGATCTTGCACCCATTGAGCCCTAATGCCACGGCTTTTGGTGGTTAGAAGGGGTAACCAAATGAGTTTCATAGAATTCACTTAGAACACTTAGCATGTACTTACCTAGATGAGTTCTTGAGGCTTGAAGATCTTGGATTGCTTAGCTCAACTAGCCGTGTACTACAATGGAAAAATAGGAAAGTCTCTTTGCTCCATTGTGATTTCTTGAGAGTTAAGAATAAGAGAGAGTTCTAGGGTGTTCATGGAATGAATTTTTCCCTCCTTGGCTAAGGGTTGGCTGTGGGTTATGGTAAGAGGGAAGGGGTTTACCTTGGCTTGGTTTAGTTAATTACCCTTAGTTACTTTTTGCCCAACCAAGGTTACTTTAGTTCAACTATAGTTACTTTATGTAAACCATAGTTACTTTATGTCGACTATAGTTACTTTATGTTGACTATAGTTACTTTATGCCAACTATAGTTACTTTATGCCAACTATAGTTACTTTATGTCAACTATAGTTATTTTATGCCAACTATAGTTACTTTATGTCAACTATAGTTACTTTATGGCTAACCTAGGTTACTCTACCCAACTAGTGTTACTTCCTTAACCTTGTAGTAAATATTAAGTAACCATGGTAATTTTCTTGGTCAAACATGGGGGCCGGTGGTTTTCACCTTTGGGGGGGCTTTACCATGCTTAATTTCTTTCTAAATGAGGTTAATGAGAAGCTATGTGGGTATTTGCCCCCTTTTGATTAATTATTTCCCCTTTTCTTGTTTTCTTTATTTTATTGTTTTCCCAAGACAACCTATCTTGTCTTTCTTATTTTATTTTATTCCAAGAATGGTATATATATTAGGAGGTACAATGTGCATGTCACCTAAAACGTGCAACCGCCGCCGTATAGCCCCTGCCGATTAATCTCATCTTTCCGGCATTGCTTGTTTTTTCCTGCTAATAAGTTTTCTGAATCTGCATTGGAGAATTCTTTGTTCATCCATCCGTACTCCGCAATCGCTCCCGCATGGATCCACCGCCGCCGTCCTTTGCGGCGGTCGTGGCAGGCAATTCTTCTTCACAAAGCATCAACATCTCTCCAAAGACAGTCTCTCGATGCAAAGGTATCCCCATAATCTCCTTCTTGGATTCTGAAATTGATGCCCTTGCATCCCCGTTCAAATATTCTTTGGTGGGTACTTTCTGGTATGGTCGACCTCCTTTGAACGTCATACGCGATGTGTTTGAAAAGATAGGATTTCATCACGATCTCCGCATTACCCTAATTCATCAAACGCATATACTGCTGAATTTCCATAATGAGGCTGATTATTTATGCTGTTTCTATCGTCGTTCTTGGCATATCTCGGGTTACCATATGCGCATTACGAAATGGACAGTGGATTTCGATCCTACCACTGATGTTCCTATAGTTCCAATTTGGATTGAATTACCGGGTCTCCCCATTCATCTTCATCGTAACGAAGCGCTTTTTGAAATAGTTCGGTCTATTGGCTCCCCGCTTAAGCTGGATGTCGCCACCACAGAAGGGCTCCGCCCGTCGGTGGCAAGGATCTGTGTGGAACTTGATGTTTCTTAAGACTTGCCTCAAAAAATCTATCTGCAGGCAAAAAATCGATACATATTGCAGTCTATCATATATGAGGATTTGCCGTTATTTTGTACCTCATACAGGCGTTTAGGACATGCAGCTACGTCATGCCCTCCAGCAAAAACTGCATCGGTCCCGCCGCCTCTGCCTCCACCGCCTCCCCGTCGTCCAACCCAGCGCTGGATACCTGTTAAAACTAACAAATCTGCGCCTGCTGTCACAGTTCCGGAGGCTCAGCCGCTGGCTGATCCGGAGTCACCCCACGGTTTGGATACTCTTCACGATAATAATCAGGAGTATATTGGTTATGAGACTGTGTCTGCACCACTCCATAATGATTTGGATATTGGCGAATTGGGACATACTTCAGATAATGATCTCCCACCAGAAGATCCACCCTCTGATATTCCAACAGTACCGGATGAAGTTGTCCGTCGCATGCAACTCATACCTCCCACGCCGGACACAGAAATACTTATCTCACTTTTACAGGATTCTACAGACTCAGCAGAATTTATTCCGGTTGTTCCTCGAAGAAAGAGACATACGAAAAAAGACCTCCCTCCTTTGCCGCCATCCACGATTCTTACATGCAGTGCTTCTCACGCCATTCAGGGAAGTGATACTACTCTTTCTCAATGAATATTATGATATGGAATATTAGAGGCATAAGTACCTCTCTAACTAGAATACATCAGTTAATCCGTGATCATCGTTACATTTACTTGCTTTGATAGAGCCAAAACATCCATCTTCTACTATTGCTCGTTATGCTTTAAGCTTTGGATTTACAGGACATTTTTCTTCACAATCTGAACGAATTTGGTTTTTCTAGCGTGACTCAGATTATCAGTTGGTGATGGTGCAAGATGACGATCAAGTGATTCATTTTACGTTACTCTTTCGTCCATTACAATATTCTTTTGTGCTCTCTGTGGTTTATGGCAAGCATACGGTTTTACAACGACGAACCTTGTGGCATGCATTGAGTACATTTTCGGAAACATCTATATTTCCTTGGATAGTAGCGGCGGATTTTAATACCTTTCGCTCGTTATTGGATCATGAAGGTGTAGAAATAAGAGGGTTTGAGTGATTTCAAAATAAGAAATTTGAATGCATATATATATATATATATGTATAAACGTGCACAAAGGTGTACATGTATGCATGATAACTTGCCATTACTTGCCTTATTTAGCTTATATATTATGTTTCCGTACTAACGAGCCATGAAGCATTAAAGCTTACATCATATGGCAAACATTTATTGTGTTTATACTATTTTCAGGTGCCACCATTAATGAACTAAATTAGTTCATTAAGTGAAGTACTTAGTTTAATAAACTAAGTAGTTCATTAAAGGAAGATTCATTTGGAAAAGGCACAAAAAGGCAACAAGGCTTAGGAAGGAAAGTTTTCTCGTCCTCTCCTCTTTAATGATACACACGCCATATATATATATACACCATATATTTTCAGATTTTTTAAATAAAGGCACATACACATGTATTCCAACGTACTACCGACACGTTATATGTCTTACGTACGTACGTTAACGTCACACCATTATACTTAACTCATATTTATGAGTATATTCAGGTCTTATATCATATGATATAATATATGGTGATGACAAATTAAATATGACACGATAAAAGATTCTAAACCGAAATTTGTCGTATCGGGCGAATACCGAAACATCGCCAACGTGTCACGTACTTGCCATAAATAAATGGCCAGCCCATATACATCAAAGTATGATGATATTTTCGTGCCATACATGATATAATCATCCAAAAATACTTTCCATGTTGGCACACACAAATTACTCCACATTAAGGCCAAAATGTGAAGGTTCCAAGTTTAATTTTGTCACATGTTAATGGTACCACTTTAAACCAGCCAAGTGCTGAGATTTAAAGTATATATTATATATATTATGTATAACATAATATATATAACATGTGCAAAATTTGGAATTTAAATTAGACACTTTTTACATATGATATACCTCTTAAAGTGTTCTAGAAAATTAAATTAAGGGCTGATTGGAATATTACATGTGTGTATTATTAAATGTACATTATTTTTACAAAGTTAACAAAAATAAATTTCAGCACATGTATATACATCTTCCAACGCACATACAGCTTAGATGGAGCACATGTGGAGCCTTGTTGGCATATTGATTGGTCAAGGATCAATCATACATGGTTGGTGAATTAAAGAGAAAAGCCACAAATGGTAAGAATTCAAATATGTCTCACTTATGTCACATGCTGAAAATTTCAGCATGTTGAACCAAGGTGGCAGAATTTTATGTGTTTAATGTGACATATTTTGTCATCTTTTATTAGGTGATAAATTGGAAGAAGATATGGTAATGTTTTGAATATAATTTAAATAAATAAAAGGGGATATTCTACATATCACATGCTGAAAATTTTTCAGCATGTGTACAAGGGGGATGGACAAATTTTGAGCCTCTTTTGTGTCCAAGTTCATTTCTCAATTGATAGCAAGACTTACCATGTATTGTTGATTCATTTTTATGATGAAAAATCAAAGAATAATTGGTATTATTTTGAAAGAAATGGAAGGTTGCACATGCTGAAAAATTCAGCATGGCAAGGAGTGTAAGTGGCCGAAATTTAGCATGACAAAATGGGAGATTTCTTGTCTTGCAATTTATGATGAAATTTTTGATTTATTGTATGAATTTATGGTTGATTTTTGGCACATTTTTGAGTGTTTATTTCAGATTATTTCCATGTCATCTTGATGACAACATTGAGCCAATAAAGAGGTGCCAAGTAAGCGAAGACTAAATGATGATCCAATAGAATGATGCCAAGTAAGCAAGGCATTGTCACCATGATGTCTTACGCTCTCTCAAGCACTTAAAAGGAAATTTTCAAGAGGGGAGAAGGCCTATAGGGGGACGGATGTAAGGTTAAAAGAAAGAAGAGGAGAGCAAACAAAAGAAACAAGAAGAATTGCATTCAAAAGTGATCAAATTGCCAAGCTCTTCTTCTCCTACATCTTCTTTCTTTCTCTTTTCTTGTAAAAAGCCTATTGTTCTTTACATCTTTCAATATTGAATAGGCTTCATATAAACCACCATTCATTCATCTTTGTAAAAGATTGAACAAGGTGTGATCAATCTTCATTCTAGCAAGTGGTGGTGTTCGTGCAAATTGTACTAGCAATACAAGGTTTGTAAAGGGTTGGAGTTAAGGTGTAACTCTAACAACCCTGTAGTAAGGTGTGTTGTGTGTGTGAATAGTGTGAACCAAGGAAGGTGTTCCTTGAAGACTGGAGTAGGTTGTTTATAACCGAACCAGTATAAAAATCTCAGTGCAATTTACTTTCAGCATTTACTTTTCAGTTTCTGCACTGTTTGTCCGTTTTGTTCACATTCGTAAAATAGTAAACGATTTCCAAAAATTATAAAAATTTCCAGAAACATACTTGCACGTTCTAGGGTTAATTGGGCAAAAGTTTCAACCCTTTTGGATAAGTATAAGTCAGTCAAACATCAAAAGTTCTGAGACTAGTGCAGTCTGATTTTCAGACTTGCAAAGGTTGAGACTTTGATTGTATTTGACCTACTTCCAAAACGAATTTTTCAAAACTGTTTCAGCCCATTTAGATATAGTATATAAGGAGTAATTGGTCAAATTTTCATATCATTTGGACGTTCACACAAATAGGAATTAATTTTTCAAAACCATCTACCGTTTCTGGCAGATTTGCACAATCTTATTACCAACGGTTTTTGAAGGGGTTAAAGGTTGAATTTTGATTTGAAATTTTTAGGGGACCCTCATAACATCTGAGGCTAAGTTCTCTCAAAATTGCATAATTTTTGGAGACCTCTAACCTAGTTTTAAAAACGTTTTAAAACAGGTCCTTAAAACAGAATCTGTTTTCAGAACTTGAATTGGTTAGGTTTCAAGAAATTTTAAAAACCATATTTTCCGCACCATCTATTCAACCCCCCCTTTTAGTGGTGCCTTGCAGATCCTACAGAAGGTCGTTCGAATCCATCCCTCTCGGCTTCACAAGATTTTAATGACTGTATTGAGACATGCAATTCGATGACACCACAATTCCATGGATCAAAGTTTACTTGGACTATTGGCCGAGGACTTGGCAGAGTTCGTCGGCGGTTGGATTGGTTACTTATTAACTCTGCTTTCCATGATAAATTCGAAGATTTACAACTTTCCCATCTATCTCGCGCTACTTCGGATCATGCACCTATGTTGTTTCTATGTCGCATTGGACAGTCCGACCAACGACGTTCTTTTCGCTTTCTAGATTCTTGGTTACTCCACCCGGATTTTCGTACTTATGCCCAAGATGCTTGGGCGTCTTATCCTGCTACAGGTGATATGTATGGTTTCTATTCTAAGTTATTCCGTTTCAGGAAAGACATTCAGCGGTGGAACAAGAATATTTTTGGCAATATATTTTCTAATGTTCAGATGGTGGAATCTACATTATCACGCGCTGAAACTGCTTGGGACAAATCTCCTACTGAAGCAAACAGGATTGAGTATCACAAGGCAAAGGCTGAATATCTTCAAGCATCCTCCTATGAACTGATTTTTTGGAAACAAAAGTCCCGCATACGATGGCTAAGAGAGGGAGACGCAAATACAAAATATTTCCATTCCATCGCCAAAGGCAAACGGCTGCAATTACGGATTCAACAAATACACACACAAGCAGGCAATTTATGTTCTACATGGGACGACAATATGTCGGAAGCGGTACGCTTTTACACATCTCTATTTGCTCGGGAGCAAACTCAAAATTATGATGCTATTCTTCGTCATATTCCACAGGTGGTTACTTCGGAGGATAATATTTTATTAACTCAAATACCCATGGAACCAGAAATTAAGGCAGCAGTTTGGCATCTTGATCTTGCTAGCGCAGCTGGCCCGGATGGTTTTCATGGTCAATTTTACCGAGCTTGTTGGTCTATTATTCATACTGATGTAGTAAAAGCAGTGCAGGAATTTTTCTTGGGCATTCCTCAGCCTACGGTGATTTCAAGTGCTCTCATTACGTTGATTCCTAAAAACAATCTCCTGATACCTTCAGTGATTTTAGGCCAATATGTTTAACAAATTTTCTGAGCAAAGTTTGTACAAGAATTATTGCTAGTCGTTTGAGTGCATTGCTCCCACGCTTAATATCTCCGGAACAAACGGGCTTCCTGCCCGGCTCAGATATTTCCTCTCGAGTACTTATGGCTCGTGAGATGATACATATGCTAGATAAAGGTGGTTCACAGGCATGTCTAAAGTTAGATATGATGAAAGCATTTGATAGAGTCAGTTGGGAATGCTTGGAGCTTTTACTGCGTGCTTTTGGTTTCTCTGATTTTTTCATCCGTATTATCCTGAACCACCTGCGAGCTACCACTTTAGCAGTTTTAATTAATGGTCAACCTTCATCAGCTTTTAGGCCATTTAGAGGTGTGAAGCAGGGGAATCCTTTATCACCACTACTTTTTATACTCTCTTCCGAAGGATTTAGCAGGGGATTGAAAGCTTTAACGGATGTTGGCCATTTGCAGCCATTTCGATAGGGGAGGATTCCGTTTCATATAACACACTTGGACTATGCTGATGACTTGTTAGTATTTTTGCGAGGAACGCAGCAAAACTTACAGCACTTTCACACCTTTCTCACACAATATGAAACTGCTTCTGGACAAAAAGTAAACTTTCAAAAAAGCAGTATGATCCCTTCTACTTAGACATCTGCGCATCAGCGGCGCAATTTTGAAAATAATCAACATGAGATGCTCATCCCTGCCTTTTAAATATCTTGGCTCTTATTTGCACAAAGGTATTCCCCATGCCAGGCACTGTGTTTCTTTATTGCAGCATATTGATGACAAACTCCAAGGATGGAACTGTAGATTACTTTCCGCAGTGGGACGATTAGTTCTGTTACGCTCTATCATAGCAGCATTGCCGCTCCATCTCTTGGCGTCAGGTGGATTACCTAAATCCGTTATCAAAGTCATTAATCGGAAAATGGCATGTTTCTATTGGGGACCTCGACATCGCTGGATATCATGGCATACTATTTCAACACCTCAAGAAGGAGGATTGGGGATTCGATACTTAAGCATGTTACAAAAAGCTTATCACTGCCGCATTTGGTGGTCGTATCAACAAAATTCTACGCTTTGGAGTCAATATATGCACGCCAAATATGGTCATCGTGGAGACTATTTGCCTCGTTTACCTGATTCACCTATTTGGAAATTAATTTGCAAGATACATCCTTTCTGCCTTTCTCAAACTACTGGACAAGGTACACATTTAACATGGTTACACACGCCAACAGTGAATTTTCTTTACGTAGTGCTTATGATAATTGTCGCACGCCACATCCGCATCTACTATCCGCAAAACTCATATGGTTTAAACAGCATTCCCCAGTTATTCAGATATTCTTATGGCGACTATTTCATTCGGCAATACCAATGGAGGATTATATTGGCAAGTATATTACATCTCGCCCTATGCGATGTCCGTTCTGTAAAACTGCTTCGGCAACGGTAGATCATGTCCATCTTCATTGTCCACATGTGCGGACGATACGGCACTATTATGCTAGGGAATTGCACTGTCCGACACCATCGTCATTGCAGTTGCGGCAGTATATTCTTGCTTGGTGGTACCGTTCATCCTTTTCGTCACTACTTGGGGTATTCAAAATTATAATTCCAGCGATCATACTGTATAACATCTGGCGGGGCTACACCTCATTAGTTTATGGAGACCAATCTGGCATTACACTCATATCTCTTCAAGCATCAATCCGCTATGATCTTACTATTTGGTGCAAAGAAATAGCGGGATCTAAAATAGCCACTGATCCTAGACGATTCTTCTCTTGGTTACCGTCTCTGCCGGTCCCACGACCTTGCCTGATTCGTTGGCTAACACCACCACCTAGGCGCCTTAAATTGAACATAGATGCGGCAGTTGGTCGACAGTATGCAGCAGGGGGATCTATATTGCGTAATCATATGGGATCTTGTGTGGGAGCAATTTCATTCAGGTTACCGGCAAGTACACCGCTACATGAGGAAATTCAGGCTGCATTATTTGGACTGTTATATTTTCTTCCGCTACATCGCGTCATCATATTAGAATCTGACTGTAGCCAGATGATTTATCGTTTGGCCCGCCCGCAGCTGGTACATGGGAATTATTACTTCGCATGCTTGATACTCTGGTTCATCTTCACCGCCTCGATTATCATCACATTTATTGAGAAGCAAATATGGCAGCACATTATTTAGCACAACAGGCCATGTTGATTCCCATCACACAATACTATTCCTCAAGTACTCTCCCTTCATTGGTGCGCGCATCCGTCTCCTTGGATCTCTCCTCCACTCAACTGCGGGTCCCTTGATACTCTCAAGTCTTCCACATGGATTGACGTAGTCTCTCTCTTTCTGCCTGTATCCTAATGGATACAGGCAGGCTCGGTATGCGTTACTATCCTTTTGCCTTACATGTTTTCTATTACATAATCAGTAACTTTTTGTTCTCTTTGCTTGCCAAGACATGGTATCAATCGACTACACTATTTGCGAGACTTCTTACGGTACCACAATGCTCCTCTTATGCATTTGCGGACTATGCGACTATGCCTCTCCAGACGCATCATATCATCGCAAAGTCGCCTTGGCAAAATCTGAGCCAAGGCGACTACGGTATGTGTTTGGTTTCACAGTTTCATATTCAGTTGCTTATTGCTATCATTGGTACAACTTCTTCTTGGCTATTTTCCGAGGTCTGCCTGTTCCGGAAGACACTTCATCCAGCTTGCCACAACACACTATGGGGACTACAGCTTGCATCAGCTACTGCTTCAACCGTTGATTTGTACTCAAATTTACACTCATTTCATATCGATGACGGTCGTATAAATATGTACGCTTTTTCCTTCGCAAAGGTTTTATCCACAAGGGTGATTTTACTTAGCAAGGTTTTAATGCGGCATATCATATACGACTGGAGATATGGCATTATTAGTTCTTTAATTCATTTGTTTTCATACGATGATTTCGTTGTAATATGGTTTTTCTCTGCCATAAGTGAGGTCTATTATCAATAAAATGTTTCGTTAAAAAAAATATGCGCCCATTTGTGCATGTACTATATACATATATAGCTTTCTATGTATACGCATGTATGTACATACATTTCATACGCATATATCATATACACGTACATACACATATAGTGGTATGTATCGTCCCTATAACTATATATCGTATATGTTCACTATCCGTATGTGGGTGTATTTAACATGTACAATAGAAGTGTACAAAAGTGTTTGTATATATATATTTCATGTATCACCTTTTAGAACTCCGTTTGAGTTAATTATTCAACTAGGGTTTCTTTTTACCAACTCGAGTTAGTTAGTATGGTGATTCACCTAAAGTAACCATGGTAAAGCTTGAAAGGTTTCTTGGTTGCACCATGTGGAAAAATCGGGTGGCTCAAGAAGGGTCAAAAGGGAGGGGCAACTCCATGGGTTTTGTATAACGCAAGTCTTCTTGTCCCTCATGCTTGCATTTGTTTAATATTTGTTTTGCATGCCTCATTATTTTACTATTTTACTTTGCATGCATGCTTGTTTTGTATGTTAATTATCATTTAGTTAATTAATCTAGGAATTATGTTGGACAAATGTGGAGGATTCTAGAATCCTTGAGGGTATGGCCGAAATTTTGTGGGGTCCTTGGGGTAGTTTGGTAATTTCATATTTATCACATCTCAGCTTAAATAATTTGTGGTATTATTTAGTTTGCCTAATTGTGATTTTAAATCTTGGTTTGTGAGTATCATTTAGATTTGTATTCTTATAAAAACGAATTTATTCTAGGGTTGATCAAGGCCTTTGGTCAAATTTACAAGAGCTTGGGGGGTCAATATTGTCTTTTCACTCATTGCTTTATTCATTCGTATACAAGTATGGTACGATTTTCATGGGGTACAACAAACTGTGTGTCAATGTAGCTCCAAACAACATAATGCTCAGTTGATAATCATCGAGACGCAAGCGAGCTGGCGATAGATAGGAGAATTGTGGGAATGTAACGTAAGCATTCCATCGCACCTCATAACAAAGTATAAATGAGTACATCAGCAGCGCAAAAATAATATAGGGCAAAGCAAATGAACGGAGAAAGCACATATCCATGCCGCCTTGATTCAAAGAGAACCAACGCGACATCCACAATATAAGGCGTTCCCTGAGATTAGATTCGGCCTTCGAAGTATACAGAACTATGCGTGGTTGAGATCTCCCCAATTGCCGAGTCAGTACATACATCATTTGAAGCACGAGCGCCAATAGCATTGTAATATCCAGCAAAGAAATAACGTGTGAGTATAAGTTGAAGTGTCTAACATATGAAAGCAAAAAGAGATCAAAGCATGGAAAAATACGCACTAGCGTTGCCTATGCCAGTTGATGACACATGCAACATAAAGAAAGTATCGCAGAACAATGTGAGACATGATCAACGACGCAAAGCAGGCAACTGTATATCCATAAGTATTGCGCCACGAACCTCACAGGGGAGGTCATGGAGAAAATTATAGCGTTGAAGGCCAACTGCTCTATAGCCATGATCGTTAATCGATGAACTGCAGTATTGGCTTCTCTTGGACAATGCTGAACAGTAGATTGGTTTAATGATAGGAACATGGCCGCGCGATGAAGATCGGCCGCCAGCAAGCCCATGATTGGACGAGAGTTTGTCAACATGGAAAGAATAGATTGCAATCCGTCTCAATAATAATGTTGGCATATTCCTGTGCATAATGAACCAGTGCTAACGTTAATGTCAACAGTTCCGCCCGCAGCGGACCAGCCATAGGCAATAAAAAACATATGTCCGAAATCAGCTGACCCTGATTCGCACGCAAAACTGCTCTCTGGCTGCTTGGGATCTTTCCACCATTGTATCAACATTTAACTTCAGCTTTCCAGATGGAGGCAACTTCCGACGAACTATACGCATGCGCTTTGTTCTCAAAGGTGGAGAAAAGTGAAGGGCCACTAAATAAGAAATATTAGTTGCAAAATTTTGGCCATTCATTGCAGCACACTATGTATAGATTGTCATTCTTACCATTTCAATAGGCAAAGGTTTCTGAGCCAAACCGTATTGCTCCATATATCTGCCAAATAGCCCATGTTACAATCGATGGCACTGTTGCCCTTAGCTGACCCATCATACATGTTCGATTGGAGATGCACCACCATTGATAGAGATGTGCCTTAATCGTATGACTGCTGGGCATGGGTCCTGAAAAGATAATGGATATTTCCATCCATAATGGCCGTATCTTTGGGCATCGTAGAAAGACATGATCCTGAGCATCCAAATTTAGTCTATAGAATGCACACTGTGAGGGGAAATACCGTAAGCCAAGCTTGTAAATTATCCACCATGGGCAAGGATCGACATCACACCACCATATGCATATCATATTTATGAGTATATACATGTCTCATATCATACATTACAAGTCATATTGTTAGCATAATTATGTCGACATGTCACGAGTAAATAAATCGAAAATTGTCGTATCGAGTTACTACTGAACCATCACCGACATGCCACGCACTTACCATATAAAGATGGCCAGCCTATGTACACTCAAAATATTCAGAAATTTCGTGCAACACATGTTAAAAACAGCTCAAAATTCATACCATGTTTACACACATCAGTCACCCATAATTTTGCTTGATTTGTTGAAAATTCAAAATCAAACATTTTTGTCACATGGGGCGTTTTCAATATCAGCTATGGGACCTGAAAATACCCTTTATTTTATTTAAATTATGTGTGACATAACATATATTACATATATAAGATGTTTGAGATTAATCGGAGAAAAATCGTGTAATCGACAAAAGTCGAAAATTCGGTTTTCTACACTTATGCATATGTGGGACATTTTTGTCATTGATGTAACATGTATGTAAACAATTTTTACACATCCAAGACATATTAGAGTATTGTAGAATAACAAATTAAGGGTTGATTGAAATTTACCATATGTGTGAAGATTATGCATTATTATTTGACAGAGTTTACAAAAGAAATTTTAGCTCATGGTGCTGATACTTTACACGCCACTTACACATCATTTGGAGCATAGGTGGAGCTTGTTTGGCACTTTGATATGTGGAGGATAAGCTACATGTTATTGGTGACATTGAAGAAAGCAAGACATGCGTGGAAAGGTTTTAAAATCAAACAAAGTGCTTTTTCAGCATATGGTGATATGGCCGAATTTTGCATGCCATTATGCTTTAATTTTCTTCCATAATTTAGGGGTTATCACGTCTTGATTGATTGATAATTAACTGTGTGAATTTGAGCACGTGTTTTAGATTTTGGGTTGAATTTCTAGCTCATTTTATGGAGTGCCAAGGTGAAAAATGATGGCCTATCATGAAGTGACAACTAGCCAAAGACACGTGGTTCGTCCAATCATATTTTGCCAAGTAAGAAATGGTGTGTCATAATATTATACAAGGAGATCTTTCAAGGAATTCAAGACAAATTTGAGGGAACTCTGAGCCATATGGGCGGCCACTCACCTATATAAATGGACAAGATGATTCAAGACTAATCCAAGCCAATGTTCATATTCAATCAAGATCAAGAAAGACTATTCTCTTCTCTTATTCTTTTCTCTAGATCTTAGCCCCAAGCATATATTCTTACATTCTAAAATCTGTATAGGCTTTGTTATACCACCCACATACATCTCATTCTTGCACAAGGTTACCTTTATTTGATCGGTGGTGGTATTTCGTTAGTTGTTTTTGTTTGTTTGTTGTAAAAGGATGGAGTTGGTGTGTAACTCCAGTCACCCGTGTCAAGGGGTTGTTTGTGTTTAGTGAATACCGAGGAAGGTTTTCTCGAAGACTAAAGTAGGTCGATTTGACCAAAACTGTCTAAAAATCTCGATGTTATTTCTTTTCAGCACTTTTACTTTCAGTTTCAGTTTTCTGTATCATTTTCATACTCATGGTAAAAATAGCAAAAGTTTTCCAAAAAACACCAACTTTTCTAGAAACATAGCCACACGTCTTATCTTTCATTTGGGACAAGTTTCATCAATTTTGGATACATATAAGTCACTCAAATGTTCGTAGTTGTGAGACTAGTGCAATCTGATTCTCAGATCTACGAAGGTTGAGAATATCAACGTGGTTGACATACCTACCAAAAGAATTTGAAAAACTGTTCCAACCCATTATTGTACACATCCTAACGGTCATACCTTAAAATTTTCAGATCATTTAGTTTTGTCAATTAATAGAAATGAATTTTTCATGTTGAGGTATAGTTTCGGGCAGATTGACACAATCTGAACAATATTGGTTTTTTCAAGGGGTTATAATTACAATTTTAATGTAAAATTTTTGTGACACATTAACAACATCTGAGAGTACATTGTTACCAAATTTCATGATTTTTGGAAGTCTACAACCTGGTCATCTGAATGATCCAAATCAGGATCTGAAAACATAATCTGTTATCAGAAGTGAGTTATTAGGTTTAAAAAGTCTTAAAATCCAATTTTTCCGCACTCACTATTCAACCTCATTCCCTTCTAATTGTGCTATACAGGTCCTACAATGTCATCCTAATGTGTTTAGGGTGTATAAGTAACTCAACAAAGAAGCATGCATCCAAAAACACATTGAAAATATCTTAACATGAATGCTTAACAGCAAGCACCTTTCCTAATTTGGTTTGGATGCATAACCGAGGAGTTCTCAAAATTCAGCTCAAAGAATGATGCAACGTCATTGTCATGCCATTCAAATAAGGGATTAGTACAAATAGTCCATTCATTCTTTTCTAAAGTTTCTTGCTCTCTTTCACTTGAAATATCACTTAGTTCATTTCTTGAATCATCATTTAAGCAAGGCAAATCTTCATGCAAGTTAAGACTTTGATTATGCAACACATCTTCCTTAGGTTCATATTTGTTATCAACACTTAAATCATGTTCAAACAAGGGAATTTCAGCAATATTTTCAGGCATATCATGCTCAACTATATCATGCATGAATTTATCGTTAAGCACGCTAGAACCATTGCTAGGTTCATGCAGGTTTTCAGGTTAGAATGCAAGTAACATAGATTACGACTCTACCATTGTTTTGTTCATGTATTCATAACGAGATTGCATTCTACTCAGCGTGTTATTCAATTTCAAAGACAATTTTTTCTCAAACATAGCTCTAAGAGATGGAAAGTATTCACTTGGCATGCAATCAGTAATGTCCTTGTTTAAACCAGTATAGGACCTAATCATTCTTAATCCCTCACATTCTTGAGTGTTATCATAATACTGATCATCAAACATGTAATTGTAGTATTGTCGAACACTTCGTTCATCTTGAGGAAAAGTTTGAAAAGATGGTACCTTTTGGCGATAATTTCTTACCCAAATCTTATTTACCTTACCAAAGTTATACATGTGCAAATCGACATCATTATTGATGTGAATACCTCATGCAAGCTTGGATCTTTTCCTTCAAAACTTAACCTTCAATGGTTGGCACAAAGGAGTACTCTCCCTCCTTGCTTCCTTCAAGGCAAAGGTGGTTGAGCAACGACTTCACAATGGGATTAACATTGATCTTGGCAAAAGAATCCTCCTCCAAGACGTTCCTCCCTTTGGGCTTGGAAAATACCACCTTAAAGTTTGTTCAAACTTTAAGGATCCTAACCATGATTTTAGGAAAACCAAGAAACAACTCAAACACAAAAAGTCTTAAGAGAAAAATGAATTTTTATTAGGGAGAAGAATTGTGTTGGAATTGTACAAAGGGGGCGGCCATATGGTCATTTAATTAGGCAACCGAAGCTACGAACTAAATGGAAATGTCCTAATCTATAACACCAAGTAAATGGGAGATTCCCAAACTACAACTTCAACTATATGCAAAAATCCTTACTCACAACTCCACTTGTTAGGTAATTTACAAAAACATGAAAGAATCTTATCCTATATTCCAAATACATAAGTGGCCAGCCTTATCACCTCTTGAGACTTGGATTTGCCAGAATCTTGAGTTCATAAAATGTATGGATGATCCCCTAAAATGTAGGAACCTTAAGAGCCTTTTAGACTCCTTTTGTGCCTGGATCCATGAATTTGTTGACTTGTACGTTCGAAATTGGCCTTTGATATCTTCTTCATTGATGTAGAGCTCTCCGAGACCATGAATTTGAGCCCAACATTGACACTATTATGAGTTATAAAGAAGAAGTTATTCTTGTTTGAAGTTCAAGATCCATTCTTGCTAATCTTCCTCGAAACGAATGTTTTCTCCCTTGGAGTTCCCTACAACATAAAAATTCCCCAAGCATCATTTTAGTGAAGGATAAATATAATGCATGTCATGTATGTGAAATACATAACAGTGAGTGAAATGACAAAAATTTCCCTAAATAAGAAAACACACAAACGACTACAGAAAACCACAAAAATGCTATGATTCATGGAATAGCTATCCATCCCTTCCCTCCAACCCTTGCATCTTGTTTATAACATATAAAACATAGAATAATCATGCATGAAGCTAAAGCTTGTGGGACGCCCTTGTGCGGGCTCATCATTCCCTCCCTCATTAAATGAATTCGTCCTCAAATACTTGTCTGCATCAATCGGAGAGGAGAATTTAGACACGATATGATAAAAATAAATTAGACTAACATGTTGATTCCATCTCCACCTAAATAAAATATCAAAATAATTAAACATATATGCAGTGAAGATGAATGAAACTTAAACGCATTATAAGAACTTTCATGTATCTTATTTTCTGTTGAACTTGTATCGCTTCTTCTTAACATGCTTTGGATGAGACAACAGAATCGGCTTCAAGATCTTATAATCCACAAACGATGGCAATTCAAAACACGACATGAAGCATATATTAGGTTCAAATCTCATGTGTGAGGCATTTTTCCATGTCAAACAAGTGGTCAGTAAAACATATTCAATCAAATGACTTAATTCCAAAACTATGTCCATAGCATACGGCTTTAGCTGAATGCTGAGTATTATAAAATGAAACCCAAGTTTTAAATTCTCATTCATACAATTCCATGCGCCGGGATCAAACACATAAATAATCCAATCAAATTGAAACACAAAGGGATTGCTTAGACATACACGTATAAAGATCAAAGCTTTTGAAAAGGGGGTACCGGCTGGGTGTGCACAATTTCCAACAACGAGACACACATCAAAAGAATAATGTACAGTAGGTACAATCATAAAAGGTGTATCATTGCTGTTTGACTTTTCCATTAGAGTCTTTTAAACATGAAACAATGGAAGCTCATATGCAAACAAAAACGGTAAAGCATTATGCAATAAAACCTTAAACACGTATGTATCATTCTTGTACCCTTCATCGTTACTTACAAGCCCAGATTTCTTTTTCTTATGCCCAACTTCATTTTGATCAATTTCATGCTCGCTTACAGTTTTGGCACATTAGTATGCAAATTCAACACAACATTATTTCAGCTTGTCTTGCAAATTTTCAGCAAAAGTCTCATGCAATTTAACTTCACTAACAACCATGAGTCCTTTGGCACTTTCTGATGAGGCCCAGCCAAGCCAAGAGCAGTCCACACTTGATACTACACCAATACAAGACAAGGGTCCTCTAACAAGAAGCATGGCAAGGAAACTGATGCATGATGTTGGAACCTTTCTGTATAAACATGTGGAGGATGAACCAAGTGAAGAAAACATCCATTGGGTCCATTTAGTGTAAGCATTGACATAGCACATGTACAAAGTTTGTAATATATTAGTACACTTAAGAGTGATGTTTACATTTCTTTTTAGTTAACATTCTTTTCTAAATGAAGTGTTGTAATATAGTATACATATATCCTAGTATGTTGCATATGTTGTTTTGCATGTGTTTGAACTATTTTTATGTCAATGAAGAGTTATTGAAGACAAGGGAACATCCAAACATAAAGCTGAATCAAGATTGTCAAGTTGGCAGCTTGACACTAATGATATTTCAGCCATGTCTCCTCAACCCCAACTCCGATTGACCTGCAATTGGAGCTTCAACATAAGAGATCAAGATAAAACTGTGTTGTTCAGCACATCTTCAGCAAATGACTTTATAAGGTTTAAATATCGCAAGGAAGATGAAGTTGTTGATCATCTGCCTGCTTGAAGGACCACCTGGAAGGAGCTGGAAATTCAACAGGTCATATCTTCTCCCTCCCAACTCTAAATCGAATGATTCAAAATCCAAACTCGAAGTTATTTTAATTATCTAGAATATTGATGAAGACAAGATTGGAAAAATATGACTGGAAGGAACCCAACTGACATGGAACAATCTGGCGTGTGCTGAAGACACACAACTTGACCCACTTGCAAAATCAACCCCAAATCTCAACCAATCAAGCAGAGAAAGCCAAGACGTTTACAAGTAAAATAAAAAGGAATAATATGGGAGATTTATGGCTGGTCCAATGAGGATAAAAGGTTCAAGAAAACTTGCAGGAGACTTGCACATCGGATGGACATTTCTGCCAGCAAACTGCATTTCTTTCCTTTACTTGTAAAATTGTTCATACTTCATTTTCAGCCTTTGATTTCATTGGCTATTAGTTAGGCTCAACAAGATTGTTTATCTTAGATTTAGCCTATAAATATCCTATCTTCCCTTATGAAATATCATCCAGTTCTGAAAATACAAGCACTTATCCGATAGCTACTTTCAAGACTTGTCTTGCTTTGCTTTGAATCAAGCTTTGATTCCCTTCAAGAATTGAACAATCTTATTTGTATACTTCATATACTTGGGAGGGATATCACTTAGGAGCGTTAATCCTTGCCTAAATGTGTTGAAATCACTTGTGGAAGTGTGTTCATCTACCAGGCTGAAAGCAAATTGGTTAGATGAGAAGCTTAGTGTATTTGGATCCATTTTGCTTCAACTCCCCATTGTTCTAAGCTATTTTGTAGTTAAGTGAAGTTCCTCCTTGGTGATCAAACATGCATCAAGTGGTATCAGAGCGACGGTTACACTTTAACTCCCTTCTCCTTAAATATTTCCAGATTTTTGTTTATACATCTTGTTGTTGTTTAAAGTGTCATTCAATCTACCCTTAAGGAGATTGAATATCATTGCTGTGTCATGAATTGAGCTGTCTCATTCCCTAAGTCAAAAAATCATCAAAAAAAGTTGGTCTTTAGATTCTTGAAATAGAAACCGAGGGTGAGCACTTGTTGTTCATTTTTTTCCCAACTACAAAGGTTCAAAACAAGTGTTGTTTTCATTTCGTACCCTATAGAAGATGTTTTCTTGATTCTCATTTGTGCCATAAACTAAAAAACAAAAAGAAAGATCTATTTTTCTTGATTCCACCATTACATCAGACAAGTTGCACCAGCTGAACCGTTTGAGATGAGAAAGGATAAAGACGACTGGTTTTTTGTTGGATTTCAAATTCATTACATGTTTACAATTTCTTGGGAATAGGATCTTTGATTAGTTGTTGTTTTTAGCCATATTCATATTTAGTCCAAAGCTAAAAAAATACCAAAGTCTTATTATCATCTTGTTGTAATAGAAGCTCTTAGCTTGCACTACGATTTTGTGTATACTTGCTTGTTTGTAATTGTGAATTTACATTACATATTGAGTGTTCAAGGCTGCCTAACCATCTTGCTGCAAAAGGTGGCTAAGTTTTGTTCACTTATAGCCAAGACTGAGAGTTACTAACTAGAGAAGGCCAAACAAAAACATCCTATCTATACATTGGCGTAGCTGAAAATTATACCAATAAGCCAAAACAAAAGAAAAATCATTCCTTCCTAAATCAGTTCTAAAAAGGAAGGTTAGCAAAATTATCATAAAAAAAGGTCCTTACACCTCAAGGATATATTTGCTCCGAGAAGTACCAAAAACATACTTTGAACACTTGGTTGTATTAATCTTCACTTATTACATCCATTTGAGTTGCATAAAGGCTTAAAGTAAGTTAAGGATTTCCCAGAGCAACTCTTAGTTTTCTTGACTCAGCCTATAACATACTTGTTGGTTTCTAATGTAGGATCTGCAAGGCACCACTAGAAAGGGAGGTTGAATAGTGGGTGCAGAAAACTGGTGTTTAAAATTGTTTTAAACCAAAAACCCAACTTCTGAAAACAGTTTCTGTTTTCAGGACCTGTTTTGAAACGTTTTGAAAACTAGGTTGTAGATTTTGAAAAATTTTGAAATTTGGAGAGATCTTAGTCTCAGATATTTTAAGTATCTCCTAAAAATTTCAGATTAAAATTCAACCTCTAACACCTTTACAAATCATTGGTGGTCAGATTGCAAAAATCTGACAGAAACGGTAGTCTGATTTTAAAATTTTATTCCAATTAACTCGTAACTCCAAATGCTCTGAAATTTTAATGACTAACCCCTTATTAGGGGTATTTAATTGGGTTGAACCAGTTTTGAAATATTCTTTTGGGAAGTTAGTCAAATACGTTCAAAGTCTCAACCTTTGCAAGCCTGAAAATCAGACTGCACTAGTCTCAGAACTTTAGACGTTTGGATGACTTGTACTTTTCCAAAAGGGTTAAAACTTGCGCCAAAAGAACCTTAAGACGTGTGGCTATGTTTCCTGAAAATTTTGTGATTTCTAAAATTCTTTTACTATTTTTAATAATGTGATGAAAATGATGTACTGTGCTGGAAACTGAAAGCAAGTGCTTAAACTAAAGAACACAAGGAATTTTATACTAGTTCGGTTAAAACAACCTACTCCAGTCTTCGAGGACACCGTCCTCAGTTATCACTAATCAAAAAACACAAATAACACCTTACCACACAGGGTTGATGGAGTTACACACCAACTCCAACCCTTTACAGACCTTCTATGTGAATACAACGATCACGAACACCACCACCTTGCAGTGCAAGATTGATCACACCTTGATCAATCTTTTACACCAATAAAGAGTATAGGGTGGTATGTAAGAAGCCTATTTAAGATGTATGAATATGAATACAATAGGCTTTAAGAGACAAGAAAGAAAGAAAATGTAGAAGAAGATATAGAAGACTCTTTTTGCACTTTTGAACTTGTGAGGCTTGTCTTATTTTGATTTGCTCTTCTTCTCTCTTTTTATCAAGACGTGGCGCCCCCTTTAGCCTTCTCTTCTTCTTGAAAATTATCTTCTAAGTCCTTGGAAGAGTATATTGCATCATTGTGACATATTCTTGCTTACTTGGCAACTCCTCATTGGATGATCATTAAGCTCTTGCTTACTTGACACTCATTGATTGGATGGAAGTCGTCATCTTTTGATGACTAGATAAATCTGAAAATAAACCTTAAAAATCATGTGCCAATTATCCATAAAAGTGTTGCCATAAGTCACATAGTCATCCCACATAATTATCAAGACAAATAATCAATTTCCTTGCAAAATTCGGCTATTACACCTCTGCATATGCTGAAATTTCAGCATGTGTAATATTCACATTTTATTCAAATTGTTGTCAAGTTTGCATTTGATTAATTCCTTGAAAATAAAGAAGAAATCAATCATTATTTAGTACATAATAATTCTACTAAATTTGGAATAAAAATTAGTCATCAAGAGGCCATAAATTCGGCCACATTCTTTTCTACACATGCTGAAATTTTCAGCATGTGTGATATTTAAAAATATCACTTGATTATTTCCATAATATATTTAAAACATTGCCATATTTCCTTCAATCAATCCATATTATTCAAGATAGTATATATAGCTCATTTAAGTGGAAATTTCGGCCAGCTCTAAGACTACACATGCTGAATTTTCAGCACGTGTCACAAATGTCACAAAGTTTGAAATGTTACCTTGTGTAGCTCCTTTCTTTATGTCACCAACATTTTATGCTTCATTCTTGGCCAATCAAGATGCCAACAAAGCTCCACATATGCTCCAACATGGCTGAGCTAGGCGAGTATGATGAATATACATGTGCTGAATTTTATTTTTGCAAACTTTGTAAAATAGTGCACATATAATTATACACATATGGTATATTCCAATCAGCCCTTAATTGATTTTTCTTGAGCAATTTAAAATGTATGAAGTATGTAAAAAGTGTCTAGATACATGTTATATGCCATGCCAAAAATGTTCATTGTGTTGTGTTCGTAGAAAACCGAATTTTTGACGTTTGTCGATTACCCGATTTTTCTCCGATTAAATTCCAAATTTTTGCACATGTTATATATATTATATTAAAAATAATATAAATAAATTAAAATTTAATATTCAGCTCCCAATGCTGATTAAAGTGGCGCCTAACATGTGACAAAAATTGAATTTGTAATCTCCACAATTTGGCCTTAATTTGGGGTGATTTGTGTTTGCCAACATGGAATGATTTTATGGCTGTGTATACCATGTGAGCCACGAAATTTGTGGTTATTTTTGACGTGTAGGGGCTGGCCATCTATATATGTCAAGTACGTGACACGTTGGCGAAGTTTTGGTATTCACCCGATATGACAATTTTTGGTTTTGAACTTTTTAACGTGTCGTAATAAATTTGTCATCACCATGACTTATATCATATGATATAAAACCTGAATATACTCATAAATATGAGTTAAATATAGTGGTGTGACGTCAACGTATGTTCGCAAAATACATAACGTGTCGGTAGTACGTTGGAATATATGTGTATGTTCCTTTTTAAAAAAAATCTGATTATATATATGTATATGTCAAAAACGTGTGATATGAGGGAGAAGAGTACTTTCCATTGTTCAATTTGTTGCCTTTGTGCCTTTTCCAAATATAGCTTCCTTTAATGAACTACATAGATTATTTAACTAAGTACTTCACTTAATGAACTAATTTACTTTATTAATGATGGCACCTGAAAATAGTTCAAACACAACAAATGCTTGCCATTTGATGTAAGCTTTAAATATTCATGGCTCGTTAGTACACAACATCATATATGAACTATATAAGGAAGGTTTCATGCTAAAATGTGTCAAGTCATAAAACATGTCATGCATTTCTTTAGTACACGTTATTTAAACAATGCATTTTGTAATCACTCAAACCCCGTTTTCTCAACAATCTCCCACTTTTGATGATTTACAAAATAACCTACGTTCATGATTTAAATTTTGTCGCTCCCCCTCAAATTTTGCATAAATTCAAATTTGAATTTTGAATTCTCTCCCCCTTGATATGTGCAATTAATCTTTCTCTATCCCCCTTAAATCATGCATTCTCTCCCCCTGTATTTTGGAAAGAAAATCAAAAACGCATGTTAAGATCAAGAAAAATCATGCATTTTAAATAATCTCAAAGGTGCGTTCGTAAGGGTTATTTATTTAACCCTTTGAGAATGTCCCTTTTGGTAACAAAATTTGGGTGACCTTTCTAGGTCTTCAATAGGTGAGAAAGGTGATGAAAACGCAACATAATATACATTAGGGGCAAATGCGTTTGGCCTTTGGTCGGGAATCCCATCATGCATTTGTTTTTGATATGCATTTCGGTTTGCATGCACGGGGTGTGATCTAGATGCATTTTTATGATATGAATGTCGCATATGCATCAATGGTCTCTTATCATATTTTTACGGTGCAAAGTTATATCTCGTATGATATGAAGATGAAGCACGATGAGATGTCATAGGTGAAGTTCTAGACGTCTTCTTAGATGCCACATATGTCTTTGATGCATCTATTTTCTTAGATGGAATGAATTTGGTTGGTTTGTTTAGTTACTCGTATCCTAGTCCGGTTTCGTCACTATCATGCTTTTGTGAAAAGATGATGTGATCTAGCATGTTTGTTCCCGTGTCAAATTGTTTCACCATTTTCTCTAAATTTGCATTCCTTGATTTCAAGTTTGAAGTCTCGGATTTCATTTCATTATTGTGCGTGGTCAATGATGAGATCTCTGATTTTAATGCATTAATGATGCATGACGATTCTTCTTTTGATTCGTTTAATTGAGAAACAAGGTTCGTGTTTGAAGATTCTAACAACTTCTTGTTCTCAATTAATCGTTTCTTTTCTTTTGCAAGAGTCTTTGAAAACTTATTCAACTCTAAATATTGACTAATTAAATCATCGTAAGAACATTCAGAATCAGAATCAGAGTCGGAAGATACCTCATTTAATGCTTTAGATGTAAAGCATACTTGTGCCTTTTGTTCTTCCGTATCATCAGTCTCAGAGTCGGATGTGTCACTCCAAGTAGAGGCTTTGAAGGCTCTTCTCCTTTGTTTAGGTTCCGAGACGAGTCTAGTTTTGGTCTGATCCTTGTAGAGGTATTTGTTCGTTTGTTTGTCCTTGTTCGAGCAATCATATGACAAGTGTCCAAGTTGTCCACATTCATAACACTTTATTTCCTTATTTTTATTTTTATGATCCTTAGATGAAGTAGACTTATGTTTAATCGATTTTCTCAAGATTTTTCTTAATCTTTTAGCTATCGTGATTAAATCCTCATCATCGGAATCTATGTCACTATCATCTACCACATATTCATTTGATTTAAATGCTATAGACTTATCATTTTTGGAAATAGACTCAGAATGTCTTAAAGTGAGTTTGTTTTCATATACCTTTAAAGATCCGATTAGTTCCTACATTTTTATTGATTTGGTTTCCTTACTTTCCTCTATTGCTGTAACATTAGGGTCCCATTCAGATGGAAGACTTCGTAGTACCTTATGAACCTTTTCCTGCATGGAGAAAGCTTTGCCAAGAGACTTAAGAGAATTATAGATGTTAGTCAATCGTAAATCCATTTCAACAATAGACTCATTCGGCAAGAATTGAAAGGACTCAAGTGTGGACATAAGCATATTAACTTGGACTCCTTTACCTGGCTAGTCCCTTCGTGTTTCATTTTATGAATTTTCCTTCTCTTGAGCACTCAAACAATTAGATACGTAACTAGACTCACTTTTACTTAGACCGTTTAAGAGTAGTTGCATGACTTTAGCATTCATTCTCAACTTCTTTTTGTCATCACTAGTGTATTCTTGTTTCGTTTGTATAACTTCTAATGTGACACCATCAACAATTGCAACTTAGCAGGAACAAATGGACCGTCTTCTATGATGGACCATAGATCAATATCAATAGCCATAAGAAAAAGTTTCATTCGTAATTTCCATTGAATAAAGGACTCACAATCGAAAAGAGGAGGCCTTGTGGTTGACATTCCTTCTTACACGGTGTTATAGCTAGTGGATGCCATCTCACTTAGATCGTTGGATCCTTTTGTTGTGAGTGTTCCTGTGCTCTGATACCACTTGTAGGATCTGCAAGGCACCACTAGAAGGGGGGTTGAATAGTGGGTGCGGAAAATGTGGTTTTTAAAATTGTTTTAAACCAAAAACCCAACTTCTGAAAACAGTTTCTGTTTTCAGGACCTGTTTTGAAACGTTTTAAAAACTAGATGCAGGTTTGATCACACCTTGATCATCCTTTTACAAGAGATGAACGTATGTGGGTGGTATGAACAAAGCCTATAAAGTACATGGAATATAATAATGATAGGCTTGAAACTACGAGCAAGAGAAAAGAATCTGAGAAGAAGAGAATAGTCTTGCTCGATCTTGTAAGAATATGAACTTTGGCTTGCCATTTTGTTGCACACTTTGCCTCTATTTATAGTGTGTTGTCCGCCCCCTCCCTCTAGGTGAGCTCTCCCCTTGAAAATTTGTCTTGAATGCCTTAGAAGATTGCCTTGTATAATATGGCGACACACCCTTTCTTACTTGGCACAATATGATGGGATGAACGACCTGTCTTCGCCTAGTTGTCACTTTATGATTGGCCATCTTTAATCCACCTTTGCACTCCTTAAATGAGTTGAAAATTCAACTTAAAAATCTGAAACACATGCTCAATTTCATGGAAGTTATGTTCAATATCATGATATGATTCTCCCACAATTTTGGAATAAAATTTGAAGACAATAAGGGTGAAAATCGTCCAGCACAAAAACATGTGCTGAAACTTCAGCATTTGCTTGATTTTGAAATGTTTCATTGTATGTCTTGCAATCTTCAATGTCACCAATCATGTGTGTCTTATCCTCCATTAATTAAATTGCCAAAAAAGATCCACCTAGGCTCCAAGAGAATGTTATAGGCGTGTGATCTTCAACTGCACATGGGCTGAATTCTTTTTATGTATACTTGGTTAAATAATGCATAACCTTCACATGCATGGTAAATTGCAATCAGCCCTAATTTGATTTTGCTAGAACACTCTAATATATCTTGAATGTGTAAAAAGTTTCTAGATACTAGTTACACTAATGAAAAAAATGTTCCATGTAAGTAGAGGTGTAGAAAACAAAATTTTTGACTTTCGTCGATTACGCAATTTTTCTTCGTTTAATCTCAAACTTCCTACACATGTAATGTTGTTATGTCACATATAATGTACATAAAATAACATGTATTTTCAGCTCCTATGGCTGAATACGAAAACGCCATGTGCGACAAAAAATTGAGTTTAAATTCTCCGAAATTCAAGCCAAAATGTGGGTGATTGATGTGTATAACAAAGGTATGACTTTAGGGATGAATTACACATGTGGAGCACGAATTTTCTTAGTGTTTTGACTGTATATCGGCTGACCATGTTTATATGGTAAGGACATGACATGTCGGTGATGGTTCGGTAGTCACCCGATGCGATAATTTCAGTTTATGGACTCGTGACATGTCGATATATTTTTGTAGCAAGATGACTTGTAGTGTATGATATGAGACCTGTGTATACTCATAAATATGATGTGTATATGATGGTGTGACATCGACGTATGGTTATGATGTGTATGACATGTCACTGGTACATCGGGATATAAGTATATAGTTAGTCGTTATAAAGAAATATGTATATATGAAATATATATATGAGGCATGTATGAAGGTGAGAAGAGAGGACTTTCCATTTCAAGTTTGTTGCGAAATAGCTCCCTCCAAATATATCTTCATTTAGTGAACTAGTTAGTTCATATCCTTAAGCACTTCACTTAATGAACTAGTTTAGTTCATTAATCATGGCACCTGAAAATAGTATAAAGACAACAAATGTGGCAAGATGTAAGCTTTAATGCTTCATGGCATGTAAGTCGACAACAATATATATAAGCATGTAAAACATATTTATTATTTCAAGTAACGATTGATTCATGCATTTCTTAAACACGTAACATTTGAATCATGCATTTTCAAATCACTCAAACCCATATTTCTCAACACACATGTTTCCGGCTTATTCTTTACAGAGATTGTATGATTACATGGCATGCCCCACACCATTGTAAGTGGTAGAGATACAAAGTTTCTAAGTTATTTATGGCGTGCATTATGGAGCAAACTTGGAACTAAACTTCTTTTCTCTACCTTTGCTCACCCACAAACTGATGGTCAAACTGAAGTAGTCAATAGAACTTTGTCACAATTGTTGCGTGTCATAATCCAAAGGAATTTAAAAATTTTGGAAGATTGTCTAGCATTTATAGAGTTTGTATATAATAGGAATGTTCATAGTGGTACTTCACATTCACCATTTGAAGTCGTTTATGGGTTTAATCCTTTATCACCGCTTGACTTAGTCCTTATTCCTATGCGTGAGCGTACTTGATGTAAGCACGTGATGGACAGATCCACTCTACCATCTCTAATGTCCCTCTCACAAAGGTGTAGGCACAAAGAAGTGATATTCTCTTTCCTTCCGTTGTGCAGAAAGTTGCCCAATTGAGCTATCACCGAAAATTTCCAGCCTACGTTGATAGGCAAACCTCCAATAGGCCCTCCTAGACGGCCTTTTTAGCACTTGGGAACACCCTCAAACCACTCACCTTTGAGAGTTATTAGCCTTGATTTTTGATGCAAAATCACGAAAACAAAGTTTCACAGATTTGGAAAGAAATAAAGTTTAAATTTGATTTAATGAAGGCTGATTACACTCAGCCATAAGGTGGCCTTCTTATGCAAAATTTTGCAAGCTAATAAGAGTCCTACAAGTTTAAAACTCTATCTTAAAAGTCAATCAAAATTTTGAAGAAAACAAGCTACAATTTGAACTTGGATAATCTAACTATCTTGTCTTTAACTTTGGAGTTATCTTGAACCTTGTGACTTCCTTTCAGCCAATTTTTGGAGATGCTCTGAGAAGATTTGTGATTGAAATTTGAATATTGAGATAAGCTTGGAGATATCATCAAAAAGTTGGCAGAAATTAAATCTTATGTGGCTGATTTTTGAGTTCAAATTTGCTTCATCTTTATCATCTTGTTGGCCGCCCCCTTTAACCTTGTAGTGTATATATGATTGTCCTCATCTTGTTGGGAAGTTGATCTTTAAGTAGCCTTTCGAACCATGTAGTTGTTGGGAAAGGGATTAGGACAAACATTACCTAGGACAAACATTCCTTGGGACAAACATTCCCTAGGACAAACATTTCTTGGGACAAACATTCTCTTTAGGACAATATTCTTTTGAGACAAAACATCCCTAGGACAAACATTACTTCGGACAAACATTGCCTGGGGCAAACATTTATTGGAACAAACATTCTTCAAGACAGACATTCTCTTTAGGACAACATCTTCTTGATACAAACATTCTCTTAGACATTCTCTTGAACATTCTCTTGACATTCTCTTGAGCATTCTTCTTTGTCTTTCAAGATGTCATCATCCTTTTCGCACCGTCGAGCCTCCTACAAAACAAAGTTATAAAAAAAGAATCATTGGTATGGCAAAGTTATGAAAATAAGAAACGAATAGAGAAAACGCACACACATGCAAGATTGGCTAAACATCTTTGGTTTCAAGTAAATGAACTCAATACTCGTTTGGTTCATCTTGCACATGCCTAAACAAGTAACATGTGACATCAATATCAAGTTTTTTAGTTGTGCCTCTTGTTTTAGGGTCGGTGACGTTATGATGGAATTCTTGATCCGCATCGATCCCCTCTTCCTTAAGAGGACTCGTCCTCGAATCAAAGTGATCATTATTGTAGGGGGTTATGTCGGCAACATTGAAAGTAGAGGAAACAACACCATACCTTGGAGGAAGGCCTAGAACGTAAGCATTTGGACCTACACATTGAAGCACTTTGAAAGGGCCGTCTCCCCTAGGTAACAATTTATTTTTCCTCTCCGTAGAAAATCTTTCTTTTCTTAAGTGCAACCAAACAAAATCTCCCGGCTCAAAAGAAATTTCTGTATGATGCTTACTACTTCCTTGTGCATGTGCCTTATTCTTTTCGTGCAACTTTTTAATGGTTTCAGCCTTATGTTTACCAGCTAAACTTGAACGTTGTTGCACAGGAATAGGAATCAAATCCATATGAGACAAAGGATTAAATCCATACACAATCTCAAAAGCATTATGCAATGTACCATGATGAACACTCCTATTATATGCAAACTCTATATATGGTAAACAATCTTCCCAATCCATTATCATGCTTTTGCAGAATGGCACGCAATAATTGTGAAAGAGTACAATTTACAACTTCAGTTTGTCCATCATTTTGTGGGTGAGCAATGGTTGAAAACAAGTTAGTACCAAGATCAGCCCACAAAACGCGCCAAAAGTGACTCAAAAATTTTGTGTCTCTATCACTTACAATTGTCTTATGCATGGCATGCAATCTAACAATGTCACGAAAGAATAAGTCAACTTTCTTACATGCAATGAAATGATCCATTTTAGAAAAGCGGTCAACCACAACAAAGACACTATCCCGTCCACTCCTAGACCTAGGCAGGCCTACAAAAAAGTCCATAGAAAGGTCCACCCCAAGGGGAATCTGATACGGGCAATGGGGAATAAAGACCATGTGGCTGTGACTTAGATTTTGCTTGCTTACACGTAATACAATTTGCGCACGTCTTGTCAACATCCACACGCATGTGAGACAAAAAAAAATGTTCTTTAAGGGTTTCTAAAGTCTTGAATACTCCAAAGTGTCCCATCAATCCTCTCCCATGGGCTTCTCTCACCAACATCTCTCTCATAGAAGATTGGGGCACGCATACTTTCTGTTCCTTAAAGAGCTATCCATCATGTATGCAGATGTTTCCAAAAGGTGCCTCTTGACAAGCATCAAAGATGTTGCCAAATTCACGATCATTAGCATACAATTTCTTCTATGATTCAAAACCTAGAAAACGCGAGGACAAGGTAGTCACTAAGGTGCGCCTCCTAGAAAGGGCATCAATGACTATGTTATCCTTAACTTGCTTATACTTAACCACACAAGGAAATTGTTTTACGTACTCTACCCACTTTCCGTGTCTCTTATTAACCTTTCCTTGGCCCTTAAGGTATTTTAGACTCTCATAGTCAGTGTGAATCACAAATTCCTTAAGTTGAAGGTAGTGTTGACAAGTTTGAAGGGATCTAACTAAAACATATAGTTCCTTGTAATAAGTGGAGTAATTCAACAAGGCTCCCTTTAATTTCTCACTAAAGTAGGCTACAGATTGTTTTCCTTGGATCAGTAGAGCTCCAATACCCACGCCACTACCATCACACTTTATTTCAAAGGTTTCATCAAAATTCGGTGGCCTAAGAATAGGTGCAGTGGTTAGCCTTCTTTTAAGTTCCTCAAATGCCTGTTGTTGTGGCTCCTTCCATTGAAAAGGCATATCTTTCTTAACAATTTCATTCAAAGGTGCATCTATGGAAGAAAAATCTTTAACAAACCTCCTATTGAAGCTCGCTAAGCCATGGAAACTACGCACCTCTCTGACAGTCTTATATTAGGCCATTCTACAATTGACCTCCCTTTTTCCTCATCCATCTCTATCTCATCAGCGGTGATGACGAAGCCTAAAAAGACAACTCTCTCTAAACAAAAGGAACAATTCTTAAGATTGGCATAGAGTTGTTCTGCTCTCAACTTTTCAAAACAGCTCTTAGGTGATCTAGATGATCCTCAAATCTTTTGGAATAGATCAGGATGTCATCAAAATATACTACTATGAACTTCCCAATAAAGGTCCTTAAAACTTCATTCTTCAACCTCATAAAGGTGTTATTAGTGTTTGTGAGTTTGAAAGGCATCACTAACCACTCATAGAGCCCAAACTTGTTCTTCAATGCCATTTTCCATTCGTCCCCCTCTTTTATCCCGACTTGGAAATATCCTTGCTTAAGATCTATTTTGGTGAAGTATTTAGATCCATACAGCATGTCCAACATGTCATCCAACCTAGTATGGGATACATATACTTCACTGTGATCTTATTGTTGAGAAACCAAGGTTTAAGTTATTTCAAAATGAATGATTTAAATGTTATGTGTTTTTGAAATGCATGATTTAAGTATTACTTGACACACGTATGTGATAAATATGTTACATGTTTATACATATTGTTGTCATAATAACGTGCCACAAAGCGTTAAGGCTTACATCAAATGAAAAACATTTGTTGTCTTTATACTATTTTTAGCTGCCATGTTAAATGAACAAAAGTAGTTCATTTAATGAAGTGCTTAAGGAGATGAACTAACTAGTTCATTCAATGAAGAGCTTAAAGGGATATATTTGGAGATAACTACTTGGCAACAAATTTGGAATGGAAATTCCTCTTCTCACTCTTACACACATGGTACATATACATATGTTATATGTATTCATATTTTTTTATAACGATGAATACCATGTTTCTATCCTGACGTTTCACCCACACATCATGAACGTACATCAATGTCAAACTACCATATACACATCATATTTGTGATTATATATAGGTTCCATATAATACATTACATTTTACCAAAATTATGCCGACATGTCACGAGTCCATAAACCGAAAATTGTCATATCGGATAACTACCGAACCGTCACCGACATGTCACATACTTACCATACAACGATGGCCAGCCTATATACACTCCAAACACTCAAAAATTTCGTGCACCACATGTCCATTTCAGCCCAAAAGTTATACCATGTTTACACAAATCAATTACCTATTATTTTCCTTGATTTGTTGGAAATTAAAATTCAAATTTTTTTACCACATGGCCGATTTTAATCTCATCTTTTGGAGCTGAAATTAAAATTTATATTATGTATATTATGTGTGACATATCATATATTACATGTCTGAGATGTTTGAAACTAATTTGAGAAAAATCATGTAACTGACGGGAGTCGAAAATTTGGTTTTCTACACTTTTCTTACATGTGATGTTTTTCTTTGTGTGTAACATGTATCTAAACACTTTTTCCACATCTAAGACACATTGGAGTATTCTATAAAAACAATTAAGGGTTGATTGAAATTTACCACATGTGTGAAGATATTGCATCATTATTTGACAAATTTCGTAAAAGAATTTTAGCATATGGTAGCTGAACATATAAACACCATTCTCATCTTATTTAGAGCTTAGGTGGAGCTTGTTTGGTACTTTGAATGGTGGAGGATGAGTCGCAAGTGCTTGGTGACATTGAAGAAGACAAGACACATAAAGATGGAATTCAAAATCAAACAAAGTGCTGAGTTTTCAGCAAATGGTTTGTATGGTCGATTTTGTGCTTGATTATGCTTCAAATTTCTTTTAAAATTAAGGGACAATCAAATCTTGATTGACTTGCAATTGACTTATGTGATTCTTGACATGTGTTTCAGATTTTTATGTTAAATATCCAGTTCATTTTCTTAAGTGACAAGCTGGAAAATGATGGCCTATCATATAGTGATAACTAGGCAAAGACACATCGTTAGTCCAATCATATTTTTCCAAGTAAGTAAGGGTGTATCACAAAGTTATACAAGGCATGTTCCAAGGTATTCAAGACAATTTTTCAAGGGAGAGCTCAGCCATAGGGGGCGGCCCCACCACCTATAAAAAGGGGCAAAGTGTTCAAGACAATACAAGCCTCAAGTTCATATTCAAACAAGTGCAAGCAAGACTTCTCTTCTTCTCTTATTCTCTTCTCTTTCTCATAGACTCAAGCCTATCATTCTTACATTCCAAATCTATATAGGTTTTGATTTTACCACCCATATACATCCTATTCTTGTCATACTCCGTAACTTTATGTTCAACTTTTAAATAATTAGAAAACAACTTTAAATATAATCTAACTTACTGTATATGTTATGAGGCTTAGTTAAATAAAATATAGAAAAAGAAAAGAAAGGGGCTAAAAGTGAGAATTAAGGAAATTAGGCAAAATTAAGAAAATGCCCTCCCCACTTAAATGATGGTTGAGTTACACAATTGGTATAACTCCCCAAAAGAGAGGGGGGGCGTGGGTTACAACACAAAAAGAGAGGGGGAAAACATCTGACAGAAGGAGGAGAAAGGAAGAGAAAGGAGAAAGAAGAAGAAGAGAAGGAAGAAAGAGCGGCCAATCTAGGTTCGACCTTTCTCGAAATCCTGCAGTACACTCGTAAGACTAACTAGAAACAAATGCAAGTAATCTTTCTATATGCTTTATGCAGATTTTGATACAACAGGCCCTATGCCCTTATAAAGAGAAAACTCGGATCACACATTAGTAATCTTGATTTGTCTATGTTACATGCTCTGCTATACGTATTTGTTTTTGTTTGCTGGAGTAAAGTCATGTTATTTGGGCCAAATTCTGGAAATAGTTATGTGGTGATTGTTGTTGCTAAATATGCCCATAAAAGTGTCATCCGTGTTGTGTTTATCGTATTGTTGTGAGTTCTTGAGTTTATTAACTGTAACTTAGATGATTTGAGAGTATTTGTAGGAAGATGAAGGATGAATGGTGGGATGTTGTAGACTTGGTTGTGTTGGAAAGTTTGAGGATACATTGGAAGTTGTGGTTGATAGAAGGCTTAGAGTGGATACGTTTTGACATGTTTAAGAATTAATTCATGTTAGTTGTGTGTTAAGCATGATGAATCTAGGTGGTAAGATGGATCTTGAAGTGTTTAACATGAAAGGGGTGAAGGAGGAAAATGATGGGGAGAAGTTATTGTAGAAATTTGCAGTTCTGGAACCGTCAAAACACTTCGAACACCTACTTTAGGTGCTAATTGTCACACTAGGCGCCTAAAGTAGGCGTTCAATGTGTCCTAGTGCACTCTAGAACACTTCGAACACCTACATTAGGCACTTCATGTCACATAAGGCGCCTCATGTAGGCGTTCGATTTGTCATAGCACATTCCAGAACACTTGGAACACCTCTGAAGGCATTTGATGTCACTTAAAGTGCTTTATGTAGGCGTTCAACGCATACCAGCACATTCCAGAAAACTTTGAACGCCTAGTATAGGCACTCCATGTCAGTTTAGGCGCCTCAAGAAGGCGTTCTAAGTGTACTGGAAGTCCCTTTGACCCACAAAGCGCCCCAAGTATGCGTGATAACTTTATTATCTTCCTTTGATGATAAAATACAAAGGTATTTAAGGTGTACATGGGCGTAAATGTTAAGTGTGAATAGGTAAGAATAATAATAGATCCAAAGTGAGTTTGTGATACGAACAGACTTGGAAAGGTACGAGCATGGAGTATTTGAGGTTTAGGATTTGGCACTTGATATGTAAGTTGTGTGTGCATGTTTACATGTTTTACATGAATTTACATAAGCATTCTGAATCACGACATGAACACATTGCATTTTGACATGAGAATTGCTTTGCGGAAGAACATGTTTTGCAAAAGAAGATTAAAGTTATCGAAGGGCAAACTCTGGTTGCTTGTTGATCGTAGGGTATAAAAGTAACGCTTGCGAATGCAGGGTACACAAGCGTGACCTGTGAATCAACAGCAGGGTATAAAGTATTTTATAGGGCCGTGGACCTATCAGCACAGATATAATGATATATGTTATGGGGTCGTGGACCCATCAGCACGGGGTATAAAGTTATATGTTATGGGGCCGTGGACCTTTCAGCATGGGGTATAAAGTTCTGTTTGCTGTGGATTGATCACCCATAGGGTATAAAGTTCTGATACGGAGAGAATGTGAAAATTTTTGTGAAATTGCACGCATAACACGTTTACAAAGAAAACATATGCAAGGGCTTTGTGTGTGGCTTTAAAAGAATACATGCATCATGCCTCACGAAACATAAGACTTGACATGCAAAGATTGACATTCACAAATGATTTGTCTATGTAGTATGTTATTCTACATACATGTTTGTTTCCGTATTTGTGTATCTTTTATGTGATTTATTTGTTTTGATGAATTGTTATAAAGATGTTATTTGATAACATGAGCACCTTATTCTGGGCAATGATTTATGCACCATCGACTTGCCGTGTGTGGTCCCGTAAGGTGTATGATGGGTCACTTGATGGCGATGTTTTCTTTAAGAATAGATACTTCATCTTCTTTTCAGGTGAGCTAGAGTACGAAATGATATTTATAGAAGACGGCAACGAGTGGGCTCATTGGGATGATAGTCATTGAAGTGGATAGATTTCTGTTCATTCTCTTTCAAGTTAAAAGACTTGATGTTGAACAATTTGTATTGGAGGATATGTTGGGCATTTAGTCAAACACGTTTTATTTCCACTGTAGTTCATTTGGTTACATTGATGTTAGTGAAGTTTTAAATTTTACGACGTTTCTGCTGATTTATCTTTCGTCATGAATGACGTATGCTTGTTCTACTTTGGCGCTTCATAGTTCTCGTAGCAGACTACGGCAGGTGCACTGGTACCGATGTCTAATATCGGGCCGGGGCGCTATAAGTGGTACCAGAGCCTGGCTTCAGATCTATCTCAAAAACTTAGGTTCATGATCTTATAGCAATTTAAGATGTGATATTTCCTTACGTTTGATCTTTAGGTATAAGTGCTGATCTTCTAGAATTTAAGTATCATCGGGTTTGGGTGTATGTGAGCGCATTTATCATCTAATTTTCGTGCTTACGTTCCTAATTCATACCCCACCTACTCTTACGTATTCAAGCTTTCAGTAACATCATGTATCTACTGATTGCTAATGAAATGTTAACCTTTCAGAGAAAAAGGCCTCCAAGAAAGGATAACGCCAGAAACTTGAGTAATGGGCAGGAAAATCAGCCTCCACAGGTAGTGTTAACCCAGGTGCTCACTGATGCGCTAACGATGATCGCATAGTGGTTTGCTCAGCATTAGCAGCCTCTGCCTCCTCCACCATCGCAGCATAATATCCGGTTCTTCTATGGAGAGATAAGAAAGATGCGAGTTCCAGAGTTTGGAGGATGTACAGATCCAGAAGAGGCTCAGCATTGGTTGGCTGAGGTGGAGAAATGTTTCCGGTTAGTACAAGTGCCAGAGGAGATCAAGGCGGATGTGGCCATACCTCTTTTGTATGGTAAAGCGGGTGAATGTGGGGTGGAATGATTCTGAGAATGACACAACCGATTTTGTAGGCTCAGTTTTGTGATGTTTTTCTAAAGTATTATGTACCAGAGACGACAATCATGATAAGATCAGATCATTTGACATATTGGAGCAGGGATGGATGACTGTGTCGGAGTATGTAGATCGTTTCCATGCTTCGGCTAAGTTTGCCCCTGCGATTATGTCTGATAATCACCTTAAGATGACGAAGTTCGAGAGGGGTTTGGACTCAAGGATACAGTCGATAATAGTGAACGTAGGAATGAAAACTTATGAGGACATGTTGGATGCGCGTTTTCGTGTCGAGAGTGACTTTCGTAGGGTGGCGGCAAGAGCAGCTAGTGAGGGGTCATCTGATAGAGGCAAGAGGCCAAGGGAGGAGATTAGAGTTTGTGGTAGACCCGGACGTTGGGTCAAGATACCGAAAAGGCCCAGTCAGGAATTTCAGAGACATCCAGTGCAAAATCTTGTAGTTCAACAGGCTGTGGGAGTTTGCCCACACAGCAATAGGAATCATGTCGGTGAATGTAGAAAGCTTGCGGGAGCATGTACCAGTGTGGGCAGGTGGGTCGTATGATTAGGGATTGTCTGGAGATGAATAAAACTACTCGAGGAGAAGCAGCTAAACAGCCAAATGCGAAGCCCCGAGTAAATGCCCACGTGCATCTCATGACGGACACTAATGTGTAGGAGGCCACCGATGTAGTAGCAGGTACCATTTAAATTAAGTCTAAATTCTTATTCATCTATGTCTTTACGTGCTTAACTTCCTGTGTGAAAATTAATATGGTTTTAGGTGCGGTTTTAGTGAATAAGATACCTGCCAATGTACTTTTCGATAGCGGCACAAGCCACTCTTTTGTGGCAAAGAGATTCATTAAGCACATTGGTAACTTCCCTGAGTGGTTAGAAACTCCGTACCGTGTTCGAGCGGCCAGAGATCAAATTATGATTTTGTTCCAATAGTATTGGGATTGTGAGTTAGAGTTTGAGGGACAAATGTTCTCCGCCACACTAATCCCCATTCAGATGTATGACTTCGATGTTATATTAGGAATGGATTGGTTAGGCAAGTAGTACGACAACATTGATTGTCGATTGAAGCAAGTGACAATCGAGAATGCTTAGATGTAAGAGGTAACGTTTCAAGGGGAAGCTGACCGAAGGAAAGTTCTCAGGAAGGTATATATGTCTATTGCACAATCATGCAAAGCCTTAAGGAAAGGTGCTGAAGGATTTCTAGTGTATGCAGTGGATGCTACTCAGGAAGTACCATCTATTGAGCAAATTTCAATAGTCAACGAGTTTCTTGATATGTTTCTGGAAGAATTGCCAGGAGTGCCACCTCCGAGGGAAGTCGATTTTGAGTTAAACTTGGTTACAGGAGCTGAACCCATTTCTAAAGCCCATTATAGAATGGCTCTGGCAGAGTTAAGAGAGCTGAAAGAACAACTACAGTATTTATTGGACAAGAAGTTTATCCGTCTTAGTGTGTCACCTTGAGGAGAACCTGTTTTATTTGTAAAGAAGAAGGATGGTAGTATGAGGCTTTGTACCGCCTACCGAGAATCGAACAAAATCACCATCAAGAATAAGTACACCCTTCCACGAATTGACGACCTGTTTGACCAGCTCAAGGGTGCCAAAATCTTCTCTAAAATTGACCTCCGATCAGGGTATCATCAATTGTGAGTGAAGGCCAAGGACATCGCCAAGACTGCCTTTCACACGAGATATGGCCACTACGAGTTCTTGGTGATGCCATTTGGACTAACAAACGCCCCTACAGCCTTTATGGGCCTTATGAATACCGTTTTCTGAGAAAAGTTGGATAGGTTTTTTGTGGCATTCATAAAAGATATTCTAGTGTACTCCCCTGACGAGCAAACTCACGCTGAGCATCTGAGAATCGTTCAAAGCATCTTGAGGCAGAAACAACTGTAAGCTAAGTTTAGTAAGTGTGAATTTTGGCTAAGAAGTGTTGCTTTTCTGGGTCACGTGATATCAGAGGAGGGGATTGTTGTGGATCCGAAGAAGATGGAAGCTATCACGGAATGGCCTAGACCTACTAATGTCACCAAAGTACGGAGTTTCTTGGGTCTAGCGGGTTATTACAGGAAGCTTCTCGAGGGATTCTCAACGACAGCAGTGCCTCTCAGTCGCCTTACTCAAAAGAAGTCCAAGTTTTAGTGGACGGCAGAATGTGAGAAAACTTTCATGGAGCATAAGAAGAGATTAACCACAGCTCCAGTGTTGGCTCAACCCTCCGGAACTGATGGGTTTGTGACTATAGTGATGCGTCAAAAAATGGTCTAGGTATGTAAAATGTAGCATAAGTTATGATTTTCCCTCTAAATCGAGTTTAGTCGAATACTTCACTTATAGGTTGTGTTTTGATGCAACACAAACGAGTCATCGCGTATGCTTCAGAGCAGTTAAAGCCTTATAAACAAAATTATCTGACGCACGACCTTGAGCTTGTAGTAGTGGTGTTTTCCTTGAAGATCTGGCGGCATTATTTATACAGAGAGAAGTGCACGCTGTTCACCGATCACAAGAGCTTAAAGTACTTGTTCTCCCAAAAGGAGTTGAACATGAGGTGGCGGAGATGGTTAAAACTGCTAAAGGACTACAACTTGACCATTCATTATCATCTGGGAAAAGCTAATAAAGTGGCTGATGCGTTAAGTAGGAAATCCAGCTATGCATGACAATCACCGCTAGAAAGAAAAATGGAAGAATTTGGTTTAGATTTGATTGACTCCACGGTGAATGCCTTGGCAGAAATGTCCATCACCCCAAGTTTAGTTGATCGGTTAAAAGAAGCTCAAAGGAAAGATAAGACACTGAGTGAGATTTTGGGGAAAAAATAAAGCATGAGCAGGTTGAGGGATTTCTACTCATTGGGAACGGGAGCCTATGGTTCAAGGGAAGATTGTGTGTACCTGATGTAGATGAGCTTAGAAAAGAAATTTTGCAAGAAGCACACATCTCAAGGTTATCGATCCATCCCAGTAGTACCCAGATGTACAGAGATCTTAAACAACACTATTGGTGGTCTAGAATGAAATGGCATATTGCAGAGTTTATCGAGAGATGTTTAGTTTGCCAGCAAGTCAAGGCGGAACACCAACGGCCTGGCGGTTACTGATGCCGTTGGAGATTCCAGAATGAAAATGGGAACACTTCACAATGGATCTCATAGCTAGTTTACCAAAGACAAGAAGTGTCTATGACATGATTTGGGTTATTATGGATTGATTAACCAAGTCTGCACATATCCTACCCATCTCAAGTGAGACGTCCCTCGACAAGTTAGTACATTTATATATGTATAATATTGTATGCCTGCATGGTGTTCCAGTAAGTATAGTGTCTGACCGAGATCCACGGTTCACATCTAAATTTTGGACGGCATTTCAGAGAACCATGGGTACAGAATTAAGGTTGAGTACAGCGTATCATCCCCAAACCGATGGACATTATGAATGGACTATTCAGACTCTAGAAGATATGCTGAGGGCTTGCATTTTGGATTTCAAAGCGAGTTGGGACGGAATGGTGAAGTTAATAGAATTCTCTTATATTAATAGTCACCACAGTGCCATTGACATGGCACCTTTTGAAGTTTTGTATGGAAGGAAGTGTAGGTCCCCGGTTTATTGGGATGAAGTCGGTGTGAGAACCATCACCGGACCTGAGTTACTCGAGAAGACACTAGAAAAGGTGAAAATCATACAAGATAGACTCAAGACGGCTCAAGACTGCAATAAAAGTTGGGCAGATTCCAAACGACGACCTTTTGGAGTTTAGCGTATGTGAAAAGGTTTATCTGAGAGTATCACCTACGAAGGGCATTATGAGGTTTGGAGTGAAAGGCAAGCTAAGTCCCCGTTTTATTGGTCCTTATGAGGTACTTGAGAAAGTGGGAGATTTGGCATATAGGTTGGCATTACCTCCGATATTAGCACAAGTCCACAACGTATTCCATATGTCACAGTTAAGGAAGTACGTAATTGATCCAAGCCATGTGCTCGAAGCCCAACCTTTGGAACTCAACGGCGATGTTAAATACAAAGAGATACCCGTGAGGATCGTAGACCGAAAAGACCAAGCGTTGAGGAAGCTGGTGATCCCTTATGTGAAGGTTCAGTGGAGCAACCACACAGAGCGTGAGGCCACTTGGGAACTCGAAGAACAGATGTGGGAGAAGTATCCTCAACTCTTTAACTAAGGTATGCAAGTTTCAAGGACGAAACTTTTTGTAAGGGGGGTGGAATGTCATGCCCCATAACTTTACATTCGACTTTTAAATAATTAGAAAACAATTTTAAACATAATCTAACTTATTGTATAGGTCATTAGGATTAGTTAAATAAAATATAGAAAAAAGAAAGGGGTTATAAGTGAGAATTAAGGAAATTAGACAAAATTACCAAAATGCCCTCCCCACTTAAATGATGGGGGAGTTACACAATTAGTATAAGTCCCCAAAAGAGAGGGGGGCCATTGGTTACAACACAAAAAGAGAGGAGGAAAACGTCTGAGAGAAGGAGGAGAAAGGAAGAGAAAGGAGAAAGAAGAAAAAGAGAAGAAGAGAAGGAAGAAAAAGCGGCAAATCTAGGATCGACCTTTCCCGAAATCCTGCAGTACACTTGTAAGACTAACTAGAAACAAAGGCAACTAATCTTTCTATACGCTTTACACAGATTTTGATACAACAGACCTTATGTCCTTATAAAGAGAAAACTCGGTCACACAATTGTAATCTTGATTTGTCTATGTTACATGCTTTACTCTACGTATTTATTGTTGTTTGCTTGAGTAAAGACATGTTATTTGGGCCAAATTCTAGAAACAGATATGTGGTGATTGTTTTTGTTAAATATGCCCATAAAAGTTTCATCCGTGTTGTGTTTATCGTATTAATATGAGTTCCTGAGTTTATTTATTGTACCTTAGATGATTTGAGAGTATTTGCAGGAAGATGAAGGATGAATGATGGAATGTTGCAGAATTTGTTGTGTTGGAAAGTTTGAGGATACATTGGAAGTTGTGGGTGATAGAAGGCTTAGAGTGGATACGTTTTGACATGTTTAAGAATCAATTCATGTTAGTTGTGTGTTAAGCATGTTGAATCTAGGTGGTAAGATGGCTTTTGAAGTGTTTAACATGAAAGGGGTGAAGGAGGAAGATGATGGGGAGAAGTTACTGTAGAAATTTGCAGTTCTGGAACTGTCAGAACACTTTGAACGCATACTTTAGGCGCCAATGTCACATTAGGCGCCTAAAGTAGGCGTTCAATGTGTCCTAGTGCATTCTAGAACACTTAGAACACTTACATTAGGCACTTCATGTCACATAAGGCGCCTCATGTAGGCGTTCGATGTGTCACAGCACATTCCAGAACACTTCAAACACCTCCGAAGGCATTCGATGTCACTTGAAGCGCTTCATGTTGGCGTTTGATGCATACCAACACATTCCAGAACACTTTGAACGTCTAGTATAGGCGCTCTATGTCACTTTAGGCGCCTCAAGAAGGTGTTCTAAGTGTACTAGAAGTCCCTTTGACCCACTAAGCGCCCCAAGTATGCGTGATAACTTTATTCTCTTCCTTTGATCATAAAATACAAGGGTATTTGAGGTGTACTTGAGGTGTAAATGTTAAGTGTGAATAGGTAAGAATAAGAATGGATCCAAAGTGAGTTTGTGATACGAACAGACATGGAAAGGTACGAGCATGGAGTGTCTGAGGTTCAGCATTTGGTGCTTGATATGTACGTTGTGTGTGCATGTTTACATGTTTGATATGAAGTTACATAAGCATTCTGCATCACGACATGAACACTTGCATTTCAACATGAGAATTTTTTTGCGAAAGAACATGTTTTGCAAAAAAAGATTAAAATTTTCGAAGGGCAAACTCTGGCTGCTAGTTGATTGCAGGGTATAAAAGTCATGCCTGCGAAAGTAGGGTATAAAAGCGTGACATGTGAATCAAAAACAGGGTATAAAGTATTTTATGGGGCCGTGGACCTATCAGCATGGATATAATGATATATGTTATGGGGCCGTGGACCTATCAGCACGGGGTATAAAGTTATATGTTATGGGGCCGTGGACTTTTAGCACGGGGTGTAAAGTTCTGTTTTCTGTGGATTAATCACCCCACAGGGTATAAAGTTCTGCTACGAGAAGAATATGAAAATTTTTATGAAATGGCATGCATAGAATGTTTACAAAGAAAACATATGCATGGGTTTTGAGTGTGGTTTTAAAAGAGTACATGCATCATGCCCCACGAAGCATAAGACTTGACATACAAAGATTGACATTCGCAAATGATTTGTCTATGTAGTATGTTATTCTAGATACATGTTTGTTTCTGTATTTGCGTATCTTTTATGTGATTTATTTGTTTTGATGAATTGTTATAAAGATGTTATTTACTAACACGAGCACCTTATTTTGCGCAATGATTTATGCACCAGTGACTCGCCGTGTGTGGTCCCGTAAGGTATATAAATAGGTTACTTGTTGGCGATGTTTTCGCTAAGAATAGACACTTCATCTTCTTTTCAGGTGAGGCAGAGTACGAAATGATCTTTGTAGAAGACGGCAGCGAGTGGGCTCATTAGGATGATAGTCATTGAAGTGGATAGATTTCTGTTCATTCTCTTTTAAGTTAAAAGACTTGATGTTGAACAATTTGTATTGGAGGATATGTTAGAAATTTCATCAAACACGTTTTATTTCCACTGTAGTTGGTTTGGTTACGTTGATGGTAATGAAGTTTTAAATTTTACGACATTTCTGCTGATTTTCTTTCGTCATGAATGACGTATGCTTGTTCTGCTTTAGCCCTTTGTAGTTCTCGTAGCAGACTACGGTGAGTGCACTGGTACCGATGTCCAATATCGGGCCGAGGCGCTACAATTCTTGTGCAAGGTTGATCAAGATATGATCATACCTTCATTAGTGCAGTGGTTGTATTTGTGTTGGTTGTTTGCATTTTTTTGTTGTAAGAAGGGTGGATATTGAAGGAGTTTGTATATAACTCCAGCCATCCTTGTCTTGAGGTGTTTTTGTATTTAGTGAATACCGAGAAACGTGTCCTCGAAGACTAGAGTAGGTTGATTTGACTGAATCAGTATAAAAATCTCGTGTTCTTACTTTTTATCACTTTTACTTTGAATTCCTGTCTTCTGCATCGTTTTCATAGCAACGGTAAAAATGGCAAATGTTCTTCAAAAATCAGCAATCTTTGCATAAGCATAGACAATGGTCTTAGATTTCATTTGAGACAAGTTTCATCAAATTTGCACAAGTATAAGTCATCCAACAATTCATAGTTCTTAGACTAGTGCAATCTGATTTGCAGTTCTGCAAAGGTTAAGAACATCAACGTAGTTGATATACTTACCAAAGAAATTTTTGAAAAACTGTTTCAACACTTTAAAGTATACATCATAAGGGTCATTTCATAAAATTTTCAGATCATTTAGAGTTTTAATTAAATAGGAATAAAAGATTAATTTTGGCCAAGGTTTTGCCCTTGGCTAGGCCAGCCTCCTTGATTCCTAAAAGAGGTGTTTTGGAACTTTGAAGATAAAGATTGATTAGTACGTGAAACTAAATTGAAATTGGAAGAAGTCTGAACCTTAAGTTGTTGCTCAATTTTCTCAACCAAGTGCACCATGGATGTCAAGTCAAGGTAGGGTTGAAGCTCAACCTTTTGCGCAATCTCTCTATTTAGTCCATGTAGAAAACGTGCCTTGGTGGCTTCCTCGGGTTCCTGTAAGTTAGATGTTTCCAACAAAATTTCCGACTCTTTAAAATAAGCATCAACACTTATTTCCTTGCCATAAATTTTGCAGATTACTGAATATAGTGCTCTCAAAGTTGTTTGGAATAAATCTATGTCGCATTTGATATTTCATTTCTTCACAAGTAAGAACTTACGGTTGTCTTGTTTTTATTTGATTTCTACATAGATTTGTCCACCAATTTAAAGCATAACCTAAAAACTCAATGATGCATACGTCACCTTTTGCAACTCTGTATAATTAGTACATGAGAATATTAAATCTACTTTTGTTTCCCACTCTAAGTATTCCTCTGCGTTACTTTTACCATAAAACATTGGAATGCTGATTTTAGTTATTAAGTAATCGTCGTCTTGGGGATAATGGGGATTGTGACGTCTTTGGTAACCACGGGGAGGTTAGTCATCATAATCATTTTCATCCTATTCAAATGGATTATAATCATCATTATAACTTCTCTGTGGGTTGCTTCTCGGGGGTTGTTGAGGTACAAATCTTCTTGGCTGAATGGCAGGTTGTGTATGACTTTCTTCCTCGAGTTCTTATTGAGGCCTTCTTGCTTGATGTCTAGGGGCTGCCCTACATGTTGCTTGACATTTGCTTTTCTTCAACCCTCTATGTAGGTCATCTATCTTAGCTCTGTGCATCGTCTGATTGTTAAGGACTGTTTGCAACATTTGGCAGACTTGCTCCAATGTATCTTTGGGTCTTTAAACTTCCTTTGATTTACTTGCTAATTGTTGACTTGTAGATTCCATCCTAAACCTGAAAAAATCAGAAACAACAAAGAAAACAATATACCAAAAACAAGAAATCCGAATAGGTAAATGAAAATAGAACTTTGTATACTCTTCTAACTTTCTTTTCACACTTTTACCACCTTGTTTCTTGACCAATCTGAGGCTAATAATGTTTTACCCAACAGAAATCGTTCTGTATCTCCGACTCTTATGAGGTGAGTTACTAAAATATTAGTCCCTCCTAGTGAGTTTTATTAAGTTCTATTTTTAATACTTCTTCAATCAAATTTGCTTAGAGAAAATATTATGACAAATGGTATAATTATATAAGTATGTCTCATAAAGCAAGTGAAATGAAAATAATACCCTCCCAAATTTTTTATAAAATTCTGACCAACATGGAGTCTAGGAGACTCTAGAACCTTCTTTATCCTTAATACCCAACTATTACCTTAGTAGCTTTTTCTTAAAACCATCTTTACTTTTAGCCTAAGCATGGAGTAATAGCCTAACTCCTAGAAGAGTCTCCTTCCCTCTTCCTTTTCTTGGAGACCGCCGGATACCTTTCTCTTTGTACCCCATGAAACCTTCTTCAAGATCATCCTAGAAGCTTCATATCATTCATCTCTCACAATACTCTAAAGGCTTCATTCAAAGCTAAGCACTAAAGGTCTCTTGCATACTTATGCTACTTTCATCCCCTCATTTCGGCTAGCTTGGACTTGGGAGATTCAAGACCATCTTCAAGCTCTAAATCTGATCTAGGTATGTTGCATTCTAACTTCCAAATCCCACATTTCAAATTGCAAAGCTCACATTGTGCCTTTTTCTCATTACAAAAACCGTGACCCTGTTATGGTCACTAGGTGAAGATTCTTCAAGTTATTAGGTGGTGCTAACATCTTGGTAGGTTGGATCTCTTTCAAAATCCACTTAAGTTCTATTTTGGAAAGGAAATCAAGCCTCAACATAGTTATTTTATTCATTACAATGGTAGCTAATATTCACCTTTATTTTCCTCCCTAAAACCGCGTGCTCTATAATGAACTTGGAGGAAACTTCAATATATTTCAACCAAGGCTCAAACTAGAGAAATTTCTAAGCTCAAAAGAGGCAAGTATACTCTAGACATTCTTGACTTATTTGTGAAAATGTATGCTTGAATATCTAATTATTTTAAGTCATGAATCATAGTTAAAGTACTAAGTGCAAAGCATGAGAAATTGGTTGTTTTATAAGGGAAAGTGTTGGCATGTTGAGTGGTTTTCTCTATGGATATGTTATGTGCCTAACTTGAACATCATATGAGACCTATTCTCCACAATAAGGGGGTGGTTTTGGTGATGAGTTGAATAGTGGACTAATTCTTGCGAAGAATAGACTTTATGAGGCATAAAGCGTAAGAAAATGGCATGTTCTATGGATAGTTTATGGGGTTGTTTGGTGTGGGGGTATGGTGTAGCTTAAAGAATACTAGGAGACTTGAAACGCTCTTGTTAAAAGGTGTACTTGGTGGTTAGCAAGTTATTTTAAGAGCTGAAGTTGGTTTAGAAAATGCTTGAAGAATAATAATGATGATATGTAAGATTCTCTGAAACAAGACAGTTTTTGTAGCAACTTGTTTGGCCTTAAAATGATTTTTAGGAATGTGCAATTGATCTAAAGTTTTGTGTGATGGTATCTTGATGTATGGTGGAAATTCTGCAAAAGAGCTTGTTGTTTGGCCTCAATGGAACTTTTAGTAAGAACAGGTCAGTGCAGATTCTGCAGGTACCTAGACTGAGAAAGATAATTAAATGACCCTTTTAAACATGTCGGATTGCTTTGCAATTTTTATGGTATTTACGTATGACATAGATGCACACGTCCATGTAGGGAAATTGGCTTGAAACCACTGTTTTAAGGGTTAACAACTGAGATGAAGTTAGCGGTACAGAATTTGGGGAACAAGACAGTTTGATGGCATGTATTGTGAGGCCTTGATCTTGTTTATTTAGGCTCGTATGTGATGTTTGGGCATATGAATATTGTTTCTTAGTATGTTGGCTATGTTTTCTTGGTGATAGCCCTAATTGAATATTGTTTTATGGCCCTTGAAACTGAGGTAAGGCGGGTACTGCGCTGCAGAATTCTGCAATACCCCTTGATGATAAATTAATGTTTTAAGGACCTTAGACATCTCGGAAAATTTTTTTATGGCATGTATCTAAGATTCCATTATCCGTGTTTGTGGCAAACGTTTACGGAAATAGGCTCTGAATTGAAAATTTTGAGGCCATGTGAACGGAACATTACTGCTGGACTATTTTCCAGCTTAAGAAACAAGTTAGAATGTCTTGTATGATGAATTTAGTCATAAATTGCATGTTGCATATCATGCATTGCATTGTCCATGTTCATGCGACTTATGAGACCGATTTTTATGCCAAAGAATTTTAAGAAAGGTCTTTTGAAGATAAGATTTCGGTTTTGAAAGAAAGACTCCTATGGTACCATTACTTCCTTGCCAGCACAACCTACTCCAGATCCAAGGTTAATTGATCTGATGATGATAATTTATGACCGTCCAAGCCCAGAGATAATAGACCTGAGGATGATGTGTACGACCATCCAGGCACAGAGACAACAGACCTGAGGATGATGATTTATGACCTTCCAGGCCCAGAGATAATATACCTGATGATGAGATTGATTGTATGACCGTTTTCAGATCCAGAAATAATAGATCTTAAGAGGATGGTATGACTGTCTCAGATCTAGATAATAGATCTGAACCCTCTCTACTCTCTGTTTTACGATGATTATGTTTTGAAAGTAAGAATGATTGAAATTGGTTTTCATCCTATCATGTTGCATTACATTTGCATATTTATACACATTGCATATGATTGTGAATAGGATGCTTAGTCTATTGTCATTTAAGCTATAATCTTATTACCTTTGCGGCTATTAGGTTGAAGGTCAGGTATGTCGGGAAAGTTGAGATTCTTGGGATTTTGTTCTTGTGTCCAATTTCCATTTAATTCATGATTGTTTATAGTATACTTGCTGGTGACTTTGTCACTCACCTTTTTATTTTTCCCCTAAAGCCTGTAGGGAATGGTGTAGAATGGATTGACGATGAGCCTCGAGTTCCGTATCCGTAGAGGTGAGTGTGGACTGCAACCTAAGGACTTTTATGATGGATTATGTTTTATGGACTTATTTTGAGGACATTGATTTTGGATTTATCTTTATTTTGTGGACTTGGTTGTAAACTCTATGTTGGATATTCGGGATTGTTTCTTTTAAAAGTTTTTATTCTTCCTAAATTCCGCTTACTTGTTAATATGATGACATTGTAGTCCACAATTTTTGAATGGACTATGATATGTTGTACATTGACTGCTTGGTACTTTCTGTAGCGAAGTACGGCGGGCGTACCATACCCGGGCAGGCCGAGTACAGGGCGCTACAGGTGGTATCAGAGCCCAGGCTCTAGATTCGGGCAGAATGTCAAACTAAGTTATGATTCAAGAAATATAAGTTTGATCTTAGACCTAAGTCATGATCTTAGAAGTGTGTCGACTTTAGACTAGGATGACTTAGACTGGAATTAGGACCTTAACCTAATGATTAAATCCTAGTCGATAAGATCCTAAATACCTCAAAATCTAATCTGAATCTTATCTCCTCTTCTCTTTGTTTAAGTTTCCTATAAATTATGATATTATTTCTGTCACATATCCTGATTTTTTCAACTTTGAATAAATTCTGACGCTCTGTAGTGCAGATGGCTCAACCTCGTGGCAGACTTGCTAGAGCCTAACCAGCTGCACCGGAGCCAGATCCTCCTACCCTCAAGAGCCTATTCCTCCACCACCTGCACAGGTCCCTCTACCACCACCACCGCAAGATCAAAATCTACCTCCTGCTCAGAACAATCCTCCACCTCAGGGGCCCTTGCCTCAGATGATTCCTCATATCCATGCTTTTCAGACTTTTTGTCAAACCGTGGCACAGATTGGCCAGATTATGATGCAGCAGAATGCCCCTCGTAAGCCGCATTAGTCAGTTAGAGATGTGCAACATTATTTTGAAAAACTGAAAAAAGCTAATGTACCACCATTTGAAGGAAAATTAGATCCTGATATTGCAAAAAACGTGGCTTGATGAAGTGGAGAACTGTTTTGAATTGATCCGTGCACTCGAAGAAATGAAAACACAAGATGTTAGACAATTTTTTTTTGAAGAAGTAAATCAGCCGTGGAAAGCAAATCTGCAATCTTTGCCAAGACCGATACCGTGGGAGTGATCCTTGTAAGAGTTCAATAAGTTCTATATTCCTCCAACCTGCAAAAGAGACATGAGTTTAGTCACTAAAGCAAGAGCAAGGGATAACCGTTGCTGATTATGCAAATAAGTTTATAGCCCTGGGGAGATTTCATCCATCGACGATGAATGATGAAGAGACAAAGATGCTGAAATTTGAAAGAGGGTTAATCCGAGGATAAGGACTTGGCTCGTTAATGCAAATCCTATGAATTTTGTAGCATTTCTTGATGCCTTCTATACGATTGAGAGAGACATCATCCGACGTGATAAGATCGGTCAGAAGAGGGGAAGAGAAGCATCCGGTAGTGGGGGATCCTGTAAGGCAGCGAAGCAGAATTTCAGAGGACCCGATCGTGAGGGAAGAAATCAGAATCACCTTCAGCATCGCCCACAACAACAGAATTTTCAACAAAAAATCAGCCAAGAAATCAGGGTCAACAACAGCAGCAGCTAGCTATTCCAGTTTGTCCTCATTGCCAAAAGAACCATGTGGGAGAATGTTTTATTCAGGCAGGGAAATGTTTTCATTGTGGTAAGATGGGTCATGTTCTTAAGAATTGTCCAGACAAAGGAACTGTGTGTTTTGGTTGTGGGAAAGTCGGTCATCTAATCAAAAACTATCCAAAAAGAGGAGACCAGCAGCAATAGCAACCAAGAAACCAACGTCAGCGAGCGAATGCAAGGGTCCACGTTATGACAGATACTGCTGCTGATGAAGCCACCGATGTTGTGACTGGTAGGTTTTAAGATTTATGCAATGACTACATTTTGCGAGATATTGTTGTTTTGTTGTTGCATAGTCAATTTTGCATGATTCAGGAACTATCATAGTATGTAGTGTGCCTGCAAATGTATTGTTTGATAGTGGCGCTAGCCACTGATTTATCTCAAGGAAGTTTGCGAAGAACATTGATTATAGCCCGTCCAGCTTGGAACGTAATATAGAGTTCAAACAGTTGGTGATCAGGTGCTTTTTTCTAACCAATTATACAAGGGCTGTGAGATTGAGTTCAACGAGCAGCGGTTTGCAGCATATTTGATTCCAATAACTATGAGCGACTTCGACATAATTCTTGGAATGGATTGGCTCTCCAAGAATCGCGGGCACATTGATTGTCATGAGAGGCGGGTTACCATTAAGGACCCAGCAAGTGAAGAAGTAACTTTTCATGGAGGCTCAAAATTGAAGAAATTCCCCAAGAATGTCTGTGTGAATGCAACCCGCACCTGTGGTGTGTTAAAGAAAGGACTGGAAAGATTCTTAGTTTATGCTTTAAGTACCGATCAAGTGCCATCTGATCTTTCTCAAGTTGTGGTAGTTCAAGATTATCCTGATGTTTTTCCAGAGTTATTTCCAGGCCTTCCTCCAGATCGAGAGATCGCATTTGAAATCAATCTAATTCCGGGAGCCGAGCATATACCAAAGGCACCCTACCGAATGGCGCCTGCTGAGCATATATCAAAGTCACCCCAAGTGTCTTGACTTGGGGTGCTCTGGTGTTATTCGTAAAGAAAAAGGATGGAGGCATGCGTTTGTGCATAGATTATAGAGAGCTCAACAAGATCATGGTAAATAATAAATACCCGCTGCCTAGAATCGATGATCTATTTGACCAGCTTCAGGTGAGCAATTAATAAGCTTCATTTCAATAAAATTCTGTTTTGAGCTCTGTCTAAAGGTATCTTGGTGCAGGGAGCACGAGTCTTCAGTAAAGTTTATCTGCGATCTGGATATTTTCAGTTGAAGATCAAAGGTGAGGATATACCTAAAATTGCGTTCAAGACGCGTTATGAGCATTACGAATTCCTTGTGATGCCATTCGGATAGACAAATGCCCCTGCTGCATCTATGAACCTTATGAATTGAGTATTTCAGGAGCAGCTAGATAAATTTTTTGTGGTTTTCATTGATGATATCTTGATCTATTCGCCAAATGAAGAAACTCATGCAGCCCATTTGAGGATCGTTCTTGAAATATTACCGAAGAAGCAGTTATACGCCAAATTTAGTAAATGCGAATTTTGGCTGAACGTGTCATTTCTTGGCTATGTCATATCTGAGGATGGGATATCGGTGGATCCCAAAAAGATTGAAGCTATCACGGAATGGCCTAGGCCAACAAATGTCACGGAGGTGCAAAGCTTTCTTGGTCTCTCGGGCGATTATCGCAAATTCGTTGAAGGATTTTCTAGGATTGCTATGCCTCTCACTCGACTGACGCAGAAGAAGACAACGTTCAAATGGAATTCGGACTGCAAAAGGAGCTTTGCAGAGTTGAAAGAGAAGTTGACATCTGCTCCAGTTTTGGCTCAACCTATTCCTGGTGAGAGTTTTGTGGTATATAGCGATGCCTCAAAAAACGATCTCAGATGTGTATTAATGCAGAAAGATCGAGTGATTACATATGCATTCATCAGCTAAAGCCATTTGAACAGAATTATCCAGTCCATGACTTTGATCTTGCAGCCGTAGTTTTCGCTCTAAAGATATGGAGGCATTATCTATAAGGTGAAAAGTGCGAAACCTTTGCCGATCACAAAAGCCTTAAGTACCTTTTCACCCAGAAAGAGCTAAATATGCGCCGACGCCGATGGCAAGATCTGATAAAAGATTATGTTCTCTCCATCCAGTATCATCCAGGAAAAGCTAACAGGGTTGCCGATGCTTTGAATCGAAAAACAAACCATCCACGTCAACCGCCTTTGCAGCGTGATATGGAAGAGTTTGATCTTGAAGTGGTTGATTCCATTGAAGATGTTCTTGCTAAGTTGGTCTTGATTCCTTTATTAATTGATAAAACTAAAGAGGCTCAAAGAAAGGATGAAGCTTTGAAGAAGATCAAGGATAAGTTAAAAATGAAGCCATCTGTAGATTTTGAGGTCCGCAGTGATGACAGCGTATGGCTCAGGGCTCGATTATGTGACGTCATAAGGAATTAAGTCCTTCAGGAAGCCCATAGTTCCTGCCTATCTATTCATCCAGGAGCCAACAAGATGTATCAAGACTTAAAACAGAAGTTTTGGTGGCCTTGCATGAAGAAGCAAATTGCTGAATTCGTGGAGAAATGCTTTATTTGACAAAGGGTGAAAGAGGAGCATCAAAGACCAGCAGGATTGTTGCAGCCCCTTGAAATTCCTGAGTGAAAATGGGATCACGTCACTATGGACTTCGTGACTGACCTACCAAGGACAAGGAGTGGATATGATGTTATTTGGGTTGTAGTTGATCGTTTGACGAAGTCCGCCAATTTCATGGCCATGTCAATCAAAGCCTCTATGGAGAAATTGTCTTCCATGGATATTGATCAGATTGTATGCTTGCACGGAGTGCCCGTGAGTATAGTTTGTGATAAGAAAGGGAGGATGTTGTATCCAACAGAAATAATTATGTATCTCCGGCTCTTATGAGGTGAGTTACTAAAATGTTAGTCCCTCCCAGTGCATTTTAGTAAGTTCCATTTTTAATATTTATTCAGTCAAATTTGCTCAAAGAAAATATTATGAGAAATGGTATAATTATATAAGTATGTCTCATGAAGCAAGTGAAATGAAATTAATACCCTCCAAAAATTTTTAGAAAAATCTGGCAAACATGGAGTCTAGGAGACTCTAGAACCTTGTTTATCCTTAATACCCAACTAATTACCTTAGTAGCTTTTTCTTTAAACCATCTTTACTTTTAGCCTAAGCATGGAGTAATAGCCTAACTCCTAGAAGAGTCTCCTTCCCTCTTCTTTTTCTTGGATACCGCCGGATACCTTTCTCTTTGTACCCTATGAAACCTTTTTCAAGATCATCCCAGAAGCTTCATATCATTCCTCTCTCACAATACTCTCAAGGGTACATTCCAAGCTAAGCACTAAAGGTCTGTTGCATACTTAGGCTACTCTTCATCCCCTCATTTCGGCTAGCATGGACTTAGGAGACTCAAGACCATCTTCAAGCTCTAAATCTCATCTAGGTAAGTTGCATTCTAACTTCCAAAGTGAATTCCACATTTCAAATTGTAAAGCTCACATTGTGCCTTTTTCTTCTTACAAAAATCGTGACCCTCTAATGGTCACTAGGTGAAGATTCTTCAAGTTATTAGGTGGTGCTAGCATCTTGGTGGGTTGGATCTCTTTCAATCTCCATTTAAGTTCTATTTTGGTAAGGAAATCTAGCCTCAATCTAGTTATTTAGTTTATTAAAATGGTAGCTAATGTTCACCTTTATTTTCCTCCCTAAAACCGTGTGCCCTATAGTGAAGTTGGAGGAAACTTCAATCCATTTCAACCAAGGCTCAAGCTAGGGAAAATTTCTAAGCTCAAGAGAGGCAAGTATACTCTAGACATTCTTGACTTATTTGTGAAATTGTATGCTTGAGTGTCTAGTTATTTTAAGTCATGAATCATAGTTAAAGTACTAAGTGCAAAGCATGAGAAATTTGTTGTTTTATAAGGGAAAGTGTTGGCATGTTCAGTGGTTTTCTCTATGGATATGTTATGTGCCTAACTTAAACATGATATGAGACCTATTCTCCACAATAAAGAGGTGGTTTTGGTGATGAGTTGAATAGTGGACTAATTCTTGTTAAGAATAGGCTTTATGAGGCATAAAATGTAAGAAAATGGCATGTTCTATGGATAGTTTATGGGTTGTTTCATGCGGGGTATTGCATAACTTAAAGAATACTAGTAGACCTGAAAAGTTCATGTTAAAAGGTGTACTTGGTGTTCAGCAAGTTATATTAAGAGCTGAAGTTGGTTTAGGAAATGCTTGAAGTATAATAATGATGATATGTAAGATTCTCTGAAACATGACAGTTTTTCTAGCAACTTGTTTGGCCTTAAAATGAACCTTAGGAATGTGCAATTGAGCTAAATTTTGGTGTTCTGGTAGCTTGATATGTGTAGTGAATTTGTGTGGTGGCAATTCCGTAAAAGAGCTTGTAGTTTGGCGTCAATGGAATTTTTAGTAAGAATAGGTCACTGGAGATTCTGCAGGTACCTAGACTGAGAAAGATAATTAAATGACCCTTTTAAACATGTCAGATTGCTTTGAAAATTTTATGGTATTTACCTAAGAATAGATGCACACATCCATGTAGGGAAATTGGCTTGAAATCATTGTTTTAAGGGTTAACAACTGAGATGAAGTTAGCGGTACAGAACTAGGGAAACAGGACAGTTTGATGGCTTGTATTGTGAGGCCTTGATCTTGTTTATTTAGGCTTGTATGTGATGTTTGGACATATGAATATTGTTCTTTAGTATGTTGGCGATGTTTTCCAAGCGATAACCGTAATTGAATATTGTTTTATGGCCCTTGAAACTGAGGTAAGGCGGGTACTGTGCTACAGAATTCTGCAGTGCCCCTTGATGGTAAATTAATGTTTTTAGGACCTTAGACATCTCGGAATGTTACGAATTTTTTTTCATGTATCTAAAATTTCATTATGCATGTTTGTGGCAAACGTTTATGGAAATAGGCTCTGAATTGGTAATTTTGAGGCCATGTGAACAGAGCATTGCTGCTGGACCGTTTTCCAGCTTAATAAACAAGTTAGAATATGTCTTCCATGATGAATTTAGTCATCAATTTCATGTTGCGTATCATGCATTGTATTGTCCATGTTCATGCGACTTATGAGACAGATTTTATGCCAAAGAATTTTAAGAAAGCTTTTTTGAAGATAATATTTTGGTTTTGAAAAAGAGACTCCTATGGTACCATTACTTCCTGGCCAACACGACCGCTCTAGATCTGGGGTTAATTGATCTGATGATGATGATTTATGACTGTCCAACCCCGAAGATAATAGATCTAAGGATGATGGGTATGACCGTCCAGGTCTGGAGACAATAGACCTGAGGATGACAATTTATGACAATCCAGGCCCACAGATAATAGACCTGATGATGATGATTGATTGTATAGCCATTTTCAGATCCAGAAATAATAGATCTTAAGGGAATGGTATGACCATTTCAGATCCATAGATAATAGATCTGAACCCTCTCTACTCTTTGTTTTACGACGATTATGTTTTGAAAGTAAGAATGATCGAAATTCGTTTTCATCCTATCATGTTGCATTACATTGGCATATTCATGCACATTGCATATGACCGTGAATAGGATGCTTAGTCTATTGTCACTCAAGGTTTGATCTTATTACCTTTGCGGCTATTGGGTTGAAGGTCAGGTATGTCGAAAAAGTTGAGATTCTTGGGATTTGTTTCTTGTGTACAATTTCCATTTAATTCATGACTGCTTATGGTATACTTGCTGGTGACTTTGTCACTCACCTTTTTATTTTTTCCCCAGAGCCTACAGGGAAGGTGTAGAATGGATTGACGATGAGCCTCGAGCTCTGTATCCGTAGACGTGAGAGTGGACTGCAGCCTAAGGCCTTTTATGACGGCTTATGATTTGTGGACTTATTTTGAGGACATTGATTTCGGATTTACCTTTATTTTTTGGACTTGGTTGTAATCTCTATGTCGGATATTCGGGATTGTTTCCTTTAAAACTTTTTATTCTGCCTAAGTTTTGCTTACCTTTTAAGATGATGACATTGTAGTCAACGATTTTGGCATGTAATGTGATATGTTATGCACTGACGCCTTGTACTTTCCGTAGCGAAGTACGGTGGGTGCACCGTACCCAAGCAGGCCAAGTACGAGGCGATACAAATAAAGCTCAAACAGAGCAATAAAGATTCGTGAATGCCAAGTCTTCTACAATAAACCCGATGTTGCACTCTTGTGCAGAAGTTGGCTCCAACCTTGTCCAAAATATTTCCAACTGTTGTTGAACTCAGCCTGGCTATTTTACCTTGTATTTATCGTCCAAATGAACTCAAAAAAAGTCCAAATAGTACCAAAAACGTGGGAGAGCTGAGGGCACAAATAGTTCACAAAAAATGTGAAAAATGACACCAAAACATCTTGGTTCCTTCTCAACTTGTTGATGGATCAAATCAGGAATTTCCAGCACCTAAATGACTTTAAAACAGTTGGGAAAATGACTCCAAAAAGTTTCAAAGTTAGCGAAAATCCAAAAGGTATTTAACAGCTTGCTAAACTCACAATTTGCACCGAAAGATACCAAATCACACAAAAATGGAATCAAATGATAGAGACACCAACTTAAACAACTCAACTATGATTCAAAGAAGAAATCAGACCAAAATGATGTCAAAGGTTGAATCAAAGAAAGACTAGGGTTTGCCGTGGGCAATCTTTATCCTATGCTCTTATATTCACAATATGGCTCAATGCATGCAAAAAAAAGTATTCAAGTATGCAATCAATGTATGAGGATCAGTATATAGTGTGGAAAAGGTAAGGTAAGGGAAGAATCTTCAAGGTTTTGCAAAGGTACACAAAATGATCAAAATGGCACAAATAAGAAACCAACGGTTTCCCCTTTTCTTTTGCTCTTCTTCTTTTCTTTTCTTTGCACGTATTCTTCTTTTCTTGCTGTTTTCGGTATGTGCAAAGTTTAGAATAAGTTTAGTTTTTTTGACTTGGGGTAAAATTGTAATTTCACACTTTTACCCTTAAAATTTTGGTTTTTGGGCAGAATGCATAAATGGCCTTGAATTGGAATATGGTAATTTTAGTTTACATTAAAGTAACCTTGGAATGAGAGAAATTGAAGTCGTATAAAATTTAGATTAAGTTTAGGGTCTTTCAATTTGAATGAATTGGTCTTTTGTGATTCTGTTCGAATCTAGTTTAATTGGCTTGGGGGTTTGTTTAAGGGGTTAATTGGCGTGTTAGAGGTATGATTTGGGGTATAATTGGGTCGGTTTTGGGCTGGTTTTGTCAATGATTCAGTTAGGGAATAATTTATGGTTTTTAGGTTCAAACGGATTGGGGTTTTGCAATCTGGGTTTTGTTTGGAAAAATTGGGTTACGGGTTTTGTTTGAGGGGTCAAATGAGGCTGTTTATAGGTTGGGTTGATGATTGGTGGGACTGGTTTGCAGGGTTTTTCGACCGTGGGGGTATATTGTGCAATTTAGGGTTTCTTTAGCAATTAGAGTTTATGTAGTGCAATGATCAACACTTGAACAATAAATCAATGCATGAATTTAGTCACAATATGAAAATTAAGACACATAAAATCAAAATCAACCACTAGCTTCGATAGCAACAAGATTGATTAAGACTAGGTGGCTATCGAAAGTGATGTAAAGCGAGTTTTGTATGGCTGAATTTTATTCTAGATGCAAAGGTCCTATATGTTTAAGTTGTCAATAAAAGTTCTGATTTTTCACTATATGAAATGTGCCAAATGAGGGAAATAAGGATAAGACAAATTCAAGGGATATGAGACCTCAATTGAAGCAAAATTTTAGTTTTCTACAACTTTGGGACTCACAACTATGGGGAAATGGGAACAAATTTTTTTAAAAAATTTATGACTCAAAAATCCATGTGTGATGAAGGAAATAATGGAAAAGAAAACGAGAAAATCCAGAATGGGGATGAATAAGGAATGGAAAGAAAATGCAAGGTATTTGGTGGAATTGAGTGACATGCACCTCTAATACCAATTTGATACAAGCACGTGATGGACGGATTCACTCTACCACCTCCAACGTCCCTCTAACATATGTGTAGGCACAAAGAAGTGATCTTCTCCTTGCTTCTGTTGTGTAGAAAGTTGCTGGCTTGAGCAATCAGCGAAAAATTCCAGCGTACGTTGATAGGAAAACCTCCAATAGGCCCTCTTAGATGGCACTTTCAGCCTTGGAAGCACCATTAAATTGCTCACCTTTGAGAGTTATTAACCTTGATTTTTGATTTAAAATCAAGAAAACAAAGTCCCACAATCTTGGGAGAAAACAAAATTCAAATTTGATTCAATAAGGCTGAGTACCCTCGGCCATAAGGTGGCCTTTTTGTGATAAATTTTGCAAGCTAATAAGAGTCCTAGAAACTTAAAACTCTATCTTAAAAGTCTATCAAAAGTTTGAAAAAAAACAAGCTACAATTTGAACTTGGATAAACTAACTATCTTGCCTTTAACTTTGGAGTTATCTTGAACCTTGTGACTTCCTTTCAGTCGATTTTCAGAGATTCTGTTGGAAGCCTTGTGATTAAAATTTGAAGGTTGGGATAAGCTTGGGGATATCTTCAAAAAATTGGCTGAAATTTAATCTTGAATGGCCTTGACTTTGAATCCAAATTCGCATCATCTTTATCATCTCGTTGGCCGCCACCTTTAAGCTTGTAGTGTAGATATGCTTGTCCTCATCTCATTGGGAAGCTGATCTTTAAGTAGCCTTTCGAACCATGTAGTTGTTGGGAAAGAGATTAGGACAAACATTCTCTAGGAGAAACATTTTTTGGGACAAACATTCCCTAGGGCAAACATTCCTAGAGACAAAACATTCTTCAAGACTAACATTCTCTTTAGGACAACATTCTCTTAAGACAAACATTCTCTTGAACATTCTCTTGAGCATTCTTTTTTCTTTCACGATATCATCATCCTTTTCGCACCATCATTCCTCCTACAAAACAAAATCATGAAAACAATAATAATTAAAAATGCAAAGTTGTGAAAATGAGAAACGTCTACAGAAAACGCACACACTAGAAAAACACACATACACACATGCAAGATTGGCTAAACATCTTTTGTTTCAAGTAAATGAACCCAATGCTTGTTTGGTTCATCTTGCACATGCCTAAATAAGAAGCTTATGACATTAAGATCAAGTTGTTTAGTTTTGCTTCTTCTCATAGGGCTGGTGGCATTATGATGAGATCCTTGATCCGTATCAGTACTAACCTTGATGATGAGCGTAAAGATGAGCTTGTAAAAAGCTTGCATGAATAAGTTAAGTCACATCTTGAAGCAAAGAATAAAGTGTATGCTCAAAGAGCAAATAACAACCGCAGGGTTGTTATATTTTCACCTAGAGATATTGTTTGGTTGCACTTGAGGAAAGAAAGATTTCCTAAAGAGAGGAAATCAGAGTTAATGCCAAGAGGAGATGGACCATTAAAAGTTCTAAAGACTTGGGGACAATGCATATGTTCTTGACATCCCTGAAGATAAGTATTGTTCTGTTTCTCGTACATTTAATGTTGCTGATCTTACTCCTTTTTAGTGTTGATTTAGACTCAGGTCAAATCTTCTTCAAGAGAGGGGGGATGATGAGGCCTAGCCAAGCCAAGAGCAGTCCACACTTGATACTATGCCAACACAAGATAAGGGTCCCCTAACAAGAAGCTGTAGGACCTGTATATCACCACTAGAAGGGCAGGGTTAAATAGTGAGTGCGGAAAATCTTAACGTTTAGCCTCAAAACCCCACTTTTGCAAAAAGCTTCTTTTTTTAGATCCTAATATGAAATAATTAAAATATCTAGTTGCAGACCTCCAAAAATTTTGAAATTCGCTGAAAATCTACTCTCAGATGTTTTGAGTATCTCATACAAATTTCAGATTCCACTCCTAACCCCTTAAAAATACGTTTTTGATTAGATTGCGCGAATCTGCCAGAAACCGTACTCCGACTTGAAAATTTTATTCCGATTAATTTGTAACTCCAAATGGTCTGAAAATTTATTGACAAAGCCCTTAAGTTATGTATTTTAATGCACTGAAACAGTTTTTCAAAATTCTTTTGGAAAGTATGTCAACCACGTTGATGTTTTGAACCCTTGCAAATCAGAAAATCAGATTGCACTAGTCTCAGAACTATTCACATTTGACTGACTTATGCTTATCCAAATGAGTTGAAAATTGTGCCAAATGAAAGGTAGGATACGTGGCTATGTTTCTGCAAAGGTTTATAACTTTTGAAAATTGTTTACTACTTTTACAGTTACAATAAAATCAATACAGGAAATGAAAACTGAAAATAAAGTGCTGAAAAGTAAGAACATCGAGATTTTTATGCTGGTTCGGTCAAATCGACCTACTCCAAACTTCGAGGACGCCTTTCTTGGTATTCACTAAACACAAAACACCTTAGGACAAGGGTGGCTGGAGTTATATACTAACTCCTTCAAGATCCACCCTTCTTACAATGAACAAACAAAAACAACCAACACAAATATCACCACCGCACAAATGAAGGTATGATCACATCTTGATCAACCTTGTACAAGAATGGGATGTATATGGGTAGTAAAATTAAAGCCAATACAGAATTTAGAATCTAATTATGATAGGCTTGGGGCTATCAGCAAGAGAAGACAATAGAGAATAAGAGAAGTCTTGTTTGCATTTGCTTGAATATGAACTTCAGGCTTACTTTGTCTTGAACATCTTGCTCCCTTTTATAGGTGTGAGGCACGCACCATATGGATGATTTCTCCCTTGAGTATTATCTTGAACACCTTTGGAAGATTCCTTGTATAGATTTATGACACACCTTTGCTTACTTGGCGAAATATGATTGGACAAACGATGTGTCTTTGCCTTGTTGTCACTCTATTATAGGGCCTTCATTTTTCTACCTTTCCACACAAAATATGACCTGGAATTTCATCATAAAATATCTTAAAACATGTCAAAATTCAAATGGGTTAATTTCCAATCAATCATAATGTGATTGTCCCTCATTTTTGGAATGATTTTGTAGAAGCAAGCTAGAAAAATTTGGTCATCTTAAACATGTGCCGAAAACTTCAGCATGTGTTTGAATTTGAATCCTTTCCTTGTGTGTCATGGTGTTCTTCAATGTCACCAATTATTTTTGGACCATTCTCCACCAATCAAAGTGTCAAATAAGCTCCACCTAGGCTCCACACATACTCGAATGGGCGTCCGAAGCTCAGGTCCATGTGCTGAAATCATTTTTGAATTTTTTACAAATAATGGTGAAGTGTCTTCACATATACAGTAGATTTCAATCATCAGTTAAATTGTTTTTCTAAAATATTCCAATATGACTTAGATGTGTCAAATGAGTCAAATATAGGTCACAAAGAGATAGAAAAAAGCATTCCATTCAAGACATGTAGAAAAATGAATTTTCTACTTCCGTCGATGACGCGATTTTTCTCAAATTAGTTTCAAACCTCTTAGACATGTAAAATGTGTTGTGTAACATATAACATATATCATATAACGTGCAATTTCAGCTCCAATAGGTGAAGGCAAACTCATCCATGTGCTGATAAAATTTGAATTTGAATTTACAACAATCAAGGCAAATGATAGGTAATTGATATGTATAAATATGGTATGACTTTGTGGCTGAAATGGATATGTGGTGCACGAACGTGTTGAGCCTTTGGAGTGTATACAGGCTGACCATCTTTGTATGGTAAGCATGTGACATATCGGCGACAATCTCGGAGTCATTCGATGTGGCAATTTTCTAGTTTATGGACCTGTGACATGTCGGTATAATTTTGTTAACTTGATGACATGTAATGTATGACATGGTATGACATGGAACATATATATACTCAAAAATATAATGTGTATATGATAGCTTGATGTTGACGTACGTTTATGATGTGTTGGTGAAACGTCAGAATAGATATATATCGCTCGTCCCAAAAGAATATGTGTATATATTTTTTTGAAAACCAAATTTTATTGGAATAAGCCCTCACTTTTGACAGAGGAAAACCTTATTGCAATAAAGGAAGATGGCAAGAAATAACAGTATGCGATTATCAACATCCATATAATATATGATATGCCGCATTAAAACCTTGCCAAGTAAAACCACCCTTGTGGATAATATATGATATATATATATATATATGGTATATATATATATGGTATATATATATGGTATATATATATATATATTTTGGGAAAATTTTTTATTGAATATAAGCCTCACTTATGGCGGAGGAAAGCCTTTTTACAGAAAAGAGCATAGTAGCAGTAAATGATTATCAACATCCGTTGAATATATGATATGCCGCATTAAAACCTTGTCAAGTAAAACCACCCTTGTGGATAAAACCTTGACGAAGGAAAAAGCGTACATATTTATATCAATGGAATGTTGATAGACGCTACAGTATAAGTAACTATGTAGAATGCGAAAAGTACATAGGAATAAGAACTGTAAAATCCAACTAAACATATGTTCTAGATGAATGATTCTTCGGTGTGTAGAAACCGCAGCAGTGGCCCAGAAACGAGATGCAATCCATAGCAGGGGCAGAAGTTGTAACACATAAATCATGTATTTCAAAAGTACGTAACATTTAAATCATGCATTTTCAAATCACTCAAACCCCGGTTTCTCAACAGTATATTAGTAGACTTAAGAGTGATGTTTACATTTCCTTTTAGTTAGTTTTCTTTTCTTAATGATGTGTTGTAATATAGTCTGGATATGTCCTAGTATGTTGTTAATGTTGTCTTGTGTGTGTTTGAACTATTTTTAGGTCAAGGAAAATTGATTGAAGTCAAGGCAACGTCCAAACATGAAGCTGAATAAAGATTGTCAAGTTGGCAGGTTGACATACTGATGATATTTCAACCATATCTCCCAACCTCAACTCCGATTGACCTGATTTAAATTGGAGCTTCAACATAAGAGATCAAGCTACAACTTAGATGTTCAGAATATCTCCACCAAATGAATTTATCCAGTTCAAATATCGCAAGGAAGATGAAGCTGCTGATCAGCTGCCTGCTTGAAGGACCATCTGGAATCTGCTGGACATTCAACACATCATATCTCTTTCCTCCCAACTCCAAATCAAATGATTAAAAAGGCAAAGTTGAATTTAATTTAATTATCCACAATATTTATGGAGACTATCTTGGAAAAATATGATTGGAACAAACCCAAATGACGTGGAACACTCTGGCGTATGCTGAAAACTTGACCCACTTGCAAAATCAGCCTCAAAGCTCAACCATTCAATGAGAGAACGCCAAGCTGCTTACAAAGAACATCAAAAGGAATAATATGGGAGAATTATAGCTGGTCCAGTGAGGAGAAAAGGTTCAAGACAACTTGCACAAGACTTGCACATTGGATGGACATTTCTGACAGCAAGCTGAATTTCTTTCCTTTAACTTTGTTCAAACTTCATTTTTCAACCTTTCATTTCATTGGCGATTATTTTTGCTCATATATGATTTTTTATCTCACATTTATCCTATAAATAGCCCAGTATCCGTTGTAAAATATCATCCAATGCTGAAAAAAAAGACACTTAGCCAAGAGCTACTTTTAAGACTAGTCTCGCTTTGCTTTGAATAAAAATTTGATTCCCATCAACAATTGACCAATCTTGATTGTATACTTCATATACTCAGGAGGGATATCATTTAGGAGGGTTAATTATTGCCTAAATGAGTTGAATTCATTTGTGGAAATGTGTTCATCTACTCGGCTGAAGGCAAACGAGTTGGATGAGAAACTTGGTGGATTTGGACCAGTTTTGCTTCAACCCCCCATTGTTCTAAGCTATTTTGGAGTTAAGGGAAGGTCCTCCTTGGTGATAAAACATGCATCACTTTCATATTCACATTTAGGCAACATCACACAAGCAACTAACAATAGGTTCATGCAAATATGCGACACCTTTTTTGTCAATTTCCGTTTCTTTATCTCGCACAATTTCAAGTTCGGATTCATGCAATTTCAGATCATCCAATTTAAAAGATTCATCCTGCAATTCATTTTCATGCCATTGGGTTCCTATGCTTTCATGTAAGTCAAGAGAAGCCACGTATGTTTCATTGTTAAGCTCATGTACTTAGTATCAATAACATGTTAAGCATGGTTAGACATCGATGAATCACTAGAAATTTCATGCATATCATGTAGAACTTTAGCATCATTTATGCAAGAATTAAAATAACTCGTTTGTTCCTTAAGCTCTTCTATATATAAGCTCAATCCTATGCGTTTTGTAGAGCAATACTATCATCAAGATTTGCAAATTTCTTATGCACCAATTCAACAACAATTTCTCTATTCAAATTGGCAAAGAACCTATGCATAAGCAATTCTTCGGATTCATGCGAGCTTTATTCACCACAAAACAAAAGGCATATAGCGACAGAAAAAATCGTCGCAATTTCGTCGCTAAAGGTATATAGCGACGATATAGCGACAAAAACTGTAGGTCGTTATACGGCTTGTCGCAAAGTGATTTTCGTCGGTGTGGCATCGCTATATTGCAGTGCAAAAAACTCCTCGGTGTTTCGTCGCAATTGCAGGTTTGCGACCTGTTATTGCCGTCGTTGGTTTGTCGGCAAATATATTTCGTCGCTATTTTATAATTTTTTATTTTTTATTTCTGTTCTGCGACATTTTTTTCGTCGTAAATTTGCGTCGGTATATCTTTTGTTGTCGGTATTTAAAAATTTTTGATTTTTTTTATTTCCGGTCTGCGACATTTTAGTTTTGTCGCAGGTTCATCGCTATTTTTTAATTTAATAATAAATAATAATTTAATATTAAATATTAAATATTTTAAATTTATTAATAATATCAATATATTATTAATTAAATAGTTTTTATTATTATTTAATTTTTATAATATATTTTATTTTGTATATTAAATCATTTGTACGAATATTATACAGAAATACGGTATTTGCGTGTTAAAGTTCGTATAAATAAACAGCACAAACGAAATGGAATCCGTATAAATATCAGATAAAATATAAAAGTACAAAGAATATGTCAATACAATAAATGAAATAGTATGTACGAAAAATCAAAAAATGAAATACTATGCAGAGGAAGATGGAGGGGGATCATGCGGAGAAGAGTGACCATCAGGAGGGCGAGGCTGAGGCTGCGAGGAGCTGGAAATCAAAGAGATTATGAGATGTGATAGCTGCGAGATTTGCTGGTTCGTCGCCTCCTGCACCTGCATCGTCTGCTGCTTCGCATGCTCAACCGCCTGCTGAACCGACTGCTGCAGCGCCTGCTGGGTCTGAATCAGCTGCGACCGTAGTGCCTGTACACTCTCCTCATGCTGCGCCCTGATGGTCTCCATCTCATGCTCCAGCGCTGCATGATCTGATTCCAGGCGCGAAATATCCTCCGGGGTCGCAGAAGGCACGGAGGTACTGGCCTCAGAGGAAGCACCTGGATACAGAACTTCGGGAAAGAATCGCGGCGCTGCCGATCCAACCCCGTACACTTTCCTCTTCTTCTTATTCTGAGGGCCGACGGTCCGAACCGCATCCCAATAAGCACGGTTCTGGTCGGCCTCTTCCCCCTATGTGCGAGTAATCTGTTGTACTCGTCCTGAAATGAGAATAAGAATTGTTAGGGTTTTGAAATAAAACAAACTAAGGAAAAAACAAATGATATCGTAGTCTACTTACACTGATGTCGGGGGCCTTCGTCGTGATCCAGTCCTCCGTCCCGTCGGAGGCTTTCTTCCGATGCGTCTTGTAGAAGAGATCGTAGGAGGCTGGCCACTCCCCCGTCTCCTCTTGCTGAAAGAATGAAATAAAATATGTTAGTGAAATCCAGAATTTTAAAAATTTCGGCATGACCTATTCGTTTATCGGAAGTATCCCGGCCTTAAAGGCCTCTCCCAAGTCAAATCAAAAATAAAAAGAAAAAGGCAAATGAACACATATACAACTTAAATTAACCATATACGAATACCAAAAAAACAACAGCGCAACACAAGAAATAAATGAATCTAAATAATCTACTTAAGTCAATGAATCTAAATAATCCACTTAAGTCAATGAATCTAAATAATCCAATGAAATCAATGAATCTAAATAATCCAATATTAAAATACTTACCATAGTACGCATCGTGGTGGCTTGGGAAACCGAACCACCTGAGTGTGTGGCAGGTGCTGGGCCCTGTACATTGCCGCTGCACCGGTTTTCCGCGTTCCAGGCGCTGCGGGCTTGGTTAGCAGGGTCCCTCCACCCTTCTATCCACCCCGCCCAGGTGGCCTCGGATACGTAGGCAGACCTGGCAGAAATGGGGTCACGCTCCCACTTGGTCTTGTGCGAGTTGATGAAGTTCCTGTAGCGTTTGGCGGCCCTCTGCCGCCAGGCCTGCTCCACGTCGTGGGCGATGTCGGCTGGCCAGCTGTACGCCTTCTGCAATTATTATACGGAGGAAAAATAAAAAAGTGGTTAGGAAAGTAATGATCGATTACGCATCAAAAAGTTAAATTCATCAAATTTGAATACCTGAAACTCATCCCAGTAGAACCTATATGTATGCGGGGTGACACGGGACCAGGTATATCCAGCTGGGTCCTGAATCAGGTGGAAGGGCCGAGTGATGCAACCGGAAATCTAGCCCGAGTCCGGTGCAAACCTGAAAGAGGTGAAGTTGTTAGGAAAAAATAATGCGTGAAATGTATTTGAAAACGTGTTAAAAAATAAATCATTACTTACGTATGGATATCATGTGACCAAGGGAGGGCACGACGCCCTGGTATGACACCCTCGTCCGATGCCGCATCAGACGCCGGATGAGGTGCTGAACCGGTGGGTCTGGGTAGCGGCGTAGATCTGGGGGGTGCGGACCTATCGGCAGACCCTAAAAGGTCTGCGTCCGCAGCCAGAGCGGCGGTCGAAACCGAACCAAGCAGCTCATGCTGAGAAAGGAACAGATTAAACTCTCCTGAGAGGGCCTGTGTAGCTGGTGGGTAGGTGGATCGAGTCAGTAAACCCTCACTAGCCATCAGATCTGCACGGGTGAAAATTTTAAAAGGCACATTCAACAAGTTTATGGTTGGTTGGCCAGACAAATAAGATGTCCAAAAAATGACAAGTGTTTACATACATTTAATGCAAGATATTAATAATTTTGAAAATTTCGACATGACCTATTCGTTTATCGGAGGTTTTCCAGCCTTAATGGCCTCTCCAAAGACAAATCCAAATCCAACAACATGACATGATTAACCAAACTACATAATCAAACTTCATCATCAAATTACACTTCAAAGTATACATCACTTGAACTTGATACTTAAATCATAAATATGCATCACCTCTAAACAAATTATACTTCAAAATACACATCACCTCTACATCCTTATGATACATAACTTGTAACATGAATTATGCATAAAAATAGTAAATTAAAGAGAATTATGGGCTGCCCAAAGTAAACACAATTCAGTTTAACAAGAACAGGCTTCAACCATAAACTAGTCACCCCCGCCCCAGCCGCCCCAGCCACAGCCACCCCCCGCTGCCAACAACCTCTCCCACCCACAGCCCACCCCCGCCTACAGCCCACCTGCGCCAACAGCCACCCCTGCCCTGCCAACCCCTACCCACAGCACCACACACTGCCCACAGCACACCCCCCCACCCCGCCACCCCCCGCTGCCAACAACCTCTCCCGCCCCGCCAACCCTCGCCCACAGCACCACACACCGCCCACTGCCCACCCCCCGCCCTGCCACCCCCTGCAGCCAACAACCTCTCCCGCCCACACCTACCCACAGCCCACCCGCACCAACAGCCACCCCTGCCCTGCCAACCCCCGCCCACATCACCACACACCGCCCACAGCCAACCCCGCGCCATTCACCGCCCCAACTGCCCCACCCCGCCCCAACCTGCACCATCCAGCCTGCACCCCCGCCCCACCCAGCCCCACCCCATAGACAGGTGGTTCCACCCACAGCCACCCAGCCCCACACCGCTCCACCACTACCCCTCCGCCATCCCCTCCAACACCCAGCCTCCACCACTTCCCCTCCGCCATCCCCTCCGCCATCCCCTCTAACACCCAGACCCACACCGCCCCACCCAGCTCAAATACCTCCAAGTGTATAACAGAAACGAAAAAACAACGAATACAAGCGGCACAATCCACAATTTCTTGATGAAAAAACAGAATAGATCTTATAAAAACAAATAAAATAATAAAAACAAATAAAATACCTCCTAAATGGCCTCTGCTATATTCGCTGGAGAAGATGGGGGGAGGAGGCGACGGGAGTTCGTTGAAAATTTGGGGAAGGGGGAAAGGAGGGAAACGCAAAAAATGGAGAAGAAGAAGGGGGATTTCTGGTTTAAGTGTGAAATTTTGCGACGAAATAGCGACAACAGTTCGTCGCTATTACTGTGTCGTCGCTATTTCTTATGTCGTCGTTATTTCAAATTTGCGACGACACGTTTTGTCGGTAAATCGTCGGTGACTTCAGTATTGAAAAATAATAATACAAAATATAAAGTATTTACAGACACACATTATGTATATACATGTGTATAAGTACATCAACACATACACACTTTGACATAAAGATGTATATTAAAATTTTGACTAACGTCAATCTTCATTGTCATCCGCATCCACATACGCATCTTCATTTTCATCTTCATCTACATGCTCGTCGTCCTCTTCATCCTCGTATTCGTGTTCGCCTACATCTTCAATATTGTCAGCTGGTTGTATGTTGAGATGAATTTCGATGAAACCGCCGTTGGGGTCATTTAGAGGGAGGTTGTGCAGTTCAACATGTGTCGTATCCACAATGCGTGGGTTTTCTTCTTGAAATGCGGCATCCATGCCATCTGAACCTGGCTGGATACTGACATCAAACTTGTTCGATTTCCCTTTGCAAACGGCTCGCCAGTCTTTTGAGCTCGCATTCATCCTTGTCGTCGGATACGATAGATAGTACACCTGGGACGCTTGACTAACCAAAACGAATGGATCGTACTTTCTGTACCGTCGCCCTTGGTGTATGTCCACCAACTTATATCAGTCGTGAACCTTTGTGCCAGCGCAATAACCTTCCCAAGTTCGATCGTACCATTCGCATTTGAACAGCACCACCCACTTTATAGGCAATGCGGGATATTCGAGCTCAATGATGTCAGTAAGGTAGCCGTAGAAGTCATCCTCGTCCGGGCTATTGTCATACCGCTTGACACACACTCTGATATTCTCCGACGATTTTTGGCTGGCATGGGAGACTGTGTGGAATCTATAACCGTTGACAAAACACATGTCGTGGTGTGTGACTCTATTCAATGGACCCTCGGCTACTGGTGTCAGAATGTAACCGTACTCATCGTCAGCCAGATGACCTTTGCTCGCCTGTAAAACGGCAAGTAAGTATACATCAGCAGGGCAATAAATGTGTATCACATGACGTACAAGTAACCAGCAAATATGTAAACTTACATGCCACATGAACCAATCAGCAAACTTGGCATCTAACTCATTGTTTATTACATCGCTCGATATACCCGGTGAACGGTGTTGCAATAAATCAATGAACAAGATGAAGCAAATTACGAATGAGTACCATGTATATCTTTGTAATATAATGGATAGAGTAGCCCATGGTATTTACAAATTAAAATTGGATATCGTTTATACCTCTGGAAACGGTCGACTTGACGGCAGTTGCGCAGAACATAAGAATGAGCAATCTTCAGCTCGCTGTCCCCCACTATCATTTCCTTTCCCTGTCCGTGAAATCTGATCGGATGTGTGAATATCGGGAGGATACCGGATCTGGAAATGCTGTCGTCATTCCGAGGAACATCTCTGCACCTCGACGGGACATCTGGCTCGAAGTAATGAGAACGAAGGTTGAGGCTTCCTCCGTCAGGTAGGCATTGCACATCGAGGCCTCGACTTTCCTTGTTCTTGATGTTCAGCTTCAAATGCCTGAGATATCTGTTCATATAGTGAATATCTGTTCAAATGCTTGCGCTTAGACACATAAGAACGTCACGTAATAAATAAGAGTACCTCTCGAACGGATACATCCACCTATACTGAACAGGACCACCAACACGTGCCTCGTATGGTAGATGAACTGGCAGGTGTTCCATTGAATCAAAGAAGGCCGAAGGGAATACAGTTTCCAGCTTGCATATGATCACTGGGATTTCGCCCTCCAGCCTTGACATATCATCCGCCCTGAGTCTCACGGATGTAAGACATCTGAAGAACAGACTCATCTCGATAAGTGCTTCCCATACATTGGTTGGAAGCAGCTCATGGAATGCAATGGGCATCAATCGTTGCATGAACATGTGACAGTCGTGGCTCTTCATCCCGTGCAAACCGTATTTATTCACGTCGATGTTCTCTGACAGGTTCGAAACATGGCCGTCATGAAATCTAGCCGTCACCAGCCATGCTAACAACGCACTGACCTGCTCCGCATTCAGCGTGTAAGAGGACTTCGGCATGTAGGATGTGCCAACAGGATGCAGCTCTAGTCGCATATTGAGGTCGCGCATATCAAGTCGTGCCTTCAAATTGTCTTTCGTTTTTCCAGGCACATTCAGCACCGTATTGAAAATGTTGTCAAACACGTTCTTCTCAATGTGCATGACATCCAGGTTGTGTCGGGTCATATTGCTCTTCCAATACGGAAGCTCCCAGAATATGCTTCTCTTCTTCCACCCGATACAGTCACGGGCCAGGTCTGCGTTGTGGCTGCCGTCCGGATCATCAGCGACCCCCACGAATCCACAACTGTCTATCTCCCCAACACCTCCGCACCCGTGAGAAGCTCGGGCTTCATGTCCTTCTCAACGATGCTAGGCATGAACGCCGTCACGTTCTTTCTGTACAAATGACGTCTGGTCAAGAACTTCCTATGGCTGTCGAACCAGCGAATCTTACGTCCATGTTTCAAGGACAGCGTCTTCGCTTGCTTCATGCAGCAAGGGCAAGCGTATTTCCCTGCTGTGCTCCACCCTGACAACATAGAATAAACCGAGAAATCGCTGATCGTCCACATCAGCGCAGGGCGTAGCTGGAAGTTTTGTTTGGTCGATACATCGAACGTCTCCACGCCAAACTCTCATAACCACTTCAGCTCATGTATCAATGGTGTAGGTATAGGTCGATCTTCTGTTTTAGATTCCTAGGCCCCGGTGCGATCACAGTCAAGAATATGTACGGCTTCTTCATGCACATCCAAGGTAGTAGATTGTATGGCGTCACGATGACAGGCCACGACGAATACTGCTCTCCCGACTGTCCGAACGGGTTGAACCCGTCTGTGCATAACCCCAACCTAACGTTCCTTGTCTCCGACGAAAAACCCGGATGTGTCGCATCGAACGTCCTCGAAGCTTTGCCGTCTGATGGTTGGTACATCTCACTGTCTTTCGTGTAGTGCTCCGCGTGCCACCTCATCTGGCTAGCTGTGGCATCGGATGCGTGGAGCCTCTGCAGTCTAGGGACGAGAGGTAAATAGTAGAATTGCTTTCTTGGCACGCTCCGGTTTCTTTTGTTCGTTCTCCACCTACGTGTCCCACAGACCCTGCACTTGTCTTTATCCTCGTTGATGCCCCAGTATATGATGCACCCCTCCGAACAACAATCGATCTTCTGAACCGGCAGTCCCAACGCCTGCAGCTGTTTCTTCATCGAATAAAAACTGTCGACCATCGTGTTCCCTTCGGGAAGAGATTCTCTCATCAGCTGACACATCCCATCGTACAATCTCTCTGTCATGCGGTGCTCCGTCTTCATGCTCGTCATCCGACAGATCATGGACATCTGTGTGTGACTACCGCAACCGGGATACAGCGGCGTGTTAGCGGCGTTTAGCATCTCAAAAAACTGTCTCGCCTGAGGGTTCGGATCTTCCTCCACGAATATACGTGGCTATTCATCCAGATCCTGTGCACGTTCGTACCCGACATTCATCTGTAAGTACTGCTCTCCCGTAAATGAGCCGGCGGCTGCGTCTTGCACCATCTATACGTATGGGTTGTGAGATCCCTCGCCTATTTCTTCGACATCAACCTGACCAGGTCCCCCTTCGACGTGTACAGTTGCAAATGTAGACGCCCCCTCATATTAGCCGTGGCAGTACCATGTACGGTAATTGTGCACGAAACCTTGTTTCAATAAGTGAACCCTGACGTCACCCGAATGCATATATTTACGGTACTTGCATTTCTTACAAGGACATCTAATCTGCGTTCCACTTTTATTACTCGTCGCAAAATCCACAAATTCTTCGACACCTTCAACAAATCTAAAACTCCACTCCCCGTTGTTTACTCTCTCGTACATCCACTTTCTATCGTTCCTCCTCGGATCTATTTTCTCGCTATACCTTCAAAATAACAACAACTATCTTTTCTCGGTGTGGAAAACCTCAAAGTCCAACACAATAAGATATCTTCCTTCTATATTTTCGTTGAAAAGTGATGATTTATGTGTTTGAAATGAGAGAAGAATGGGAGAAGAGTGGAAGAAGATAGATGGTTTTATGGTTCTCAGCCTGCAATATTATCGACGTCTTACCGACGCTATAGCGACGACCAAGTAACACAAATCCCGGAAACAAACAAACACAAATACCGCGACTTAGCGACGACCAAGAAACACAAATCCCAGAAACAAACAAACACAAATACCAACGACTTAGCGACGCCCAGCGACGAAACAAGTCGTATGGTGTGCATTTATTAATGTCTGCATTCATTGCTTACCGACGCTTTAGCGACAAAATAGCGACGCACACGTCTCTTCACACCACACGATGCGTTTCGTCGCTGGGAGCGTCGCTAAGGTATCACTATACAGTCCCAACGGCATTGTCCGCACAGTGCCCGAGTGTTCTTATCGATGCTTTACCGACGAAATAGCGACGCACGACGTATCTTCACACCATACGATGCCTTTTGTCGCTGTTTGCGTCGCTAAGGCGTCGCTATGCAGCAGTGTCCGCACAGTGCCTGACTGTTACAACTTACAATGCAGTTACGTTGCTAAGTCGTCGCTATGTCGTCGCTGAATTCCCCTATATAAAGCATCCTACGGTAACTCCCATTATATACAAAACAAAATCTCCTTTTCAATCATATAAAAAGAGACAAATATAGTTTGTTCTAAAGCACAAGCACGGCGTGGTAGTGGTCGTTCATACCCAAGACGGCCTATTAACCCACCCGCACCTGCAGCGGTTCCTCCACAACCACAAGCATCCCCACCGCCTGAGTTCTCTGAACCCACTGTTCACGGGCCACGTCCGTAAGAGGATCGCCAAATTGACGATCCTCGTGTAGAAATACAAGAGCTGTGGAAAATAGTGGATGGCCTAAGGGAGGTGATTATGTACCAGGATGAGCGTCTCCAGTACCTGGACACAAGGCAGATGCGGATCAAATCCAAAGCTGCACAGCTGAGACGCCTCCTGAAGGCGTGCGCGGAGAGTGTTTCTAGTCTCTGTTCGGATGACGAACAGTGAACGGCTTCTCTCCGCTATTCATTTAGATTTTTTTTCATTTTTTTCGTTATATATTTTGTAATTAATAATTCTATATTAATGAAGTTTTTTTCTAATCATCGCTTTTGTTTTCTTAATTTAAACACGTGTTTAATCCCTTACGAATCTTGACAACGCTAAAACACAGACGACTCTAAAATACAAACGAAATGTGGTTCGAAAAAATTTAGGACGACTAATTCACTGACTAAACAGCGACTATATACCGACGAAACTTAATACAACGACGAGAACCTAATAACCGGCAAATTTATTATCGTTCTTTGAATTTAGTGACGCTTTACCGATAAACTAGCGACGCACGACGTCTCTTCACTCCATACAACGCGTTTCGTCGCAACAGCGTTGCTAAGACGTCGCTATTCAGTGTCTGCGCAGTGCCCGATGGTTACAACGTACGATGAGGTTACGTCGCTAAGTCGTCGCTATTTCAAACGAAATGTCAAGCCCGCACATCTTCCGGTGTTGAATAACGGGAAAAAAGTTCATCACGGATTCGTCTCTATGTCGTCGCTTTGTTTACCTATATATATGACCCCACAACTTTACATTTCATAAACAAAATACAAAGTATGACCCGTCGTTATAAAACAACCCCAAGGCGTGGATGGGCAAACAGTGCACCTCCACAACGGACTCCTCAACCACAGCGGCCTCCTCCTCAGCCACAACCCCAAGAAATGCCGGAACAACATATCAATTAGAGTACAATTATACCAAACATGCAGCAGCAGTTGAGGCAACTGCACGTCGTGAACAGAAGGTTGCGTAAGTTGAAAGTCAAATATTACAATTTAAGGCGCCTCCTCAAAGAGTTCGCGGAGAATGTGGCGGCCACTCTTTCTTCCGATGATGAAGAGTGAACGACCCCTCTCCCCTTCTCTTTTACATTTCTTTTTTTAATTTTTCGTCTTCATAATGTAAATTTTTATTACTAAATGAATAAATTTTTTTTCCAATCACCGCTTTCTTTTTTCTTAATTCATACAAGTGTTTAATCCTCCACGAATCTGCGACGACACAGCGACCAATCGGAATACTAACGAAAAGTAAAACAAAACATTTGCGACACGCGGGTTTCATCGACAAAAAATCGACGATACACAACACCGAGAGCCTACTAAACGACGAATTTATTTCCTTGTTTATCCGTGTTCTGGAATTTTACTGACACAATAGCGACGATATAGCGACGAAACGCTACAAGCTAAATAGCGACGAACAAAACACACAGAGTAGCGACGAACCACCGACAAAACACCAACGAATTCGTAACGAAAGGATTAACCTGACTACTTTTTTGTTAGCGACAATGCATTTCATCGTAGCTTCATCGCAATTAATGACGAAAATGTGTGTATCGCAAGTCGCAAATTACCGACAAAACACTGACATACCTTGTTTTGTCGGTGATTTTTTCGTCGCTAATCCAAATTCTTTTTGTAGTGATTAAATCATCTAACGATTCATCATAATATTCTTGTACAATTAAAGTAGTTTGAGAATGTTAGTCCTGAGTACTGAAGTCCACTGGATGGATATCCAATCTTTGGAAGGCCATATCGCTTTGAAGAAAAGTCCAAATGAGGTGATGCAAGAGCCCAAATTTAAGAGAATTTTGTGAGCTACAACTTTGCTGAGGAGTGAAAACCCTAATTCGGCATCTAGAAGCGGGTAGAAACCAACAACCGACATGGTATATTCCAGGACGAGATTTTAGGGATTTGAATGATGTAATCTTTCTTGATTAGCTTTGACTTATCTTTTATGTAAATTTGATTTAGATTGATAGGTAGTTATCTAAGGAATTTGATTGATTAGTTATCTTTTAGGAATAGAAAAATATAGCCCTTATAATAGGAAGAAAACGGCAGCTAGAAATGAGAGTTTTCAGAATTTTCAAAAAAAAAAGACTTCTTGTCTCTTTGTGCAGCGTGTGTTGCCTTCTTGTGAGTGTTTTCCTTTGGTTTTTCACAAAGTAAATATCAAAGGCTAGATCCAATCAAGGTTTGAGCAATCTTAGTTGGTGAATCACAATCCAATGATACATAACGACGTGTTGGATTGGAAGATTGAATTGCTCGGCGTAGACGTTGTTGACATCTCTTGTCCAAGAAGGTGGTGTTTGTTGATCAAAGGTATCTTTTAGAGTTGAAAGAAGCGATCGTTAATTTCATACGATCCAAGGTCGTATCAAAGTGGTATCAGAAGAAAGGTTTCTTCGTTACCACTCACATATTCTTCATTCCCTTGTGTTTTCTTTGCTACCTTTACATAACGAATGTTACTCCACCTCTCTGTTCCTTCGTACCACTATGAAACTAGGAAAGTGAAACTCCTGAAACAAGGAGATTGGCCTGATCCAAGAATCCTGAAGTACTGGTGCATATTTTAATATGACAAGGTCAAAGAGAGTAGCTTCAGAAGAGTGTGGACCAACAAACACCCAACACTTATATCACTATTAATTTTCTGTATAATTATTTTTTTCATGCCATAGATCTCTGGTCTCTACATGGGACTAGTTAGATGCTACTAAAACCTAACTACTATTACTGGCAGCACTAAATTTAATTAGAACCTAATTGCTTCCTTTCATTTGAAAAAAAGGTTACGTTTTTTTCCTCATGGGCAGTACTTGTCACACCAACGAATGTTTGGACTTTGCACATATTTTTGCTATTAACCATTTAAGATCAAATCTTTACACACACTTATCGATAGGGTTCATTGTATTAGGGTTTAAATTCAGCCATAACACATAAATCTCGTCCACTGCTTAAAACTGCTACCTAGTCACACGTAAATCGTGTTGCTAACGAAGCTTTTAGTTGATCTTAGACTTGTATGACTTGATTCCATTGCTGCTTGGTTTGTGTTGCATTTTTCTTGTATCCAAGGCTGGTCTTCCTTCACCATATATACGGCTGCCCGTTGAGTACAAAAGATATCATCTTTCCAGCCACACCAATCCAAAAAAAAAAAGCCTAATCTTGGCGATAAAAAAAAACTGTTTTGCTACTTTGTATAAACGTTTATTACTTCACCTCTGTTCCTTCTTATCATATTTTGACAGTTCCTCTCAAAGCTTCTTTAGGCGCCCGTGATAATCAGAAATAGAGAAGTTACCTTGTTTGCATTAGACAAAAGTGGCTTCAAATCTGCTGGATACGTGGGTCATTTGTAACATGGAAACGCTCTTGGATATCTTTCAAAAATAATAAGCGTTATTTTTTTGTAGGGAATTGAATATCCAGGAGATCACACAAAGTTGAGGAAACCCAATCTTCATGCATGTCGTCACTCTGAGCCGTGCGGGAATTTATCAGTCAAGAAACCCATATTTTCTTTTTGACACCATTGAAAGTTGAATGCTGTTTTCCCATTCATCATATTTATTTCTGGTCAATTGTACTGTGAGTAATAAAAATCCAAAGAATTTCTCTGTGATGTTGATGTAGCCGAAAACTTCACCGGGTAGATCAGGAGTAATCCTTGTGGTATGACGTTAACTTCTTGTGTGAATCCATCACGAGAACCTGAGATGGAAAAGAAACGTTAGAGGACCAGGGCGCTGTCCCGGAAAAAACCCTCCAACGCTCAAGTCAGTTATGGTAGTATTTGTAGGTATTTTATACTTGAATAAAGGTTTAGAATAAACCTGTTTTGAGATTTCTCCGAGAATAAAGTTGTTTGAGGTCAACCGATATGTGTAGTAAGAATTCTCTCTCTGAGAGTTAGGAAAAATGTAGTTAAGTTGAATCCAGTTGGCCTCCTCCCTTTCGTCTAGAAAGAGGTGTTTTACAGACGGTTGATGAGGTCTGTCCCTCAATCCAATGATAGAATTGTGATATGTCTGAGATGGCGATCTTGTCTGCGGGAGAGGTGCAGTCCGATGGGACAATTGCCTGCAAGAGTGGTTATGTCAGTAGCTGAATCTACAATGTGTAGGCCGGCCAGCAATGATGATTCTGTACTAATCCAGTCGATGCTTGACATCTGGAAAGTAGTTTGCAGAGCTGCCTTGGCGAATCTCAGATGACAGTAGAGTATACCTTTTTCTAATCTTACCCAAAATATTCCGTGTTTAGGAAAGCATAATTGAGGTTAACGATAAGTAGTAGCTTTTACTGATGCATAGCTGAGCCGAAGTGCAATATGTCGAAATGTCCTGTAGGCCTCCATTTTTAGCCATTCCTTGTCATATTTGCCTAAGTGCCGACTTGACTCAGGCATGCGGCCGAGCTGACCAGCGGTTATAGTTAAATTTGCCTTAGCCACAGTATCAAACTTGCTTCAGCTAGTGTAAGATGGCAGAGCAGAAGTGCACTCCTGCCGAGGTGCCGACCCTGATCTGTCGTTGACTGTTTGTACTGTATTTGAATATTTTTTTGGCTTATCATTTTACCCCCAGATTTTGTGTTGCCGAGCTGATCAAAGAGGGCGGACAAATCTGTTCTGATAATTCAGCATCGTGTCCGTCATTAGTGGGGTGACCCATTGCATTTAAAAGTGGCACAAGTTACCACAAAACCAATTATTGTTTTTTCGGCGATTGAGGTAATCGAAAAAGGGTGGAAAAACCGAAGCATTTTGCCCCTTCAAATCTTGATTCCCTCATTAAAAGGTCGAAACCTCTTCTGAAAGATTTTATTTTTTCTCCCTTTATTTGCAATTGTTTCTCCCTGAATACCTTCTCCTTCTTCAACCTCCTTCTTACTTTCAACTCCGGCAGAGCTTTCTTCTTCCCCAATTTCGACAAATCTTCTTCAGCCTCCAGAATTCTGTAAGCTCCGCTCTTCCCTTTACTCTTATGGCTTTCACTATCTCTTCTTCTTCTTCTTCAGTCTCTCAAAATAGGTCTTCCCCCTCTTTCCCTGTCAATCTTGGGGGTAACGACGGGGGTTATTCCCCTATTTTTGGGAAGTCGGAGCCTAGCAGGGACAATCGGCCTCTGAGGAGTTTACGCCGTACTGGAGATTCCCCCATTGTTGCCTCAAAATCAATGGTGCCCTCAACATCTGTTGACAGAGGCGCACCCTCTCCCATGGCGCAAAGCTCAGTGTGTACTTTGAAAGACACTAAGCTTTCTTGCTTATGCCAAGCGTACCATATTGATAGGAGCACTTTCTTTCCTCTTCATCTTCTTCCTCAGCAAACTGCTTATGATCCGCCCGTAGGATACGGAGCGATTTATGACGAATACTTCAAATCCAAATTCAGCCTTCCTATTCCAGCACCCTTATTTCATATCCTAGATTTCTACAACCTTAGGTTGCCCCAAATAATGCCCAACAGTTTAAAAGTATTTCTTAGCTACTTGCTATACCTAAGAGCCGCTAAGAAATGGTTTATCCTTTTGGTTTTTAGGAGGATGTTTGTGTGTAAACACAAAGAAAGCTAGTTTTACTTTAGTAGGAGATATCCTAATAAAGAAATTAACCATGCTGTAAGTATCCCCTTCTTCACTAAAAATTGGAAGGGACGTTTCTTTTTCATCAAAAATGTGGGGTTACCCAAAAGAAACTATTGGAAGTCCGGCCATGCAAACAATACGAGGCCAAGCGATAAATCATGCGATGAAGCCTCCAAATTGTTGAACCTTCCTATGGCTATAGACTGGAAAAGGGTGAACGGGTCGGTTACAAGTGTTGCCGACCTGGACCATCTGTGGCCAACACATAACTTCCGCCCCCAGCCTAGCAGCTTTGAAATTAGTTCTGGGTATGCTGCGAAATTTTTGAACATCTATGATTCTTCTTGACATTTCCCAAGATTTTTGATTAGTCGTTGAACTTTGCAGGAACCATGGTGTCTGATGCATTGTCAAAATTGAAAAAAATGGTTCCTAAGAAGAGGAAGAGGAGTGAAGCGAAGATTCCTCGGTTACTCCAATTCAAAAGGTCTCTTCCAAAAGGCCTCTGCCCCTGCTTATGCAAGAGGCAAATCAAATCCAGGCAGTGGCCCCTTCCGAAATGCTTCTGCCCCTACCTATGCCATAGGTAAATCCAAACTCAATTTATTCAGAAAATCCCCAAGTACCACCCACCAGATCAACTGGCTCGAATGCTGAAGAGCCTGTTTAGCAAAAATACCTAGGAAAGAACCTTCAAACCAAAGGGAGGTCTTCTTATGGGCATCGGCGTCTGAAGAAAACTTTGGAGTATTACTCTAACGAGACGGCGCTAGATCCCAAAGTGGAAAAGCAGTTAAATAAATCTCCATTCTGCCCTAAGATTTCAACCATTTCAATGACATGGACATGGATGTATCTTGTAAATTTTATATGTCCAACATGGTTATGGTAAGTCTGTAAAATTTTCCTCTTATCTATGCTCTTAACTTTGCCTGATTGCTTGTTTATAAATGTTATAGTACCAAGCCTAGGAGAACAATATGTTTAGGAAGACCGAAGAGCTGCGGCGAATGGTAGTTCAATTGATAAAAAAGTACGCAGTTCTTCAAGGAGCTAATGATAAATGGGCTGAAGAAGCCAAATCATCCAAGTCCAAGCTGGCAGAACTTGAAGCAGTGATGATGGTCTGAGATCAGAGGTATCTTCCCTTTTTGAGGAGAATTCTAAACTTCGTGAAGAAAAGGAAGTGTCCGACCTTAAGCTGGCTACTGCTTACTGACAAGTGGATGAACTGAAAGAGGTGGTAGCCAATATTTAGCTGGTGTCTACCAAGACTCAAGCCGAACTGAATTTCTACCAGAGAGAACTTGGCACTTGTGAGCAGGAGCTGTCCAATTGCAAGAAGCAACATGAAGATGAGCAAAAGAGTAAAGATGAACTAGCTCAGCAATTTGAACTTCAGGCTGAAGATATGAAAAGAAAAGTTGTTGTTGAGTTCAGGAGATTAGACTATTTTGTTGTAAATCTTATTAAACTTCAAAGTTCAGTGATGGTAATTGGGCAAACTCATGCCATCGATTGCTGCTCGGAGGTCTGCCCAGCCTTGGATAAGGAACATCCTCAAATTATTGAACTGCATAATCCAGAAGCTGAACATATTTTTGAGACTCATTTAGAAATGTTTAAAAATGGAGTTGATCTTAGAAATTTGCCAACGGATGAGGATTAGGATAGGATTCTTCGCCCTATGTATTTCAAGTAGTTGTAATACTCATACTTTTCTGAATGAAAAATATTAGTTCTTTCATCCAGCTTGTGTTCTTTATCTTGCCTTGCTATTATTTTCATACTTTGTGCAAGTATTTGACTTCTGCTTTTGACTAACATCACTCTTAATAATGCAAGTGCTTGACCTCGGCTCTGCCAAAAGGTCTTGTATGGCCTGGGTCTAATCTTGTTGAATCTCTTCCCACAGATACTAAGTTTTTTACTTCAGCTCTCCCCAAGGTTTTTGTATATCTTTGGACCCAATTTGGCTAATCTTAACCTCAGCGCTGCCAAGGGTTTCGAACAAGTTTTAGCACTGCCAAATTCTTGACCTCTGCGCTGTTAAGGTTTTAAATAAGTTTAACGCTGCAAATTTCTTGAGCTCAGTACTGCCAAGGGTTTTGAATAACAAGTTTGACGCTGCCAACTACCTGACCTCAGCATTGACAAGGGTTTTGAATAATAAGTTTGGCGCTGCCAAGTACTTGACCGCAGCACTGCCAAGGGTTTTGAATAACAAGTTTGGTGCTGCCAATTTCTTGACCTCAGAACTAGCAAGGGTTTCGAATAACAAGTTTGGCGGTGCCAACTACTTGACCTCAGCACTGCCAAGGGTTTTGAATAACAAGTTTGGCGGTGCCAACTACTTGACCTCAGCACTGCCAAGGGTTTTGAATAACAAGTTTGGCGCTTCCAACTACTAGACCTTAGTACTGCCAAGGGTTTTGAAAAACAAGCTTGGCGCTGCCAACTACTTGACCTCAGCACTGCCAAGGGTTTTGAATAATAAGTTTGGCGCTGCCAACTACTTGACCTCAGCACTGCCAAGGGTTTTGAATAACAAGTTTGGTGATGCCAACTACTTTTCCTCAGCACTTCCAAGGGTTTAATATAACGACCAAGTCGGGTTGTTTTTTGAAATGTATATTCTTCAATGTCATAAGATCGAGGTGAAAATTTGTATAAAATATTCTTGTCCCATTAGCTGAGATAAAGATTCTTGGGTTTCATCAGAAAATAAATCTTCTGGGGAAATTTGTTTGCCGGATGAAAAGATGTATCCGATTGAGCTGAGCGAATAATATATTCGGGGGAATTCAACTCCCAATCTCAAGAAAAGTCATGCTTTAAATCTGGATAATTTATTCACAGTAACAAAACATAACACACATTAGAAAGCAAGGCAATGAATAATATGCAAATCTATGCATGAAACGATTGGATACACTCGAGAAGAATCAATTCGTGAGATATTGGTTTTTGCTTTTAAGTCAGCCTTATATGCTCAGGAATTCACAGACTTTGCTCAGTCGTATCAGGATCCTCATCGCTCAATGACCTATGCTGCGGTTTAGGTCGACAACTTTCATCAGGAGGAGGCCAAGCAAAACTCATCCTATCATGCAGCCTTGATCTTTGATTATAAAATCGTTGTAAGTGGCCGAGCTCAATCAATCGCCCAATCTCTTGGGTGAGCTGTTTGCAGTCCTATGTATCATGCCCAATATCATGATGATAAAGACAATACAGTTGATGATCCTTTTTATGAATAGGTCCTGTTAAGGGCTGAGGATCCTTCGCTAGACTCTTCTTCCTTATGTAGGAAAGGATATGAGCCTTTGAGGCGAGTAGAGAATTTCTTTCCTTTCCTTTGCCCCCTAACAAAATTTTGACTTAGCATCTTTCCTGAGGTATAATTCCTCCTTTCTGCTGACGGCCAGACCTTTTCCCTGAACGTCTAGCCTCAGCCACTGTGAGGCCAAGCATGATATTCTGGCCGAGTTGGAGAGTACTCAAGAATTTCCTTTTTTGGAAGAGACTTGCTAGGATGAAACCCACTAGGTCCCTCCACATAAGTTTTTCCGTTCATCTCCTTCACCACAACTTGGAATACGTTGGTATTTTGAGCCACATAGCGAATGGCTCAAATATGTTCTTCATAGGTGAAGGTAGCATGATCTGAAGATTTTGCTGGCTCAGGGGAACACTGTTCCGGTTGTCGTTAAGGAGACCTTTGGCGTCTCCTGGGGATCATAGGTCGCTTGGACCCTTTCCTTGCTTTTTTATCCATTCTTCCAATGATGGTTTTAAAGGTTAGTCACCCAGTGATTCTTTGAAAAACTTTTTTAAGGAATACGGAGGTTCACGCCCTCCTTCTAGCACCAAATGATGAAGCCAAAAACTTCACCGAGTGGATCAGGAGTGATCCTAGTGGTATGACATTAACTTCTTGTGTGAATTCATCACGAGAACCTTAGATGGAAAAGAAACATTAGAGGCCCAGGGCGCTGCCCCGGGAAATATCTCTGACGCTCAAGTCAGTTATGGTAGTATTTGTAGGTATTTTATACTGGAATAAAGGTTTAGAATAAACCTGTTTTGAGATTTCTCCGAGAATAAAGTTGTTTGAGGTCAACCGATATGTGTAGTAAGAATTCTATCTCTGAGAATTAGGAAAAATGTAGTTAAGTTGAATCCAGTTGGCCTCCTCGCTTTTGTCTAGAAAGAGGTGTTTTATAGGCGGTTGATGAGATCTGTCCCTCTACCAAATGATGGGATTGTGATATGTCTGAGATGGCGGTCTTGTCTGCGGGAGAGGTGCAGTCCGATGGGACAATTTCCTGCAAGAGTGGTTATGTCAGTAGCTGAATCTACAATGTGTAGACCAGCCATCAATGATGATTTTGTACTAATTCAGTCGATGCTTGACATATGGAAAGTAGTTTGCAGAGTTTCCTTGGCGAATTCCAAATGGCAGTAGAGTATACCTTCTTCTGATCTTACCGAAAATATTCCATGTTTAGGAAAGTATAACTGAGGTTAACTATAAGTAGTAGCTTTTACTGATGCATAGCTGAGCCAAAGTGCAATATGTCAAACTGTCCTGTAGGACTTCATTTCTAGCCATTCCTGGTCATGTTTGCCTAAGTGCCGACTTGACTCAGGCATGCGACTGAGCTGACCAGGGGTTATAGTTGAATTTTCCTTAGCCACAGTAACAAACTTGATTCAGCCAGTATAAGATGTCAGAGCAGAAGTGCACTCCTGCCGAGCTGCAGACCCTGATCTGTCATTGACTGTTTGTTGACTGTAGATGAATATTTTTGGCTTATCGGATGTAATTCATAAACAGCAATATGTTTCTTCATAGATGATTCCGCCTGCTCTTTGTTATCACCATCAGAGGTCACTGTTTTGGATGATTATAGAGTAATCAAAGTCGGCCCAGTAAGCTTTTTGTTCACAAAGGGAATCTGTAGCGACCAGTCCCGAGCCCTATTACTCGAAACGACTCACTTGTCGTATCTTGCTAAGGAGAAGGCATCGATGCGATTCAACTGCACGTCATCATAATAACGTAAATCGATGTCAACGAAGTCATAAACTAGACCCTCGATAAAATAATCATCATCATCATTACAACGTCTAGAGAATTCTAGATCGATAAAATGGTCAAACGTGATAGACACTAATCTCACAAAATTCTTAAACCTCGAACAACGAAATAACTGCCTCAGCTATATCTTCGCAAGTCTCACCCGAATATCCTCAGTTTCGAAATCTCCAGTCCCGATCTTCCATGGTATGCTAACTCATTTACCTGTCTATCTGTAAAATTGATTGGTAGAGGGAGGTGAGCGACAAAAATCGCCTAACAAGTAGCCTGACTATATTTACTACGGGATCATACACGGACAAGCAAGTGTAAATAAATAAATAACATAATATAAAATATCATGTTTCTCTTCGCAAATAAATTTATCTTTTTGTCCTTCCTATACAAACAAGCACGTAAAGCACATGCAACTAAGTCATCGCACACATAAGGCAGTACAACCAAAACCGTGATGCAGCTTTTCAAAATCCTGAATGCAATGACTCGATAACCACTTATCTTTTATTCATTTCCATTTCTATTCCATTTTTGTTTTCATTTCTCATATTCCATCTTCCATTTCATTTCCATTTTTTGATATCATAGGCGATTCGATTACCTCTTACGATATTCCTGTTGATATCCATCTCTGATATCCATATGCGATTACCCCTTATGGCACTCATATGCGATATCCATTATTATTAATGTAATGTAATGATTGTACCTTCAAGTGACTTTTATTGCAAGATTTATGTTTTTGGTTCCCCAACGGTCAATAGGAGTCTAGGCAACCTTCCTCCGTACAGTGTAGTCAATATAAGCCTGGACGGTCCAATTGGCTGTCAATATGTGTCCAAGCGGTCCAGCTCCGTACAGCATAGTTAATATGTGCTCAGATGGCCTGTTTGTTTGGAACCAAATCCAAGTATGCAATATATTTCCTTTGTAAGGGTGATTTCTCCAAAACATGAATTTTTGCAAGCACTTTTCCTTTATCGTTATACTTTTCCGTTTACCATTTTAATTTCGTTTAACTCCGTTTTACCCCCTACATATAAGTATACTCACGTATATGCCTACGCCCATACACATGTATATACACGCTTATACTTACATGTCTCGCCCTCGGATTACCAAAAATCCCTTTATCAAAATTGATTTTTCCCTCTTTCGTCGACAAAACCCTAATTTCGGTTAATTTCGATTTTCTTTCGATCCCATTCATGTTATACCATCATATTTCATCATATTCATGACTCACTGTCCAACATATAAACTTTCGACCATAACATACGCAAATCCCTCAAATACACGTTCAAATCACATAATTCCGATTACATGAAATAAGACACATATATATCCATCATTTTATCATCCATAATATACATTTATAACAACAATCCAGGCAGCGGCATACATGCCTTAATAATTTCGGCTACTGTTTATCACATAACTTTTGCGCACACAAATTAAGAGAAAGACAACACACAAAATAAAATAAACACATGCACACAGAGTTAAAGAAATAGAAACACATAAGATAAATAACCTCACCTGCACACATAGAAAACGGAAATACATAAACTAAATGACCTTACATTCACGCGATTAACAAAAACACATATATAATAAATAAACATCATGAAGCAACGACGACACTCAATCTTTACCCATATCCTAAGATGCCATCTTCAAATTTGTTTCTTTTTCTTTATGCTTGAAGGCAATACATGGTAGCAAACAGCAAACAATTGAATTTTTAATACACGACAGTAACAACAAACAAGTACATTCTCTTATATATATTAATATTCCATCAACAAAATTTCCCATCACACTACAAATTCGGCCAGTGCACGCAATCATTCATAGGTATCTTTCTACCAACGGTCCATACACATCATCATCACCAAGACTACTTCATCCTTGTACACATATACATTATCGATACATAAATACAACAATTACATACGTATATACATCAATCTATGCAAATGACAATTACGAATGCATGATCCGATTTGATATAAAAATAGCATAATAATTTTATAAAACATAACAAATATAGCAAGGATACTTGCCTCGATCTCGTTTATATGATGTCGTACGAAGAACTGGTTTGCAACGGTTGAAGAAATTTATTGTTTCTTGCTCCCTGATGGTTCCGGCAGAATATTGCTTCCTAGTAGGCAGGCCTTTTTTTTTTAAGGTTAAGGGTTATCATTTGTGTGATGTGTGTATATGTATGTATAAATATAAAAAAGAAGAAAAGACTTTGAATCTTTCTTTTTTTTTCCTTACCTCTGGCGGCATGGTTTGATGAAGAAATTAAAGCAGCATGTTTGCTGAAGAAGGTTTTTGTCTGGCATACACTACGGGAGTAAGCAGCCTCCAGGCTGCCGAAATTGCTGAGGGTTTCTGAGGAAGAATTGGTGTTGTATAGATGTATAGTTATAGGTTAGATTTATTATGTAAAAATCTTAAGATATTGTTATCTTCTCCTAATTAAATTTCAATTTGTAATTTAAATTAAACTTTATCTACTATTTACTTCCTAATCGTATTAGGATTTTAGTTTTAGGTAAAATCTATCTTATTCTTTTTCTAGTCTAATTAGGATACTAGGGTATTATTTTATTTATTTTCTTTTTCTTTTCTTTAGCCGTGTACAATGTATAATATATATATGTGTATATACATATTTAGTAGGAGATGCGGGATGTAACAGAATTCAAGAATACATCTGAAACAAAAGAAAAATATAAAGAAAAAAATATCTCAGACAATGCTGAAGCAAAGGATCCGAGACCAAGGAAGAACAAATTGGTCCAATTGTGTGACAAAGCACGTGAAGTTTGTTGATAAATTTTTCGGTGCATATCAAGTTCTATTGACTAACCATAAACTGAGACATCACATACCTCGTAACCCTGCATCTTTCATTGTTTATTTCTTGGATACTTGATAGTTGTAGTAAAATCAATAACTTTGTGTTCAACTTGCATAAGTCTAGGGTTAACTAAAGATTGCTCAGGGAAACCCTTAGTTTTCTTTGCCTCAGCCTTTGACATAACTTTTTGTTTCCTTTCCTTTGATTCTTAGAAGGTTAAATGTGTAAATTTTCTTGTTACTTGGCTTGGTAACTTTGCTTATTGGTTGCTGAAAATTGGTCGATACGTTGGAGAAAAAAGGTGTAGTTGATCATCGGATTGTATCAGCCACTTGAAAAGCTTGCTTTGGTTGTATCTAGCATAATATTGGCCAATGAAAACACAAACTTGAGTGACTATACAAGAGCGAGAGAGGAACATACACATTGATTTTGGTTTTCACTAAACTAACAAAATTTCTTTTGTCTTTGTGTTAGTATTCTTTTTTTTGTGTTTCTTTAATTCATTTCAGGTGAAAATATGTCGTCAGCCTATGCTGTAGTGGACGAGGCGAGGGTTCAAGTGTCCCTTGAAAAGGTGTTGGAGAAATTGCAAGAAATCTCAAACAAGGTGGAAGAATTGGATAGGTGGGCCTTGAATCAACAAAGTTCACAAGTTGAAGAGATGGTTGGCACCATTTGAGGAGTCATGTGTTATGAGCATGACTACAAAGAGGTTCAAAAACGCATGATTACTTTTAGAAAATCAAATGGTATTTGGGTAAGAAATTTGCATTGCAAAGTGCCTAAGATTCAAAATTATCCACAACATGATAAAGATATTATGCACATTACAATGAACTGTTAGATGACTTATATTATGCTCACATTGAAGAAATTGAAGAATAAACCATGATTAGATTCATTGATGGGTTATATAAAGAGATTGCACATGAAATGATGCATTGTAGGTATGAATCACTTGAAGCTATGTATGAGAATGCAACCAACATTGAGAATAGGATAAAATTTAAGAAGGACATGTACGATTTTTTTGCTAAGATGCATAAGTTCGGCAAAGCTGAAATTGTTTCTAAAGAGGAGCATAAAGCTGAAATCGTCCCTTATGTCTATGCTAAAACAAAGTCGAAAGTCGATTTTTTTCCACAAGAGTTGAATGAGGCTAAAGTTGATGCATCTAATCAGCATGATTTGCCTGATAATACAACTGATTTTCATGATGAAATCTTGAATGAATTGCATGAGAAAAACAGTGAACATGAGGATGATTTACAAGTTGATGTAGCATCCCCTACTTGTCTTGATTTGTGTGCACCACATGCATTGTGTGAACTTGAGTTAAGACCTGAATTTGAGCTTGCATCACATGAATTAGATAATGAATTGAATGATTAATCGAATGCTATTAAGTTCGATGAATCTGGATTGGTCGTTAATAATGTCAGATCATTTATTGTGAGTCTTTTAAAGTATGTGTTGAACTCCCTAGTTTACATTGTTTGTATGAACCTTTTTATATGCATCACACACACACGACCTTTAGCATAATTCATTCTCATAGAATGCTTGTTCATAGGATGATTCATGCCATGTTTTCTTATGAGAGATGCCATGTCACATTGTCTTGTTTTGCTTTCCAAATCTTGGTGACTTGTGACTTTGTTTGCCATGATAAATTGTGGGTCTATTTATTTATTGAGATTGAATGTTCCTTGCATGATGGATTTTTGATGCATCTTACACATTCATGTTTGGTTGAGAGAAGCATGACTATACTCCCTAAACGCATCAAGAAGAGGTTTGTATTGACATGGAGTTGTGTTCTAGTGTGTGATAAGTCTTTCTTTTGGAAGCTTCATAAGTGTCTCACTTGTGCTTTGTTAATGCATCCTAAACATGTGAAAGTGAAGATACAAAAGAGGTATGACTCTACTCCTTATTTATCTCTTTGCCATCACATTTTACTTGTTCATGATTCTAGATATGCATTTATTGGGTTAGAGTTTGAGGTGTATGTATTTGTGAACCCTAAACATGTTAGGTAGAGGTGTTTATTGCTGTCTAGATGTGTCATCATTGGAGTACGTGGTCATCCTAAGCATGTTAGACTTAAATTATGTATGATCATTGTACTTGGTTTGCTTGGACTTGTACCTTACATAGTTTATGAGTCATTTGTGGAGTATCCCTCTTATCAATTTGTGTGTTGAGATTCAAGGTCAAATCCTTTTCAGGAGGGAGGGAATGGTGAGATTCAAGGAGCCCTAAACATACAAACTTCGCAAACAAGGGCCTTGAACATGCAAACTCCATAAACAAGAAGCCTTTGCATAAATAGAAGATGTAAACTAAAGATCTTCTTATTCAAACGTGTACAAGATGAGCCAAGGAATGTTAGATGCATGATATTTTCTATGTTTATTGAGGCTATGATCTGATTGTACAAGTGTTTCAATGCATATTATAAGATGTAAGAGTTGGTGGGAGGGCAGGATGGACATTTCATGCGTTAGCGTCGTAATATCGAGCCTAGTTGTTTGCTTTGTCTTTGTTTTGGTCTAGGATATTTATAGAGTCTTTTAAAATATGTTTATAGTGCTAATAACCTTTTTGAATTTTTCTTAGGTGACAAGGCTATATAACGAAAGTGACTTCGAGGATCCCTGTTTTTCAGGAAGTCAACCGGACACCATTCCGTATTTTAGATGCAGAGGCCGGAGTACAAGTCCAAATGGGTTCAAATTACTTGGAGATATTATAAAACTCAATTTGAGACGATTTTAGTGCTTTGCAATTTTCATAATTCGGGCTAAAAGGTGGACCAAAATCAAATGGTAGATGGGAGTCCAAAACGGAAAGTACTGAAGCCCACTAGATGGTAATCCAATCATTGAAAGGCCATATCTCCTTGTAGAAAAGTCCAAATGAAGTGATGAAAGATCCCAAATTCAACAGGATTTTGTGAGCTACAACTTTGTTGAAGACTGAAAGCCCTAATTCGGCATCTAGAATCGGGTAGAAGCCAACAATCGACAGGGTATATTCTAGGGCGAGATTTTAGGGATTTGAATTATGTAATCTTCCTTGATTAACTTTGACTTATCTTTTATGTAAATTTGATTCAGATTGATAGTTAGTTATCTAAGGACTTGGTTTGATTAGTTATCTTTTAGGAATAGAAAAATATAGCCCTTATAATAGGAAGAAAACGACAGCTAGAAGATGAGAGTTTTCAGAATTTTATGAAAAAAAGGCTTGTTGTCTCTTTGTGCAGCGTGTGTTGCCTTTATGTGGGTGTTTTCCTTTGGTTTTTCACAAATTAAAAATCAAGGCTAGATCCAGTCAAGGTTTGAGCAAACCTAGTTGGTAAATCACAATCCAAGGATATGAAACGACGTGTTGGATTGAAAGATTCAAATTGCTCGACATAGACGTTGTTGACATCTCTTGTCCCAGAAGGTGGTGTTTGCGCCATTGTCCCATGCAAGGGTTGATCAAAGGTGTCTTTTGGATTTGAAAGAAGCGATCATTAATTTCATACGATCTAAGATCGTATCATTAGGCATTAGTGAAAATCAAGTGTATCTCTTGTCTTCCTCAATCTTTTCTTTCAATATTTTCTCGCACACTCAAAGTTTGTCTCTCGGCCAAATCTAGGGTTAGAAATAACAAAGCAAGAAACACTTCTTGGGGGTAATGTCAAGACACTAAAATAGTCCTAATCATCTCCAATTAATTCCAACCTTTTGCCAACTTAAGAGCAATTTGGACATAATTCTAAGATTCAAAGGTATAAGAAAAACATGATGTTAAGGGCTGAGCCAAAGAGAAACTAAGTGTTTGGGCAATCTTTAGTTGATCTTAGACTTTGCTTACTTAATTCACTTAAAGTTCAATCAAGGTTTTTTTAATCCAATTATGTTCAAGCCTTATGCTATGTGTTTAAGTCTTTTTGAGGCTAAGGTAGGGCTGTTTCCAAGTGGAGGGTTCGGCCTTTAATTCAAGAGTCAAGACGGGCACAAGTTTTGAAGCCTTTCTTCACTTTGCGTTTCTTTGCCGTTCTTGAATCCTTTGCTATCTCTTTTTCTTTTCTTTTTTTTCTTGTTTTCTTTCTTTTTTTGTTTTGTATTCAGAACCTTTTTTTTTGTGACTAAGGGCAGAATACTAAATTCACAATACCTTGGGTTTGCCTTGTAATCTTTGCGTGTAAGAAAGCTACCAAAGTCTATTATCATCTTGTTGTAATCGAAGCTCTTAGCTTGCATTAAGACTTTGCGTATACTTGATTGTTTGTACTTGTGAATTTACATTGAATATTGAGTGTTAAAGGTGCCCAACCATCTTGTTCCAAAAAAAGGCTATTTTGTTGACTTTGAGCCAAGAAGTGAGAGTTACAAACAAAAGAACGCCAAACAAAAACATTCTATCTATACATTGGCCTAGCTGAATGTTATACCAAGTTTTACCAAGAAGCCAAAACAAGCAAAAACTCATTCCTTCCTAAATCAGTTCCGAAAAGGAAGGTTAGCAAAATTATCATAAGAAAAAGGGGGACTTACACCTCACGGATATATTTGCTCCAACAAGAACCAAAAACATACTTTGTGCTTGGTTGTATCTATCTTCACTTATTACATCCATTACCCAGAGTAACCCTTAGTTTTTCATGACTCAACCTATAACATAATTGTTGGTTTCTAAGTCTTTCTTGAATCCTAGATTGTCTAAGATAGTATCAAATCATTGCATGTTAAGTGTAGGCCGTGTGGAAGCTGTTTGAAGGACTTGAGGAGTATTTTGGATATATTATCCCCTGATAAAGCTGAGATGCTACCAAGAAAAGCAAAACAACTATTGAAAGAACGTATACACGAGAGATAGAGAGGAAAAAATTGTTTTAAACTAACGTAATAAACTCTCTTCTGTCTTTCGGTTTGTTTTGTTAATCATTTTTAGGAACAATGGTTGAATTACATGGAAAGGAGCAAATCCCTCCTACTACCCCTATCATGCCACAAGGTCCTATGACTATGGATACATTGCACCAAATGATGTCCAGCTTGGTCCATGCCATTGGATGCCTGAAAAGTGACATTGAAGATCTTAAACACAATGCTGGCCAAAGCAAGGGAAGAAGCACCACTCAAGAAAGGAGAGGACAACCAAGCAGCACTGGAATGAAGGAGCACCCTATGGAGGTGAAACATGGAAAGAGAGCCAAGGGAACCAGCCTCAAAGAGGGCGTGGACCGAATGGTGGCTGTAGGAACATGTCCGTTGAAGAAAGATTTGATGACCCCCCTAAATACAATGACCAGTTTCAAGAAGAAAGGTACATAACCCTAGGTATGAAAGGAATGAACCTCCTAAAGAGGTGTTTAATACAAGCAAACTGAATATAACTTTTCTAAGGTAAAAGTGATGCTGGAACTTACTTATAATGGGAATTAAAAGTAGATCACACGTATTCTTGCACTAACTATTCTGAGTTGGCCAAAGTTTGATATGCCACATTTGAGTTTGTAGTTTATGCCTTGAATTGGTGGGAACATCTACAAGATACAAGGAGAAGTACAAGGCAACCACCTGTTGTCACTTGGGAAGAATTGAAACAAGAAATAAGGAAGAGGTTCATCCCCAATCTTATGAAAGAACTGTCTACCAAAAGCTGCAACAACTCACTCAATGTAAAAGAAAAAGTGTTGATAAATATTACAAAGAATTGGAACGCTTCCTTACCAGAACCAACACAGAGGAAGCTGAAGAGTCCACAATGGCACGATTTTTGCGTGGCCTAAACAAAGAGATAGCCTACATATTTAAACTCACACCCTACTAAAACATTTCTTCTATGGTACATACGGGGGAAAAGGTAGAAAGGCAGCTAAAGGAACATACCCCTATCCCATCTTTTCGGCCTAACCCTTCAAATATTTCCATGGTACAACGTAGGCCAAGTTTTAGACCACCAAAAAGTCAAGGCCATGGATTTCAAGGGAGGAACCAACCTAGCTTTCCCAAACGTCTAACAAACAACTCTCCAACCGTGGACATAGGAAAGACTAAGGTGGAAGGTACTACTCCTAACTCTAATACTAGATTCTGTGACATACAATGTTTTAAATGCTTAGGTAATATTGCAAATCAATGTCCCAACCCTAAACGAATTGTGTTTATTGAAGAATCTAATGAGTATTATTCTGAGGAAGAGTTGGAAGAAACTGAGAAAACAGAGGAAAATTGTGAGGAAGAAGAGGAAGTCGTAGATGAAACAAATGAATGTGCAAACAAAGAATCCTTGGTTTTAAGACGTGTCTTAAATGTTCAAGTTAAAATGGAAGAACAAGATTTACAAAGAGAAAACTTGAACAAATATTCCTTTAGACATGACAACAAACTGCTTAAGCTGCATGCATTACCCCCTAGAAAGTGTATGAGGGTCAAATGAGAATGCCTAAGAGTAGAAATGATCCTAACGAGAAAGAATTTGAGATGAGTTTTCTTAAAAACATTCGCCCTGAACCAAAAGGAAAAAAACTTGCTACTATAGGAGAAAACAAACCCAAGTAGGAAAGTGCTTTCTTTGCATCCCAAAGTGAGGTGTTACATTCAATCTACTCCAACAAAAATGCTTACATCTTATTGTATAAAGAAGCCTTGTTCTCTTCAAATGACATACCAACTACTTTGCACATTTTAATTGCAACGTTCTCTAACTTATTCCCTGAAGGAGATCCCTCTAGATTACCACATTTTTGAGACACTAAACACCAAATAGATTTCATCCCTGGACCTGTCTTACCAAATAGGCCGGCCTGTAGATCCAATCCAGAAGAAACCAAAGAAATTCAGGGACAAGTTGAGGAACTCCTAGACCAAGGTAAGGTAAGGGAGAGTATAAGCCCTTGTGCTGTAGCCGTGATATTAGTCCCAAAGAAAGATGGAACTTGGAGAATGTGCATGGACTGTAGAACTTGAATGACATGCTAGCTTTGTTACATGGGTCTAGATACTTTACCAAAGTAGATCTTAAGCAAGGGTACTTCCAAGTGAGGATTAGAGAAGGAGATGAATGGTAGACTGCCTTCAAGACTATGTTTGGATTGTATGAGTAGTTAGTGATATTTTTTGGCCTAACCAATGCACCTAGTATCTTTATGAGGTTGATGAATGAGGTCTTGAGGAAGTTCAGTGGGAAATTTGTCGTAGTTTAGTTTGATGATATCCTATTCTACTCCAAAACCATAAGTGTACACTTTATCCATTTGAGGCCTGTATTTGAAACTTTGCAAAAGGAACAACTCTATGCCAATACTAAGAAATGTTCATTTTGCTTAGAGAAAGTCGTTTTCCTAGGTTTTGTGATTATTGCTCACTGAATATAGATGGATCAAGAGAAGGTCAAATCCACCACTGAATGGCCAACATCTAAGACTGCTGGAGACGTTAGCAATTCCTATGGCCTAGAAAGTTTCTATACCCATTTTGTCAAAGATTTCTCTACCATTACATCACCCCTAAATGAGTTGGTCAAAAAGGATGTATGTTTTCAATGGCGAGAATCTCAACAACGATCCTTTGATGAACTTAAGCAAAAACTGACAACAACACCCATCTTAAGATTGCCCAACTTTGAAGAAACCTTTGAAGTAGAATGTGATGCTAGTGGAGTTGGCAGTGGAGCCATTTTAAAGCAAGGAAAGAAACCTATAGCCACTTTAGTGAAAAGTTAAAAGGAGCTGCATTGAACTATTCAACTTGTGATAAGGAACTTTACGCTTTAGTAAGATTATTGCAGACATGGCAATATTACCTCAACCTAAGAATTTGTGATACACACAGATCATGAGAGACTTAAATACCTTAAGGGGCAGGGTAAGTTAAACAAACAGCATGCTAAGTGGGTAGAATTCATTGAGAAAATTCCTTTATGTCATCAAATACAAGCAAGGAAAACATAACATAGTTGCTGATACTTTGTCTCGTAGATAGACCTTGATTACTAAGTTGTCTTCACACATGTTTGGATTTGAGTATATGAAAGAATTGTATGCCACTGACCATGACTTTACTTTTGTCTATGAAGCGTGTCTTGTGTTGAGAAAAAGTGTTTGAGTGATTCACAAATACATAATTTAAATACCACATGTTTAAGAAATGCATGACAAAATTATTATGTGACATGTTTTTGTGACATACATGCTTTATATATAATGTTGCCATACTAACAAGCCATGAAGCGTTAAAGCTTACATCGAATGGCAAACATTTGTTGTGTTTGAAATGTTTTCAGGTGCCACTATTAATGAACTAAACTAGTTCATTAAGTGAATTACTTAAGTTAATGAACTAACTAGTTCATAAAATGAAGATATATTTAGAGAAGGCATTATGGCAACAAAAATGGAAATGCAAAGTCTCCTCCTAATACTTATTGCATGTTTTTATATAATATATAAATATATATATATATATATTAAGATTTTTTTAAAAGGCACAATACACATATATTTCAACGTTCTACCGACATGTTACATATATTACAAACATACGTCGACGCACACCACTATACTTACCTCATATTTATGAGTATATTCAGGTCTTATATCATATGATAAAAGTCATTGTGATGAAAAAACTATAACGACACATTACAAGGTTATAAACCAAAAATTGTCGTATCGGGTTACTACCGAAACTTCGCTAACGTGTCACGTACTTACCATATATAGATGGCCAGCCTCTGCACTTAAAAAATGGCCAAAAATTTTGTGGCTAACATGATATACTCATCCATAAAATCATTCCATGTTGGCACACACAAATCACCACCAATTAAGGCCAAATTGTGGAGATTCCAAGTTTACTTTTTAAGCACATGTGGGCGCCAACTTCAATAAGCCATTAGATCTGAACATTCAAGTTATTTAATGTATATTATGTATGACATAATATATATAACATTTGCACAAAGTTTGAATTTAATCGGAGAAAAATCGCGTAATCGACAAAAGTCAAAAATTCGGTTTTCTACGAACGCAACACATGGAACGTTTTTTGGCATGATATGTAGCATGGATTTAGGCGCTTTTTACATATTAAATAAATATTAAAGTTTGCTAGAATATTCAAATTAGGGCTCATTAGAATATATCATACATGTGTAATTATTGTGCACTATTCTACAAAGTTCACAAAAATAAACTTCACCACATGGACAAGCCTTCATACACGTCTAATGCAGCCTTGGTTGAGCTTATGTGGACCTTATTTGTCATCTCAATTGGTGGAGAATAAGCCACACAAGGTTAGTGACATAATGGAGGAAGCTACACAAGGTAACAATTCAAACTTTGTAGCAAATGTAACACATGCTGAAAATTCAGTATGTGAGAATTAGTGTGGGGCGATTTTTTGTCTTAATGTTGATCAATTTGTTTCTCAAAATTCAAGGGATTAATGTGTAGTAATATGATAACATTTCAAAGTCTTGAGAATAAAGCACATGCTGAAAATTCAGCATGTGAAGACAATAGGCTGGCCGAATTTTAGTCTTCAAGTGTGATGAAATTTGCTTCCAAATTTGAGGGGATTGATTATAGAATATTTGGCAATGTTTTGAACTTCAATTTGGAACATGTTTTATGTTTTATTCTCAGATTTTTACATCCACTAAGTGATGACAAATCTCATCCAATCAAGGAGTGCCAAGTAAGCAAGGTCGAGACAATCATCCAATCAAGTTGTGCCAAGTAAGAAAGATGGTGTCACATCTACACAAGGCATTCTTCCAAGGATATAAAGGAGAATTCTCAAGGTGAAGAAAAGCCCTAGGGGGGCAGCCAACTTGATTAAAAAGAAGAGAAGAGAGCCAAACAAAAGCAAGAGACAACTCTCGTAATCTCACAAGTGCAAAAAAGTGTCTTCTACTCTCTTCTTCTATATTTCTTTCTTCTTCTTCTCCTCTCAAGCCTATTGTACTTATACTCAAACATATGGAATAGGCTCTATACATACCACCATACGCGCCTCATTATTGTAAAAGGTTGATCAAGATGACCTTCATCCGTTCGGTGGTGGTGTTCGTGATCATTGTGATTGCTTGTATCGTTTGTAAAGGGTTGGAGTTGTTGTGTAACTCCACCAACCCTTTTGGTAAGGTGTTAATTTTGTTTAGTGATAACCGAGGAAGGTGTTCTTGAAGACTGGAGTAGGTTGATTTAACCGAACCAGTATAAAATTCCTTGTGTTCTTTACTTTACTGCACAGTACTTTCAGTTTCCAGCATTTTGCATCCATTTCGTCGCAATCTTAAAAAAATCAAACGAATTTCAAAAATCATAAACATTTGCAGAAACGTAGACATGCCTCTTAAGTTTCATTGGGTGCAAGTTTCAACCTATTTGGACAAGTATAAGTCAATCAAACGTTAATAGTTTTGCGACTAGTGCAATCAGATTTTCTGACTTGCAAAGGTTGAGAGCTTGAACGTATTTGACATACTTCCAAAAGGAATTTTTTGAAACTGTTTCATCCTGTTAAAATACATAGCTTAAGGGGTTTTCCATTAAATTTTCAGACCATTTAGAGTTACGCATTAATCGGAATAAATTTTTCAAATCAGACTACTGTTTCTGGCAGATTTGTGCAATCTGACAACAAAAGATTTTTCAAAGGGTTAGAGGTTGAATTTTAATCTGAAATTTTTAGGGGATACTCAAAACATCTGAGAGTAGAATCTATCCAAATTTCAGAATTTTGGAAGGTCTATAACCTAGTCTTTCAAACATTTCAAATCAGGATCTGAAAACAGAAACTATTTTCAGATGTTGGGTTTTTGGATCAAAATATTTTAAAAACCAAATTTCCGCACCCACTATTCAACCTCCCCCCCTTCTGGTGGTGCCTTACAGGTCCTACATCTTGAGTCCCCATTTGGTAAGTTTTACTTGTATGAAGGATTCTTGTTTAAAGAACGAAAGTTATGCATTCTTATGCATTCAATGAGGGAGATATTAATCAAAGAGGCTTATGGAGGAGGCTTGATGGGTCAGTTTGGCTCATTCAAGACGTTGGAGATATTGAAGGAGCATTTCTTCTTGCCACACATGCGTATGAATGTTGAAAAGGTATATGCAAACTGTATTGCATGTAAGCAAGCTAAGTCTAAAACACAACCACATGGATTGTACGCACTTTTACCTGTGCCTGACTCACCTTGGGTTGATCTTTCTATTATACTTTGTGTTAGGATTGTATAGACCCAAAACTGGTAAAGATAGTGCTTTTGTTGTTATAGATAGATTTTCAAAAATGGCTCACTTCATTGCATGTAGAAAGATATATGATGCTATACATGCTACTAACTTAATCTTTAAAGAGATTTTATGATTACATGGTCTGCCCCGTACTATTGTAAGTGATAGAGATATAACGTTTCTAAGTAATTTCTTGCATGTATTGCAGAACAAACTTGGAACTAAACTTCTTTTCTCTATCACTGCTCACCCACAAACTGATGGCCAAACTGAAGTAATTAATAGAACTTTGTCACAATTGTTGCGTGTCATAATCCAAAATAATTTATAGATTCAGAAGATTGTCTAGCATTCATAGAGTTTGCATACAATAGGAATGTTCATAGTGGTACTTCACATTCACCATTTGAAGTTGTTTATGGCTTTAATCCTTTATCACCACTTGACTTAGTCCCTATTCCTATGCATGAGCGTACTAACCTTGATGGTGAGTGTAAAGCTTAACTTGTAAAAAGCTTGCATTAGAAAGTTAAGTCACATCTTGAAGCAAAGAATAAAGTGTATGCCAAAAGAGAAAATAAGAACCGTAAGGTTCTGCTGTTTGAACCTGGAGATCTTTTTCGTTACACTTGAGGAAAGAAAGATTTCCTAAAGAGAGGAAATCAAAGTTAATGCCAAGAGGAGATGGGCCCCTAAAAGTTCTCAAGAGACTTAGGGACAATGGCTATGTTCTTGACATCCTTGAAGGTAAGTATGGTTCTGTTTCACTTACATTTAATGTTGCTGATCTTACCCTTTTTAATGTTAATTTAGATTCAAGGTCGAATGCTTTACAAGAGAGGGGGATAATTAGGCCCAGCCAAGCCAAGAGCTGTCCACACTTGATACTTGCCAATACAAGATAATGGTCCCCTAACAAGAAGCATGGCAAGGAAACTGATGCATGAGGTGGGCACCTTTCTGCATAAACATGTGGAGGATGAACCAAGTGAAGAAACCGTCCATTGTTTCCATTTAGTGCAAGCAATGATATAGTTCATGCACAAAGATCGTAATACAATAGTAGACTTAAGAGTGATGGTTACGTTTCTTTTTAGTTAGCTTTCTTTTCTAAATAAAGTGTTGTAATATAGTCTAGATTTGTCCTAGTAAGTTGTATATGTTGTTTGGTATGTTTTTGAACTATTTTTAGGTCAAGGAAGAGTGACTGAAGACAAGGCAACATCCAAACATGAAGCTGAATCAAGATTGTCAAGTTGGCAGCTTGACACACTGATGATATTTCAGTCATATCTCCTCAACCCCAACTCTTATTGACCTGATTCAAATTGGAGCTTCAACATATGAGATCCAGATACAACTTTTATGTTCAGCACATCTTCAGTAAATGACTTTATCAGGTTCAAATATCGCAAGGAAGATGAAGCTGCTGATCAGCTGCCTGCTTGAAGGACCACTTGGTAGCTGTTGAAAACTCAACACATCATATCTTCTTCCCCCAACTCCAACTCAAATGATTCAAAATCCGAAATTGAAGTTCTTTTAATTATCTACAATATTGATGAAAACAAGATAGGCAAAATGATGTGGATCAAGGATCCCACCATAATGTCACCAGTCCTATAACAAGAAGCAAAGCTAAACAACTTGATCTTGACGTTGCAAGCTTCTTGTTTTGGCATGTGCAAGATGAACAAAACGAACATTGGGTTCATTTACTTGAACCAAAGACGTTATCCAATCTTGCATATATATGTGTGTGTGTGCTTTCTTCTAGTGTGCGTGTTTTTATTGTTGTTTCTCATTTTCATAACTTTGCATTGCTAATGATTTTCACAACTTTGTAGGAGACTTGATGGTGTGAAAATGATGAGATCTTGAAGGAAAAAGAGAATGTTTGTCTCACGAGAATGTTTCTCTTAAAAAGAATGTTTGTCTTGAAGAATGTTTGTCTCAAGAGAATGTTGTCCTAAAAAGAATGCTTGTCTTGAAGAATGTTTGTCAATATTTGTCTTAGGGATTGTTTGTCCTACGGAATGTTTGTCCCTAGGGAATGTTTGTCTTGTGGAATATTTGTCTTAATCCTTTCCCAAACAACAACATGATTTGAAAGGCTACTTAAAAATCAACTTCCCAACAAGATGACGACAAGCATATCTACACTAAAAGTCAAAGAGGCGGTGGCCAGCAAGGATAAAGATGAAGCAAATTTGAACTCAAATCCAAGGCTATTCAAGATTAAATTTCAGCCAACTTTTTTTGAAGACATGTCCAAGCTTATCGCAACTTCAAATTTCAACCACAAAGTCTTCCAAGGATACCTACAAAAATTGGCTGAATGGATGCCAAATGAATATCAAGGTGAAGACAAGATAATTAGCTTATTCAAGTTAAAATTATAAATTTTGTTTTCAAACTTTTGATAGACTTTTAAGATAGAGTTTAAGGCTTTTAAGACTCTTATTAGCTAGGAAAAATCAGCATAAGAAGGCCTAATTCTGGCCGATTTTTACACCATTCCTTCAATGAAAAATTAAACTTTATTTTCTCTCCAAAATTGTGAGACTTTGTTTTCTAGATTTTACATCCAAAATCTAGGTTAATAGCTCTCACAAGTGAGCAATTTGTTGGTGTTTTCCAAGGCTAAGAGTGTCGTATAGGAGGGTCTATTGAAGGTTTGTCTATCAACGTATGCTTGAAGTTTCCAGTGATTGCTCAAGCCAACACTTTCTACACAGCAAGGAGAAGAACAGTTCTTTGGGCCTACACCTTTATGAGAGGGATGCTGGAGGTGGCAGAGTGGATCCTTTCACCACATGCATGCGCCATAAAATATGATTGGAAGGAACCCAAATGACGTGGAACAGTCTGGCGTGTGCTGAAGACACACAACTTGACCCACTTACAAAATCAGCCTCAAAGCTCAACCAATCAAGGAGAGAACACCAAGATGCTTACAAGGAACATCAAAAAGAATAACATGGGAGATTTATGGCTGGTCCAATGAGGATAAAAGGTTCAAGACAACTTGCATAAGACTTACACATTGGATGGACATTTCTGTCAGCAAATTGAAATTCTTTCCTTTACTTGTAACTTTTTTCAAACTTCATTTTTCAGCTTTTGATTTCATTGCCTATTAGTTAGGCACATTTATGATTGTTTATCTTAGATTTAGCCTATAACTAGCCCAGATTGCTTTGTAAAATAGCATCCAATTCTTAAATTTAAACACATTCTGGCGAGAGCACTTTTTCAAGACTTGTCTTGATTTGCTTTGATTCTCTTCAAGAATTTACCAATCTTGATTGTGTACTTCTTATACTTGCGACGAATATCATTTAGGAGGGTTAATTCTTGCCTAAATGAGTTGAAATCACATGTGCAAGTGTGTTCAGATACCCGGCTGAAGTCAAATTTGTTAAATGAGAAGCTTGGTGGACTTGGTCCGTTTTGCCTCATCCCTCCATTGTTCTAAGCTGTCTTTGAGTTAACAGAAGGTCCTCCTTCATGTTCTAACGTGCATCATTGTGCCAAACTTTGAAGGTGAAGGTTGAAGGAAAAGATCTGAACTTTGTAAAGGATATTCACATCATTGAGCAATTTTGTCGGTGTCTACATGGTTTGGCTATCTAGAACTCTTGGCCTTATAAGTGCTTGTTCCTCCACCTTGTGCAACCTATTTTTGATGTGTTCTAGCTTTACACTAACGTCCTCAATGTTGGATCTCTTCAGGTCTTGTTGGCATAGGATTCGTTCAATGCTTGCATCATTTGTCTAATTGTGGGTTCTTTATCCTTGGATTGACTTGGCTGCTTTGGGGGGTGCTTGTCACACTTTGAGACATGTTATCCTAGCGTATGACCTGAGACAAAAGAAAGCAAAAGAAAAGGAAAAACTAACACATAGATCAAAAATGTTAGTCGTTAGTGTAAATCAAGTGTATAGCTTTTGTTTCACTCTCTTTTCTCTTAATATTTTCTTGCACACTCAAAGCTTGTCTCTCGGCCCAATCTAGGGTGAGAAACAATAAAGCAAGCAACACTTCTTTGAGGTAATACCAAGGCACCAAAACAGTTCCAATCATCTTCAATCAACTCCAACCTTTTTGTGAACTCAAAAGCAACACAAGGAAGAACAAATTAGGACACAAATACTAAGATTCAAAGGTATAAGAAACCAAAAATGATGTTGAGTGCTGAGCCAAAGAGAAACTGAGGGTTGTCTTGGGCAATCTTTAGTTAATCTTAGATTTTGCTTACAAATTCACTAAATGTTCATTCAATTCTTTAATCTAATTGTGTTCAATCCTTATGATGCAAGCACGTGATGGAAGGATCCACTCTAGCACCTCCAACATCCCTCTCACAAAGGTGTAGGCCCAAAAAGTGATCTTCTCCTTGCTTCTGTTGTGTAGAAAATTGCTGGCTTGAGTAATCACAAAAAACATCAAGCGTACATTGATAGACAAACCTTTAATAGGCCCTCCTAGACGGCACTCTGATGAGGATCACGGATCCCATCAGGAGGTCATAGGTCTTATAACAAGAAGGAGGGCTAGAGAACTTGGACACCAAGTTGTAACCTTCTTGTATAGGCATGTGCAAGATGAACCTAAGGCTCATTGCATTTACCTTAGTGAACCCACATTATGAACGTTAGGTTCTTGCGTGTGTGAGTGTGTTTTTTTATTTTGATTTTGTTTTGTTTTCTTGTGATCCTTGTTTCTACGTGTTTGTCTTGTAGGAAAGCAGGTACATGCAAAGCTTCATGCCAAATGGAGGTCAACAAGATAGGTTTTAAAGGCGTGTCCTAGAAGGAGAAGAATGTTTGTCATGAGGAGAATGCTTGTAACAAGGACAACCTCAAACACGGTCCAAGCTGCAATTCCTTCTCAAAGTTAGCTTGACATTATCTCCAACAACCAAGGAAAGGGGCACCCAACTTGAGTTCAAAAATTGAGGACGAATAGATTAGATCATAATTCAAATTTGAATCCTAATTTGAATTCAATTTCAAATTCAATTTGGATTCAATCCTCAACCAAACTTTTGAATTCAACTCCAACAACCTTCTATCCATCAAATCATCCCTCTAACTCTCCCATTGGCTCGTCACACACACGGCAGGATGAAGGAGAAATAGCATTCTACAATCAATTCAAATTTTAGCTAGAATTTTTTTAGTTTTGAATTTCAAACAAATTTCAATTTTAAAAACTTGTTAGTTAGTTTATTTGAGATGCTATTTTATCACCTCAAGGCTGGAAAAATCGATGGACATAGCCTATAAATAAGGCCCTTGGCCGAATGATAGGAGGTTAGAACATTTATGAAATAACTTTGACATTTTCTCCGTATCTTGTGAGACTTTGTTTTCTTGGTTATGCATTAAAAACCTAGGTTAATATCCTTCAAAATTGAGCATTTTGAAGGTGGTTCCATTGCTCTAAGGTGCCGTCCAGGAGGGTCATTCGGTTTGCCTGATCAACGACCATCTTGAAGTCTTGGTTCTTGCTCATTGAACCGTTCGTTTGCGTCACTAAGGAAGCAAGGGAAAGTATTCTTCCATGTGCCTAAACCCTAGTGAAGGACTTTTGCAGGTGGAAAGTGTAGCACCCGCACAAAGACCCCATTCGAATACGGTGCACCCGTCGTACCTCACTAAGGAGAGTACAAAGCGTCATGCATAACATGCAAAAATCCAGAAAGTTCAAACATTGTTCATAATACAAACGTCTTGGCTGCACAAAAGTCCTGAACATTTAACATGGTAGTAAAAATTAGGCAGAATTAAAACTTTTTCAAATTAAACGTGCATTACGAAAATACTAAGTTCCCAAAAGTAGCATTCCCACAAAATGACATAACTGAAATTCAGAAAGTTCAAACATTGTTCATAATACAAACGTCTTGGCTGCACAAAAGTCCTGAAGCTTTGTTCCCTTCATATTTCCATGCCTATGGATAAGGTACCTTGACTCATCCTCGATCCACTCAATCCTAGCGTTATCTGGCTCTGGGAAAAAATAAAAGTGTGAGTGATAAAAATCACCCAGCAAGAATACAATAACTAACATGAAACACATAAAGAATTACAACATGAATGTAATAACCCAAAGACCTCAAATAATAACTCATACCTGATCTTCATTCCTGAATTGGCTTGATGATATAGCCTAAGTCTAACTCTAGATAGGGCTATACCAATAATGTCATAATAATAATCATTAACCATAACATACAACATATCAGCGTGCTCATGGATTATGCAAAATGCAATGCATGATGTCATGTCGTGTCAAAACATCATTTTGATCCCATAAAAAACATGTGATAAAACAGAGTGTCAGATCAATTAACCCCAGATCTGAGCGGGTCTAGAACATATCAACAGACCAATTGACCCTGGGTCTGAGACGGGTCCAGAACATGTACCAGATCAATTAACCCCGGATCTGAACGGGTCCAGAACATGTATGAGATCAATTAACCTTGAATCTGAATGGGTCCAGAACATATCATGTCAACAGACCAATTAACCCTGGGCCTGGAGTCGGGTTAGTTGCATGCTTGGCCGGCATAGGAATCATGAAGCTTTCTTTAAAACATGGGACCATAAAAACTTTTATGCATACCAAAAACATAGTTTCTTGTAAAACTTGCTTGCATAAGTAAAACCCATAAAATCATATTCATGTAGCATATGATCATGCATGATACATGTAGTGGTATGCAATGCAAGTCATGACGTGAATAATTGTAAACATTTCTTATATCGTGTTAATAAGCATGATTTCGGAAACTAAATATTTCCAGATTCTCACTTCATGTTCATGGGGCGGTCAAGCTAACCAAACGGGTTCATTTCCATAAACTGTTGTCATACATGCGTTTGGTGGGATCTTATGTACATGTCATAAAATTTTTGTAACTTTCTAAGAAGAATAGAGTCCTTACGTCATCCAGTCATTATCGGGTGTACATGCTGAATTCTGCGGTATAATCACCATATTACATTATCTTTTGAGACCTTAAAACCTTAATTATTTGGACCGTAACCTGGAAAATATAATAAACTCCCTAAGGATTAATTTTAATGAGCCCAGACTGTGTATATAGATCCAAATCCCTCAAATTGGGCCTTTTATAATTAATCCCCTGTTTGGCCCAATTTCCAGTTTTAATACATCCACTTCATGTCCATATTTATCCACCAAAACATTAAGGCCAATTTGATTAACTTGCATGATCCTGCTCCTTAATGTCTTGGATGATCGTCATAAAAATTCCAGATTAATGCAATAACCATAAAGGGCTCATTTAATTAGTTTTCTGAAATGAGTTATGTGCTGAAAACTGGACTGACCCATTTTACTAAAAATTCAATTGTGGCAAAACCGTGGTTCCTTTTTAAAAAATTCCAACTCACACGAGTCATAAACATGTGGAGCTAGTGTCCTACCGAAATTTAGCCCATTTGCATATCTCTAAGTTCCATTTCTGAGTCAAGTAACTCGTTACTTAATTTCTGCTTGGTTCCAGTGATTTCAGTTGAGCAGTTTTAGTAATTAATTTATTAAAAATAATCCAAAACTTGCTTTACCAAAGTTCCAACTGGCGTATTCACTACACACATAGGATTGTTACCATGCCAAAAATCATTTTTATTGGTCATCTACAAGGTCCCTTTTCAGGCCAGTCAAAAAGAGGTACAATTCTGCTCAGTTTCCGATCAACTCATTTGACGATACGATATTTCTTTGTCGCAGCCCTGATTGTGGAATGCCATCAAGCAAAAAGGAATATTTTCAAGTCTGAGCAGTCTTACCAAATATTTTATTAAAAATTAACCATAGCTTATTTTACCAAAATTCAAACTCTCATCTATGCTATACACACGGGGCTACCTTTGTGCCAAAATCCGATTTATTGAAGGTCTACAAGGTCCTCTTTTAAGCCGTTGAAATCAGTGTTTAATTCTGCCCAGCTCCAGAATTTTCAACTGGAGCATTTCCACTAAATATTTTATTAAAAATAGTCTGTAACTTATTTTAACAAAATTCCAACTCTCACTTGTGCTACACTCATGACGCTAACTCTGTACCAAAAATCAGCCTCATTGAAGGTCTGTAAGGTCAATTTTCAAGCCATTGAACACGTTAATTCATTCTGCCCGGTTCCAGTAGTTTGTTGTTTTGTCATTTATTCAAGTCAAATGTCCAGTACTCATCTTGTTCTCATGAAATAGATTAATGGTTGTCCTTTACACTCCCTGTAACATGAACATTCAGATTCCATGCTTATTACAATGTCACTTTTTGCATCATAATAAACAGTTTGTAGATAGCAACCAAGCAAGTCTCGTATAGGCACAAACCAAGTGTTCTTCCTTGAAGACAATACTCACCTCCTCTTCCCTCCTTTAGGCCGAAACCAAGGTGGTACCTTAACCACATTGTACAACATATATTCAAGCATGCAACACATTCAAGAGTTCTTTTTAGACTAATCTTGCACCAATTTCATAAAAACACATATCCATCTCATGCATGCTTTTCCTAGGACATTTCAAGTTACAACCAATGGTTAATCTTGCCTAGGCTCACTTAGATAAATCTTATTTCATCTTAAATCAGACTCTTACTATATTGCATGTAAGAAAAGACTCCATCTTTGAATAATAAATAACATGCATGGCATTGTTCTTAAGCAATGACTAAGATATAATCTTAAACTTAAGGTATTCAACTAAAGATCACATCTTTGGAACATCTAATCATTCAAGCCACTAATTCTTTAAGTAAATCATGAGAGATTAGTGTATACTTGCCCCTTCAAGCTAAAGTTTTTTCTTTGCTTGGTTATGGAGTGAGATGGGTTGAAACCTTTCTCCTCCTTCACTCTTGAACATGCGGTTGGAATAAGGAAGAAAAGGAGAATGTTAGTCATTAATCTCTTAATGGAAATAGGGCTATTTTAAAGTTGAACATTCTTACCAAAATGAGAATTTGAATGGAGCTTTCCTAGCAAGAGCTTGCACCACTTAGGAGGTTGAAGATCTTGCACCCATTGAGCCCTAAGGCCATGGCTTTTGGTGGTTAGGAGAGGTAACCAAATGAGTTTTATAGAATTCACTTAGAACACTTAGCATGTACTTACCTAGATGAGTTCTTGAGGCTTGAAGATCTTGGATTGCTTGGCTCAACTAGCCGTGTGCTATAATTGAAAAATAGGAAAGTCTCTTTGCTCCATTGTGATTTCTTGAGAGTTAAGGATAAGAGAGAGTTCTATGGTGTTCATGGAATGAATTTATCCCTCCTTGGCTAAGGGTTGGCCGTGGGTTATGGTAAGAGGGAAGGGGTTTACCTTGGATTGGTTTAGTTAATTAGACTTAGCTACTTTTTGCCCAAGCAAGGTTACTTTAGTTCAACTATAGTTACTTTATGTAAACCATAGTTACTTTATGCTAACTATAGTTACTTTATGTCAACTATAGTTACTTTATGTCAACCATAGTTACTTTATGGCTAACCTAGGTTACTTTACCCAACTAGTGTTACTTCCTTAACCTTGTAGAAAATATTAAGTAACCATGGTAATTTTCTTGGTCAACCATGGGGGCCAGCGGTTTTGACCTTTGGGGGGGCTTTATCATGCTTAATTTCTTTCCAAATGAGGTTAATGAGAAGCTAAGTGGGTATTTGCCACCTTTTGATTAATTATTTCCCCTTTTCTTGTTTTCTTTATTTTATTATTTTCCCAAGACAACCTATCTTGTCTTTCTTATTTTATTCTATTCCAAGAATGGTATATATATTAGGAGGTGCAATGTGCATGCCACCTAAAACATGTATTATTATATATGTATCCAGACATATATATATATATACACGCCTATATGTACATATTATATATATACCTTTTTATGTACACATATATATACACATATACATGATGATATATATGCGCCCATATGTGTATGTACTATATATATACCTTTCTATGTCTACACATGTATGTACATATACATTTCATACGCATATATCATATACACGTACATACACATATAGTGGTATGTATCGTGCCTATAACTATATATCATATATGTTCACTATACATATGTGGGTGTATTTAACATGTACAATAGAAGTGTACAAAAGTGTTTGTATATATATATTTCATGTATCACCTTCTAGATCTCCCTTTGAGTTAATTATTCAACTAGGGTTTCTTTATACCAACTTGAGTTAGTTAGTATGGTGATTAACCTAGAGTAACCACGGTAAAGTTTGAAAGGCTTCTTGGTTGCACCATGGGGAAAAATCTGGCGGCTCAAGGGGGTCAAAAGGGAGGGGCAACTCCATGGGTTTTGTGTAAAGCAAGTCTTGTTGTCCCTCATGGTTGCATTTGTTTAATATTTGTTTTGCGTGCCTCTTTATTTTACTGTTTTATTTTGCATGCATGCTTGTTTTGTATGTTAATTATCATTTAGTTAATTAATCTAGGGATTATGTTGGACAAATGTGGAGGATTCTAGAATCCTTGAGGGTATGGCCGAAATTTTGGGGGGTCACTGGGGTAGTTTGGTCATTTCATATTTATCACATCTCAACTTAAATAATTTGTGGTATTATTTAGTTTGCCTAATTATGATTTTAAAGCTTGGTTTGTGAGGATCATTTAGATTTGTATTCTTATAAACACGAATTTATTCTAGGGTTGATCAAGGCCTTTGGCCGAATTTACAAGAGCTTGGAGGGTCAATATTGTCTTTTCACTCATTGCTTTATTCATTCGTTTACAAGTATGGTAATATTTTCGTGGGGTATAACAGAAAGTGTAGGAGCCCACAGTTTCACGCATCAATTGGTATCAGAGCCAGGTTACTCTATTCCACCATCTTTTTTGTCGTTTTCTTTCGTTTGTGTCCATTCACTTCAAGTCCAGTCTTGTGTCCTTCATCCTACCCTATTCTTCACATCATTTGTGTCTTCCAAATATATAAAAAAAAAAGAGTCTTATGCCCTAAGAGTCCTACTTCGAATTTTGCATTTTGTTGGCTCTTGTTGTTCATCATTCAAGTGTCACTCTCTACATATCTTTGGTGTCAAATTTCGAATTTTGTTATTCAAACTTGAACAAGTTAGGATTCTTTGCATCTAGGATACATTCAGCTTTTTAAAACTACTATAATTGCTAACAAGCCACCTAGGTCTCCATTCATCTAGTTGCTACCGAAGCTTTTAGTTGATGATGATTGTATGTGTCTTGTGATTCATATTGTAATTGATTTCAAGATTCAATCTTGTTGTTCATACGTGTGAATGCCCTTCCTAAAACCATACTAAACACAAACGGCTGGAAACAACCCAAGCCAAACCCTAATTTCAAAACCCTAGCCTCGGTTAATCATCTAAACCCCAACCGAAATTCACCCCACATTCAAGTTTACTCCACATAACGATATCTCCCCCAATATAAAAGCCTTTTCTATCAAACAAACTGAGCCCTACACCATTAATTGGGTAAAAACCCTAACTCGGTCAAATACACCCTTGAAAAAACCATAACTTTCACAATTCGTTTTTTCCTTCGCACCAAAACTGAGACACTTCTACGGTTGATCTTATGTATTTGAGGGTACCTTGATGAAATTGGTACCTAGTTGCACGAGCTTGTTCAAAAATAAAATTTGGACAAAAAGAGTAAAGCCACGAGCTTGTCCTTGAGAAAAAAACTCCTGGGAAAAACTGAGACTTCCTCTTACATTTCTCAATAAGAAAAGCAAAAGAGAAAGGCAAAAAGGGCAACAAAACCTTATAGTGTTACTTAAAACAAAACAATTCTTTTTTTAGTGCAATATAGCGGTTTCTCTTGTTTTGTTTTTTTGGTGCCACATCTTAACCTCGCGAGGTCTGACAGTACCACCACATTTATTTTCCAAACACTGAACATCTTGAACTCATTACACACTTGGACGCTAGATTGTTGCATGATTTGAACCATATTGTGGATAATAAGTGCATAGAATCAAAATTAGCTAAAGATTGCCTATGTCAACCCTTAGTTCATGTTTGGTTCAGCCTTATACACAAATTTTGGTTGCTTATATTCTTTAAATCTTAGTGGAATAGTTCAAGTTTGTGTACATCTTTCTTGATTCCGTTTTTATACTTTTTGGTGCAAATTGAAAGCAAAAGGGTGAGACAAGTGGAAAGCGTTGTGGTTGGGAGTAGACTTGGCAAAAACTTTCTTATTTGATCACTTTGAACTTTATTAACCACAGGTTGCACAAGAAACAAAGTGGTAAGAGATTTGATCACTTTGAACTCTACTTCCCTTATTTCTTTATTTTTCACTAACCGATTCACGTTTGCTTGTTTTGTGGTTGTTTGATTCTTTCTTTTTCATTTTGTTCCTTGTTCACTTTAGATGTGACATGGAGAGTAGCACTCACTCCTCGCCTAGCAAGTCAAAGGAGGTTGAGCCTTATGACAACACGCAACAACAAATGCTATAAATGTTAAAGAAACTCATGCACGATAACTAGATAATCAAACACCGGTTGGAAGATGTTGAAGGTAGCCAAAAGATGAGTGATGGGCAAGAAACCAGTTGGGCTGTTCCTATTCCCCAAGCACGACGGCCTCCACTAGAAAAAGTTGAGGACGAAAGCCATAGACCACCGCACATTGAGCCAAAAAGGTTTCTACCTCCACCGCAACCAAGAAGACATGCCCCGAGAAGGTATAATGATGATTATCATCCATGAGGAAAAAGGAATTCATAGTTGTAAAGATAGGTGTATCGGTTTTAAATCGATCAAATTGTTGTGCCACATTAAGCAGTATATGTAAAAATTTTGAGTACGCACTAAGATAAATAAAGAAATCAAAGGTGACAAATAATTTTGGCAAATTAATTTACTAGGAATACAAGTAAGACATAAAAAATTATTTATCTTAAATAAATAATATGGTAAGTTGGACATAGGAAATGAAGTGGTTAAAATTTGGTCCAATTTTACCCCCAAAAAGGGTACCCTAGCCGTGTCTTCATGCATGAGAGGGGAGAATAGTTTTTATTCTTTCTTCCATTTGATATTATATATAATATGAGCAAATTATAAGTGGACAAATTGGTATACTTTCTTCCTACTAATTCTTAAAATTCTTCCAAAATACTCCCTCACCCCACTCAGCCGCCCACCCATGCATGTAAGACAACTTGTCTTACCTTTTATCCTTTCTTTTCCCTTGCTTATACACTTACACTCTTTTTTTTTCATCCACTCAAATTACATGCATGTCTTACTCTCTTACACCTCCTCTTCCACCAAATAAGATATAATGATTAAACCCCACTATCTCAGACAAAGCAAGACAAGACAAAGAAATAAACTTCCCATTTCAAGCCATTCACTCATCCACTTCCATTTCACTCTTCTTTCCTCACTTTCTCAATCAAGAAACCTCTTCCTTCTCTCTACTTTTCTTCTTCCACTAAAGACAAATATTCCTCTCCCTCTCCACCCTTCTCCGACCGAGAGCTCTTCTAAGCAAAAGGAAGTAAATTTCTTCCAAATTCAATTAAAAGACTCAATCTTCAAGTGAAGGATTACTAACGTAAGGGCCCTAACCTTCCTTCCAAACACCTTCTTTTTCATCCAATCTTCATAAAGTTTCAAAATTCATCCTCCTTAGGCCTCCTAACCGAAAGTTACACCAAAGTGGTGGGAGGAATTCTCTAAGGCAAACAAGTAAGAATCTTGAAGGTATTCAAGGTGTTCATAGGTGAGTCTTCTTAAGATTGAATTTTAGAATTTTCTTAATGTCTTCTTTCTAAAAAAATGACCAACTTTTCCTCCATGTTGTCCATATAGGCCGAGAGGTTCCAAGGAGAGGGAAGGAAGAGATCTTTTTCATCTTAAGTGTAAGATTAAAAAGAAGAGGCAAGTATTATTTTTAGCTTCTTCTTGCATGTTGAAATGAGTCATCTATGTTCATCTACAAACTTGGATCATGCATGCATATGTTGAAATGATGCTTTCATTACCAACATGAAGAAAGTTTGCTTGCATCCCAATTCTATGATTTCTTCTATTTAGTACTTGAATGTTGATATGTTTATGACTATGTTGGTATATAAAAATGGCATGCATGACAAGAATATGGAACGTCTAGGCCTCATATGCTCATACATGTCATATGAAATAGAAATTTAGGCATGCATGCTTCATATTCATGGAAATTGTTGGTAGCTTGATACACTTTCTTGGAAAAGTGTACCAAGAACCTCACTTTGCTTCATTTTCATGTATGTATTAATGGTGACCATCACATATTTGATTCTCTATGATTTTTAGTGTTTTTGCATGTTGATGGACATGGTTTGGCATGATTATGGTGCATCATAAATTATGCTACAATGCATGTCCACAAAAGATTTTTCTTTGATGATCATCATCACATTTTCATGTATTTACATTCCAAGGTGGGGCTGTTTTGGACTCCGGCATTACGCATGATTCATCACCATCATTTTGATGTGTATTCTTGATATCGTGGTGTAAGAATGTGTATTTTTGTGGGTTGCATCTCCATTTGTATTTGCATGTGATTTTCATCATGATCATCACCATGATCATGATTCTTATGATCATTATTGTGGTGAAAATGACCATGCTTGAGGCTTTGTATGTTAAGATCACAAATTTCATGCATCATCATGGTGAAGCCAAGTAGCATATATATATATATATATATATATATATATATATATATATATATATATATATATATATGTATATGTATATGTATATGTATATATATATGTATATGTATATATATATACACACACACACACACACTCATGATAGCTTGAAAAAAAAGATTTATGATCATTCTAGCATGTATGTCACAATGAACAAATCGAAAACCATGTTTACATGTGTGGTTATACATTCGGCCACTTGGCCATGAAGGTGTACCAAAGATGTTTGTGAGTATATGTGTGAGTATATATATGTGATGACATGTATATTATATATTATGCATGGAACCAAATAAAGAAAGTGGAAAATTGTAGCGCCCAGCTCCTACACCCCAACATCAGAAACAGTGCACCCCCCGTATCTCGCTAAGGAGAATAAAAGGCATCGTTCAAACTTCTTATACGTCAGAAATAACGTAAAAATTTTTTTCTGCGGAAACGAAAATTGAAAGTCAAATTCAATTCATAAATAATCTCAAAATATAAATAAATCAGAGTTTAGGGCTGACGAAACCCAATACGTTAAATGAAAATCTAAAAGTCTAATAAAATGGAACAAATGTGAAATCCATCGAGTATTCCCCAAAGAAATATCTCCAAACTCACTTGCACCAGCTTGCACAGTCAGACTCGTCTTCTACAAAAGTGTACTCATACTCGGGCTCATATGTGGGAGGATAAGTGGGGGGTGAGTGATTTGGGAAAATCACCCGTAGGTTACCCGTCTGGTCTAGAAAGGAACAATACTTACAAAATACATAAGCGCGTAAAAAAAATAACAACAAATATATAAAGAAATAAAAACAACAAAACCGGAACATAAAATAAACATCCACTGGTCCAATCGAATGTAATGCGCAACTTCGTGATGCATGTTCCTTCTCCCTATCGTGTCACACTCAACATCACTATCCCACACAATATGTTCTTTTCTTTTTCCGTGATATGCTGTAGTGCCCCGCTCCCGAGCTTCATCCTCGGTAACGGTGCACCCGCCGTATCTCACTCAGGAGAATACAAGGCGTCATACAAACCTGCTATACGTCAGCGCTGACATAGAAAAAGTTTTCCTTTTCTTTCTGCGGAAACGAGAAGTCATAACACCAAATTTGAAATTAAATAACTTTAAGAAAAGGACGACATTATTTCCAGGCTGACCAGGCCTTACAAGTCAAGGTCAAAAGTCTAAAATTTAAATACGTGAAATTGTTTCCAAAAGTAATATTGAATGATAAGAAAAATGTCTGCGTCATCCCAATAACAACATAAGAATTCTGTCTTCGTCCTCGCCGTGGTCATTCTCTACGAGTCATTCAGCCCACTCCACAGTATCGGCTCCATCCTCAATGAAAACATAATCACACTCCGTCTCGTCTACATATGGAATAGTAGGGGTGAGTGATGGTAATCACCCAGTAGGTGCCTCTCAAAACAACACAAAAACTTACATACTCAAACTGGTATCAGCACGTAGCACATAACACAGCATGATAAGTCTTATACGAAAAGTAAACAGTCCACAGAAGATGCATGCGCAAATACGTGATGCATGCTCAAATAACGTGTCACACGCAACGACGATCATGTCACGCAGTATGTCCCTAGACCTATATGCAATGCATGCACCCGGGTCCTAACTCCAGCATCTTAGTCTCTAGACACCATTCGCTGTTTCGACACCCATGCCCTATAGACACAGTATGTCTAATGACCCCGGTGCCCTATAGACACGGTAAGTCATCCCGGTACCCACGCCCTATAGACGCAGTATACCTCATGCAACCCGGCATCATGGTCACTAGCCACCACTTACCGTTTGGACACCCACGCCATGTAGACGTAGTATGTCTCATGACCCCGGCGCCCTATAGACACGGTAAGTCATCCCGGTACCCACGCCCTATAGACGCAGTATACCTCATGCAAATGCACGTGCCATGAATGCAAGGGAAAAGGAAAAGAAAACTGTTGGACGTCATCCCCTGACATCGATCGATCGATGTGGTGTTGAGGCACGTCGAACCCTCAGCCTTGGGACGTCGATCGATCGACGTGGTTCTGAGGCACGTCGAACCCTCAGTCCCTGGACGTCGATCGATCGATGTCCATCTGAGGCACATCGATCTCTCACCCTCTGGAGGTCGATCGATCGATGTCCATCTGAGGCACATCGAACCCTCAGCCTCTGAACGTCGATCGATCGATGTCCCCGAATTTCAAAACTCTCATTCTGAAATTTCTGCAATCCACTCATCAAACCTCATTCATTCTTCCACCCCATCCCCACAAATCCATATACGCTTAAGAACTCACAACCCCTTCAAGGCACTCACACAAACGAGATCACAATGAGATCAAAACGAATAACAGAAAATAAACACCTTGGGCAAATAAACAAGATCAAATCAAACCAACAATTTACGACACCAACAATACATAAAAATACCATTTTTCCTATGCAAGCCTTCATACCGTTTTGAGGGAAAGTCAATATGCACTTACCTCGATCCTAGAGAGAGTTGATAGATATACGAGAGATGATGACGTTAGCGTTGTGATCTCTCTTCTCTTGAATCCTTGCACCAAAGCTCCTTCTCTTCTCTTTTCCTCCTTGGCCGAAATTGTGATGGGGAGAAGAAAGGGTGGCTGCCGAAAATGAGAGGGTGAGGGGGAGAGATTACGGTTAGTCAATTGTGAGAGATTTTAGGGAGATGGGAGGTAGTTATGAGGGTGAGGAGTTTGGGGGAGTGAAGAGTGGGATTATGGGGAGAAAATTTAGGGATGGTTTAGGATAAAATTTTGGTTAATTTAAAATGATTAAATTTTCTTTTTTTTATACGGATATAACATCCTACCCCCCTTACAAAAAGTTTCGACCCCGAAACTTGCCGTACCTTAATCAAAGAGATGGGGGTAGCGATCGCGCATTTGCTCATCTAGTTTCCATGTTGCTTAGTTCTCTCGGTGGTTGCTCCATTGGACTTTTATGTAGGGGATGATTCTCCTTCTAAGTTCTTGGTCATTTCGAACCAGGATGCGTATCGGAACCTCTTCATATGACACATCAGGTCTAATCTTAAGGGGTTGCGCATCCAATACGTGACTAGGGTCAGGGACATACTTTCTCAACTGAGAGACGTGGAACACATTGTGCACTTGAGCCAACATTGGAGGTAGTGCCAACTTGTATGCTAAATCTCCAACCCTTTCGAGTATTTCGTATGGTCCAATATAACGCGGCTTTAGTTTCTCTTTAACTCCGAACCGTGTCACACCCTTCATTGGTGATACTTTGAGATAAACCTTTTCTCCCTCCTCGAACTCCAAAGGCCGTCTCTTCATGTCGGCCCAAGTTTTGCTTCTATCCTGAGCTGTCTTAAGGCGTTCACGAATCAGTTTTACCTTTTCTTTAGTTTGCTCGATGATCTCGGGAGCCGTCAATCTACGTTCGCCAACTTCGTCCCAGTGAATAAGGGACCTACACTTACGTCCATACAAAGCCTCAAATGGTGCCATGCCTATGGCACTGTGATGGCTGTTGTTGTAGGAGAATTCTATCAACTTAAGCATGCTGTCCCAATTTCCTTTGAAATCCAATGCGCATGCCCTCAACATGTCCTCCAGAGTCTGAATGGTCCTTTCAGATTGACCATCGGTCTGAGGGTGGAAAGTAGTACTCAGTCGCAACTCAGTTCCCATCTTCTTCTGACACGCTGCCCAGAACTGAGATGTGAACTTCGAATCACGATCGGATATTATGCTGACTGGAACTCCATGGAGACAAACAATGTTATCAACGTACAGGGTTACCAACCTCTCCACGGTAAGTCCGGTGGGAATAGGTAAGAAATGAGCAGACTTTGTCAATCGATCCACGATTACCCATATTACATCATTCCCATTTCTTGTCTTCGGAAGTCCAACCACGAAGTCCATTGTTACATGCTCCCACTTCCATTCGGGTATCTCTAGTGGTCGCATCAGTCCACCCGGTCTTTTATGTTCTGCCTTAACTTGTTGGCAAACAAGGCACCTTTCTACAAATTCAGCGATGTGCTTCTTCATGCCATTCCACCAATAGTGTCTCTTCAGATCATTGTACATCTTCGTAGCACCAGGGTGAATAGACAGTTTCAATTATGTGTCTCCTTCAATAATTCCCTCCTAAGATCCTCAACATCAGGTACGCCCAACCTTCCTTGGTACCACATACTTCCGTCATCATGCACTTGGAATCCATCCACTTGACTTGTTAGCATTCTTTCTCGCGTCTTCCTAATTGTTGCATCATTCTTCTGTGCTTCCTTAATCTGATCCACCAAGGTTGGGGTGATAATTAGCGTGGCCAGACTGTCTGCGGTAGAATCTACAAGATCCAAATCGAATTCTGCCATTTCCTTTTCTAGAGTAGCCTGTCGTGCATGGCTTGATTTCCTACTCAAGGCATCAGCTACTCGATTGGCCTTCCCTGGGTGATAACTGATGGTCAAGTCGTAATCTTTCAACAGCTCTAACCATCTCCTTTGGCGCATGTTCAGCTCCTTTTGCGTGAACAGATACTTAAGGCTCTTATGATCAGTGAACACCTCGCACTTCACTCCATATAGATAGTGGCGCCAGATTTTCAGTGCGAACACCACCGCTGCTAGTTCCAGATCATGAGTCGGATAGTTCTGCTCATAGGGCTTTAGCTGTCGTGACGCATACGCAATGACCTTGTCGTTTTGCATCAACACGTATCCTAAAATATAAGAATTAGACCACAACTTTAATTGTATACAAAATCATTTGAGATTATATACAATTACCTAGTCCGTTCTTAGAAGCGTCACTGTAAATGACAAACCCTTCTGATGCAGAGGGCTGAGCAAGAATAGGGGCTGTGGTCAGTCTCCTTTTTAGTTTAGCGAAGCTTTGCTCGCATTCGGTGGTCCATTCAAACTTCGACTTCTTCTGCGTCAACCGGCTCAGAGGCACTGCAATGGGTGAGAAGCCCTCTACAAACTTCCTGTAGTATCCAGCCAGACAGAGAAAGCTCCTTACTTCGGTCACGTTAGTGGGTCTAGGCCACTCATTGATCGCCTCTACCTTCTTTGGATCCACAGAAATTCCTTCTTCAGAGACCACATGACCCAAAAAGACTACACTCTTCAACCAGAACTCACATTTGCTGAACTTGGCGTATAATTTGCTTCTTCGAAGGGTCTCTAGAACCTCCCGCAGGTGTTCCGCATGAGTCTCTTCGTCAGGGGAGTATATCAGAATATCGTCAATGAACACTACAACATACTTATCCAGTTGTTTCCGAAATACTGTGTTCATTAGATCCATAAAGGCAGCTGGGGCGTTGGTTAGCCCAAAAAGCATAACCAAGAATTCGTAATGGCCATAGCGTGTTCGGAAAGCGGTCTTGGCTGTATTCCCAGATTTGATCCTCAACTGGTGATACCCGGATCGCAAATCGATTTTGGAAAATACTCTAGCCCCCTGGGAGAAATTTCATTAGTGGTGTACATTAACGAATAATTGAAAGTTCAAGTTAAAACTCTAGTTTATCATTACTCGTAGCTGATCAAAGAGATCCTCGATTCGAGGTAAGGGATACTTGTTCTTGATAGTGATCTTATTGAGCTCCCGGTAGTCTATGCATAATCTCATGCTTCCATCCTTCTTTTTCACAAACAGGACTGGAGCACCCCAGGGTGATACACTGGGTCGAATAAACTTACGGTCCAGCAGTTCTTGTAACTGCTCCTTCAACTCCTTGAGCTCCGCTGGAGCCATGCGGTATGGTGCCCTGGATATGGGTTCTGCACCGGGTATGAGATTGATCTCAAACTCTACTTCTCTTTCTGGTGGTAGTCCTGGTAACTCCTCGGGGAAGACGTCTGTAAATTCCTTTACTACAGGGATTTGGTTGATTTGCGGAACCCCTTGTTCAGCACCTATAGAGAAGACCAAGAATCCTTCTTTTCCTTTCCTTAGTGCTCGAAATGCCTGAGTCGCAGTCAAATAAAGCTTCTGGGGTGCCTTCTTAAATTTAGGGTTTCCTTGAAAAAGAGTTTCCCCCAGTTCATGTTGCTTCATGCTGACTTGGAGTTGCCGGCAATCAATGTTTGTATGATACCTTGCTAAGAAGTCCATGCCTAGAATAACGTCAAAATCGTACATCTGAATCGGTATCAAGGTCGCAGAGAACTGCAAGCCGTTAATCTCCAATCCACATTCCTTGTAACGGTGATGTGACACTAGTACTTGGCCGCCAGCGGCGTGTACGCGATAGGGTGTCGCAAGCCATTCGGGGAGAACATCTAGCTTCTTGGCAAACCTCTTTGCCACAAACGAGTGACTTGCCCCACTATCGAACAGAACGTTGGCTGGCACTTTGTTAATTAAAATTACACCTACCGCATTTCAAGGTTTAGCACGCCACATAACATGACAATACATAAAGCTCATTCCAACTTCCAAATTAAATACATAAATAAATGTACCTGTCACCACGTCGCCTGACTCCTCGTCTTCTGCATCTGTCATCGCATGTACCCAAGCATTTGTCTGACCTCGTCCTCCTTGCTGCGCTTGGGTCTGCAGATTTACCTGAGCAGGTGCAGTGCATTCTCTAGATATATGTCCTGGCTTCCCACAGTTGTAACACACCCGCTGAGCTTTCCAGCACTGTCCCGGGTGAGAACGTCCGCACAGTGTACACTGGGAAACAGGTGCCACAGCTCTCACTGGCTGTGCATCCGTCCGTGTCGGTCCTTTAATCATTGGGGCCTGACTCCCTGCACTCTGCTGTCGTTTTGGTTGGAAAGGTTGCCCGAACTGAGGGCGTCGGGGCACCTTTAGCCATCTCCCCGATTTGCCAGCATGCAAATCCTCACGGGGTCTCTTAAGTCTATCCAATGCAGCAGCCCAGTCCGAATTCCTCTCAACCCGTCTGCACACCTCTAGTAGGCTCTCAAATGTTGTGGGCTCTGCACACACAATAGCCTGTTGGATGCGGAAACTCAAATCGGTATGAAACTTTAGCATTTTGGCCTCCTCATTGTCCATGATACATGACATGTACTGGCCCAACTCGTGAAACTTCTCGGAATACTGATCAATTGACATGGACCCTTGTGTCAGCATCTGAAATTCAGCCATCCTCCTTTGAATAGCACTACCCGGAACGTAGTGATTCTTATATTCCTCCAGAAACTGCTCTCATGTCACTGGTGGAGTCAGTTTACGCTTCACCCCATTCCACCATCTTTCTGCTTCCCCTTCCAGGAACGGGGTCGTGGTTTCTACTTTCAGATTTGCGGGCACCTGAATGAGCCTTATCTGTTCAGTCACATTTTTGAGCCAAATCTCGGCTTCCTCAGGCCGAGTGGTACCCCTAAATATCAGTACTCGGGAGTTCTGCATCTCCCTGTAATAGAACCTCAAACCTTGTTGTGGTGCGGGCGGTGGCGGTGGCGGTTGCTGTTGCTGTTGTTGCTGAGTGTGCTGAAGTATTTGGGCAATCTGTGCCTGTTGCTCTGCCATCTGGATATATTGCTGTGCCATCTGTGTTTGCTGATGGGCTATTAAGGCCGTCAGATTGGCCAGTGTGTCAGCAAAATTTTGGGGAATCGCCCCTTGCCCCTGGCGTTCGTCCCTGTCGTTCCCACCATTCCCTGACGGTTCACGTCGTGGAGGCATTGTCTGTAGACGATTAAAAGCACGTCAGACAAAATTTACTTAAGAGTAGTGAGAAGAGATACAGGAATGGAGGTCAAAAGGAAAAGATAACCTATCCCGTCTACTTACTAACGGCACTCACCAACCAGAACCCCCGTCATAGCTTATGTCTACTTCATTTTATTCGAGTTCAAAAGTCATTTGAAAACAGATCGTCACTTATCCTAGGGTAATTAACTAATCTATCACGTTCCCGAGGCGTATCTGAAGCCTGGGCTCTGATACCACCTGTAGCACCCCGCTCCCGAGCTTCATCCTCGGTAAAAAATTCCAACTCACACGAGTCATAAACATGTGGAGCTAGTGTCCTACCGAAATTTAGCCCATTTGCATATCTCTAAGTTCCATTTCTGAGTCAAGTAACTCGTTACTTAATTTCTGCTTGGTTCCAGTGATTTCAGTTGAGCAGTTTTAGTAATTAATTTATTAAAAATAATCCAAAACTTGCTTTACCAAAGTTCCAACTGGCGTATTCACTACACACATAGGATTGTTACCATGCCAAAAATCATTTTTATTGGTCATCTACAAGGTCCCTTTTCAGGCCAGTCAAAAAGAGGTACAATTCTGCTCAGTTTCCGATCAACTCATTTGACGATACGATATTTCTTTGTCGCAGCCCTGATTGTGGAATGCCATCAAGCAAAAAGGAATATTTTCAAGTCTGAGCAGTCTTACCAAATATTTTATTAAAAATTAACCATAGCTTATTTTACCAAAATTCAAACTCTCATCTATGCTATACACACGGGGCTACCTTTGTGCCAAAATCCGATTTATTGAAGGTCTACAAGGTCCTCTTTTAAGCCGTTGAAATCAGTGTTTAATTCTGCCCAGCTCCAGAATTTTCAACTGGAGCATTTCCACTAAATATTTTATTAAAAATAGTCTGTAACTTATTTTAACAAAATTCCAACTCTCACTTGTGCTACACTCATGACGCTAACTCTGTACCAAAAATCAGCCTCATTGAAGGTCTGTAAGGTCAATTTTCAAGCCATTGAACACGTTAATTCATTCTGCCCGGTTCCAGTAGTTTGTTGTTTTGTCATTTATTCAAGTCAAATGTCCAGTACTCATCTTGTTCTCATGAAATAGATTAATGGTTGTCCTTTACACTCCCTGTAACATGAACATTCAGATTCCATGCTTATTACAATGTCACTTTTTGCATCATAATAAACAGTTTGTAGATAGCAACCAAGCAAGTCTCGTATAGGCACAAAGCAAGTGTTCTTCCTTGAAGACAATACTCACCTCCTCTTCCCTCCTTTAGGCCGAAACCTAGGTGGTACCTTAACCACATTGTACAACATATATTCAAGCATGCAACACATTCAAGAGTTCTTTTTAGACTAATCTTGCACCGATTTCATAAAAACACATATCCATCTCATGCATGCTTTTCCTAGGACATTTCAAGTTACAACCAATGGTTAATCTTGCCTAGGCTCACTTAGATAAATCTTATTTCATCTTAAATCAGACTCTTACTATATTGCATGTAAGAAAAGACTCCATCTTTGAATAATAAATAACATGCATGGCATTGTTCTTAAGCAATGACTAAGATATAATCTTAAACTTAAGGTATTCAACTAAAGATCACATCTTTGGAACATCTAATCATTCAAGCCACTAATTCTTTAAGTAAATCATGAGAGATTAGTGTATACTTGCCCCTTCAAGCTAAAGTTTTTTCTTTGCTTGGTTATGGAGTGAGATGGGTTGAAACCTTTCTCCTCCTTCACTCTTGAGCATGCGGTTGGAATAAGGAAGAAAAGGAGAATGTTAGTCATTAATCTCTTAATGGAAATAGGGCTATTTTAAAGTTGAACATTCTTACCAAAATGAGAATTTGAATGGAGCTTTCCTAGCAAGAGCTTGCACCACTTAGGAGGTTGAAGATCTTGCACCCATTGAGCCCTAAGGCCATGGCTTTTGGTGGTTAGGAGAGGTAACCAAATGAGTTTCATAGAATTCACTTAGAACACTTAGCATGTACTTACCTAGATGAGTTCTTGAGGCTTGAAGATCTTGGATTGCTTGGCTCAACTAGCCGTGTGCTATAATTGAAAAATAGGAAAGTCTCTTTGCTCCATTGTGATTTCTTGAGAGTTAAGGATAAGAGAGAGTTCTATGGTGTTCATGGAATGAATTTATCCCTCCTTGGCTAAGGGTTGGCCGTGGGTTATGGTAAGAGGGAAGGGGTTTACCTTGGATTGGTTTAGTTAATTAGACTTAGCTACTTTTTGCCCAAGCAAGGTTACTTTAGTTCAACTATAGTTACTTTATGTAAACCATAGTTACTTTATGCTAACTATAGTTACTTTATGTCAACTATAGTTACTTTATGTCAACCATAGTTACTTTATGGCTAACCTAGGTTACTTTACCCAACTAGTGTTACTTCCTTAACCTTGTAGAAAATATTAAGTAACCATGGTAATTTTCTTGGTCAACCATGGGGGCCAGCGGTTTTGACCTTTGGGGGGGCTTTATCATGCTTAATTTCTTTCCAAATGAGGTTAATGAGAAGCTAAGTGGGTATTTGCCACCTTTTGATTAATTATTTCCCCTTTTCTTGTTTTCTTTATTTTATTATTTTCCCAAGACAACCTATCTTGTCTTTCTTATTTTATTCTATTCCAAGAATGGTATATATATTAGGAGGTGCAATGTGCATGCCACCTAAAACATGTATTATTATATATGTATCCAGACATATATATATATATATACACGCCTATATGTACATATTATATATATACCTTTTTATGTACACATATATATACACATATACATGATGATATATATGCGCCCATATGTGTATGTACTATATATATACCTTTCTATGTCTACACATGTATGTACATATACATTTCATACGCATATATCATATACACGTACATACACATATAGTGGTATGTATCGTGCCTATAACTATATATCATATATGTTCACTATCCGTATGTGGGTGTATTTAACATGTACAATAGAAGTGTACAAAAGTGTTTGTATATATATATTTCATGTATCACCTTCTAGATCTCCCTTTGAGTTAATTATTCAACTAGGGTTTCTTTATACCAACTTGAGTTAGTTAGTATGGTGATTAACCTAGAGTAACCACGGTAAAGTTTGAAAGGCTTCTTGGTTGCACCATGGGGAAAAATCTGGCGGCTCAAGGGGGTCAAAAGGGAGGGGCAACTCCATGGGTTTTGTGTAAAGCAAGTCTTGTTGTCCCTCATGGTTGCATTTGTTTAATATTTGTTTTGCATGCCTCTTTATTTTACTGTTTTATTTTGCATGCATGCTTGTTTTGTATGTTAATTATCATTTAGTTAATTAATCTAGGGATTATGTTGGACAAATGTGGAGGATTCTAGAATCCTTGAGGGTATGGCCGAAATTTTGGGGGGTCACTGGGGTAGTTTGGTCATTTCATATTTATCACATCTCAACTTAAATAATTTGTGGTATTATTTAGTTTGCCTAATTATGATTTTAAAGCTTGGTTTGTGAGGATCATTTAGATTTGTATTCTTATAAACACGAATTTATTCTAGGGTTGATCAAGGCCTTTGGCCGAATTTACAAGAGCTTGGAGGGTCAATATTGTCTTTTCACTCATTGCTTTATTCATTCGTTTACAAGTATGGTAATATTTTCGTGGGGTACAACAGAAAGTGTAGGAGCCCACAGTTTCACGCATCAATTGGTATCAGAGCCAGGTTACTCTATTCAACCATCTTTTTTGTCGTTTTCTTTCGTTTGTGTCCATTCACTTCAAGTCCAGTCTTGTGTCCTTCATCCTACCCTATTCTTCACATCATTTGTGTCTTCCAAATATATAAAAAAAAAGAGTCTTATGCCCTAAGAGTCCTACTTCGAATTTTGCATTTTGTTGGTTCTTGTTGTTCATCATTCAAGTGTCACTCTCTACATATCTTTGGTGTCAAATTTCGAATTTTGTTATTCAAACTTGAACAAGTTAGGATTCTTTGCATCTAGGATACATTCAGCTTTTTAAAACTACTATAATTGCTAACAAGCCACCTAGGTCTCCATTCATCTAGTTGCTACCGAAGCTTTTAGTTGATGATGATTGTATGTGTCTTGTGATTCATATTGTAATTGATTTCAAGATTCAATCTTGTTGTTCATACGTGTGAATGCCCTTCCTAAAACCATACTAAACACAAACGGCTGGAAACAACCCAAGCCAAACCCTAATTTCAAAACCCTAGCCTCGGTTAATCATCTAAACCCCAACCGAAATTCACCCCACATTCAAGTTTACTCCACATAACGATATCTCCCCCAATATAAAAGCCTTTTCTATCAAACAAACTGAGCCCTACACCATTAATTGGGTAAAAACCCTAACTCGGTCAAATACACCCTTGAAAAAACCATAACTTTCACAATTCGTTTTTTCCTTCGCACCAAAACTGAGACACTTCTACGGTTGATCTTATGTATTTGAGGGTACCTTGATGAAATTGGTACCTAGTTGCACGAGCTTGTTCAAAAATAAAATTTGGACAAAAAGAGTAAAGCCACGAGCTTGTCCTTGAGAAAAAAACTCCTGGGAAAAACTGAGACTTCCTCTTACATTTCTCAATAAGAAAAGCAAAAGAGAAAGGCAAAAAGGGCAACAAAACCTTATAGTGTTACTTAAAACAAAACAATTCTTTTTTTAGTGCAATATAGCGGTTTCTCTTGTTTTGTTTTTTTGGTGCCACATCTTAACCTCGCGAGGTCTGACAGTACCACCACATTTATTTTCCAAACACTGAACATCTTGAACTCATTACACACTTGGACGCTAGATTGTTGCATGATTTGAACCATATTGTGGATAATAAGTGCATAGAATCAAAATTAGCTAAAGATTGCCTATGTCAACCCTTAGTTCATGTTTGGTTCAGCCTTATACACAAATTTTGGTTGCTTATATTCTTTAAATCTTAGTGGAATAGTTCAAGTTTGTGTACATCTTTCTTGATTCCGTTTTTATACTTTTTGGTGCAAATTGAAAGCAAAAGGGTGAGACAAGTGGAAAGCGTTGTGGTTGGGAGTAGACTTGGCAAAAACTTTCTTATTTGATCACTTTGAACTTTATTAACCACAGGTTGCACAAGAAACAAAGTGGTAAGAGATTTGATCACTTTGAACTCTACTTCCCTTATTTCTTTATTTTTCACTAACCGATTCACGTTTGCTTGTTTTGTGGTTGTTTGATTCTTTCTTTTTCATTTTGTTCCTTGTTCACTTTAGATGTGACATGGAGAGTAGCACTCACTCCTCGCCTAGCAAGTCAAAGGAGGTTGAGCCTTATGACAACACGCAACAACAAATGCTATAAATGTTAAAGAAACTCATGCACGATAACTAGATAATCAAACACCGGTTGGAAGATGTTGAAGGTAGCCAAAAGATGAGTGATGGGCAAGAAACCAGTTGGGCTGTTCCTATTCCCCAAGCACGACGGCCTCCACTAGAAAAAGTTGAGGACGAAAGCCATAGACCACCGCACATTGAGCCAAAAAGGTTTCTACCTCCACCGCAACCAAGAAGACATGCCCCGAGAAGGTATAATGATGATTATCATCCATGAGGAAAAAGGAATTCATAGTTGTAAAGATAGGTGTATCGGTTTTAAATCGATCAAATTGTTGTGCCACATTAAGCAGTATATGTAAAAATTTTGAGTACGCACTAAGATAAATAAAGAAATCATAGGTGACAAATAATTTTGGCAAATTAATTTACTAGGAATACAAGTAAGACATAAAAAATTATTTATCTTAAATAAATAATATGGTAAGTTGGACATAGGAAATGAAGTGGTTAAAATTTGGTCCAATTTTACCCCCAAAAAGGGTACCCTAGCCGTGTCTTCATGCATGAGAGGGGAGAATAGTTTTTATTCTTTCTTCCATTTGATATTATATATAATATGAGCAAATTATAAGTGGACAAATTGGTATACTTTCTTCCTACTAATTCTTAAAATTCTTCCAAAATACTCCCTCACCCCACTCAGCCGCCCACCCATGCATGTAAGACAACTTGTCTTACCTTTTATCCTTTCTTTTCCCTTGCTTATACACTTACACTCTTTTTTTTTCATCCACTCAAATTACATGCATGTCTTACTCTCTTACACCTCCTCTTCCACCAAATAAGATATAATGATTAAACCCCACTATCTCAGACAAAGCAAGACAAGACAAAGAAATAAACTTCCCATTTCAAGTCATTCACTCATCCACTTCCATTTCACTCTTCTTTCCTCACTTTCTCAATCAAGAAACCTCTTCCTTCTCTCTACTTTTCTTCTTCCACTAAAGACAAATATTCCTCTCCCTCTCCACCCTTCTCCGACCGAGAGCTCTTCTAAGCAAAAGGAAGTAAATTTCTTCCAAATTCAATTAAAAGACTCAATCTTCAAGTGAAGGATTACTAACGTAAGGGCCCTAACCTTCCTTCCAAACACCTTCTTTTTCATCCAATCTTCATAAAGTTTCAAAATTCATCCTCCTTGGGCCTCCTAACCGAAAGTTACACCAAAGTGGTGGGAGGAATTCTCTAAGGCAAACAAGTAAGAATCTTGAAGGTATTCAAGGTGTTCATAGGTGAGTCTTCTTAAGATTGAATTTTAGAATTTTCTTAATGTCTTCTTTCTAAAAAAATGACCAACTTTTCCTCCATGTTGGCCATATAGGCCGAGAGGTTCCAAGGAGAGGGAAGGAACAGATCTTTTTCATCTTAAGTGTAAGATTAAAAAGAAGAGGCAAGTATTATTTTTAGCTTCTTCTTGCATGTTGAAATGAGTCATCTATGTTCATCTACAAACTTGGATCATGCATGCATATGTTGAAATGATGCTTTCATTACCAACATGAAGAAAGTTTGCTTGCATGCCAATTCTATGATTTCTTCTATTTAGTACTTGAATGTTGATATGTTTATGACTATGTTGGTATATAAAAATGGCATGCATGACAAGAATATGGAACGTCTAGGCCTCATATGCTCATACATGTCATATGAAATAGAAATTTAGGCATGCATGCTTCATATTCATGGAAATTGTTGGTAGCTTGATACACTTTCTTGGAAAAGTGTACCAAGAACCTCACTTTGCTTCATTTTCATGTATGTATTAATGGTGACCATCACATATTTGATTCTCTATGATTTTTAGTGTTTTTGCATGTTGATGGACATGGTTTGGCATGATTATGGTGCATCATAAATTATGCTACAATGCATGTCCACAAAAGATTTTTCTTTGATGATCATCATCACATTTTCATGTATTTACATTCCAAGGTGGGGCTGTTTTGGACTCCGGCATTACGCATGATTCATCACCATCATTTTGATGTGTATTCTTGATATCGTGGTGTAAGAATGTGTATTTTTGTGGGTTGCATCTCCATTTGTATTTGCATGTGATTTTCATCATGATCATCACCATGATCATGATTCTTATGATCATTATTGTGGTGAAAATGACCATGCTTGAGGCTTTGTATGTTAAGATCACAAATTTCATGCATCATCATGGTGAAGCCAAGTAGCATATATATATATATATATATATATATATATATATATATATATATATATATATATATATATATATGTATATGTATATGTATATGTATATGTATATGTATATATATATACACACACACACACACACTCATGATAGCTTGAAAAAAAAGATTTATGATCATTCTAGCATGTATGTCACAATGAACAAATCGAAAACCATGTTTACATGTGTGGTTATACATTCGGCCACTTGGCCATGAAGGTGTACCAAAGATGTTTGTGAGTATATGTGTGAGTATATATATGTGATGACATGTATATTATATATTATGCATGGAACCAAATAAAGAAAGTGGAAAATTGTAGCGCCCAGCTCCTACACCCCAACATCAGAAACAGTGCACCCCCCGTATCTCGCTAAGGAGAATAAAAGGCATCGTTCAAACTTCTTATACGTCAGAAATAACGTAAAAATTTTTTTCTGCGGAAACGAAAATTGAAAGTCAAATTCAATTCATAAATAATCTCAAAATATAAATAAATCAGAGTTTAGGGCTGACGAAACCCAATACGTTAAATGAAAATCTAAAAGTCTAATAAAATGGAACAAATGTGAAATCCATCGAGTATTCCCCAAAGAAATATCTCCAAACTCACTTGCACCAGCTTGCACAGTCAGACTCGTCTTCTACAAAAGTGTACTCATACTCGGGCTCATATGTGGGAGGATAAGTGGGGGGTGAGTGATTTGGGAAAATCACCCGTAGGTTACCCGTCTGGTCTAGAAAGGAACAATACTTACAAAATACATAAGCGCGTAAAAAAAATAACAACAAATATATAAAGAAATAAAAACAACAAAACCGGAACATAAAATAAACATCCACTGGTCCAATCGAATGTAATGCGCAACTTCGTGATGCATGTTCCTTCTCCCTATCGTGTCACACTCAACATCACTATCCCACACAATATGTTCTTTTCTTTTTCCGTGATATGCTGTAGTGCCCCGCTCCCGAGCTTCATCCTCGGTAACGGTGCACCCGCCGTATCTCACTCAGGAGAATACAAGGCGTCATACAAACCTGCTATACGTCAGCGCTGACATAGAAAAAGTTTTCCTTTTCTTTCTGCGGAAACGAGAAGTCATAACACCAAATTTGAAATTAAATAACTTTAAGAAAAGGACGACATTATTTCCAGGCTGACCAGGCCTTACAAGTCAAGGTCAAAAGTCTAAAATTTAAATACGTGAAATTGTTTCCAAAAGTAATATTGAATGATAAGAAAAATGTCTGCGTCATCCCAATAACAACATAAGAATTCTGTCTTCGTCCTCGCCGTGGTCATTCTCTACGAGTCATTCAGCCCACTCCACAGTATCGGCTCCATCCTCAATGAAAACATAATCACACTCCGTCTCGTCTACATATGGAATAGTAGGGGTGAGTGATGGTAATCACCCAGTAGGTGCCTCTCAAAACAACACAAAAACTTACATACTCAAACTGGTATCAGCACGTAGCACATAACACAGCATGATAAGTCTTATACGAAAAGTAAACAGTCCACAGAAGATGCATGCGCAAATACGTGATGCATGCTCAAATAACGTGTCACACGCAACGACGATCATGTCACGCAGTATGTCCCTAGACCTATATGCAATGCATGCACCCGGGTCCTAACTCCAGCATCTTAGTCTCTAGACACCATTCGCTGTTTCGACACCCATGCCCTATAGACACAGTATGTCTAATGACCCCGGTGCCCTATAGACACGGTAAGTCATCCCGGTACCCACGCCCTATAGACGCAGTATACCTCATGCAACCCGGCATCATGGTCACTAGCCACCACTTACCGTTTGGACACCCACGCCATGTAGACGTAGTATGTCTCATGACCCCGGCGCCCTATAGACACGGTAAGTCATCCCGGTACCCACGCCCTATAGACGCAGCATACCTCATGCAAATGCACGTGCCATGAATGCAAGGGAAAAGGAAAAGAAAACTGTTGGACGTCATCCCCTGACATCGATCGATCGATGTGGTGTTGAGGCACGTCGAACCCTCAGCCTTGGGACGTCGATCGATCGACGTGGTTCTGAGGCACGTCGAACCCTCAGTCCCTGGACGTCGATCGATCGATGTCCATCTGAGGCACATCGATCTCTCACCCTCTGGAGGTCGATCGATCGATGTCCATCTGAGGCACATCGAACCCTCAGCCTCTGAACGTCGATCGATCGATGTCCCCGAATTTCAAAACTCTCATTCTGAAATTTCTGCAATCCACTCATCAAACCTCATTCATTCTTCCACCCCATCCCCACAAATCCATATACGCTTAAGAACTCACAACCCCTTCAAGGCACTCACACAAACGAGATCACAATGAGATCAAAACGAATAACAGAAAATAAACACCTTGGGCAAATAAACAAGATCAAATCAAACCAACAATTTACGACACCAACAATACATAAAAATACCATTTTTCCTATGCAAGCCTTCATACCGTTTTGAGGGAAAGTCAATATGCACTTACCTCGATCCTAGAGAGAGTTGATAGATATACGAGAGATGATGACGTTAGCGTTGTGATCTCTCTTCTCTTGAATCCTTGCACCAAAGCTCCTTCTCTTCTCTTTTCCTCCTTGGCCGAAATTGTGATGGGGAGAAGAAAGGGTGGCTGCCGAAAATGAGAGGGTGAGGGGGAGAGATTACGGTTAGTCAATTGTGAGAGATTTTAGGGAGATGGGAGGTAGTTATGAGGGTGAGGAGTTTGGGGGAGTGAAGAGTGGGATTATGGGGAGAAAATTTAGGGATGGTTTAGGATAAAATTTTGGTTAATTTAAAATGATTAAATTTTCTTTTTTTTATACGGATATAACATCCTACCCCCCTTACAAAAAGTTTCGACCCCGAAACTTGCCGTACCTTAATCAAAGAGATGGGGGTAGCGATCGCGCATTTGCTCATCTAGTTTCCATGTTGCTTAGTTCTCTCGGTGGTTGCTCCATTGGACTTTATGTAGGGGATGATTCTCCTTCTAAGTTCTTGGTCATTTCGAACCAGGATGCGTATCGGAACCTCTTCATATGACACATCAGGTCTAATCTTAAGGGGTTGCGCATCCAATACGTGACTAGGGTCAGGGACATACTTTCTCAACTGAGAGACGTGGAACACATTGTGCACTTGAGCCAACATTGGAGGTAGTGCCAACTTGTATGCTAAATCTCCAACCCTTTCGAGTATTTCGTATGGTCCAATATAACGCGGCTTTAGTTTCTCTTTAACTCCGAACCGTGTCACACCCTTCATTGGTGATACTTTGAGATAAACCTTTTCTCCCTCCTCGAACTCCAAAGGCCGTCTCTTCATGTCGGCCCAAGTTTTGCTTCTATCCTGAGCTGTCTTAAGGCGTTCACGAATCAGTTTTACCTTTTCTTTAGTTTGCTCGATGATCTCGGGAGCCGTCAATCTACGTTCGCCAACTTCGTCCCAGTGAATAAGGGACCTACACTTACGTCCATACAAAGCCTCAAATGGTGCCATGCCTATGGCACTGTGATGGCTGTTGTTGTAGGAGAATTCTATCAACTTAAGCATGCTGTCCCAATTTCCTTTGAAATCCAATGCGCATGCCCTCAACATGTCCTCCAGAGTCTGAATGGTCCTTTCAGATTGACCATCGGTCTGAGGGTGGAAAGTAGTACTCAGTCGCAACTCAGTTCCCATCTTCTTCTGACACGCTGCCCAGAACTGAGATGTGAACTTCGAATCACGATCGGATATTATGCTGACTGAAACTCCATGGAGACAAACAATGTTATCAACGTACAGGGTTACCAACCTCTCCACGGTAAGTCCGGTGGGAATAGGTAAGAAATGAGCAGACTTTGTCAATCGATCCACGATTACCCATATTACATCATTCCCATTTCTTGTCTTCGGAAGTCCAACCACGAAGTCCATTGTTACATGCTCCCACTTCCATTCGGGTATCTCTAGTGGTCGCATCAGTCCACCCGGTCTTTTATGTTCTGCCTTAACTTGTTGGCAAACAAGGCACCTTTCTACAAATTCAGCGATGTGCTTCTTCATGCCATTCCACCAATAGTGTCTCTTCAGATCATTGTACATCTTCGTAGCACCAGGGTGAATAGACAGTTTCAATTATGTGTCTCCTTCAATAATTCCCTCCTAAGATCCTCAACATCAGGTACGCCCAACCTTCCTTGGTACCACATACTTCCGTCATCATGCACTTGGAATCCATCCACTTGACTTGTTAGCATTCTTTCTCGCGTCTTCCTAATTGTTGCATCATTCTTCTGTGCTTCCTTAATCTGATCCACCAAGGTTGGGGTGATAATTAGCGTGGCCAGACTGTCTGCGGTAGAATCTACAAGATCCAAATCGAATTCTGCCATTTCCTTTTCTAGAGCAGCCTGTCGTGCATGGCTTGATTTCCTACTCAAGGCATCAGCTACTCGATTGGCCTTCCCTGGGTGATAACTGATGGTCAAGTCGTAATCTTTCAACAGCTCTAACCATCTCCTTTGGCGCATGTTCAGCTCCTTTTGCGTGAACAGATACTTAAGGCTCTTATGATCAGTGAACACCTCGCACTTCACTCCATATAGATAGTGGCGCCAGATTTTCAGTGCGAACACCACCGCTGCTAGTTCCAGATCATGAGTCGGATAGTTCTGCTCATAGGGCTTTAGCTGTCGTGACGCATACGCAATGACCTTGTCGTTTTGCATCAACACGTATCCTAAAATATAAGAATTAGACCACAACTTTAATTGTATACAAAATCATTTGAGATTATATACAATTACCTAGTCCGTTCTTAGAAGCGTCACTGTAAATGACAAACCCTTCTGATGCAGAGGGCTGAGCAAGAATAGGGGCTGTGGTCAGTCTCCTTTTTAGTTTAGCGAAGCTTTGCTCGCATTCGGTGGTCCATTCAAACTTCGACTTCTTCTGCGTCAACCGGCTCAGAGGCACTGCAATGGGTGAGAAGCCCTCTACAAACTTCCTGTAGTATCCAGCCAGACAGAGAAAGCTCCTTACTTCGGTCACGTTAGTGGGTCTAGGCCACTCATTGATCGCCTCTACCTTCTTTGGATCCACAGAAATTCCTTCTTCAGAGACCACATGACCCAAAAAGACTACACTCTTCAACCAGAACTCACATTTGCTGAACTTGGCGTATAATTTGCTTCTTCGAAGGGTCTCTAGAACCTCCCGCAGGTGTTCCGCATGAGTCTCTTCGTCAGGGGAGTATATCAGAATATCGTCAATGAACACTACAACATACTTATCCAGTTGTTTCCGAAATACTGTGTTCATTAGATCCATAAAGGCAGCTGGGGCGTTGGTTAGCCCAAAAAGCATAACCAAGAATTCGTAATGGCCATAGCGTGTTCGGAAAGCGGTCTTGGCTGTATTCCCAGATTTGATCCTCAACTGGTGATACCCGGATCGCAAATCGATTTTGGAAAATACTCTAGCCCCCTGGGAGAAATTTCATTAGTGGCGTACATTAACGAATAATTGAAAGTTCAAGTTAAAACTCTAGTTTATCATTACTCGTAGCTGATCAAAGAGATCCTCGATTCGAGGTAAGGGATACTTGTTCTTGATAGTGATCTTATTGAGCTCCCGGTAGTCTATGCATAATCTCATGCTTCCATCCTTCTTTTTCACAAACAGGACTGGAGCACCCCAGGGTGATACACTGGGTCGAATAAACTTACGGTCCAGCAGTTCTTGTAACTGCTCCTTCAACTCCTTGAGCTCCGCTGGAGCCATGTGGTATGGTGCCCTGGATATGGGTTCTGCACCGGGTATGAGATTGATCTCAAACTCTACTTCTCTTTCTGGTGGTAGTCCTGGTAACTCCTCGGGGAAGACGTCTGTAAATTCCTTTACTACAGGGATTTGGTTGATTTGCGGAACCCCTTGTTCAGCACCTATAGAGAAGACCAAGAATCCTTCTTTTCCTTTCCTTAGTGCTCGAAATGCCTGAGTCGCAGTCAAATAAAGCTTCTGGGGTGCCTTCTTAAATTTAGGGTTTCCTTGAAAAAGAGTTTCCCCCAGTTCATGTTGCTTCATGCTGACTTGGAGTTGCCGGCAATCAATGTTTGTATGATACCTTGCTAAGAAGTCCATGCCTAGAATAACGTCGAAATCGTACATCTGAATCGGTATCAAGGTCGCAGAGAACTGCAAGCCGTTAATCTCCAATCCACATTCCTTGTAACGGTGATGTGACACTAGTACTTGGCCGCCAGCGGCGTGTACGCGATAGGGTGTCGCAAGCCATTCGGGGAGAACATCTAGCTTCTTGGCAAACCTCTTTGCCACAAACGAGTGACTTGCCCCACTATCGAACAGAACGTTGGCTGGCACTTTGTTAATTAAAATTACACCTACCGCATTTCAAGGTTTAGCACGCCACATAACATGACAATACATAAGCTCATTCCAACTTCCAAATTAAATACATAAATAAATGTACCTGTCACCACGTCGCCTGACTCCTCGTCTTTTGCATCTGTCATCGCATGTACCCAAGCATTTGTCTGACCTCGTCCTCCTTGCTGCGCTTGGGTCTGCAGATTTACCTGAGCAGGTGCAGTGCATTCTCTAGATATATGTCCTGGCTTCCCACAGTTGTAACACACCCGCTGAGCTTTCCAGCACTGTCCCGGGTGAGAACGTCCGCACAGTGTACACTGGGAAACAGGTGCCACAGCTCTCACTGGCTGTGCATCCGTCCGTGTCGGTCCTTTAATCATTGGGGCCTGACTCCCTGCACTCTGCTGTCGTTTTGGTTGGAAAGGTTGCCCGGACTGAGGGCGTCGGGGCACCTTTAGCCATCTCCCCGATTTGCCAGCATGCAAATCCTCACGGGGTCTCTTAAGTCTATCCAATGCAGCAGCCCAGTCCAAATTCCTCTCAACCCGTCTGCACACCTCTAGTAGGCTCTCAAATGTTGTGGGCTCTGCACACACAATAGCCTGTTGGATGCGGAAACTCAAACCGGTATGAAACTTTAGCATTTTGGCCTCCTCATTGTCCATGATACATGACATGTACTGGCCCAACTCGTGAAACTTCTCGGAATACTGATCAATTGACATGGACCCTTGTGTCAGCATCTGAAATTCAGCCATCCTCCTTTGAATAGCACTACCCGGAACGTAGTGATTCTTATATTCCTCCAGAAACTGCTCTCATGTCACTGGTGGAGTCAGTTTACGCTTCACCCCATTCCACCATCTTTCTGCTTCCCCTTCCAGGAACGGGGTCGTGGTTTCTACTTTCAGATTTGCGGGCACCTGAATGAGCCTTATCTGTTCAGTCACATTTTTGAGCCAAATCTCGGCTTCCTCAGGCCGAGTGGTACCCCTAAATATCGGTACTCGGGAGTTCTGCATCTCCCTGTAATAGAACCTCAAACCTTGTTGTGGTGCGGGCGGTGGCGGTGGCGGTTGCTGTTGCTGTTGTTGCTGAGTGTGCTGAAGTATTTGGGCAATCTGTGCCTGTTGCTCTGCCATCTGGGTATATTGCTGTGCCATCTGTGTTTGCTGATGGGCTATTAAGGCCGTCAGATTGGCCAGTGTGTCAGCAAAATTTTGGGGAATCGCCCCTTGCCCCTGGCGTTCGTCCCTATCGTTCCCACCATTCCCTGACGGTTCACGTCGTGGAGGCATTGTCTGTAGACGATTAAAAGCACGTCAGACAAAATTTACTTAAGAGTAGTGAGAAGAGATACAGGAATGGAGGTCAAAAGGAAAAGATAACCTATCCCGTCTACTTACTAACGGCACTCACCAACCAGAACCCCCGTCATAGCTTATGTCTACTTCATTTTATTCGAGTTCAAAAGTCATTTGAAAACAGATCGTCACTTATCCTAGGGTAATTAACTAATCTATCACGTTCCCGAGGCGTATCTGAAGCCTGGGCTCTGATACCACCTGTAGCACCCCGCTCCCGAGCTTCATCCTCGGTAACGGTGCACCCGCCGTATCTCACTCAGGAAAATACAGGGCGTCATACCAACCTGCTACACGTCAGCGCTGACATAGAAAAAGTTTTCCTTTTCTTTCTGCGGAAACGAGAAGTCATAACACCAAATTTGAAATTAAATAACTTTAAGAAAAGAACGACATTATTTCCAGGCTGACCAGGCCTTACAAGTCAAGGTCAAAAGTCTAAAATTTAAATACGTGAAATTGTTTCCAAAAGTAATACTGAATGATAAGAAAAATGTCTGTGTCATCCCAATAACAACATAAGAATTCTGTCTTTGTCCTCGCCGTGGTCATTCTCTACGAGTCATTCAGCCCACTGCACAGTATCGGCTCCATCCTCAATGAAAACATAATCACACTCCGTCTCGTCTACATATGGAATAGTAGGGGTGAGTGATGGTAATCACCCAGTAGGTGCCTCTCAAAACAACACAAAAACTTACATACTCAAACTGGTATCAGCACATAGCACATAACACAGCATGATAAGTCTTATACGAAAAGTAAACAGTCCACAGAAGATGCATGCGCAAATACGTGATGCATGCTCAAATAACGTGTCACACGCAACGACAATCATGTCACGCAGTATGTCCCTAGACCTATATGCAATGCATGCACACGGGTCCTAACTCCAGCATCTTGGTCTCTAGCCACCATTCGCTGTTTCGACACCCATGCCCTATAGACACAGTTTGTCTAATGACCCCGGTGCCCTATAGACACGGTAAGTCATCCCGGTACCCACGCCCTATAGACGCAGTATACCTCATGCAACCTGGCATCATGGTCACTAGCCACCACTTACCGTTTGGACACCCACGCCCTGTAGACGTAGTATGTCTCATGACCCTGGCACCCTATAGACACGGTAAGTCATCCCGGTACCCACGCCCTATAGACGCAGTATACCTCATGCAAATGCACGTGCCATGAATGAAAGGGAAAAGGAAAAGAAAACTGTTGGACGTCATCCCCTGACATCGATCGATCGATGTGGTGCTGAGGCACGTCGAACCCTCAGCCTTGGGACGTCGATCGATCGACGTGGTTCTGAGGCACGTCGAACCCTCAGTCCCTGGACGTCGATCGATCGATGTCCATCTGAGGCACATCGATCTCTCACCCTCTGGAGGTCGATCGATCGATGTCCATCTGAGGCACATCGAACCCTCAGCCTCTGGACGTCGATCGATCGATGTCCCCGAATTTCAGAACTCTCATTCTGAAATTTCTGCAATCCACTCAACAAACCTCATTCATTCTTCCACCCCATCCCCACAAATCCATATACGCTTAAGAACTCACAACCCCTTCAAGGCACTCACACAAACGAGATCACAATGAGATCAAAACGAATAACAGAAAATAAACACCTTGGGCAAATAAACAAGATCAAATCAAACCAACAATTTACGACAACAACAATACATAAAAATACCATTTTTCCTATGCAAGCCTTCATACCGTTTTGAGGGAAAGTCAATATGCACCTACCTCGATCCTAGAGAGAGTTGATAGATATACGAGAGATGATGACGTTAGCGTTGTGATCTCTCTTCTCTTGAATCCTTGCACCAAAGCTCCTTCTCTTCTCTTTTCCTCCTTGGCCGAAATTGTGATGGGGAGAAGAAAGGGTGGCTGCCGAAAATGAGAGGGTGAGGGGGAGAGATTAGGGTTAGTCAATTGTGAGAGATTTTAGGGAGATGGGAGGTAGTTATGAGGGTGAGGAGTTTGGGGGAGTGAAGAGTGGGATTATGGGGAGAAAATTTAGGGATGGTTTAGGATAAAATTTTGGTGAATTTAAAATGATTAAATTTTCTTGTTTTTATACGGATATAACATATGCTATGCATGACCCGGGTCCTACTCTTCGCTCCGTAACGTGGAGTCAGCGAACAACGCTCCATAACGTGGAGTCAGCATACATCACTTCGTAACGTGGAGTCAGCGTACATCGCGCTTTGGAGTCAGTGACAACGCTCCGTAACGTGGAGTTAGCGCCCCAAAGGGATGCAATGCAATGCACGTGCCATGAATGCTCCACACACATAATCTATAATCCGGCGCATCCATGCTCCTATATACACCTGCGTCCATACACGTGCATATATACTTACATGTATACCCTCATTTTATTACAGTGTATTCGTACTCATACATATACCCACGCCCATACACGTGCATATATACTTGTAGAAATACCCTCATTTTATTAGTATCATTTTTGTTTATTTAAATATATTTTTCTTATATTTTTCCATTTATTAACTATTTATTTTTTTGTCATCTAATTCCATCACTTTAATTATTGGGAATGTCATAAAAATATTGTTAGCTATCACTTATCTTTTGCCTAGCTTCTATAATTTTTTTCCGTGACTTTATACTAGTTTTTCTTATTTTTCCCTATTTAATTCATATTTATTAGTTAATTATTATAATTAATTAAATTAATAAAACTTCAGTAATTAGGTGAAAATATTTTATTTTTAGTATTTTATATTTTTAAAAAATTTAATTATAATTTTCTAGAATTTATATTTTGTGGAATTTTAAACTAATTTTAATTAATTATTTATTATTTATCTATTTTAAGAAATATTTTTTATTATTATTAATACCCGGCAGCACAGCACACCTAGCCTGCGGCCCGCCAGACATCCTTTCCCTTTTTTATTTCCTTTTTTATTTAAATTCTAATAATTTCAAAAATTCATAACTTCTTCGCGTTAACTCCGATTGACCTCAAACCAGTTGCATTTGACTCATTATAACGAGACGCACCTAACGGCACTGGACACGTCAATGCGTGTCCGGGACGTGCCGTCAGGGGCGGTCGTGGGCCCCACGCACCACCCTTGAAACGCATGCGTTTTGCGGATGCACCGCCGCCCAAACCCAATTTTCGATTTTCAGTTCAATTCCGGCCTAATTTCCAGGATATGTGACCATTTCTAAGGCTAATTATGCAATTTTTTCCCCTAATCGCATAAAGATTCAACTTTTTAAATCTATTTCAGCACGTATATCAACACCTTCGCACACATACACATACTCGATCATACAAACATCAAAGAGAATGCATTTATATATAAAAGCAAAATAAAAAAACAAAAACAAAATAAAAATCAACGCAAGTATGATTCACACACGAGGTGCGGGCAATCCGAGAAGAGGAGAAGGTAACCTACCTCGTTCGGCGACTAGTTAATTTCCTACGCGTCCTTCTCCCTTTTTCTCCTACACCGCGGCTGATCTTAGGCTTGATGCTGTTGAATCTCTTTTTTAATTTTTCTTTTCTGTTGTTTTTGGTTAAATTAGCCATAAAATATTTATTTAATTGGTGTTGTTGTTGCTGTCGTTGGTGGGCAGCAACACTTGGGAAATTGGGAGGGGGAAACGCTGCTGCGAAGGGGGCGACTGAGGGAATAGTGAGGAATGGGTGCGGTTTGATTTTTGATTGTGGGTAGATATATATAAGTATATATAGATAATTTCCTAGGATAATTAGGAATTATATATAAGGTATATTACTTAATTTCTATCTTTATCCCACATTTTCATATTCCCATCCAAATAACTTAATATAACTATTAATTTTTTTTTTATTTTCCTTTTGCAGAGTTTTCTTGACTTCTCCATTTTATTTCCCTTTTTTCCTTTTTCTTTTATTTTTCCCTCTACCCTTAAAAAAGGGATGTAACAGAAATAATCAAAATGAGGAGAAAATAAAATGAAACAAGCCAAGTAAGGGCTGTTTTGGGTAAGGCTGACCGAGACCCCTTGGGAAGGACAAATGGGTAATTTCTAAATTTCAAAGGCATGGAAAATAGGTTGTTTTGGAAAGGCCCTACAATAAAATAAGTAATGGACAATGTAAGCCAAAGTATTTAGTATTTAATGTCCAAAAATGGGCTTTTTGAAGGCTTGACCGGGGGTACAAATAAGAAGGGTAAAATTAGAATTTCACAACATTTAGGATATGGAACATGAAATAAACATTAAACTTAAGAGCTGAGAAAATTAGAGGCATGAAACTAGCCCAATACCGAGCATTCATACATTCATATGACAAAACGTGTTTTAAAACGAAAGGCTTTATCATGTGACATGTTTTTACCAAAAGTTTTTATGTCACGAAATGTTTTAAAAGGGATTTTACGCGTAAACAAACCGTACCAAGAGCTGAATGATTCCATATGACTTATGTATGTTTATGTTTTTGGCCGAGTGTAACACCTTGTTTGGGACAAGGGATCTCTGCATTCATGATATGTTTACGATGTTACGTTATGTGTATGGTGCGCCGGCCTAACATCGTGATGCTTGCATGGTGCGTGATCCACTCTCCACCTCAAGCCTCCTCCTTCACAACGGTGTAGGCACAAAAGGAGTTGGACTCCCCCTTGCTTCCTTTGTGTTAAAAATCGGCCTAATAAGCTCTCCTTCATGTTGAAATAGTCGTTGCTTAGGCAAGTTGGTTCAACCCTCCTAGACGGTATTCTTTGGCAATGGAAATCACCCTCAAATGACTCAATCTTTTAGATATCTTAACCTTGATTTTTAATGCAAAACCAAGAAACAAAGTGCATCTTCTCAATGGAAAAGCAAGAAAATTTGCATTCAAATAAAGCTGAATTTCCAAATCGGTTTACATGAGTTTAAATAGGAATAGAACTCCTCCTATCACTTATTCTAGTCAAAAACACAATAAAAAAATCTAATCTGGTTTTAGAATGCAGACCAACACGTTTGGGAGCCTTCAATTGGGTTAAAGAAGGCCAAACTCCAAAGTACTAATAGTGCTGGAATTTAGGTTGAAGTGGCGCCCTCGATTGACTGGCCTTTTCTTGCAGATACAAGCTGAATTTGAAGAAGAGTTCCATCTTGAAAATTTTAGTTCATGTCATGAACTTGATATTTGGCTTTTGAATTGACTCAATTTGGAGCTCGTATGAATGAGATCTGGTCAGATAATATTCGTGCACTTTTCAGCATTTAAGCAACACCTGTCTTAAATTCTTTAAGCCATCTTCCTATGCCATGCACGCCTTTTGAACACCAAAATGAACCCTACAAAGCCAACAAATGACAACAACGATCAAGCCAGAAGTGTATGAAAATCAATGACATGCAACTAATCAAAACACACAATGCAATGCATGAAGTATCTAACTAAACACACTTATAACGTCTTGCGCGTGTATGCATCAACGCTTCTTTCCTAGAAAAGATTTGTCCTCGAATATTAGCATGTATGCATAAAAGGGAAAAGAACCACAACAATCCAACAACTATGCAAGACACACCTAAACAATTTAGACACAACGTTGATGGAAATTTTCATACTAAGATGTTTAGGATGGATATATAACTCAAGAATGAAGCATACACCCAACAACACATATAAGAACATGTTATCAAGAATGCTTAAATAACATCATATTTTCCTAATGTGTCTTGGATGCATAAACAAGGTTTACTCAAATTCTTCATTCATGTAACTAGGACTATCATAAGCATGCAATGTACTTATACAACAACTTGGAGCTTGGTTTTTATGTGTGGACATCATGCTTTCAAGACAAAATGTAGCATGTATGGAAGATAAAGTATGTAAAACATTATGAGCAAGCATCGTACCATGTACATTCCTTAGCATTCCTAACTCAGATTCTGCACCATTGGTTTCGAACTCACTTTCAAGGAGTTTGGGTAAAATTTCAGCATGTCTATCATCATCTTTAGGCAATTTGAGCTCAACAAACTCATGGATAATTTCAGTATCATGTTCATGAAGGAACAAAGAATTATCAAACACAACTTTATTTGAAATCAAGTTAGAACCGTCAATTAATGTAAGATCACTTTCGTGCATTACAAACAAAGGATCACGATAATCTTTCCATTCATGTTCTTTCAAGTTGTCATGCTCAATTGTATCATCACTTTCACTAGATATGTCTCTTAAAAAATCATGTTAATCATCATCTAAATCATGCAAATCAGTAGCTAAATCATCTTTCGAATCATCATGCAAGACACTATCAGTAAGCTCATTAGGTTCATGACTAGGTTCATGTACAATTTCATATTGTAATGCAAGTAACATAGATTAGAACTCTAGCATCGTTTTATCCAAGTATTCACAACGAGATTGCATTCTACTCGGCGTGTTCATCTATTTAAAATTCAATTTAGATTCTAAAGACAATGTTTTCTCATATATAGCACTAATAGATGGAAAGTATTCACTTGTCATGCAATCAGCAATATCCTTGTTTAAACCAGCATAGAATCTAATCATTCTTGGTTCCTCACATTCCTTAGTGTTAGAATAATAATAATCATCAACAGTTGTATTATGCTCGAACAATTCGTTTATCTTGAGGAAAAGTTTGATACAATGGTACCTCTTTGCGATCATTGCTTACCCATAGAGCATTTGTCACTTCAAAGTTGTACATGCGCTTATCTATCTCTTCAAAGTCATGATCATCGATCACGACTCTCCAAATGGTATAAACAAACATTGTGAGGCTGAAAACGAAACACTATACAAACAAACTTTTGCAAAGATGGTTAGTTAAAACAGCTTGTGTTTGTATGTATTTGTTGTGTCACTTCATCTAATGTTTTCCTCACTCACTTATACTTTGTTCCACAACCAATCTTGGACTAAAAAACAATCAAAATGAGCAACAAATGAGGGGTGATAGCCAGTATGCCCCAAACAATCAAATATCAAGCTCCTTGCCACTCGGTTATTGCAGCACTTGATCCAAATCAATTCACACTTTAATCTCAGTCCAATATATGTCTCAATATGTCAAAAACAATTTAATAAATCCAAAATCAGTCTCAAAATAGTTGATAATCGCTTGCACCAAAACAGTTTCAAATAACCCAATTATGCGCCAAACTTCTTCCAACCAAAGTTCTAAGCAATGGTCACATAAACTCCAACAAAATAGCCAAGAATCAAAGATACATTGAGACCAAAATTGATGTATAAGGCCTATACAAAGAAGAACTAAGGATTGCCTTCAGCAATCTTTAGTTAACTTAGGCTTTATGCACACAAATTCACAATTTGTACTCAACATAAGCTATAATCCAAATGGGTCAAGTGTTTTTGTTATGTATATGGGCTTGTTTGAAGGCTGGAAAGTCTGTCTCAAAAGGGTAATAAGTATGGCACCAAGCAAATTAGGAAATCTTAACCCAACTCACAATAATTTCGAGACAAACAATCGATCCAACAAGTAGAAGAAGGTAGATCGAAACTTTAATTCACAAGACTTAAATTGTTCAAATCACAAGAGTGAATAATGGAAATCACTTGATAAATCACAATCACTTGAACTCATAAAACTTAGAACAATCAACACATTGAGCACGGGAAAAACACATTTATTCACAAAAATCAATCACTTAATCTCACAAAGAACATCGCAGAAGAAACAATGCTCTTAGTTCTCAGATGAGAACGAGTTACATCTATATGAGCAAAAAACTACATTATATACAGAAAAGGAAGGAGATCTTCCAGATACAAAAGGCCCCCAACGGTCATGAACAGTGAACTTCAACGTTCACATTTGTAGAGTAGAAAAGACTAGGTAGGAATGATAAAGCATAGCAGCAGGCAGCTTGAATCGGACAGCTGCAAATTTTGAAGAGATGCTACATGGAAAAGCAGCACGATTCCAGGAGTAAAGTGAATGTTTCATCTCCCTTTTTTTATTTCTGGCAGCACAGTGGGTTTAATTTAGCTGGCCGAGTGGTACATGTATCAATTAAGCAACTCAATTTGTATGATTCTCAACACTCCCCTTAAAACTTAGTGCACGGAGAAGTGCAACAAAGTTTGTCATATGTGTCACTTGAATTAAGGTAGCCTTCACTACCTTTATTGTGCTTCATTGTGTAACGCCCCGTCCCGAACTGTAGGGTCAGAATCAGTACGCCCGCCGTATTTCGCTAAGGGATATACAAGGTGTCTGTACGAATCCCTACGCTTATCAAAACGGCAGCGTATTCGATTGCGGAAGCAAAATAAATCAACTCAAAGCCCTAACTCGAAAGTAAAATCCTCAAAATCATATATAGTCAAAGTCTAGTAACAATCCCTTAAACGACATCGTAAAGTAACTAAATAAGAAATCCCTAAGCTATGTCCTCAAATGAAATATTAAATAAAATAAAACTTCCTCAATTCCTGATATCAGTCATCAGTCAGTCTCTAAGAGTCCCAATGTGCCCATTCAGAGTCCACTCCAACCCATATGTAATCGTATCTGAATCGTCTGCAATAAAACAAAACGAACGGTATGAGCGACAAAAATGTCACTCAGTAGGTACCCTGCCTGCATCGGCTCTGTGAGATCATACATGCTAGGACAGTAGTGAAATACATATACGTACGGTAATACGAACATAGACTGTCCACGTTTTCACAAATACGTATAACGGTCATAACTTCTTAAAACAGTCAAAACACATAATTGTGCAAAATGAGCGTGAAATGCAATGTCACATACGTGATGCATGATAAACCTACCTTCTCATAAACATTCATCTAATCGTGCAATGCATGACTTCGGGTCCTAACAGACGGAACGAAACAAATCAGATATGCGACTTATGTCTCGCATATCCTAACAGAACAGAACGGATTAGAACTGAACATATCATATATGCAATGTCGTGATGCATGAATGCACAAAGATCGGAATCCTTCATTTGCTTTCTTTTCCCTTTTTCTTTTCTTTTCTTTTCCCTTTTTCTTTTTCTTTCTCTTTTTTTTCTTTTCCCTCATCACCTTCATTCTCAGCTTCTTCGTTCCTGCACCCCTTCACATCTTAATTCCTTCCCTGCAAAACTCCAAACTTCTGGTTCCCCCTACAGGCCGACCTCTCCCTTAGCCCCCTGCTCACCACGCCCCTCCCCCCAAGCGCACCCCACCATCCCTCAGCCCCACCTCTCAGCCGCCCCCTCTCCCAGCCCCCTTCCCCTCCAGCCGCCCCCTCAGCCCCACCCAGCCCCCAGGCGCACACCCTCGCAGCCCCCACCCCTCCTGACTAGCCGCACCACATCCAGCACACCCTCTCAGCCCCCACCCTTATTCCTCCATCCGCAGCATGTGGTCATAGCCCACCACCATCGGCCACGCACCGCTGGCACAAACACTTCTTCCTACGATTTCGGTATTCACATACACATCAAAAATCAAATCTTATTCGAGTTTTCATACGAAAATAGCATCATACATATATATACATATACGATCATGTATACGGACATACAATTCGTCACATATACATATAATCTAATAATCAAGCATCTATACAATCACAAATACTAATGCACGATCTTGTTTTCATAGAGAAATTAAAAATTATCGTTTTCACATTCAACGGATGTTAAGGAGACACCTACCTGGTAATTGATACGCGTTGAAGAGCGTGACGGAGTGGTGGTATTTCTCTCTAAAACAGCGGCTTGGTTTGGAAGCAAGAAAGGCGTTACTGCTTTTCTTCTTTATGCGGCGTACGCTTTAGTGAGGGGAGGGAGAAGCCTAAGAGTGGTTTAAATAGAAATTTGATTAGGGTTTAGGGAAAATTTCCAAATCAAATTAGGTTAGTAATTAATTAAGCCTTAATGACTCTTTTGCCTTTTTTAAAAAAATGGGATATAACACATTGGTTTGAAGTGTTAGGGCTAGAAATGAGATCTTGATAAGATACATGTACAAGTAAAATGGGACCATAATAAGTAGTTTGGAAGAGATAACATAACTTGTTTACTTGTTCGACTTCCATGTGGTGCCCATGTGCCCTTCATAAGAGTTAGTATAAGCAGCACTTGAGTTTGTAGCAACTGGACTTGTATGCGTCGGGTTCTCCTGCAAAGAAAAAATGGTAACACCTACAACCAAGCTGCATTAGCTTTGGAGGAATACAGCTCGAATTGTTAGTGAAAAACAGGTCATATGACCCTTCAAAGGTTCCTGCATCATATGTTAGTTAAGACCGAAACCATGGCATCTGCAATATCAATGTGGAAGGAAAGCAGTTCCCTGCAAGAGAATGTTGGAAGTATTCTTTTTAGGTTGACCTGCAATAATGATTAGTGAACCTTTTACCCGGCAAGAGAAATCATGTTTTTGATCCTTCTGTAACGGGAAAAACATAATCTTTCATCCTGCAATTTCAAGGTTAGAACATGATCTTCTGATATGCCTGCAAAAGAATGTTAGGAAAGAAAAAAAAATTGGATTCCGTGTGCGCCCAAGAACATCCTTCAATCAAATGTGAATACATGCAGCCCACATGTACCGAAATGATGACATACAATCTGGAATTTTGTTAATAAGAAGCAAATGATGACACAAGAAATGAATGACATATCACATGATCAGTCCTACTATAGGAGAATGACCAAGAAGTGATGTAATAAGATAAAGGTAAGCAACAGAGAACCAAGTTATATACTAAGGCAGATGGGAGATAAAGTATTAAGTTAGACAACAAATGCAGAATACCCGTTTAGATCAATGATTTACCTGATATATATCATTATGATACAAGGCCACAGAAATAGGACATGAGAATGACAGGTTTTCATATGGTAGTCAACAAACAGTCAACGGTAAATCCAAGTTTGGCGCGACCAACTTCTGCAGCTCGACAAGATGCACTTCTGCTCAGACAACCTGCACTTCAACTCGACAGGGTATAATTCTACCAAGGCATTCGCTTACTATCAAAAACAATAAATAATGTATCACTTAAGGGCTTCACCTCGGCCCCGGGCTCTAGCTTCAGCCTCAGCTTCTACGTAAAAAGGGCATACTCCAAATCACTTCAATCAGATCAGAGCAGGACTCCAGACCCATCTTTGCACCTCGCCAAACCTTTTTCAGGGGACAAACGCAACTCAGCTTCATTAAGTATGAAACCACCTAGCAGATGTACAGTGTAAAGAAGGGGTACACATCAAACTTTTCAATCTACACACGTCAAGGTCCCATCAGCAAACCTACTGGTCCCATCAGTATACCTATAATGTCATAGCCTTACTGCCCAAGCAAGGGTCCCATCTGTCGTCAGAGGCAAGGGACGGAAGGAGAACAACAAAAGCAAGAAAGTGAACACAAAGAAGGGGATTTGATTCGAAAAAACATTTTCTGACTCCAAGAGTTAATACCAGAAATCTCCATAGATAAAAATTGTGAGATCTTCTTAACTCTGTTAGGTCCGAAATACACTCTAGAAGAGGGGTGAATAGAGTGTTTGGCTCTTTTGCGGAATTTTCTTGTTTTTCTCAACTCAAAAAGGATATTCAAAATCAGAGCAAGGATTGGAGATGAGAGATAATGAATGAGTACACCGGATATAGAGTGGTTCGAATCGTAAATGATTCTACTCCACTACCACTTTGTTTCCAAAGTGGATTTTCAACAACTACTATTCTTAACAATAAGAACAACCACAACAACACTTACACTAACACTTTAGTGTAAGCAACAACAACAGCAACTTTTTGCACAAAACACACTTGTGCAACTACAGCAACTACAACTCTTAGCAAGAACAACTTCTTGCTTCCTCACAACTTCAACAAAAGTTCCCTCAAGTGCTTCTCACAGTGGGTTGAAGAGATATAGTAAGGTTCACACTTTCTCACAAGTCTAAGCACAAGCAAGAGATCAAGTAATTATGGTTCCTCTTGTGCTTGACTCTCTTTCTCTCAATATACAACAGTGAAGATCAAAGAAAGCTAGACAAGCTGTAAACAAATTTACAAGTATGAGAGAAATATACAACCATGGAAAATGAAGCTAGATGATGTTGAAAGTGTGTAATTGCTTCATCCAAGCCTCCTCTATTTAGAGATGAAGTTCACCACGTTTTTGAGGCTCTCCACCAAGTCTTCATCTTCAAAAATGTCAAGATAATGCCCAAATAGTCTCTAGCCATGCTATGGAGTGATTTGATCTTGGATAGACACCCTAGAGAATCTTACACATGTATACAATAGTCAAGGAAGCATGTAATAAGTTGGGTTAAAGTCCACAAGAAGTTTGAAGAAGATTGGAAAGAAAAAACCTTAAAAATCAACCTTGGATTTTATTCTAACGTTCAGAAAATTTGAATTCTGGAGGACATCGATCGATCGAAGTCCCTGAAAGGAGAGATCGATGTCCTCAAAAGATTTTCAAAATCTTATACTGCCTGACATCGATCGATCGATGTCAGGGGCTGATGTGACATCGATCATCGATGTCACCTGGTTTAGAGATCGAAGTATTCAGTTCAACATCGATCGATCGAAGTCAGGGGATGAAGTGACATCGATCGATCGATGTCCTTGTGGTTGAGGGTTCGATGTTCTCAGACAGACATCGATCGATCAATGTCAGGGGCTGAAGTACATCGATCGATCGATGTCCCCAGCTTGAGAGATCGATGTCAACCAGTGACTTCTAATCTCAACCATCTTTGGACATAATGTGTTTTGCCCATCTTGCATCGAATATCAAACATAATTTTAACTCATTCAAAACATCTTTTCATCATCAAAACGTTTTACAACTTAACAATCTCCCCCTTTTTGATGATTTCAAAACCACAATTCAAAAGATATTTTTACATGATACTTTTTCAACTAAACTTGATATTTTACAACTCCCCCTTAGTTCATGCTCCCTTATCAATCTACCCAACATGCTCCCCCTCAAACTATGCATCAAGTTTTGTATTTTCATCATTTCAATATGTAAAGCATATCAAGAGACTTCATGTCATGTTATACCAAATTCAACTTCTCAAGCAAAATTATGTGATGAAAAACAACCAATTTAAGTTTAGCTATTTGAATACCCATGCCTATCCAAATCATGCTAACATGTCCAACTAAATATACCAAAACACGCCATACACATGTTAATACCCAATTATGCTTCCCAACAATCCATCATGCCAAAAATATATCATCCACTAGTACTAACTTATCAATTTAGATATGCATAAAGCTATATCAAACCAAGGCAAAACAAGTCATGCCAAAACCAAATCATGTCAACACAACCAAGATCAATTATCATGTCAACATGTTAACGACATCATGCTAACGATACCAAAACATGCTAACGACATCATGCTAACAATACCCAAAAACTTCTCCCCCTTTTTGAAAGCATCAAAAAAATGAGAGATACCAACACGAAAAGATAAATACCATGAAGAAAATATCAAGTTTTGAGATACATATGTAAACTCAAACTTTCAAAACTAGCATAAGTACGAGGGAATGGGGAATCATAAAGTACTACTCCTCATCGGAGGAGAAACATAGTCCGGAGAGAGCGGCTTTGAGCTTTGTTTTCAACTTTTGGTACTTTGTCTTTTGCACGTTCATCTTAGTTTGTAGTGTCTTGACTTCAGTGTCCACTTTTGTTTCTAGTGTTTTTAAGCGGTTCTGGAATGTCGTATAGCCTTTCTCCAAATCATCTATACGAACAGCCTCCGTGGTCAATTCTTCACCCCATTGACCAAGAGTGCGTTGGATGTCATTTATCTCGGCTTTAACATCGAAATCATCCCCGGAGTCACTGTCTTCCTCCATTGGAGCTTTGCCTTTGTCTATTCGGGATGTAGGACTTGGAGGGTTAGGTTGGGGTTCAACAGTTGGCTCAATGGGGTGTGGTGGTATTTCCGGCTCATTCTCAGCTTCATCTTCCTCCGGGTCTTGAGCACCACCCTGTCGTTGCGCTTCCTTTCTTGACTTAAGAATCTGCTGGATGTTAGACTTTGACTAATAGTCCTTATTTGTGATTGCCTCATCGTATTCGTCATCCAATACCAAATTGGCGTTTCTCAATAATCTATATATCAAATTACTGTAAGGAAGTGCCTTTGACTTTTTGGTAACTGCCTCCAACACATTTCCAAAGAATACTTCTCCAAAGTTTATCTGCTCTCTCATGGCTATGCAGTATGTGATGTAGAAGTCTAGGTTGCTCGGAAGTTTGGCTGATTTTCCATTTACACAGAAGGTAGCTATTGCAAGCAAAACTCGGTAAATCAAAGGCATATCATTTGTGTTTTTCGTAGGGTGAAAACCAAGAAAGGTTTTGACTTCATTCTCAGTCACTTGGTATTTGTGAAAGTTCCACTTCCAAGGATCGAAATCCTTGACTCCCTCATTAGGTGCACCAAGAATATCATTAATTTGTGTGGTGTGAAATGAGACCACTTGACCATCAATAACCGAATTCAGAGAAAATGGATTTCCATTTAGATAGTCAATCCAAAGGTTGGCATAGAACATCCGGGTATAACGAGTAGACATTGAACCCATCTCAGAGAAATCCCACAAAAACATCCAGTTTTGAGCATATAGCAGATCAATGATTGGTTTCAATTCTGCACTGCTCAAAATGTCCTCAATTTTGAGCAGTTTCAATGGAATAGTAGACCTATTGCTACTTTCCCATTCTACAAATAATAATTGGGCTCTATGAGATATATGCGTGTATATACCTGACCCTAGAGGTGCAGCCAGTGCATTCTCATATTCTCCAGTTTTAAGCCAAGGGAAATTTTGAATATTAAGGCTTTCTATGACCTCACGGATTAGATGTTCTTGGGATGGCTCTGGTTGCTTCTATAGTCCTGCTGTTCTTGAACCCGTTGGAGTTTGTTGTTGTGAAGTTCTTTGTCTTTTTGGATGATTGTTGGTTCTTGGTGCCATTTGAGAGAATTAGGGCACGAAATTTCTAGATGAATTGTTTGGAAATTGAAGATTGATGTAGATTTGGGTGGGATTAATGAAAAAATTGATCTTGAGAGAAAGATTGGAAATTTGGTTCGAAGTTGAGATGTTTTTCGCAGGAGAGGAGTTAGGGTTCGAAGTTAAGAAATGAAAGAATGAGGCGTTTTTGCAGTTTTAATAGACCCTGTCTCGATGACATCGATCGATCGATGTCTGGGACTTCGATCGATCGATGTCCTGTACATAGATCGATCGATGTCTTAAGAGACATCAGTCTCTGAGATTTTTCACATAGATCGATCTATGTGTGCAGATTTCTGCAATTTTGACATTTTTAACCCTTTAACCATTGTTTATAATTCCTAATCTTGTTCTAATTGATTCGAATGTATCAGTTGGAAGGGATTTGGTGAATATATCCGCTAGCTGATCATTCGTTGGAACAAATTCAATGCATACCAATCCCTTTTGAATGCAATCTCTTATAAAATGATGCCTTACTTCAATGTGTTTTGTCCTACTATGATGAACTGGATTTTGTGCTATACTTATGGCTGATGTGTTGTCACATAGGATGGGAACTTTATCAAACTTAACATTGTAATCGTTCAAGGTGTTGATCATCCAAAGTAGTTGTGCACAACACGAAGCGGCCGATACATATTCGGATTCCGCCGTGGAAAGTGACACACTATTTTGTTTCTTGGAGAACCAAGAAACTAAGCAATCTCCAAGGAATTGACATGTCCCGGAGGTGCTTTTCCTATCAACAAGATTTCCGGCATAGTCGGAGTCACTATATCTTCTTAGATCAAAACAACCATTTTTGGGATAAAACAATCCGAAGTTCAAAGTTCCTTTTAAATACCTAAAGATACGTTTAATGGCAACTAAATGCGATTCCTTAGGCATACCTTGAAATCTAGCACATAAGCACACATCATGCAAAATATCCGGTCTACTAGCGGTTAAATAAAGTAAACTACCAATCATACCCCTATATTTTGTTACCTCAACTGGCTTTCCTTTTTCGTCTTTGTCAAGCTTTGTACTTGTGCTCATCGGAGTGCTCACACTTCTTCCATCCTCGAATTTGTACTTCTTGAGCAAATCTTTGTGTACTTTGTTTGAGATATATACACTCCATCTTGAGTTTGCTTGATTTGTAGACCAAGAAAGTAGTTGAGTTCACCCATCATGCTCATTTTAAATTCTCCTTCCATCAATTTTGCAAAATGCTCACAAAGAGAATCATTAGTAGCACCAAATATGATATCATCAACATAAATTTGAACAAGCAATTGATGGTTTCCTTGTTCTTTGATAAAAAGAGTAGTGTCGACTTTTCCTCTTGAAAACTCATTCTCAAGAAGGAAGTTACTTAATCTATCATACCAAGCCTTAGGAGCTTGTTTAAGTCCATACAGAGCCTTTTTGAGTCTAAAAACATGATTTGGATAATCATGATTTTCAAACCCCGGAGGTTGAGCTACATAGACCTCTTCTTGAATTATTCCGTTCAAGAATGCGGATTTCACATCCATTTGATATAGTTTGAAATCCTTATAGCTTGAATATGCTAATAACATCCTAATAGCTTCTAACCTAGCCACGGGGGCAAAGGTCTCATCATAGTCTATGCCTTCCTCTTGCCTATAGCATTGGGCTACTAACCTAGCTTTGTTTCTAGTGATGTTTCCTTTATCGTCCATTTTGTTTCTAAATACCCATTTAGTGCCAATTACGGGATGATCACTAGGTTTAGCAACTAATTCCCAAACATCACTTCTTTCAAATTGATTTAATTCTTCTTGCATAGCTAATACCCAATCTTCATCGTTTATTGCTTCCTTTATATTTTTAGGCTCAACTTGTGAAATGAAGGCATTTTCATTGAATTTTCTCCTTGTCACTATGTCTTGGCTAGTTTCACCTAGTATCAACTCTTTAGGGTGATCTTTCCTATATTTATATGAATCCGGTAAATTTTAGGTATCCCCTCCTACTTCTTCATCTTCCACCTTAGGTTCAAGAGGATCAATCCTAAGGTCAATAACGATATTGTCTTTTGGATTCTCAAATTTCTCTATATGACTTACTTCAATTATTTCTTCATCATCATTATCTTCATTAATGATTGATTTATCCTCAGTGAGTTCACTAAACTTGACATGGATTGATTCTTCAACTTTCATGCTTCTTTTATTATATACTCTAAATGCCTTGCTATTTTGAGCATAACCCATAAATATTCTTTCATCCGCTTTGAAGTCGAGTTTATCCAAGTTGTCTTTGGTGTTAAGTATAAAACACTTACAACCAAATACCTTGAAATAACCAATATTTGGTACTCTACCTTTCCAAAGCTCATAAGGAGTCTTTTTGAGAAATGGTCTCAAATAAACTCTATTGATCACATGACAAGCGGTATTTACCGCTTCGGCCCAAACATATTTGGGTAGCTCAAATTCGTTTAGCATGGCTCTACTCATTTCTTGAAGTGTTCTATTTTTCCTTTCTGCAACACCATTTTGTTGAGGAGTTCTTGGAGCTGAAAAATTGTGTCCATACCCTTTGGATACACAAAATTCTTGAAATTCTCCATCAAACTCACCACCTCTATCACTTCTAATTTCCTTAATTGTGTCTTCTCTTTCATTTTCTAATCTCTTACAAAGCTTTATAAATTCTTGACATGCATCATTCTTTTTAGCTAAGAACATTACCCAAGTGTACCTAGAGTAGTCATCTACCACCACAAAGGTGTAATGTTTTCCACTTAGCCTTGCTGTACCAATATCCCCATAAAAATCCATATGAAGCAATTGTAGAGGTTTGGTGGTGGAGATTTCACTTTTGGGCTTGAAACTTGTTTTAACAAGCTTTGCCTTTTGACAAGTGTCACATAAGCCATATTTTTCGAAATTTAATTTTTGAAGACCTTGGACTTTTTCATTTTTGCAAATCTCTTTGAAATTCTTAAAACTAATGTGTCCAAGTCGTCTATGCCATAGTTGAGTCAAATCATTTTTGGCAACTAGGCAAGAAACATTTTGTGATATCAAATCATGTGTGCTAAATTTGTAAACATCATTTTTACGAATAGCTTCGAAAACAATCTTATCGTTCTTTTTCACAACACATTTTCTTTTCACAAACTCAATTTTAAAATTAGCATCACATAGTTGGCTAACACTTATCAAATTATACTTAAGCCCTTCTACATATAGTACATTATTAATAGTAAAGGAAGAATTACCAATTTCTCCATGTCCAAGGATTTTGGCTCTCCCATTGCCAAAATGCAATGTTCCACCATCTTGGAGCTTGAGCTTGGTGAACAACGTCTTGTCTCCGGTCATGTGAGTTGAACGTCCGCTGTCCATAAGCCATTTGGTTCCTTCTTCTTTGGCTATTCCATTTATCTTGAGAGCATACAAAACCAAAAGATGTATGCATTGGTACCCTTTGATGATTGGGTCCTTTAGGGTTAGTTTTTCGACCCTTAGGCTTCCAAACACATATGCTTTCAAATCGAGCTCTACATGCTTTCTTTACATGTCCTAGTTTGTTGCAATAAAAACAAGTGGGTACATGCTTTGGTTTAGAAGATGATGAACTTTGTTGTGTTTTTCTATTGTCTGCCTTTTTCTTTAAGGACTTAGGTTTAATAGAAGAAGATGATGAGTTAAATCCTAAATCGGACTTATCATTTCCAATTCTTTGATTTCCAAGAAGTATGTCTAAGTTGTTTTTGCCATTTGTTAGTCTTTGTAAGTCTAACTTTAGTTTCTCACATTCTTTTCTAATTTCTTCATTTTCAAGAGCTACGGGTATGATATCATGCTCTTGAAACATCAAAATATTTTTTTCATGCAAGCTCTTATTTTCTAAAATGCATTTGTTGAATTCTTTCTTTAAATGCTTATATTTCAAATTTAATTTCTCAAAGTCATCTTGCAAATCTCCTATTTCATCATGCAAATTTGAAGGGTTAGAATTTACCTCAAGGTCATCTTCAATCGCCATAAGGCAAGTATGTTGAACCTTTGGATTGTCAACCACTGCCACAAGTCCAACACCTTGATCTTCACTCTCTTCTCCTTCCGATTCCGAAAGGAGATCATCCCACGTGGTTACCTCCACATTGAGGGCTTTCTTCTTTTGAGGAAAGACCTTCTTCTCTTGCTTTTGCGGCTATTTTACGTGGCAATCGGCAATGAAGTGACTGGGTCGACCACATCTATAGCAATTTTCACTTGCTTCCTTTTCTTTAGATGGTTTCTTGAAAAACTTTCTTGCTTGAGCTTTGTTTCTAGTTGCCATTCTTCTAAATTTTCTTACTAGAAGGGCAACTTCCTCATCCGATTCATCGGACTCTACCACCAATCCTTTGTGTGATGTTTGTGTAGGCTTGATGGGATTCATCCTATTTTGTTCATCAATAAGAATTTCATGAGTAAGAAGATTACCGGATAGCTCATCAAGAGTAAGAGTCTTGAGATTCTTTGATTCGGTGATGGCGGTGACTTTGGGTGTCCATTCTCTTGGCAAGGAGTTGAGGAGTTTTGAGACAAGGTCTTCATTTGAGATTTTCTTGTCAACCATGGAGAGTTGATTCACTATTCGTGTGAATCCATCGATTGTCTCCTCAATCTTCTCACCACTCTTCATTCCGAACATCTCATACTCCTTCATGAGCATGAGTCTTTTGGCCATTCTTACTTGCTCAGTTCCTTCATGTATCATTTCAAGCCTTTTCCATGCCTCATGGGCTGTTTCAAGACCTTGGAGTCTAATGAGCTCAGTGGTGGTAAGAGCACTAGAGAGGATGTCAAAGGCTTTGCCATTTATGGCGAACTTTATCTTCTCTTCGTCGGTGTAGTCATCCTCATCTTTAAACATTGATTCTCCTTTTGAGTTGGTAATCATAGGAACTTCAATTCCTTTGACAACAACTCTCCATATATCAAATCCACAGCCTTTCAAATGATTGATCATTCGAAATTTCCATAAAGAATAGTTTTGAGCATCAAACATAGGAGCTTTAGTGTTTGATCCGGAAAATAGTGCAGTAGGCTTAGGAGATGAAGAGGTTGAGGTTGAGGTTGCCATGATCTTTAACCATGCTACTTGCAAAGATTGGCCAAGCAATCAAGGTTAGGCTCTGATACCAATTGTTAGATCCGAAATACACTCTAGAGGGGGGGGGTGAATAGAGTGTTTGGCTCTTTTGCGGAATTTTCTTGTTTTTCTCAACTCAAAAAGGATATTCAAAATCAGAGCAAGGATTGGAGATGAGAGATAATGAATGAGTACACCGGATATAGAGTGGTTCGAATCGTAAATGATTCTACTCCACTACCACTTTGTTTCCAAAGTGGATTTTCAACAACTACTCTTCTTATTATGAACAATAAGAACAACCACAACAACACTTACACTAACACTTTAGTGTAAGCAACAACAACAGCAACTTTTTGCACAAAACACACTTGTGCAACTACAGCAACTACAACTCTTAGCAAGAACAACTTCTTGCTTCCTCACAACTTCAACAAAAGTTCCCTCAAGTGCTTCTCACAGTGGGTTGAAGAGATATAGTAAGGTTCACACTTTCTCACAAGTCTAAGCACAAGCAAGAGATCAAGTAATTATGGTTCCTCTTGTGCTTGACTCTCTTTCTCTCAATATACAACAATGAAGATCAAAGAAAGCTAGACAAGCTTTAAACAAATTTACAAGTATGAGAGAAATATACAACCATGGAAAATGAAGCTAGATGATGTTGAAAGTGTGTAATTGCTTCATCCAAGCCTCCTCTATTTATAGATGAAGTTCACCACGTTTTTGAGGCTCTCCACCAAGTCTTCATCTTCAAAAATGTCAAGATAATGCCCAAATAGTCTCTAGCCACCCTATGGAGTGATTTGATCTTGGATAGCCACCCTAGAGAATCTTAGACATGTATACAATAGTCAAGGAAGCATGTAATAAGTTGGGTTAAAATCCACAAGAAGTTTGAAGAAGATTGGAAAGAGAAAACCTTAAAAATCAACCTTGGATTTTATTCTAACGTTCAGAAAATTTGAATTCTGGAGGACATCGATCGATCGAAGTCCCTGAAAGGAGAGATCGATGTCCTCAAAAGATTTTCAAAATCTTATACTGCCTGACATCGATCGATCGATGTCAGGGGCTGAAGTGACATTGATCGATCGATGTCACCTGGTTTAGAGATCGAAGTATTCAGTTCAACATCGATCGATCGAAGTCAGGGGATTAAGTGACATCGATCGATCGATGTCCTTGTGGTTGAGGGTTCGATGTTCTCAGACAGACATCGATCGATCCATGTCAGGGGCTGAAGTACATCGATCGATCGATGTCCCCAGCTTGAGAGATCGATGTCAACCAGTGACTTCTAATCTCAACCATCTTTGGACATAATGTGTTTTGCCCATCTTGCATCGAATATCAAACATAATTTTAACTCATTCAAAACATCTTTTCATCATCAAAACATTTTACAACTTGACAAACTCTTCAACATAAACATATCTCAGTGAGAATGGCCTAAACTGACTTAAACGCCGGAGGATTTTACCCAATGTCACACCCCTGGGACCTCTGATCTTTGCTTCCTTGTGCAGGTCATCTAGGAAGTTCCTTGAATTCATGAGTCCTAACGAGCTAACGACGTTTATTTTGGATCATCTCTGATCCTTGGTAAAGATCCGGCTTCATCATTTGGCGCTAGAAGGAGGGCTTTGTATCCCTCAATCCAGTAAAAGACTTCTAAACTCAAAAATAGCCAACATTCTAACATGGTGAGAGGTATCCCAGAATAGGATTCTCAGGAACCTGAGCAGCATTATCCTACTCCAGAAATATCAATGGAGGACAGAGACAAAACGATGAAATATGCCGCTGAAAACTTAAATGAATTTGAGGCTGTAGTAGAACAGCTCAAAGGCAAACAAAAGGAGGTGGAGGATATGGATGAAGATCGCCCTCTTCATCCAAAAGAAATATCACAAAACCAATCATCCAGACCCCCTACAGGTTTCATGGCGGATGCTAGAAGACGCAGCTTCAAAGCTCCAACGGTGGAGTCAGAGCCTCTGGCCAGACAGCATTTGAGCGTAAGGTCTTAATCCCTTAAGAGCATCCCAAAGGAAGTTGAAGTTCATCGAAGGCCGAGAACTTATTATGAAGAGCACAGACAGGAATTTGTGTAGGCAGTCCAGGAAAGTCTTTTTTCCTGGGATATTACAGAATACTTTCCATCAGACAGCTTCAAAGTTCCAAAGATGGATACTTATGATGGGACGACAGACCCAACAGATCATCTTTTTCAGTTTCAAGCTACGATGGGTTTGAAAAATGTCCCAGATCCCCTACGTTGTAAAACTTTCCCCATGTATTTGTGGGGAAAAGCCAGAAGATGGTTCCAAGAGCTCTCATCAAAGTCAGTGGGATCATTCAAGCAGCTGGCGCAAAAGTTCAAACCTCACTTTGTTTCCAGCACACCCTTTGTGAAGAACTCATCACATTTAATGACCTTGAGGCAAGGTCCAGATGATTCTGTTTTGAAATATATGCAACGCTTCTCAGATGAGTCACTGCATGTCAGTGACAGAAATGAGGGCGTTAAAGCAGCCGCTTTCATTAATAGGCTCCGAGCTGGTCGCCTCTTCTCTCAACTGGCTGAGGAGGGACCTACGACCTCAAGAGAAAGTCTAAAAAAAGCCCACCAGTTTGCCCGAGGTGAAGATGCAAACAAATTGAAAAGGGAAGCCAAGCAGGAAGCTCGGTAAGAAAACCAATCTAGCTTCAAAAACGAAGATCGGCGTAATAAAGGAAACGGCCGCGAGCGATGCACTGCATTTGATCGCATGGGTGGAAGAGGCAAAGGTGGTAAAGAGGGTTTACCCCTTTTGGCATCTAAGGAAAATATCTTAGGTGTCATAGAGAAAGATGGTTTGAGGGTTGACCCTAAACCTCTGAATGGGGCCAGGGAGAGAAAAGACCCAATGGTATACTGCCGATATCACAGAGATATTGGACATGACACAGAAGACTGCCGGCAGTTGGCTCAAGCCATTCGGCAATTGATTGAACAGGGTCACTTAAAGCAATTCTATGACCTACGTTCACGCCTGCACAATCGGTTGGATTTTCATTAGAACCCCTAGAAGGACAAATTCTGACCAGAGTCCCCACCTCGGCACCGCAGGTTGGATGACGATGAGGAGCATGGCAGACGTGGGGTTGCAGGTCAGCCCCAAGTCAATTCTATTACCTATACCATCTCTGGAGGAACACCTTCTGCCAGCCGAGGTGAATCCAATGCTGCGAGAACCTCATCTGGTCCGCCAGCTAAGAGAACTAAGATGGTTAAGGAGCTGACTTATGGGACCGAAGATCCCATTCCACTTGACTCTAAAAACACAGATTTAGTAATAGATATGTGTATACACTTAGCTCCAGATAAGATTGTGGAGGTCCGACGTGTTTATGTTGATACCAGCAGTGCCGTGAATGTAATATACTACCGTGTATATCAGCAGCTGGGCGCACCAGATTCTCTAATGAGGCCTGTCACTTGTTCATTAAATGGTTTCATTGGTGCTGCAGTTCGGTCAGCAGGTCTGGTCACACTCAATTGCAGCTTTGGTAAACCTCCGGCCTACCGTTGTCTATGGATAGAATTTTTAGTCATCAAGGAGATGTTTGTATAGAACCTTCTATGAGGTTGGTCAGTCTTAGTGGCATTGGAAGCCATTGTGTCACCTCTGCATGTTAGTATGAAGTTTCCCACTCCAGCTGGGGTGGTGACAATCCAAGGTGATATACAAGTGGTGCAGAGTTGCTACATCATTGCTACTCAAGGCAATGAGGCAGTTCAACAGGTCAGCCATGATGAGCTGATACCTTCTGATGAAGAACATTTACAGTCAGATGATGCAGTTTAGTATTTTGTCCTTGATCCGAGCCGACCTGAAAATGTTATAAAATCGAGACATGGATGCCTTCTGAGATGCTAACTCAGCTGCAGGCTCTGCTGAGAGAATTTTCAATTATTTTCGCATGGACTGCCGAAGATGCCTGGGATCCCTTCGCATTTAGCTGAGCACAGGCTAAATGTTTATCCTCAGGTAAAGCCAATAAAGCAAAATAAGCAAAATTTCGCTCCAAAAAGGATCAAAGTCATTGCAGTGGAAGTCAAGAAACTCTTGGCTGCGAAATTTATTGTGGAGGTTCTTTATCTAACCTGGCTGGCTAACCCAGTGGTGGTCCCCAAGCAAGACGAATCATGGAGGATGTGTATACATTACACCGACCTCAATAAAGCATGTCCAAAAGATTGTTACCCACTACCTAAAATTGGTAGGTTCGTGGATTCAACACTTGGACATGAGATCTTTGATTTATTGGATGCCTTCAAAGGCTATCATCAGATTGTCATGGAAAAAAAAGATCAAGAAAAAACTACATTCATAAAAGATCTAGGTACTTATTATTATGTAACCATGTCGTTTGGATTAAAGAATGCTGGAGCCACCTACTAGCGTCTAGTCAATTCCTTGTTCAGTGAACAAATTGGTCGGATAATGGAAGTTTATATTGATGATGTTCTCATCCAGAGCAGGTCTATTGATTAGTATATTGAGAACTTGAGAGAAGTCTTTATTGTGCTCAGAGACTCACACATGAGACTGAATCCGAAGAAGTGCACGTTTGGGGTGCGCACTGGAAAGTTCTTAGGGTACATGGTCTCTTAGGAGGGGGTGCAGGCAAACCCTGCCAAGATTGAAGCTTTACATAACATGCGTCCCCCTAGGAATGTAAAGGAAGTGCAGAGGTTAATAGACAGAATTCCATTGTTGAGCAGGTTTCTCTCCAAGTCTGCCGAAAGATCTCTTCCTTTCTTTCAGATTTTAAAGAAGAAAACAGCTTTTCAATGGGATGACCAGTGTCAAAAAGCTTTTGACGAGCTGAAGTCCCATTTGACTGAGGTGCCGATGCTAACTTCACCTCTGTCTGGAGATGTGCTCTATGTGTATCTTTCCACGTGCAAAGAGGCAGTAAGTGCTGTCCTGCTCAGGGACCAAGATAGTGTGCAGAAGCCCATCTACTTTGCAAGCAAAATTTTGCACGGACCCGAAGTGAGATATCCCAATGCTGAGAAGGTGGTCTTGGCACTCATAGAGGCTACAAGGAAGCTCAGGCCCTACCTGCAGGCTCATCCTATTATTGTAGTCACAGATCAACCCTTGAAACAAATTCTGACGAAGCCAGATACTTCTGGCCGAGCTGCCAAATGGGCTGTGGAGCTTGCAGAGTATGATATTCAATACAAGTCAAGGACATCCATCAAAGCCCAAGCTTTAGCAGACTTCTTGGCTAAAGGGATATCCGTGGAGGAAGATGTTCATCCAGTGGCTGATTGGACTCTATATGTTGATGGATCTTCCTCCAAGGATGGATGTGGAGCAGGCCTCCTAATAATCAACCTCAACAAAAAAGAATTTGAATATGCCTTGCGTTTTGATTTTGAAGCAACTAACAACAAAGCAGAGTAGGAGGCCTTAATAACAGGGCTGGGCCTCGCAAGGAAGTTGGAGGCAGAGTGAATCATTTCACGAAGTGATTCTCAATTGGTCGTTTCTCAGATCAATGGGGATTATGAAGCTAAGGAAGAAAACATGAAAAAATATCTGGCTAAAATTCTTGCATCTCGGCCAGATATTTGAACGCTTCATAATTGAACATATCCGCAGGTCGGCCAATAAGAGAGCTGATGCATTATCTTGACTTGCTTCTTCCACTCCTCTGGGAAAAAATATAGTGGTGGAGCTAGTCAAGCATCGTGCTTTTGATGCTAATGAAGTGCTGAAGGTTGACTATTGCAACACTTGGATGGACGAGATCGTTAACTTCTTGCAGCACGGAATTCAGCTGAGGATAAACGGGCAGCTCGGCGTCTCCTGCTGAAGGCAGCACGGTATGCTCTCTTCAACGACCATATTGATAAAAAGTCATATTCACAGCCTTGGTTAAAATGCGTAACTGAAGACGAAGGAGATTACATCCTTTGGGAGATACACCAAGGAATTTGTCGAAATCATTCTGGTGCTTGGTCTTTAGCACGAAAATGCTACCTTTCTGGGTATTATTGGCCCACTTTGCGTCATGATGCAGAAGAATTAGTCAAGAAATGTCAAGCATGTCAGGTCCATGATCCAATTTCTCATTTGCCTAGCCAAGAATTTACTTCCATTGCAAGTCCTTGGCCTTTTTACAATGAGGAATAGATCTTGTTGGACATCTGCCCCGAGCTCTAGGTTCAGTCAGATTCTTAGTTGTTGCCACTGATTACTTCACCAAAAAGGTGAAAGCAGAGCCCTTAGCTACTATAACTGGGGGTCAAATAAAGAAGTTCTTGGGGAAAAATGTCATTTGCCGCTTTGGCCTTCCACAAGTTCTCATCTCAAATAACGGAAAGAAGTTTGCTGATGACTCCATCAAAAGCTGGTGTGCTGAGCTCAAAATTGAACAACGATCCACTTCAGTATTACACCCTAAAGCAAATGGGCAAGTTGAGTTGGCAAATAGAACAATCAAGGACGGCTTAAGGAAGCGTCTATACAAAACTAGGGAAAGTTGGGTGGATGAACTCCCTAGCATATTATGGGCATATCGGACTACTCCTACCACTTCTACTAAAGAAACACCTTTTTCCTTAGTTTACAGCACTGAAGCAGTTATCCCAGCTGAAATTGGTCCGAGCAGTGCTCGGACAGCTCATTACTCTGCTCAGACCAATGACCAAGTGCTGCGGTTGAATTTGGATGAGCTGGAAGAGAAAAGGGAGCAAGCGCACGTTCGCATGGCTCAATACATAAATCTAATTGCTCAGTACTATAACTCTCGAGTGCGACCAAGGTCTAATTAAGAGGGAGATTTAGTATTGCGCAATAATGAAGCAAGTCATGCAGCACCAACTAGGACTTTTAACCCCAAATGGGAAGGTCCTTATCGAATAGTTGAGGTGCGTTCAACAGGAGCTTATAAATCACAAATCTTGGAATGCAAGACTTTACCATGGACTTGGCATTCTACACATCTGAGACTTTTACATTAGTGATGTACAAAGTATTTCACCTCAGCAGGGCTGAGCCAGTTGAGCAGGACTCAATATATGATTGGGACAGGCTTCCCTACATATCAGTGATGTACAAAGTATTTCACCTCAGCAGGGCTGAGCCAATTGAGCAGGACTCAATATATGATTGCGACAGGCTTGCCTACAAGTACCCCACCTCAGCAGGACTGAGTTAGCCGAACAAGACTCGATCTAGCAAGGCCTCAGCAGGCCTGATGCAGATGCCCATTAAAGGACAAAATCTTTGTGAACAGGATTCACAATCATCAACTACTAGCAGGACTAGAAAAAGTATAAATCATTTGTATAGCTATGAGCAGTGATGGAGTTTGAATAAAACAGTGTTTTATGGCAGTGCCAGAATTAAGATTACGCAAAAAAAGTTATCTTTCATCTTGCTAACAGAACAAATGAAGTAACAGGTCTACTTTATTTCAAAAGAGTGAACTTATTTTATTCACAGTCCAAATATTAACTTGCGTCTCAGCTATTATCTAGATCGAAGTTAAGGACTTATCATTCAAGAAGTTCAGCAGGACTGCAACCTAACAGAAGTAACATGAGGCCCGTGGCAGTGCCGAGGTCAAGTACTTGCACTTTGAAGCTAAGTATGATGAATAAAGTCTTTAGCAGAGCTGAAGTCAAATATTTATACCCGTGGCAAAGCCGAGGTCAAGTACAAGCATTACGGATAAAGTCTTTGGCAGAGCTGAAGTTGAAAGCCGAAGTCAATTACTTGAAATTTTTGAGAATAAAAATAAGGCAAGCTGAGGAGCACAAGTTCAAAGAAATAATATTTTCATTCAGAAAATGTGACTATTACAACTACTGAAAAGTACAAAAGAAAAAGTCCTATTCTAATCTTCATCCTCCTCTGGGTCCTTGAGATCAGCCCCTTTTTTAAACAATTCCAGTTGTTTGTCAAATAAGCTTTCAGCTTCAAGGTTGTAGAGGTCGGCAAGTTGAGGATGATACTTATCCAAGGCTGGATAAACTTCATAGCAGGCATCTATTTCATATGTTTGGCCCATCGCCAGCACTGAGCTCTGCATCTTCAGGAGGTTGTCAGAAAAAAACTCCGGCCTTCTGAACTCACCAACAGCAGTCTTCTTGATATCTTCAGCTTGGAGCTCAAACTGATGAGAGAGCTCTGCTTTACTTCTGCTTTCTGCTTCAAGTTGCTGAGCCAGTTCATCTTTGCTCTTCTGCTCCTCCTCCACTTGTTTCTGTGAAAGATTCAGCCCATTTTCACAAGTGGAAAGTTGACTCTGGCAGGAATCGAGATCAGCTTGAAGTTTATTGGCAAATGCTCCGATGCTGGATATCATCTCCTTTGTTCATCTAGCTCAGAGCGTGCGATGGTCAACTGGGTGTCTGATTCCTCATTGCTTTCCCTAAGCTTGGAATTTTCAGAAGACAAGGAAAGAACCTTGATTTCAGAGTCCTCAGCTCTGCATCCATTTCTTCCAGCCTTGCATTGTTTGGTTTTGCCACCTCTGCCAACTCATCATTAGCTCTTCTCAGGTTGGCGTTGCTCTCGGAAAGTCGGACCACCATCTCGCGCATTTCTTCAGTCCTTTTGAGCATATTGTACTCTTGGGCTTGAAACTGTAACAACCAGAATAAGTCAAAGAAGGCTTCTAGCAACTTAGTTGAAAAAGTTAGCAATTGCCCGAAAAACTTACCATAGTCATGTTGCTCAAGAACGATTTCAGGGCTGCATCCCAATCCCGGGAGGCAAAAAGATCCAAGTCCTGGGACAGCACTGCCATCTCAATCAGCTTCCTAGCCACTCTGGGGTGAGCAGCAGTGTCGGTGTAGGAGAATGTCATCGTCCTCCAACCGCTACGGTGCTGATGAGAAGTTTCTCCTTCCTCCTGAGGGGCTTTTCCCTGAGCATGTTGCTGGGAAGCCCCCCCCAGCATCCCATCCTGAAATATCAGTTCTAGTAGGAGGAGCAGACTCCCGCTAAGGCACATCGGCCTCAACTTTGGCAGAAGGAGGAGGAAGGGCCACGATGGGAGCCTCAAATTCACCATCCTTATCCATTGGTTGAGCTGCAGCCTAAACAGGAATTTGGACTGCAGCCTGGATGAGGCCAATGGAAGTTTCAGCTGCAACAAAAAACAAAGGTTAAAGGGCAGAATAAAAACAGAAAAGTAAACTTATTCAAACCAGCAAAGGAGGAAATTATACCTTGAGCTCCAACCTCGGCCAGAGTAGGTTCAGCATGAAGCACTTGCACCTCAGAAGAGGTTTTGGCAGAGGCTTGTTCTGAGGAAAAATGTTTTTCCTCAGTCCTCTTCCTCTTCTTGGAAGCCATCTTTTTCACCTTGGCAACTTCTTCTGACACCATGGCTCTTGCAAGATTCAACAAATTAATCAAAACACATGGAAGACATCAAAAGAAAGCAGAGATACTCAAAAAATCTTCCACATACCCAGAAACATTGTCAAAGCTGCTGACCTGAGAGTCCGGAAATTGTGTCTTGGCCACAAGCGGATAACTGACATGTCCACCTTTTTCCAGTCTACGGCCCTTGGCAGGTTCAACAACTTGGCGGCTTCATTGCAGAATTTATCGCTTGGCCTCGTGTTATCTGCACTTCCGGACTTCCAATAGTTCCTTTTTTTTTGAGAAAAATGGGTTTGAGTGATTTCAAAATATATGATTTAAATGTGCATAAAAACGTGCATGACATAAATGTGCATGATATATTGCATATAACTTGCCTTATATAGTTCATATATAATGTTGTTGTACTAAGGAGCCATGAAGCATTAAAGCTTACATCAAATGGCAAACATTTGTTGTGTTTATACTATTTTCAGGTGCCACCATTAATGAACTAAACTAGTTCATTAAGTGAAGTACTTAGTTAATTAAACTAAGCAGTTCATTAAAGGAAGCAACATTTGGACAAGGCACAAAGACAACAAAATTAAGAAAGGAAAGTCTCCTCCTCCTCCTCTCACCTTATGGCACGCCAATTACATATATATATACACACATATATATATATACATAT